>CM053266.1:22008484-22717406 GCA_028583415.1 Protea cynaroides
ACAGAACTTGATAAATGCTGCCTATAAAACTGAGCCCTGTCATTTTATTTGAACATTGTTGAGCTGGTAAAACACTACTAGGTATATATTGCTCATTGGTTAATAGAATTCAGCTCTAGTCTTTAAATGCATGTAATGTATGTTGCTGCCTTACTGTCTTAGCTAATCAAACCTAGGATACCCTAATACCCATCCAGCTCTAAGTGTAGAAACCTAGCTTCTAGGCTATCATACATCATTGACTTTTTATCATTTTGGAATTTGAATTTTAGATTATTTTTATTGGATTCAAAGGGGGATGTTTGATTATTAATGAATAATATATTAAGTTAAAATATTTACTTAATTAATAGTAGTCATAAATAAGTGATGAGTGTTGTTTCTGTGGACAAAATACCAGTATGTGTTATTATTTTTGCTACCACTATGTCTCATAATATTTTCCAAATACCATTGTGCAAGAATATAAGTATTGACACGATACGGTCAATACGTACCAATACATATCTGGATGGGGTCGATACGATACCCCTGCGATACGTATCCCATTTTTTTAAAATAGTATGTATTGCTGCATATCCACCGTTTTGAACCGATACGGGTTGATAGGGTCAATGTGCAGCAATACATTTCGATACGGGTCGATATGGCTAAGATTAAATTTCAGATAAAAATAAAGAAGTATCGATCGTATCAGATATTATCAATATGGGTCGAAACAAACTTTAAAATGATTGTTGTCTTCATTTCCTACTGCTTTTTGCGAATCAGCGAAAAGAGCTTGTAAGATGGTTGGATTTCGACCATTGTTTGTAAACCAATCACTCTCCAAACTTTAGGGCTTTGATTATGCATAAAAAAATGATTAGAAGCAAAGCATCAACTGTTGTTTCGATCAAAGATTCAAGTTCAATTGATCATTGAAGCAAAACCTGTGGGAAAAATGTAAAATCCGGCAACTTCGACATGGTATTAGTAATTTAATATGAATGTAAGAAACATTTTCCTTCTCAATGTTACTTATTATAGTGTTTTTGTGCTTTAAAATGTGTTTTGCATGTTCCCTAATCATTCTTGTGTATATCTTGCCCTGTATCCTAGCATATCCAAGCATATCTAGCGTATCCACGATACAATACGATATGTCTCTTAAATTTGCCCGGCCGATACGTTACCGATACCCACTATTTTAATCCTTGATTGTGTGTAATTATTTTTATAATTTCATGGTTTACATATGTTTAAATAGGCAGAGTATCAGGCCTTAAAACTGTAATTTGACCTCCGAGACACCCAATCAGAACCTTCAATAAAAATTACATGTTCTCCCCGAGGTCTCAAGATTCTAGTCGAGAACCGAGTTTTCGATCCTGCTTGTACTTCTTAGAGTTGATACCCGCAAAGCCTTTGATTCTATTATATGGGACTTTCTTACAGCTCTTCTTTCCCATATAAAACTTTTCCCCCTTGCTTAATCTTGTGGATCCATTGATGTATCTCTACCATCTGCATGTCCACCCTCATCAATGGGAGTCCGATGGGACTTTTTGGTCGCCGCAGAGATCTTCGTCGGGGCTGCCACATGTCGCCCTACCTTTTCACCTTGGTCATGGAGGTTCTTTCGAGAAGCCTTCAAATCAAAGTTGAATACAAAGACATTGATCTTTTCCAAATTACATATCTGTCAAGTTGACCCACCTCTGTTTTGCATATGATATCATGATCTTCTCCAAGGCAGATCCCAAGTCTACCTAGGCCATTACCTCTTCAGTTTCTCCTCTTTTGGTGACATGTCCGGGCTTAAATCAATTTGTCTAAATCTTCCATTTTTCTCTTTGGTGTTGATGATCAGCTTCACAACCTTTTGAGGAGTATGTTTGGATACTCTATGGGATACCTTCCAACGAAGTACTTGGGGTTGCCCCTTACCTCTTCCAAACTCACTACTAATCATTGCTCCTCTATTTTGGACCAACATCAAAAGAGGCTGCAGTTATGGAAGGCTAGATTTTTATCTTGCGAACCGTCCCAATTGGTTATGCAGAGTTCGTTTACTGGGCAGGGGTATTTGGTCTCCCTTCTTTTGTTTCTCAAAAAATTGAAGCCTTGATGAGTGCTAATCCGTGGAGAGGCTCTGACAACAACAAGTTCCTCTACAACATCAGTTGGGCCCCGTCTACCCCCCAAAAGGATGAAGGAGGTCTGGGTTTAAGAAGAGTGAAAGATAAGAATGGAGCTTGCATTCTCAAACTCATTTGGAAAGTGGCTGCAAAGGTTAAAGACCTTCAGGTGGACTGGAACTGCTCAAAATATCTCAAGAAAGACCATATTTGGACAATGTAAGCAAACTCCTCCTGAGCCTGGCAGAAAGATTTGAAGCTTAGACTCCTCGTAGCTGATAGCATCAAATCCTCTATAGTTAACGGGGCTTCGGCTTCTACGCTGCTATGGCTTGGAAATTGGCATCCTGAAGGGTGCTTTGCCTCAAGTATGGGGAGAGAATTCAGTTGGATTCAGGAAGGTATAGATTGGCCCTCGTTTCCTCCATCATCCAAGAAGGCATGAGGCATGAGGGTCATCTTTCTTCCCATCGTCTTTCCTAAGCTTGGGCTCCTGTTCCTTCCATTTCCAGGTATCCTTCCGGCAGGGGCAATCTTGCGAGGTGGAATGTTTCGCCTTCAAGCATCTTCTCCTCTACTTCTGCTTGGGATTTTATTAAGGTCTGTGCTCTTGCAGTCTCCTGGAATGACTTGATTTGGTTTCAGGGCCATATCCCTCGTAACAGCTTTTTTTTCTGAAGAATATTTACTTGCTCCTTGCCAACAGGCTCATTCCTTCTTTAGAGGCATATCCCTGTGCAAGACAATTATTGCTTTTGTTGGCCAACTAAGGAAGATATTCCCCACATGTTCTTTGGTTTGTCCCTTCTTTGCTTGCATTTGGGAAGGTATAGTCTATAGGTGTTGGCCCTCCAGAAGTACTCTTGCATTTGGAAGAGAATGGAAATGTATTGTAAACAAATTTAATAGGAAATCCCTTGCGACTTGGATGGAAAACTTGCTTTTGTTTCTTCCTTCTACCGTATTTGGATGGATAGAAACCTCTGAACCTAGACATCCAAATCTAGGAGCTTCGAGCAGATCTGGGAGGCTATTAACTATGACATTCGTGGAGTGGTCCTTCCTATCTCTAGACCTTGCCCTGATATCATTAGGAACAGATTTATCTCCTTGGCTTGGAACCTATATATTCAGTTTTTATGTGAATAGGAGGTTCCTTTGAGTCCTTTTGTTTGCCCACTGGGCTTTGCGTGGCTTCCTCTTTCATGCTCTTGTTCGTCTCTTAATATAATTCTTTATTAACCCAAAAAACACTTCACTACTTTACAACGAACACTAAAAAAAAGGCTAGATACAAAATGGGGAGCCTCAACCCAGATACTAGTTACAAGTTACAACTAACTAGTTAATGCTTCTCTTTTCAGCACATATTGTTCTTGAAACTTATTGTCCAAGTCTTGGACTGGAATTAATTGATCTTTTTTTCAGCACATATGGATTAATTACAAAATTTTCCTATTCTGATAATTGACCACTCAACCAGAAAATAAATATTAAAAAATTCATACTCAAAGTGCATAAAATTACAGACGCCCTCATGCCTATATGTAAGCATACTTACAAAATTACTTTAACATGCATGGAAATTAAAATCAATCAAAAAGCTCTTAAATTAATTCTATAAATTCTTAAGAATCAAAATAAATACTAAAAAATATCCAAAATGCTTAAATCTAACATATTTGAAATTAAAGTATATATGTATATACATATATAAGCAAAAAATCGTGCAATCACATTCTAATACTAAGAATCAGACTCAAAAAAAATAATAAACATAAAAAACTATTAAAATACATAAAATTTTGAAATTTGGCATATCACTGCTACCCAGTGAAAGGCAACTGATATATACCCTCACTAAAAAGCTAATCTAACAATAAAAATCAAATAAATATGAAAATTTAACAGAAGATAGAGAAGCCACCTAGGAAGAGGTTAACACCAAAATGAGGAGCTAGGATCATGCACAACTCAGGTTATGAAATTGAAAAGCCAATACTTGAGATGGGACTTGGGTGGAGAGAGCAAGCTTACTTCCAAGCTTTTTGGAAGCCTTTAGATGGGGTTAGGGGGTCTCATATATAGCTAAGGACGTAGTGTGTGTGTCTTTTAAGGAACATTTTAGAATTGGAATCACTCAAATCCATTGGACATTTAAGTGAGAAATTGACAAAACAATCCAATGGTGTAAAATAGAGATGATATGTTTGATCCAATGAGAGAGAGAAGTTTGACCCTAGTTTTCTCACGTTTTGGTTGATCTAAAACAGTTTTTGGATGGCAAAAAAATGAATCTAGACATATTTAAGGCCTTGTGGAGAAGTTTGGAGTTGATCCAAACTCAAAATGGAGAACAAAGAGAGCAAACAGGTGAAAAATCTAGGCCAGCGTGTGGAAAGATCCATGCCAATGGGCTCTAAAATTTGACACATGGCTAATCAAGACCTGTCCTATCTATCCGACAATCGAATCACAGAATTATCCTTCCATGTGACACAATAAGGTGGGCCACAGAGGAATTCCTTCCTATGTGGGTGGTACAAAGAACCTTTTGCCTTCATAAGTTAGAAGTTTAGAACTCTAAAACTACAAAGGAAAAGCTCCAAGATGACTTCTCATATCCACTACAACAATCATGGTAATCTTCTAGTTTCAATTTAAATTTCATGTTATTTATATTTTTCTATCTCCTACTTAAGGATTGTTTAATGTCACAGGTAGGGAACTTTTCAGGTGCAGTCTTCTCTAAGGGTTTAAACCATGAAAGGAGTGGGGGTCCGTTGGTTGGTTGGATTTGGGCCTTGCTGCCTAGTGCCATGCCTTGCTTTTTTATTTTTTTCTTTTTTTCTGCTTGCCAATCAGTTTTCTTGTCTCCTTTTTCTAATAATAATAAAAAATAAAAAAAATAAAATAAAAAAAAAAAAAAAAAACTTTCTTATGGGGGGAGGGGAGGGGGACCTCAGTAACCAACCAATGTAATCCCTTCAACTCTCATAATAGATTTGAAGAAAATGCACAGATACTAGGGGGCATGGAATAGAGAAGAGAACAGAATGCTATGCAGTAGTAAGGAGAACAAATCACCCCACCCAAAAAATGCAAGAATAAGATTACAGTACAAACCTTCTTCCACTTTGCAATAATATTGCGGTCAGCATAGCCTTGATCCAAACAGAACTCATAAAGTTCCTTGGATATTTCCTTCCTTCGGTAGTAAAGATCATAGATGTAGCGGCTCTTCTGATGTGCAATTTTGAAAATAGGCCACAATGCTTCACATTTTCTCTTACCATCATGTGGATCATTTTCGGCTGTAAAGCACCATTGTAAGTACTTGAAGGATCATAAATGGAAGTAATTAATGCCAATATAGCATGAAACAAATGGAAGAGACAAACCTTCTCTCATTTTACCCTCAAGCTCACGAAGAGTAGGCTCAATCAGCTCCCACCCATTTGGGTATTTGACACGGTTTGTCTTTACCTTCGGCATTTTCACCTGCACTCTAAGCAAAGAAGTATAACAGTTAATATATTGTGGAGACGAGTCTGATCAAGTAACTCCTCCTACAGAGTTGAACCACTAGAGAAAAAAAAAAAAAAAAAAAAAGAGGGGGGAGGGGGGTAGAATCATTTTTAACTCTAACGGGAGAAATGCTTACCAAGGACTACTTGATATGATATGTTCCAGGCTTCCAGCTACAAAATGAACAAGAACAAAGACAAACATCCATTTACAATTACAAATATAATTTTTTAAAAAAAAAAAAAAAAAGAGGAGGAGAAACATCCAGTACAACAACATTAGCCGGGATTAGGTTTAACGTTAAACCATAAAAATTCCACAAAAAAAAAAACCATTGTTTTACCATTCGTTCAATTAGGCTCTTGATTTTTATAAAAGATAATGCGTCCGAAAGGGATTTGCAGAACAATTTCTGTTCAAATATGTGTGTATGTGTTGTGTGCGTGTGAGAGAGTGAGAGAGAGTGAGCATGTATCGCATGGTTGCAATGCTTTGTGATAAAAGAGAGAGGGTATCAAAGAAAGATGGGGAGCAGCGCATTCAATCAATCAATACCTAAATCAACGCCAGCAGATGGTACTTAATCGCCAAAATATCTGTATCCCCTGAACTTAGCCTCTAATTTCCGAAGCTCCTCATTTAAACTTATTTTCTCTGTCCCAGTGGAAAAAACTTTCCCTTCCCTTCTCCCATGAAGTATGTATATATGAAAATTATCCCCAAACTTTCTCACGATTGCCTGACCCCTCTAGTATCGCTTGATATAATTGGGAATTGGCACATTTTTTTTTTTTTGTGATAATATCATTAAAGTTTTTTCTCTTTTTTTTTGGGATGAGAAGACAGTTGTCTCCCTTGTAATATATCTAAAGCATAAATGTCCCCAAAAGTTTCTGTGAAAAGACAAACGTTCTTTTTTTTAACGGTGTTAAAATGAATTTTTCTGTAGCCCAATCTACCCCTGAACATTTTATTACTTTAAAAACCTATTAATGTTAAAAGACTATTTGAACTCTCAAATTCAACTTATCCTCTCATCTCTGTCAGACAAAAACTTATATACGTTCCAATACCTCTCATGTCTTCCTTTTCATTCTATCACTTTCATTCCATAAATCTTTTGTAAAACTCTTACCTATTTTACCCTCAAAACAAAACCCAACTTCTAAACTTTGGCTTTTAGGATTTGTTCGTTGCTTCATCTTCTTCCTCAACAACTTTTGGCGGCCTCACATGGGCGACCAATGACCAAACCCTTGATAGGAAGATCACGGGGAAAGACAATACCATTTGTGGAGCAAACAAGGAGGCCTTGAAGGATGCCTTCAAGGAATCGAATTTCATCAAATTCAAGCCATATTCGATGGAATTGGAAGGGAGGGGGCTTGAGATCGTCTTCGACTTCTGCTACCTCGAGGTCTTCCTCATTAATAATGTTGTCACCTTTGTCATTAGTAGTTTCAATTTTAGAGATCTGGTTAGGAACCGAAGAGGTACAGTTAGAGAAAACCCAAAAAAACAAACAAACAATTGATTCTTCCATTCTCAGCTTCAACGATTAACTAAATGAAAGAACTTAAGTTCTCTTCAAAGAAAAGCAATAATCAACACAATTGATTCTTCCATTCTCAGTCCGATTTCCCGACTTAAAACAACTTCAATCACCCCAAAAACCCGTTTAAGAACAAAACCCCAGCCCTACAATTCCATTATTTATCGCTAGGAGTGCAAGTTTTACCCTAACGACCCAAGCCGACCCAAACCCACCCTGAACCCTGGCAAGGTTGAACCCGGTCCGAACCCTGGCAGGGCTGGGTTAGGGCCCAAATTTTGATCAACCCTGACAGGGTTTGGTTGGGTTAGGGTTGACCCTCTGGGTTGAGTCCGGTCCAGCCCGAGGGGTATACATACAGACAAACCCTAAACTTAATCTCTCTCGACTCTCACCAGAATTGCTCTTGTAAACAAAAATAACACCATTATTTTATTCATAATTTGTTATAGAAACATTATAACCATTAGTGTATTGTTTCGTCCCTAAACCGTATCCGCGGCCCATTAAGTTAATTGGACCTGTAAGATAAAAACACAAGGCAAAGGGGAGGCAGGCCTATGGCCCCAGTCCACTCCGATGCCAAAGTTAGAGATCTGTGAACAGTCAGTAGGCTCGGCGTCTGAGCCCACTTAATTAATTGTGGGTAAGTGATTCTCAGTCTGAGGTGTCAAAGCTCGAATCCCTAAGAGAATGAGTATTAAATGTTGTTTACCTTTATTATTGGGATTCGTGGTCATTTATAGTGAATAGTGCCTCGTTGTAAAGTCGCTTTCACCCTTGATAGTTGTAGAGATGTCTGTCTTACCCTTTAACCCTTGGAGGGGACTAAATGGGTTGGCTGGGCCTGTGGGCCTAAGTAGAAGTAGTTGGGCTTAGGAACTGACCAATGGGTCGTTCCTATTACGTTATGTTGAGAGGGCATCAACGTGGGCATGACCCTCCATCTGGCGTCTACGTGGACAGGATCTTTCACGCGGCAACACCTTATTGGGTGGTTGGTAAATTTACCTAACATATATTTAATTGTTGTTTGCAGCAATTGATATTTACATTTTTCATGATTGATATTTTTTACATATTGTGTTTGTTATATGTTCAAGTTATAATTGTTATAAGTATGTTATTTGACAATTTATTGTATGTTATAGGGCCAATCAGGGTTAATTAGGGTTAACCTGGCCCAACCTGACCCTGTTAGGGTTAATCAGGGTAGGTTAGGGTTAGACCCAACCTTGCTAGGGTCAGGGTTAGGGTTGTACATTTTTTGACCCTGGCAAGGTTGGGCTAGGTTAGGGTTAAGTTTAAATAGTCAGGGTTAGGGTTAGGGTTTTGAAAAACCTAGCCCAACCCGACCTTGTTGCAGCCCTATTTCTCGTCCAGCTCTTTGAGAAGCTTTGTCGCCTGCAGAAGAAAAACAGAGGATCTTGTCTTTTGTTTGATTTTTGTTTGGTTTTCTATTGTGTTTAATCAAATCTTCTAGCTGATTTATGTACATTCACAGAACTTCAGTCCACGTATGAGATTCATTTTAGTGCATTTGCAAAACTCTAATTACAGAAGTAGCTTTTTTTTTTTAGTGATTGCAATTTGAGATATTTAAAATACAGTTCCCCGATTAAATCAAGATCAATTACAGAAGAGATTCCTGAATACACTTCCCCGAATCTTGGACTAGATCATAAACCGAGGCTTTTGACAAAAATTTGTTCCAATTTAATTGAGTTTGCAGGTGAGTATCAACACATTCGCCTTTTATGGTTGATGTTCGTCTGGCCCATACTGGATTTTGAAAGTTGGTTTGAAGAAAACGTCTTAGCAAAATTGTAGAGAAGTTGGACAAGGCAACAGTGACTATTAGGATTGGGAGCACGCAAACAAGAAGATTTAACATGGTTCAACATCCCATCGTGGGATGCCTACGTCCATCAGAGAAAATAGTGACTTCCTTCATTCCCAAGAACAGTCTACAAATCTCTCTACCTGACAGGCTTATCTCATCTGTCAAACTTACCTAGGTTTTCCCACACAATGATAATATATAAGTAAACCTAAAAACCCTAATCCCACACAATTATAGATTTATTTTGTACATGTAGTAGACCTAAACCCTAATACAAGTACAATCCCAGTAACCGTGTGGACCCCATAGAATACAAGATACCAAACTCAACAAATCTCCACTTGGTTTGGATTTTGCAAGCCACTTTGAAGAAAATCTGTTGATGTTGATTCTGTAAACTTGTCTCTGTCAAACCGCTACACCCAAATCGGCATAGGCCACACCCCAATCAGGTGTCCCGCACAGCTTGCCATCGTACGATGTGATGTGACTCCATCTCTCCCACTGCTGTAGCACCACCGAAAATATCACCGTCACTTACAGTCCTCCTACAACTCCAGTTGCACCTGAAACCCGAGCCTCTCATCTCTGCACCTTCAGTGCAAACTTAGAGATTCGACTCTTCATCCCAGTCCTTTGCAACTCTAATTGCACTTGGAACCCGAGTCTCTCACCTCTGCACCTCCAACACAGACCTAGAGATCCGACTCTTCATCCCAGTCCGTCAGTCTTCCTTTACTCATAGTGCAACATCAACTGGCCATGATGCATACCGTGCCGGGATTCACACCCGTCGTCAGATCCAAGGGAAAGCCTCCCCGATCCGAGCAGATCCACGAATCGCTGTCATTGCCCCATCAATCCGATCACGATCTCCCAGTTGTCGTTAACCATCTGCTCTATCTCCCACATGCGATAATGGATCCAATCCCCTTACTCGACACACTATACCAGGCCTTGTCCAACTAGACAACACCCCTTGCTGCATCCGTTGATCCGTCTGATCCACTGCTACGACCATCGATACCACTGTCAATCTAGATCCTCTTATTAGTATCCCCCCGACGATGCTGGTACATCCGCCCCTGACAAAATACCTTAGACCTCCCCTTTCGTCCTCGGTTTCGAACAACAAAAGAAAACACCTTTTTTTTTCAATCTACCACGTTCTTTCTTTCTCTATTGTCGATTTCAACAAGCTCCCTCCTCGGTTTCTACAAAGGAAGAAAATTGTTCACAGATTAAACTCTCCAAACCGTACCTCTATGTTTTCCCTTTTTTTCTTTTCTTTTTTTAAATTCCTCCTCAAGGCTTACTTTCTCACAACCTTCAAAAAAACGTCTCTTCTCAATTGTAATGATGATACTGAAAATCGGATTCACATCGTCTCCTCCCAGTCATTCTGGGAGGACATGACAACCTCCCTCGGATGGCTGCCACGTGGCTCTCGGGTGAATCCAAGACCCACGTCCGAGCCGACACCCCCTGTCGGCTTGGCTTGTCGGCTGGGTGTCGGCTAGAACGTGGGTCTCGGATTCATCGAGATCCACGTGGCAACCATCCGAGGGAGGTTGCCACTGGCCTCCCAGAATGACTGGGAGGAGAGGATGCGGATCCACTGAAAACCAATCAATGATGGGACGTTTTTTCTTCTTTTTTTTTTCTTTTTTCAATCCCTTATAATGATTACACAAAAAAAAAAGGTATTTGAGAAAAAAATAAAAAAACTCACCCTTAATTTTTTTTTTTTGGTTACGATCGTTGGATCCTTTTCATTTTTTTTCCCATCTTCTCCTTTTTCATACCTTTGCACCTCCATTTTTCTATCAGATCAGTGATCGATCTACTAAACCTTAATTATAATACCACTTGTTAGGATTGTGAGCACCCAAACAAGAAGATTTAATGTGATTCAACATCCCATCGTGGAATACTTATGTCTGCTAGAGAAAACAACGACTTCCTTCATTCCTATTAACATTCTACAAATCTCTCTTCCTGACAAGCTTATCTCATCTATCAGACTTACCTAGTTTTTCTCACACAGAGATAATATATAAGTAAATTTAAAAACCCCAATCCCCACATAATTATCGATTTAATTACTTCGTACATGTAGTAGACCCAAACCCTAATACAAGTACAATCCCAGTAAACGTGTGGACCCCACATAATACAAGACATCAAACCCCACAATGACGACGAAAGAGAGGTAGAGACTTGCAATGGGAGGAATGAAGGATAGGACAAACGAGGACGAGGTTAGGATTGAAGGACTGAAAGGTTTGGTAGAGCCATTGACAGAGTGGCTCGTCCTCGAAGCCGAAGTTGGGGTTGGAGAGAGAGCAGGAAGGGGCCATGTAGGTTGTAGGGGATTCGAGGAGAGATCAAACAGGGTGGTCTGAGTCGACCAGAGGGATGCGAAAGAAGGGAGGATGGAAGTTGGTCTTTTTAACAAAAATAAAGAAGAAAATGTTATACTGGACATTTTAATAAATAAGTAGAATTGTTAGCAAGGATAAAATAGTTTAATTACCTTTTCCACTTAAAACTGGTTTTTAGAATAAGGGTAAAATATGTAGTTCACCCTTGTAAATGGTTAATTTGGTTATTAAAAAAATTTGGTCTCCCACTATCGGTATCTAACGTAATATTCCTAACAGAGTGGATCTATTGTATTTTAGTAGTGTTTCTAGGGGAGGTATTTTCCAAAAATGTTTGGGGGCAACTATCTTTTTCCCTTTTTTTTTAAATATAGTTCAGTCAGATCCCTTTCGATAAGTCATAGCCGTTATCCGATGAAGTGTCACCGTTTTAAATTCATTAATGACAAAACTACCCCCATTAATATGACTTGATATTTTACCTTTTATTTAAAAAAAAATTACTAGCCAAGACCTTTGGAATATTCTTCCTCATCTACTACAGACACCGCCACAAGGGAATCCTCTTTACACTTCCCAAGAACAGAAGCCCGCCTTCTTATTTAACCCCATTCTCTGCAAGCATCGCTTCTTATCCCCATTCCCCACTATGGTATCCACCTCTTCACCTACAAAGAGCTCGAAGAAGCCACTAACAACTTCAATTCTAATCAAGAATTTGGTGATGGAGGCTTCGGCACTATATATTATAGTAAGCACTAAACAAAAATAGAGAGACATCCTTACCTTGCCTTTTTCACATAGAAAATTAAATTGGATTCATCCCTGTTTTCAACTTTCATAAATAGGGAAGCTATGAGACAAGCGAAAAATTGCAGTAAAGTGCCTCTATGAGAACAACTGCAAGTGCGTCGAGCAGTTCATGAATGAAGAATGACTAGAAGTGAAAACAAGTTTTATAAAAACCATTAAAGTAAAAAAAGTCATCGGAAAATCCCCTCATCTGCAAATTGGAGACCAAGGGTCTTTCTAGGAGGCTCGGGCAAGAGGGGTGTGATCCATAGTCTCGAGCAGTCGAGCTTCAAAATAGTGGCCATGATTCCAAAACCCCAATCCCGATCATCAAACATCTCGAGGAACTCTGAAAAGGAGACTGGCGACATATCAGCTTCTCCATGGACTTCCAGCATTTCACTGACTCCATGGAAAGAAATAGAGATAGCTCTCAACAATTTGATGTACCTAATGGCATCAACTTTCTTGATATGAACTCCACTTTCATTCACAGGTCGCTATAGAAGTGCCTCAAAAGCAACCCTCTTGTGTCTTTCATCCGGACCACTATAAATGGGAGCAAGAACAACATAGAACATACCCAAATGCACCCTCCTAGAGCCCGAATCATTCATGACAGAAAGAATCCTCTCATTGATCGCTTTGATAGCTCCTTGGAAAATCTTCAGCTTCAAGAAATTAAGCAATTTACAGAGAATTTCCTCCAAGGTAGATTTGCAAATGGATTTCTCATGAATACTGCTGCCAAGGAGTTGAGAGAGAAAGAGTGATTTCCCTAAAAATAAATAGTAAATCTGGTCCGATTTATGTTAGAGGGTAAAAATTGACATGGGGGGGGGGGAGACTTTTTTTTAATTATTATGTTAGTTTACTTAACGTTTGAGTGCTTGCAGGGGTGTTAGTGACATTATCGCCAACAATGGTGGGCGGGTGAGATTAAGCCATACTACGGTTTTGTTTGGTTGCAAGGAGAAATGAAGTGAAGGAAAGTGAAAATTTTAAACTTTAAATGGAAACATTTGTAAAGATTACAACACATGCTATCACGTTTTTTTTGATAAAACAGACATTTATTGATCTTTAGAATCATGGGTTACAGTCGAGGCTTCGACCATAAATAGGTTAAGCAGCCAAGGAATGGAATTTGGCCAAATAGTCTTCCCCAAAAAAGACTTCGCCTTTCAGACCAAGGTATGCATCGTAGAGTTAGCTTCCCTTGGAACATTTGAATTTGAGAATTAATACATTTTGAAATCAAACATAAGATGTCTTCCTTTAAAGGTTGGCAAATAGCCTCACATGGGGAAGACTGATTAACAAGACACTGGACCAGCTCTTGACAGTCAGATTCAAGCAATATGTTTGCAAAGCCTTCTTCCACCGCTATTTGAAGGGCTGAACGAATGGCCAAAGCTTCCCCGTAAAAGGCTAAGGAACAATAGAACTTCTGAGAAAATACTCTAACCGGGTTGGCATTGGAGTCCCAAACAATAACACCAAAGCTACCAGTGGAGGATTGAACCTCAAATGCCGCATCAGTATTGATTTTATAATAACTCTTGGAGCAGAAATCCATATTGATTCTTGCTACTAGTATCCTTATTTTTGCCTAAAATTTTCTCCAACTGAGTTTGAGAAGAGGCAAACTCTTTAAGAGCATATTTGGCTTTATCAATAACCGATAAGGGGCCACTCTGAGTATGATGAAAATAGGAGTCATTTATATCCTTCTACCGATTCCAAATGATAAAGGAAGCCATTGACTAAGCAATCTGAGCATTGTTTTCGTTAAGATTAAAGAGTGAGTCCCATTGTGCTATCCAATGATGGAACTTAAGATTGAGGAGAGTCAGATACCTTATAGTTGAGAGATGAATCAAACCACACAACTTTTGCAAAAGAGCAGAACAACAAGATATGTTCAATAGACTCCACCTATGCTCCACACCTTCTACAGCCACCATTAATAGGAATGCATTTGTTAAGCAGATCTTCACATGAAGCCACGCCATGATCACAAACTTTCCACATAAAAATTCCTGATATTAGGGAGAGTAACTGTAGACCAAATCCTCCTTTTCCAAATCTCAGTGGGGACAGAACACCAATTACTTGTTTTAGAGGAAGAAGCCTTCTCGCGGTTCTTATCTTCAAAAAAAATTTGAGATCAAGTGATAGACCAATTTCACCAAGAATTTACCATATCTATCAACGTTCCATATAATTTTATCTTGTGAGGGGCATATTTGAATAGGAATCTTGATGATCTTCTTAATAATCTCCTTTGGAAAAAATTTCTCTAGAATATCTAATTTCTATATTCTATTTGATTGATCAATTAAATCAGAAACCCATAGAAGATCGCAACTCAAAGGTTTACAAAGAGATTGATTTGAACTGATAAGGAAGGTATCCAATTATCTTCCCAAATTTGAATTTTGCTTCCCGTACCCACTTGCTAGAGAAGCCCATTTAAGAGAAAAAATCGCCTCTCAATGATTCTCTGCTATGCCCAAGATGGATTGCATCTCAATTTTGCATACAAAAATTCCTCACGAGGAAAATATAAGCTTTCAAAGAATTAAGTCCAAGGAGAGGTGGCAGAAGACCATAGTTTCCAGGCCAATTTTGTTAGTAAAGCATGATTCTGAAAGAGAGGTCCCTGATGCCGTGACCACCTCTCTCTTTTGATTTACAGAGCTTGTCCTAGGCCAGCCAATGGATACCCTTCTTATTTCCATCACTCTAGAAAAAATCCGTTGCATTTTTCCTGATAAAATCATTGTGAGACATGGAGAGTTTAAAGTGCTAGCTGGCAAATTTGAGATTGAAAAAATGAATGATTTGGTAAGAACCTCCTTACCAGCTTGTGATAGCAATGAGCTTTTCCAGCTGGAGATTTTCCTTGAGACATATGTAAGATAATTTATGAGCTAAATTAATTATAAGGTTAGTTGGTTCAGTGGGAGTCTGGTTACAGGTAGACCAGTTTAAGTATGATTAGAGATGGACCAACCTAGTCCATTGTGGGACTGGTCCAGGGTTGGGGTATTATAAATACAAATGGTGTTATTTTCTTCTCCTGTTCTCATATGTAGAGAGAATTCAAGGGATCCCCGGTAGGCTGTGGAAGACTCTAATCCAAGCATTCAAAGCGAAGGAAATAATTAGAAATCAATCTACAACAATAGGTATGTGTCTTATTATCTCTTTTTAATTCCCATTGTATTCTAGTAATTTGTGTGGTGCGTTTATTAAAGTTCATGGGAAATCCCATGGGAAAAGCCCAAAAAAGATCTAAAAATTCTTATAACACGATCTCGAATATCTTGAAAACATCATTTCTTAGAAATTCCAAATTCATAAGGTAATCCCAGATACTTTGTAGGCCCATCCCCATAAGGTGTTTTTCAAATCCTTAGAAACCATTGTTTAATTTTTGTCTAGGTATTCAGGCTAAAGGTGATTGTAGATTTCTTCAAATTGATATTTTAACCTGAGGCCCTACAATATAAATCCATGTAGTCTTTAAGATGACCGACTTCTCTCAGATTAACTTTGGAGAAAAAGAAACAATCATCGATGAATAAGAGGTGTGTAATAGGAGTAGATCTATTTATGATTTTGACTCTCGACAAAATGCACCTTCATTCACAGCCTTTTGAAGAATGCAAGAAAGGGCTTGGGCACCAATAATAAAAAGAGTTGGGGATAAGAGATCCCCTTGTCTTATACCTCTACTTGGAATAAAGTTACCCCTTTCGACACCATTCACCACAAGGGTATCGGAAATTGAAGAAAGACATTTCATCACCAAATTCACCTAGCTTGGGTTGAAGCCCTATCTCAATAACAAATCTTTAATGAAAGGCCACTCTACTCTATCGTATACCTTCTGCATATCGAATTTTAGAGCCAAAAACTGTTGTTTTCCTTTCTTTCTTTATTTTTTTTAATTCTTTTTATATAACTAAAAGCCTCGTGAGCAATGAGAACATTGTCTAATATATTTCTATTGGGGATAATTGCCGATTGGGCAGGGAAGATGATTTTATCCAAGATTGGCTTGATTCCATTAGCCAATATCTTGGAAATAATTTTAAAACTGACCCCAATGAGGCTAATTGGTCTAAGTTGGTCTATCGTCTCCGAATGACCAACTTTTGGTATGAGACAGATATAAGTTTTGTTAAAATTCTCAAAGAGATGACCTCCTGAAAAGAAATATTGGACAAATAGAGTAATGTCTCTTTGAGTTAATTCCCAAAATTTTTGAAAGAAAATGGGGGAAAATCCGTCAGGGCCATGGCTTTTGAGAGGAGCCATATGAAACAATGGCCTTTTTAATCTCAATCTCACTAGAAGGCTTGATAAGAAGATCGTTATCCCCCACCATAATAACAGGGTTAACATAAGTAAGCATTGAAGATAGAGCATGATCATCAAGCTCTGAAGCAGTAAACAATTGAAAAAAAAAAGTGATTTTGGATTACTTCATACACATCGGCTTCTAAATTTGTCCAAGATTCGTCAACTTTTTTGAGTTGGAGGATCTTGTTTTGATTTCTCCTCTGTAAAGTGGTAGCATGAAAAAAATGCCATGTTTTTGTTGCCGTAATTTAACCAATTGATCCTTGATTTTTGAGCCCATAATATTTCCTCATAAAGCAAATACTCATTCAGTTGTTTAACCAAAAAGTTATCTTTATCTTGAGGAAAGTCCGAACTGTTGAGATTTTAGATCTCCAATAGCTTCTTTTTTAGCTAATCAATCTGAACATTTTCAAAAACCTCCTCGTTCCATTTTTTAAAAACTAACTTGCTGTTTATAAGCTTTGAAGAGAGGTTTTGTCTAACTGAATCAGTGCAATTTATGCTCCATCCATTTGAAGCTGCTCTCGAGCAATCAGGGTGCTTAAGCCACATGGATTAAAATCTAAACAGCCTTTTTCCATAATTTAAGCCTCCACCAGTGTCTAAGACAATAGAACTGTGATCTGAGCCAATAGCAAGCTTCACCAGAATGACAGCATTATCGAATTTTTCCCTCCATTCGACATTTAAGAAAGCCAAATTTAAATCTTATAAGTATCATTACTAATTCCAATTATTTCATATTTAGTTATTAACTTACATTTTACTTAGCATCAAAATCCCTCCCATCTGGAAAGGAAAATCAAATTTACATCTTATAAATATTATTACTAAATAAATTAAGAAGTTTAAGTAACTTATACAATCATATTGTGTTGCAACATAAAAATTACTATTTAAAATTTTTTGTTTTTCTTTTCTATAATTATCCTTGCAACCAAACAAAATCTAGCGGGGTGGCCGAAATTCCCCTACAAAAAAAAAAAAAAAAAGGAAAGTGGAGTAAAACAACCTACTAAACACGAGCACAGGCTTCTCAACTCACAGCGTTCCCAAATTCCTTCCGCCAGAACCAGCGGCTACCTCTACCATTTCCGTCGACTACTCTACACTCCGGCGGTATTTCCAAGTTCTGCGGCTTCTGCTACCACAGGTCCTTATTTCTCTCTCTCTCTCTCTCACACACACACACACACACACACACACACACACACACACAGTCTCTCAATCTCTCCGTGGTCGTGGGACAGTCTCAAATCCCATTCGTATCTAAGTACAGGCTAAAGTCTGTACACCAGATTTAGCAGACATTGCCTGAAAATCATTCACTTTTGTATCCAAGTGCAGGCTTGAGTCAAATTAGATTGTGTTCCATCCGGTAGCTTTGATTTGAGCTAGAGCTGAAATTGTGAAGATGCAATTATTCTTTGCTAGTAAAACTAGGTTTCATACTCTGGATCACGTCCATTTGCAATGTGCGCCATTTATTGCACAACACCACCATTTGAGAGTATATCCCACTGTTGTTGCAAGAAATAATGGGAGAGCAAGTGAGATAGGTATGGTTTTATAGAATGAACTTCAGGAAGGTAAAATGTTTCCCATTTATCACTTTAAATTTAATTAAGCTACTTGAACAAATCATAATTGAAACACTGAAGCTGATTATGCACAAAAGCATGTATATGCATCTGCTAATGCCAATTATCGTGGTTGCTATTCTATTCTTTATACGCTTGAATGTGTGCCCAATAAACAAAATCCCATATAACAATTCACTATGTCCCTATCACCATTGCATGTGGGGATCATGCTCACAGCTTCACACATACACAGGGAAGGGGAGAGATTTAGTACATGTGTGCTGATACGAACATCATATCTTATGTTTGGATCAAAACTGAAAGAGAGAAAATAGGGAAAATAGAGAGACTAGCAGTAGGTTACTTCGAGGGAACCCAAAACCTCTAATAATAACATACAAGTGTTGAGATAAATCAGCATAACTTTTTCATTCCAAACCTCCCGTTTTAAAGATAACATCCACGTTACAATCCAATAAAAGATGCAACAAAAAGGGAAATAACAAAAGAAATAAGAAATAAACAATAAAATCCCAACAAAATAGGGAGCTCTCCCACGACTCTCCAACGAGCCTTTAGTAACATCAACAACTTATCCAAAACCATAACAACTTACACTTACATAGCAACAAACTTAACATAATTTAAATAACTTGTGATAACTACTCCCATTATCCCCTACCACACTATTAACCCATTATATTAATGACTACCCACCATAGTTCGAAATCTCGATTCTCGAGGGTGTCTCGACTCTTGAGAAAACCGAGATTACCGAGATCTCGGTGGCGAGAACCTGCCGAAACTCCCAGAGGATAAAAATGGGAGTTTCGACAGATTTTTTTTATGGGAGCATTACTAGTATCAGCGGAACTCCCAGAGGATAAAAATGGGAGCATTACTAGTATCAGCGTTATAATCATATGCACTTCCCATCATGCGGTCATCATCACCGGAATAAGAACTGTACGCCGAAGTGGTGCCAAATCCATGAGCACTCCACTGCCCCTGCTCCTGTCTACTGCTACCCTCAATGCTCAGTCCTCCAAAACTTGTAGACATGCTATCAATTTCAACATCAGGCATAATATCAGGATCTGGAACGATGTCAAAGAAACGATATTCTTCTTCTTCCACTGGTTGCAAAGGGCGTTCCCGTTGACGAGACCTACGTGTATACCCAGTCATAGGCCGTAATGAAGATGCGCGTCCACCATGATCTGGATCCTGTGTAGTGTGTGTATACTGACTCTCATCGGTCCATCCCAATAATGGGTACGGTCGGGCCTAGGATCACCACCACCACCCTCATCACCACCACCACCCACATCACCACCACCACTACCATCATCACTACTACTATCAGAAGTTGACCAGCCAGTTTGTTCCATTGTATCATCATCGCCTTCTGAGTCACTACCAGTACCAGCTGGGGGGTCAAACGGTCTAAGCGACTGTGCGTGTACACGACCCTTATCCGAGGACATAAACCGCTCGAGATTAGAACCCATCGGAGCAGACACAGTGGGGTCGGGCATCCCACTAGGCTCATCCATCACTGGAACTGCTCTGTCTCTCACCCATTCCACATAGGGATCCTCTTCATCTGAAGATAGTTGGAAGACGTCGGCTAGCTCGATCAGCTCTTGTTCATTTCTTTGTTTAAATTTCAAGCATTGTACCCTCAGTCTTATGTTGTAATGGGCGTAGACCAAGTCATTTAGCCGTTGAGAGCCCAATTTATTCCGCCTCTTTGAATGGATAAGGGAGAAAGTACTCCAATTTCGCTCACACCCAGATGCGGAACATGTCTGAGATAGGACTTTGATTGCAATTCTCCTCAACTTAGCTGCATTCTCGCCATACAATAACCACCACTCAGCTGCACAAGATGAAGAACACATTTTAATACACATATTAAATAAGATATGTTACTTGAAAATTTCAATTTCCATAATTTCATACCAGGATCGGTCTTATCTCGTCCAGCCACTACAGCGGGAGTTCCAAAACTCCCAAGAGCATATCTGAACGTTTTCATCTACACCCATTTCAAAATTTATAACCATTAGCCATTGTAATATGTGGATATTCAAATAATTCAGCACTCAAACCATACAACTCACCTCCAGATTGACCAGTGCTTGTACAGTATAATCTGACACCAATTTTGCCACAACATATTTTACCGCACCGATAAGGTCAGAATTGAGCCCAAGCACATGTGAATATTCTTTTGCAAAGAATATGTCAAAATGAGTCTCCAACAGCACTTTGATGGAGAGATTTGCAAAGAACAGAGGTTTTCGAACCTTAGATGCAAGGTTGGAGAAGAAGGAATGGAGGAGGAGAAGAAAAAAGAAGGTTTAGAGAAGGAAAATGAGTCTCGGTCGAGATCTCGACCGAGACTCTTATATAAAGCCTTGGACCAGTTCGAAACTGGTCGAGGCCAGTCGAGAACCAGTCGAGAACTGGTCGAGACTGGTCGAGACCCAGTTTCGACCAGTGATCTCGTCTTGACCCTGTCGAGACCACCGACTCTCGACCTTCTCGGTCGAGTTTTAAAACCATGCTACCCACACACTCATCACACTAGTGTAACTACCCACACTACTTAATTCCCATGCACGATGCCACCAAAATAGGCTTGCAAGTCCCCGTAGCCTTTGGTGCGTGTAACATGTGCCTAGTTTGCATATGAACAATAGTGAATTTTGGTTAGGTCAAAGAGAATAAAACAAAAACTATCATTACTTGAAGTTATAGCTCAGATAAATGACAAATAAATAAGATGCCTTCACTAGGTACTAGTAGTAAACAGTAGGTAACGTCACTTAAGTTTGGTAAACTTATTGAGCTTATAGTAGTTGAGGATGATGAAGTTGGAGTCGCAGCTGAAGAGGATGCTGAAATGAAGAGGATGTGCCGTTGCTTAATAGAGAATTTGGTATTGAATCTACATTTGGGTTTAGAAATTTTGATACTCCAATTTATAGTGGCATTCTAAGTCGATTACACCATATATCTGATTTTAAGACACAGTTACCTTCTAAGAGACTGAGACACACACCCTATATATATATATATATATATATATATATATATATATACACAAATTTTTTTTGCATGGGATTTCGAAGCAGATGATGATATTTTAGTTTTTATGTTTGATGGGATGATTATATTTTAGTTTTTATGTTTGATGGGATGATGACATTTCACTTTATATATTTGATGGGATGATAATTTTGTATGGGATTTAATGGGTTGGAAGGTTTTTAATTTATATAGTTTATTTATATGTTATTATTTTATTTGTTGAATGATATAGATGTCTTGAAGAGTTGTAGAATCTGATTATTGGTTAGATGATTTATCTTGAAGAATCGGATAACCGTGGCAAAAATCGAAATTGCGATCGTCCAAGGCATAGTTGTCAAGGCATTGCCTAGGCGCCCAGGCGCCCAGGTGACCTTGGAAAATCGGGTGCCATGGTCCTAGGTGGGCGCTTTGATCCCCTAGCATCCGGGATGGGCTTACAGGACCAACTTTGATTGAGGTACAATGGAGATTGGCTCCTGTACAAGAGCAACAGTTGGAGCCCACTCAGTTGCAGTAGCCTCGACCTGGGTAGAAGAGGAAGCAGGGTTAGGAGGTTGCCTAGAGGGCTTGCTCGTGGCCTTCGGCTACTTCTCAGGGAACAAAGCAGCCATGACGGTACACTTGGACCAGCCACATTCAAGAGCAAGCGGGGCGATAAAGTTGCATACCAACCGAACAGCCCTCTCAAGGCACCCAATTTGTTAGGCGAGGACATCCTTATGGAAAGCCTCGAGTCCATGTACCGCTCAATGGCCCTCTCGACAACCCTTACTTTTATCCTCTTGAAGTCTGCGGTCTACTCCCGGACTTGGCGCAACTCCTCAGAGGCTTGGTTGGGCAGAGACTGAGCTTGGTCACATTCTGCATATATCGACCCTCTTTTAGCTCGGAGGATCTCAGCCTCATCTCGAGCCGCCTTGGCAACCACCCCATACGCCTTGGCCGCCGCCTCCGCTGCAGCAAGCTTTGCCCACAACTCCTCAACGGTGCCCTAGGCTTTCTTCATGGCTTCGTTAGCAGCCTCATAGCCATCCCGGAACTCATCAGCTTGCTTTTGCTTCTCGGCCACCTGAGCACTCAGTGTCATGAACGAGGACTCAAGGTAAGTTACCTTTTTTTTTTTTTTTTTGGGTAGGTAGATAATTTATTAACCCAGGAAAAGAGAACACTACAAGCTGCCGATGACAGGGGGAGCCAAAGGACACCACACAGACATCAACAAGCGGGGCAAAAACAAACCCCCGGCTGTCCCCTGCTAAGGAATCTCAATTTACATCAAACACCCATTTCACATTAAAGCCCCTAAACCTAACCAAGGAGAGGGGGACTGAGCTCCCTACAAGGCACATAGAACAATAGGTTTAAGCACCAGAGCCCTGTCGGGCTAGCCATTCCAATTCTTGGTACTCTTCCTCCGACAAGTCATAGTCTTTAGGGTAATCCTTAGATTTGGTGTACCATGATTCTTCACCAAGAAAATCATCTTCACCATCCGACCGAGAAGGGGCCAAAATCGTTGCCAGGGGGACAGGCTCAGCAGAGCAAGGACATAGGATTGGAATACAAACAATAGGACTAACAAAACCATCTTCAACAACAGAGACCTCACGAGAAGAACTAGCAGGGTATTGAAACGGGTCAGAGTCCGAAACATTATTTCCCTTGCCTTGGTATCTTTGCAAAGGGCAACTAGAAGGGCACAGACAAATGGCTGTGGTTGAGGGTATACGATCGGCAGGCGTTCCGACTGAGAGGGGGGGGGGGGCTGCATGCAAAACTATTTCATGCAGAATCAGAACCCTGAATGTAAGGGGGGTTTGGGGATTGGTTATGGTCCAAGACAGTTGGCTGGTTCTGCCCTGACAGGCCTGACAGATTAAGGTGGAGTGTAGAAGTGGTCGATTGAGATGGAGACAAGATTTGAATTAGTGGGGTTAGGATTTTGAGGCAATGTTTCAGTGAGGGGGTGGTTACCGAGATCCTCAAGTAGGTGGGATAAGACGTCAAAAGGGTTGTTTACTGAGAGATTAGGGATTGCAGGACTAGGTTGGAACCTAGGCTGGCTGAGAGATAGGAAACCTGATCCCATGGCCGAAGATTGGATAAACTGATCGTGACTCCCATCTGACGGTTGCTGCTCGAGATTGTCAAGATAAGTCGGTCGGGAAACCAAATCGAAAAGTTGACTTAGGGGAGGAAAGCTGACCACACACAGGGTCTGCATTCTGATGGGTAAGGTTTTGATGCTGAGAGCCGGGTCTTCCAGATCCAAGACGAGGACTCGAGATAGGCTTCTTCTTTGCCCGATTAGGGATTCTCGGAGAAATCGGCACGAATCCATCCTTAGTCTGTGTACCCTCTTCAGCAGCAGAGACATCCGAACAACAAGCTGAAGGTTCATCTGGCACCACTTCAGGCATGGCCATGTCCAACTAATGCACAACACCACCATCCTCAGCTGTGACAGGAGTTGCAGTATTCTCCGACCCTTCACCCCTTTCAGCCCCCCGGTTGTCCAGCTGGTCGGTAGAAGGATCTATCGGCACCATTCTAGACATGATCGGAGCCATCTGGTTCATAGCCCCACCAACCTGATTGGAGACAGGAACAACAGGCTTCAGATAATTTGGCTTAGCCGAGCAGTCCGAGTGTCCGAAAACCTTGCAGTGAAGGGGGGGAGACTCGTACTTCATAGCTTGAAGGAACAAATTTCCTTCATCATTTTCAACTTGGACGAGTTCCTCTAATTTTTCGTGGCTGGAGAAATCAACACAGACATGAGCAAAGGCCCGGCGGGTCTTCAGACTAGTTGTATGGTCTGCAAACAGCGGCTTACCCAGCACGGAGCAGATCGCGCTGAGCGAATCCTCCCCCCCCCCAAAAAAGACGAAGGGGTAATCTTGGCAACGAGACCCAAAGAGGAATGTTCTTTAAACTGAGCGTACCGGAGTGCAGGTTCCGCTCCCATCGGCTGATGAAGATGGGTCTTCCACCTACAAAGAACATGCTTTTCTCCAAGATATCTTCTAGATCTTTTGATTTTAAGAATCGAAACACAAATCCTCCGTGCAAAATAAGGAAAAACTCTACATAGCCCTTGAGTTTCCATTGCTTCGAGAGGGCTGTTTTGACAAAATTAAAACCCGGCCTTTGGCCCATGAAGAACCCGACTGTTGTGGTTTTGAGGTCCTCAACCTTGTCAACAATAGCCTCTGGGGAGCATATCCCGACCTTTAGGGAGTTCCTGGTCACGGGTGGGATAAACCTAAGAGGGCACTTAATTTTTTTAGGCTAAGAATGGTTCTGGAAATGACTCGACAAAGAGTGATTTCCAGCAGCCGGAAGAAGAATAGAGGGGGGTTATGAAGATGGGGAAGTTTGGAGAGGTGGGAAGTCATTTGGGATGGGGGCAGATGGGAGGCTAGCTGTCACTGGTTGTTGGGTAAAAGGTTTGAGAGGTGTAGGATGTTCCTCTGTAAATAGAGAGTGGTTGGTTTGGGGGGAGTGATCAGGGTTGGTAGGAGGTTTTTCCGAACCAGAAGATAAGAGGTGGGGGTGGGTGGTATGCAGTTGCATTTAAGGCAGAGGTTCAGGATTATCCAGCAACTTTCTCTGAAGATGATGGGGTTTTGGGGCATTGAGGGCCAGAATGAATTCGAGAGAGGAGGCCATGGAGGAGGCTATGCAAGAAATCCGAGAGGAACGAAGAACTTTCAGCCGGCGGGGTTCTCCGGCAGGGGGGTAGGGAGGAGGATGGAGGAGGGATTCAACAAGCATGGAAGAGAGAGAACAGAGCTCTTTTTTTAGCTTAGGCCTTGGTAAGCTACCCTCTTATTGTGCCCTCGATGATCGTGACAGCCTCCTGAGCCCGGCTCGCTTCCTCCCAGCTGGTGCGTGCATCCTCATAGCTCCTCCAAATCTTAACACGCCAGGTTCATCCCCTGTAAGAATCCGAGGTCACTTATTCCCCCCCCAAAAAAAAAGAAAAAAAAGAAAAAGAAAAAAGAATCTAAGGTCAGCTTCGACCAAAAAGAGAAAGGCTGAAAGGACGATATAGTAAAAGAAAAGAGGATAGTTCCACTTACCGACATGATGTTGGTGAAGTAGCACTTCATCAGGTTCTGATGGCTCAAGGTGTCAACCCAGCGTACGTTGCTGGGCCAGCAGGTCCTGGTCACAATGGCTTCGTCGACATGGCTGTTGTCTATCCCGGACTTCGCTACTGTCACATCCCAATGTGAACCTAGCGGGAGAGGACTCAATGGCCAATCCTTTCTCCTTATCCATGGTAGGAACCTCTCTCGTAAGCCAGCTATCCTCCTTCACCTTAGATTGGGTAGTGCATGTGATCATGGGCCCTGTGGCCCCCGTTCCCTTCTGCCTGGCAGGGTCCTTCCCTGCCCCTGAAGATCCCGTCCGACCCTTGGAAGCCTTCTTCTGAGATGGTCGAACGAGCTTGTTGAAGGTCGCATCAACCTTTGCGTCCACTACAATACCAAGAGACCGAAGTTAGTATGCCAATATCTAAAAACAATCTTTGAACAGAAAAGGGAAAATAACTCACTTTTGTCGGACATCTCTTCCAGACGACTCCTCTTAACTCCCGCCGACTCCGTGGGAGCAGGACCCCCATGAAGATTAGCGGTTGAGGGCTCTGGGCGACCAGGAGCAGCTTCGGAGGGGAGTCCTGAACCCGGCCCCTGCAGTGGCTGTCGGTGTTTCCTTGATTATGTCAGAAGCTGCCCCGGCGGCATATTGTGAGAGGTCTCAGCCCTCGAGATCTAGAGACTAACGGCTCCCTCCCCAAGAAGCCTCACCCAGGTATCATCCGGGATTCCTTCCACTGCAAGGCAAACAAAGAGATGGTCAGTGCAGAGCAGAGAGGTGAAAAAGATAATAGCAGCCGAAACAAAGCTCACTGAGGCCATATTTATAGAGGTAGGACTCCACCTGCAAATTCCCAAAGTTCACTGGCTTCGTCAGATGCATCTTGTTGAGGACCGCCTCTTCCCAACCAGATAGTGCCACCCGAAGGTTTACCTGGGTCAGGTCCGGAGCTCGCCACTCATTACCGAGGGGCAATATGACCCTCTTGAGCAGCGTCTGACCCTCTCGGATCGATGCAAAGAAAAAGTTCTCCTTCCAGTATTGGACCAAAGAAGGAGCGCCCTTCGTAATGGCGGGGCGAGTGGAGGCCCGACGCATGAAGTAGTAGGTCCCATTCACTTCTCGTACACCCGTGTTAGGACACTTCCACTTATTGGTAGTCAGAGTGAATAGTTCTCGGAACATGCCGACTGTTGGGATCATCTCGAGGTTTCATGAAGATTATCACAAACGCTGAGATATAGGCCCACCCGTTGGGAGCCAATTGAGCTGGGGCAATCCTTTAGTGCCGCAAGATGTCGATGGTGACAAGGTGGCCGGGAAACCTAAATCCCGATGGGAACGTCTTCTCATATACTACCATCCTAAGGGGAAGTAGCAGGTCCTCTCCATCGAAGATGGGGCGACCACTAGCATGGACGGCGGGATGAGGAACTTCTGCTGGAGCACCTCCAGCTTAAACGTGGTCACCTTGCTTGAGATGTACAAGGCGATCCAGTGGGGCTTCTTGTCTACCCTCCCAACCTCCGAGGATGATGTTACTCCGGTTCCTCTCTCAGTTGATGCCGAGGCATCCTGAGGATCTGCGGTCTCCCGGGGACCCGTTGGGGGATCCGCCGGTTCGGGTATTCTTGATGGTCAAGTCTTCCTACTTACAATCATCAGAGGCATAGTGAGAGGGAAAGGAAAGGCAAGGAAGAAATAACTTATTGGACAAAAACTTCACCGTACAAGCTTGAGAAGCAAGGAGTGGCTATTCTGGTAGAGTAAGGATAAGAGTTTAAAGGCGCACATGGAAAGGAGGAAGAATTGGGGGGGTATTTATACCCATCTTCCCTCTCCTCTGCAATGATCGTGGCAATTCCGTGCCCCGAAACCAAAATTTTGATGACTCATAGCATCTACCACATGGCAACCTCTTATAGGCGGGTCTCGGCACAAGGTCTAGGGCAATAATAACAAGACGCTTCGAATCCTCGAAACACAGCGGAAAGACACCATGTGGCAGCCTCCTCGGAGCTATATCCGGAGCAATGATGGCAGAGTGATACAATCTTATAATGGGTGTCAGAAGTAAACCGCGTGGCGGCCTCACGTAGGTCCTCGCGTTACGACCTTGTAAAGCAACAATTTTCAACGGTTCCACGTGGCATTTCAACTAGAGGCGACGGCCTACTAATCTGACCCAATCTCAAAAAATCTGGGATTGTGGTTTAGGTAAATCCGGGTTTGTGGCTCATCTCCAAATGGGCAACGATTTCTGTCGGCCCCGTGTGGCACATTAACCAGGGCGACTGTCTCTCAACATGATCGAATCCTGAGAAACCCAGGATCAATGGGTCAAAAAAGATCTTCGCAGAAGACCAACAGATATTTACTAGGCTCGGAAATGGTTCGTGAACCAACCGACTCTTCCAGTTCAGAGTGCTCCCGAGCCCGCAACTGGACCAAATGGACGACTTCCTGCACAACAGGCCCTTGGAGCAAGGAGCTTGGCCCTAGCACGCGCAGCCAAAGATATTTGCCCTCCAGGCTCTTACAGACCTGAACGGACAAAAGGCATTTGATGGGGATAAATACTGGCTTTCAATCTAGAAGGGACACGTGTTTAAACCCCTCGTCCATTGAAGAGTGCGCACGTGTCGTCCTGTAATGGATAGGGAAATGCTTGTCATCACTCAGCTATCGCCGACCCCTTGACTAATAAGGGCTGTGCACTTGCCGCCATAGTTGTCAAGGCGCCAAGGCTAACCAAGGCGATGGAGGCCTGACTGAACGCCTAGGCCACCAAGGCGCCCGCCTAGGCTTCCAAGGTGTCCGATTTTCCAAGGCGACCCAAGGCAACCTGGGCGCCTAAGCGGCGCCTAGGCGATGCCTTGACAACTATGCTTGCCGCCGAACCCTTCGACCAGTAAAGAGTAGGCACGTGTTGCCCTACGCTAGGTAGGGGAATGTCTGCTACCTCCCTAAGATCTTGGGAGTGGCCCGCAGTCGGCGCAACCATATGGCGACCTCTTGATCTGGCCGTTCAGTGGTTGATAGGTGGCCATGTCTCAAGAAAGTTCTCCATCCAAGTCTGATCGTAGGCGATGTAGTGTAAGATGCTGTGCACGGTTCTGGTTCTAATTGGACCAAAACTCCTTAGCGCTGCACGTATCCTACATCTACGGAGGGTTAGGTCGCAAAATGTCCTATCCGTCTGCCGCACAGACGTGCCTAAGGGATAAGAGTGCGACACGTCATCACCTGTAGGCTTGACATGTCGGAGAGGTCAGAGCAGTTTGAAAGCAATCTCAGCCCACTCCAACCTCTATAAATACCCGCCAGAATGAAGGTAATAGGGTCGACAATATATTGTTCTAAACTCTTTATGCTCTCAAGCTCTCTAGGTCCCTACTCTGTCAAAATCACTTTGACCCCTTTTTATCGGAATCCTGTGTTCTCAGATACAGAATTCCGTCTGTTCATTTTGGTATATTGACTTAGATATCGGAGTGACCTCAGGGTTCCCGAACCTGCCCCGACCACTTGATTTGCTCCTCTGTTGACAGGTGTCGTCATCTGGAGCCTCAGGCGAAAACCAGCGACAATAGTTGGAATGCTTGCTCTAATAGTGGGAGGCCCCTTGCTTTGCTTCGCTGATATAGATTGTCAGGAATCATTATGCTAGTTGATTTGCTTAGCTTCATTGATTTTCTTGTGCTGTGCATTACAATGATGGGATCTGCTCATTGGCGGGTTACTTTATCCATTCAAGGTTGTTCCTTTTTTTTTTCTTTGGATGGATGCCCTGTATGCAGAACTCTCTGTTGGCCCTGGCCATGCTTTGAGGGTTGGTTGATACTGGTACAAATCATTCGGTTCACTGGACTTGCCACCCTTTTAGGGGCTATGATGTAGTGGGTGTGCTAATGCCCCTTTATCTATTATCTTCTGAGAGATATTTAAACCCCACTATAGGAGCTTGTGTATTCTTCTTTGCAATGGTTATTGGTTTTTACATCTCTTTTTTTCTGGGCATAATTCTTTTTCGACTTTTAAGTCTATTCAGGCTTTCTAAGAAATCTAAGAAATTGAGTAGTTGTATGAATAAATTTCAGCTACCACCCAAAATAGTTTTAAAACATCACCTACCACCCACAACTTTCAAAAAACATCAGCTACTACCCAAATGTTTACCACCGTTAATCAAATAGATCCACTCCGTTAAATGAATCCGTTAGTTGCTGATGTCATCTAAAGTCTATTTTAAATTGGACAATAATACCCTTAAAAATAAGTTAAAAGACGTTTTTATCCTCCCTCAGTTAATTGACCCTACACCCCCAAATGGTAAGCCCAAGTCTTGACTTCAACGGAAGAAAGAAGAGAAAACCTTCCTCCGATTGTGGTAGCCGACGACGACGATTGAAATGAAGGAGGAGAGAGGGGTGGCTAGAAAATAGGGAGAAGAAAGTGGGTTGCTGCCTCAAGAAAGAGAAAAGGGAGGAGATCAAAAGAGAGAAAAGGGTGAGCTCCATGAAAACTCTTGTAAAATTTCTACAACCTGCTCCGGCGGTAGTGAGAGTCGTCGTTTGATTTTTCTGGTTTGTTTCAACGTCAACCTCTGTTCCATTCCACAATCTGCTCCTGTGGTCGCAAGATTCATCGTTCAATTTCTTTAGCTTGGTTCAGCGAAAACTCTTGTAGAATTTCTAAGATCTGTTCCAGCAGTATCAATCTTTGTTTGATTTCTCGGATTTGCACTGAAGGTGGCAAGAATCTCTCCTTAATTTATAGTATACTTCAAAGGTTCTTGATCAAAATTCTTTGGTTTAGATGGAGCTCGGTTGAAGAAGGATAAATGTTTCGGTTGGATAAGAGGAAAGATCTCACTCAGAGTCCTGTTCTATGAGTGCTTTGGCTCGGGTTGATTTCTCTTTGCCAAAATCCCTCAGTCGAGCTTCGAGATCAGAAGAAATAACATGGGCATTGGATGTTGGATGACAAGATGACAATCTCAATCTGTTCGGTCCACAGTAACACAACCCGCCAGAAAAATGCCAGGGTTCGGCCACAAAAATATGTTTAAAATAGGATTTTCGTAAAAGATGTTCCAGCTTCTTCTGGGTCGTTTTGGTCTCCATAAAAATCAGATATAAGTTACTTATTTCTCCAGTATCCATGCCTATACCCATGATCAAAACTGAAGAAGAAAATCCCCTGAAAGACCAATAACAAAGAGGAGAGTCAGAGAGAGAGAGAGAGATAGAGAGGAGAGGGGAGAGGGATGTCTCGTGCCGTCCTTCAAACCGTTCAAATTATGTCTCTCAGCTCTTAAATCCCGAACAAAAACCTCCCTTCTTAGACTTATCTTTCTCCCAAATGCTCTATTCGAAGCCCTTCTCGATCGATTTCCATCAGAAAAACTCGAAAGTTTCCCGTGATTAATGGATGTTCTTCTCCAGCTCTGGTGGGTGGAGACCACGCAACACACTTGGAACGCTGCTTCAGGCTCTCCCCTGCTGATTCAGATGCGGGCATGCGTTCATTGTCGACATCGTCTTCGTCTTCTGGTTGCCCCGAGTTATGAAAAGTGAACCAGATGTTACTTGGGTGATTTTGGTCTTGTTTTCGATTTTATTTGTAGTGGCAACCTTTAGGGTTTGTTGAAGAAAGATCGAAACCAGAAAACTAGGAAAAAAAGAAAAGCAAAAGAGGAAAGAAGAAGAAAGAGAGAAAAAGAAGAAAAAGAGGATAAGGGTTATATTAGTAATTTTACTGGTTTTAAAATTTTCAAATTAATAACATAAAGGGTAAAACTGTCTAACGTTGATTTCCGTCACCTCCGTTAGTTACTTGGGTGTAGTTGATGTTTTTGGAAAAGTGTGGGTGGTAGATGATGTTTTAAAATTATTATGGAGGGTAGCTGATTTTTTTCCTAGTCGTATTGATGCAGCGGTGGGCCCACAAGATGAGATGGGCTTGGATAGGAATCTTTGTAGGATTTATTTTTAATTGGGATATGTTTGTAATCTTTTATCTTGGGAAATTTAGGTGGAAAATTTAGGCAAGATTTTATTTTAGTTTCCTTTCTTATTGTCTTAGTAAGCAAGCGATAGGTTATTGTAGGTAGTTCATTCCCTTGCTTATGGTTTCCATTTTGATTAGGGATTTTATTTAGTTGCTAGTTTTATTTCAATTAGTCTAGGTAAGTTTTCCCTTTAAAAGCAATTGTAATGGTTCTATTATTTTCAGATTTGAAAAATTGAATAGAATGGAATATTGGGTATTGATTGATGTGCCTGTGGGCAGAAGTTTGAAGCTCTCTCTCTCTCTCTCCCTCTCCCTCTCTTGTTCATCTCTGTGAGCCAGAACCGACCCTCCCCTTTGATCTGTTCCTCCCCCATTTTTCTTCCTCCTTTCTTCTTCTATCCTTCCTGGTTCGTAACTGTCCTGGCGTAACATCTGCCAATGAGGGCTGGTACTGATCTCCCTCGCTACTTCTCCTCTTCTCAGGTTTTGCAGGTTTGTTCCTTAACCTAGGGCGACCTTACCTGCTAAATCTCAGCCCAAGACTTTGCATGGATTGTGAGAGAACTCCCTGAAACCAGACCTGCAACTCTCATGTCCGCTCAGATCTGTTTCAAGTAATTTTCATATGCTTTATGCTTGATTATTGGACCTGATATTAAGTGGGTTTCAGAGGGCTGGGGTTAGCTACATAATCCTAGAATTTCAGTCTGGTTGGTTCAGTATTGACTATTGAAGGAGCTATGTGGACTGAAACCAACACTGTACCGCTGAGTTTCCTGTTTCTGTCCTGAAGGCTGAAGGAAGAAGAACCACAGCCTTTCACAATTGTGAGTTAATATTCTAATGCTTCTTTCCAAAAATAGCCCTGATCTTACTTAGAATTCTATTTGTCCCAATCCTGTAACCACTTCCAAGTTTATACCCAGCTTTAGTCCTAATTCCAGTTATATCATAAGGTCCTGTTTGGCTATCACATGGTCTCATCATTGCTGCAATTATAGTTTTGCCATTATTCCTTTGAGTTGGGATACTTATTATTCGGGTGGGCCCATTAGTGGACCAATAACCAATTAGGGTTTTTCAACCCGAATCCCGCATCATGTATTCTGTATTTTAATACTTTAGACTGATTTAGGAGACTGAGTTGTATTTGTCTGCATGAACCTTTGCATATGGCCTATTCCTAATTCCATCAATTCTCATCATTGATGAATGAAACTTTTGCTCTGGAAGACTGGAATTCTGTTGTAGAATCCTAATCTCATTTCTTCGTGAAGGTGCTGATACTATCATTGCCTCTGGATGCTGATTCCGTCCAATGTGTTTCTTCTTATTTTCTTGGAAAAGTTATGAGTAGCTCCCCTATAGTTTGCCCATAACCTAGGTACACCCCAAAATTTTCAAACAGTTACAAAGACATCCCCTAAAATCAAAACAAATTACAAAAATACCCAGTCCGTTAGTCATTTTCTGTTAGTTGATGATGTAAACACAAATTTAAACCTTTAATGCCCAAAATGCCCAAAATATAAAGAAAACGTACGGTACAAATGTCACTGCCCCGCCAGAACCAACAGGAGTAATCGCCCCACCCCCAGCCAACGATTGAATGTGCACACCACAGTTGAGATGCAAAAATTCCGGCTCTTAGAGAATATTGCTTGCAAACCTTAACAATAAACCCTTATCTCTTCCATCCCCGATAATAGCAACACCTTGCACTGCACTCCCGCTGGGCCGAGAACCACCAATCGAGACCCCCATCAATGAAGTCGGCAGCACACAAAGGCCCTAATCGGAACCAGCAACCGCCATCAATCCAGATCCAGGTAATCATGACTTCTGCATAAAGCCAGGTTCTTTCCTATTAGAACCTTAGAATCCCAGCCGCATCTCGCAGCGACCCCATCGAAGGAAAGGATGGAGGTCCACCCGACCCCACTGCTATCTGAAGACCACCAGTACTGCAATCCCTTTGCAAATCATTATCTGCCCTAGGGTTACCTTCCTCCTTTCCTGACATTTGCTTTCCCCTTATTCTTCAGAGTAAGAAGAGGAATTAAGATTGACATCATTTCTAATCTTTTTCTTTAATTTCTTTGTTTATAATCTTGTTCTGTTTCGGGAATCAGACATCGGAAAGTGAAAATTGTCCACTTGATTGGCCATCGAAGTTATTCCGATTGTTGATTCTGCTAGATAATCTTTAATCTACTATTAGATTAACTAATCACAATAGAGCTGATCACACAGACCATAAACTGAAAACAATGCAGTATGATATGCTTGAATGAAAATAAAGGATGATGCGTACCACGAGTCGGTGGATTAAATTGGTGAAGCTATGATAGGGATTACCACCAGAGAGGGAATTAATCGTCTTCAACCTTTCAATATAGGCTAAGTGAAGGTGTTGGGCAGAGGAGAAATAGGTAATCCTGCTGCAGATTTCCAGTGGCGTGAAGGTATTATAGGGATTACCACCTGAGAGGGAATTGATCGGCTTCAACCTTTCAATATAGGCTAGGTGAAGGTGTTGGGCAGAGGAGAAACAGGTAATCCTATTGCAGATTCCAACGGCTTTGAAATCCAGCGATTTCCCACTTGGCCTAAGATGACGATGCGAAAGGATAAACCGCATATGCTGATCGCAATTGCGGGCCACCGTAGATAGAGACAAACGAAGCTAAAAAAATGATCAGTTCTAGAATGGAATTCATAGTTGGGCTCTACTGTACGATTTGCTTTTTGTTCAGAGAGAATGAGTGGGATACTGATCTCCTCACTCAGCCTTCTTATTTATGATGAAGTCATAATAAGCAAGCTTACAAATATATCCCTCATGATAATAAAAGAAAGGAAAATAAAGAAAATAAAGGAAAATTACAAATATGCCCTTGAACACATTTTACGACACTCCCCCTCAAGTTGGTGCATATATATCATGCATACCCAACTTGGACAATATTATGTGAAATGATTTCCTAGGTAAACCTTTAGTGAAAATGTCTGCCAGTTGATCCTCTGATTTGACGAATGGAATCTGAATATGACCACTTTAACTTCTCTTTAATAAAGTGACGATCTATCTGAACATGCTTAGTCCTATCATGCTGGACATGATTGTAAGCGATGCCGATGACTGCTTTATTGTCACAAATCAAAGTCATGGATTGAGGACATTGGACTTTCAAGTCTCCAAGTAAGCTCTTCAACCATAAGAGTTTGCATATTCCCTCATCGCCCTAAGTTTTGCTTTTGCACTGGAATGGGACACTATATTCTGCTTCTGGCTGCGCCTAGTGATCAAATTTCCACCCACAAAGGTATAATAACCTGAAATAGATTTTCGGTCTGGACTGCTTGCCTAGTCGGCATGTATAAGCTTCCACTTTGAGATGATTATGTGGTGATAGTAGAATCCCTTTCCCTAGAGCTGCCTTTAGATAATGTAGAATCCTATAGACTGCCTCCATATGTTTTGAGTATGGATCATGCATTAACTGATTCACCAAACTCACTGCAAATGCAATATCTGGCCTGGTGTGTGATAGATAGATAAGCCTTCCAACTAACCGCTGGTACCTGCCTTTATCCACTGATGTTCATTTTTTCTTCCTGAGCTTAGTATTGGAATCCAGAGGAGTATCACATGATCGGCACCCTAGTAATCTTGTCTCTGAAAGAAGATCAAGGACATACTTTCTTTGAGAGAGAAAGATGTCCTTTATAGAGTGAGCAACTTCAATCCCAAGAAAGTACCTGAGTTTTCCAAGATCCTTTATTTCAAACTCCTTTCCCCTAAACGTTTTCAGTTTCCTAATTTCCTTATCATTATTTCCGGTAACAACAATGTCATCCACATATACAAGAAGTGCAGTGAAATTTGCATATGTATGCTTGATAAACAATGTATGGTCAGCATTACTTTGAACATAGCCAAATGCTATCATAGCTTTGTGAAATCTACTAAACCATGCTCTAGGGGACTGTTTAAGTCCATAAAGGGAACGTTTCAACTTGCATACCTTCCCTTTAGTGCTTGCATCTGTAAACCAGGTGGATAGTCCATATAAACTTCCTCTGTAAGTTTTCTATGAAAGAAGGAATTTTTCACATCAAGCTATTGTAAATCCCAATTATGGTATACTACACATGCCAAAAGAACCTGGATTGTTGTCATCTTGGTCACTGGAGCAAAAGTTTCTTGGTAATCAATCCCATATGTCTGGGTGAATTCATGAACAACCAACCTTGCCTTATACCGATCCACTGTGCCATCTATTTTCTGCTTGACTGTAAAGACCCACTTGCACCCTATTGGCCTTTTACCTGATGGTAGTGGAATAAGTTCCCATGTGTCATTTTTCTTCAAGGCTTTCCTTTCTTCCACTATTGCAGCTTTCCACCGTTCATCTATAATTGCATCTTACCATTTTTGAAGAATAGACATAGAGGAAAGCGATGACACAGATGCATGGAAGGAAGGAGATAAAGAGTTATATGAAACGAAATTAGAAATTGGGTGAAGTGTGCAAGACCTAGTACCTTTCCGAATGTCAATGGGAAGATCAAAATCAGGGAGAAGAATTTTCTTACTAGGAGGAAGCTCAGTCTTTGGATCCAGGGCTAGCGAAGGGGTATGTGAAGTTGCACTGATGGTAGTGGTCTTTCCTTGCTTGCTTCTGGCATGTTTGTAAACTTGTAGAGGTTTGGCATTAGGACTGGTTGTAGGAAAAGGCGTAGGTGTAGAAGGTGGTATTGAATCATGGTCTGATGTTGCATCTGTGTCTAGATTATACGGATCTGGATTCGTGATGACTCTTTCTTGGACTCTTTCTATTTCTCTGGTAAAAACAGAGGCACATCTTCAAGTTCGGCATTCTGAGTTAAATCCTTCTCTCCCTGAAGATGTGAAGGGGTAGTACATCAGGTGCTCATGAAAGAGAACATCCTTTGTAACAAAAGTCCTCCGAGAAGGAGGATGGTAACACTTACATTCTTTTTGTGTGGCAGATAACCAAGGAAGATGCATAGGAGCCCCCTAGGATCAAGTTTGCTAGGAGATTGGTGATTGCGGGCATAACAAACACAACAAAAAATCTTCGGCGGTAGCACAAAGGAAGTATTGCCGAGTAGGAGATCTAGAGGGGCTTTGTTGTTGAGAATTCTCGAAGGGAGCCGATTGATAAGAGAAGCGGCAGTGAGAACAACATCACTCCAAAAAAGGGTTGGAACAAGTCCTTCAAACATTAGAGTTCTTGCAGTCTCAAGGAGGTGACGATTTTTTCTTTTTGCAACCCCATTTTGAGTTGGAGTGTCAACACAACTTGTTTGATGTAGGATCTCATTTTCTGACAAATATTGCTGAAATGTCCCATCAAGGAATTCTTTTCCGTTGTTACTACGAAGTACTTTCAGCTGAGCCTGGAACTGAGTCTTAATCATGTTATGGAATTGGCAGAAGCATTGAAAAACATCCCTCTTATTATGCATTAGATAGACCTAGGTAGTTCATGTATGATAATCAATAAAGGTTACAAACCAACGATGTCCAGAGATAGAAGTAGTCCTAGTAGGACCCCATACATCAAAATACAATAAATCAAAAGTACTACTACTTCTATTAAATGAAGGTAAATAAGTCGTACGAGCCTGCTTAGCCAAAATACAGGCTTCGCATAATAGCTTGCTTAGCCAAAATACAGGCTTCGCATAATAACTCATTTTTATTACAATGTTTAAATAAAAGAAGAAACAACTGAGACAAAACAACTAGAGAGGGGTGACCAAGACGTCTATGCCACTGCTGGAGAAATAAAGGTGATGTGGGGTAGTTGAGGTGAAGGTGGTGGAGAGGATGATGTGGGTGCTGATGGACCATCATCAAGCAAGTAGAGACCACCATGCAATCTACCATGTCCAATCATCTTCCCACTCACCAGATCTTGAATTACATACGAGGAAGGAAAAAAAAGTTACTTTACATTTAAATGACTTAGTAAGACTACTAATAGATAACAAATTTGTAGAAAAACTAGGAACGTGAAGAACAAACTGTAAAGTAAGGGTAGAGGAGCAACGGATGGATCCCTTTCCAAATATAGGAGAGAGACCCATCTGCTACTTGGATTGCATCTTTCCCGCAAGAGGGAGAGTACAGATTTGAAGGAGTTGGCTGAACCAGTCATGTGATCAGTGGCTCCAGTGTCCATAACCCATGGGCTAGGTGCAGAGGAAGCACAGTGACCAGCATGAGAATTACCTAATTGGAAAAAAAATGAACCTGGTGTGGCAGATGAAGATGATGAACCGGTATTAGCTGTAGAAGATGGTCTCAGTAGATTTCTGAGCACCTGAAGTTCTTCAGCTGAAAGCATAGGAAGAGTCCCAGTAGGAGGCAAGCTTCTGTCTGATGAGCTTGTGGTGCCCGAGAATTCTTGGATCCCTGTATCCCTTTCTCACGCCTCTTGGCCTCAAAATCAACCGGTTTGCCATGTAATTTCCTGCAAGCTCTTTAGTATGCCTTTCCTTCTCACAGTATTCACACCGAACTGTGTCTCGAGAGGAGGTAGGTTTAGAGAATGTTGCACCACCTTGCTGAGTGGTTTGAAGAGCTGACCGTTCTGCTGGTAATGGAGGCATCATCGATGTACGGCGCATGTCCTCAGATTGAACCAAGGCATAAGCCTGTTCTCAAGATTTTGGGGGGGGGATAGCAGTAGCATCAGTAGAACAAACAACAGTAATGTCTCATAGTAGTCTCACTCTTGCCACAAACTTCAGAGTTCAGAATAGTATTGGGATACAGTAATGTCCCGTTGCTTAGTTGCAATCTTCACATGGATATCATAAATCAAAGAGTAGTTGCCAACCTGAGAATAGGTCTCCTTGGCCGCCTTCCAAATTTCAGCATCAAGTAACAATATATACCCCCAGCCAATTTTAGGTTCCATAGAGCCAATTAAATATGCCATCACAATAGAGTTTTCGAATGCCCATTTGTCATAAAGTCGGTCTGTGAGGGTGCTTATGAAAATTCTACGCTCGACATAGAACTTCCTTGGTCAAAAGCAACATTTTCAAACACTTACGGTGTGGTGAAGAGGCATTTGATTAGGCAGTATTGTGTGGCAAAATTGTGAAGCTCCAATCCTCAAGACTTGGAGCACAAGTTCCAGATGCATATCTTTGTAATATAACTTAGATAAAGCCTGTCTTAATTTCATGAATTCCTATCCTGAATATTGACACAGAGGCCCCCCCCCCCCCACACACACACGGAGTATTGTGAGTCTAATAAACATGTCATGTTGAGAAAAAAAAAATGAACACAGCCTGATATATTTGAAGGTTTTGATTAGTTTTAGGTAGTTAGTCAACGGTAATTGGAGTTATTGGTTAACATGTTTCGTAAAGAAAATAACTAGTATCTTGGTTATTGAAAGATATGGCTAGCAGCTCCAACCCGAGAATGAGAATGCAAAGTGGACGAATGATGTTGATATTCTGTCATGTTAATGGAAGGTGAGTGTGAAGAAGGGAAACCAAACAAGCACTACATTCAATAAGGCTGGGTGGAATAATATTAAAACTCAGTTTGAGGCAAGAACTAGTCACAGATATAACAAATTGCAGTTTTGGAGCAAGATGCACAAATTGAAGCAAAATTGAAACAGTTTTAAAACATTAATGGAGGCCTTTGACTTTGGTTGGAACACTATGACCTGGACTGCCACTGCTGATGATGACTTATGGGATAGGCACATCAAGGTAAATAGAGTGTGCAGACTTATTTACTAAGCTCGTAGTCCTAGCTCATACCCTTATTCCACACCCATTGAAGTGGCCTATTACAACAAAGATACCTTGGACCAAAGGCCCAATATGTATAGAACCCAACCCAAGGCTTATTTCCATTAAATGAGCTCACGTTTGTGATTTATTTGCTTCAAGAGTATCTGTCCAATAATAGAAACTCATTTGGCACAAACTTCGCAACATGTGGATGTTTCTTTACAAGTCTCACTGTCTATTTAGGCGACAAAGACTGACTTTTCCATCCTACATGGCATCTTTCCAGAATTCTCCTTATACCTCTATTTATTGTGATTATTAGTTATTTTTTCTAACTTCATTTTCCCCCTCCTATGAACTCTTGTCAGTTAATCAATTATTCTTAGAGGAAGTTATGAAATTGCACAATTTATTCTAAAAATAGTACAAGTGTTGGATTTTTATTAATTTCGATAATTCTGCTTGCCTTTCTGCATGAGATTCTTTTGAGCTTTAAATTGTCCACTTTTATTTTAATTGCTTCTTGGTTGTACTCAACTTGCTTGTCCGATAGAGCTTTTTTAAGTAAATAACTTTGGAAATAATTGTAGGATTCATAATTGGGAACCAGAATGTGGTTTTTGGGCTTCTCAACTCTTCACAAGCGTGATTTGCTGAAGTGCTCTGTCTATAAGTTGTGGAGCATGGATTTTATGTGTGTTAATTCATCGTTCGTGGTCAACATGGGTAACTACTAACTTGCTTACTCAACTGTGATGTATTTTGGGTCTATGATATTTTGGTAAAATGTGCAGCCCCCAAACCCCCCCCCCCCCAAACGGTTCCTCCTCCTCCTCCTCCCCTTCCTCCCCCTGTTTCCTCTAACCAATCTTAATAGCTGTGACAATAGGTTTTGTCCTGTTTTAACATCTAATTTATTACTCTTATTCCTGGAGCAGGGAAGCGCCACAAACAATTTGAACCTTTTGCAGTACATTGTACTACTGAGGCAGTGAGCAAGAATGATGATAAGGGCGTTAGCCCAATGCCATTGGCAAAGAGCTTAGCCTTTTTAATTGATGAATCTTCTACTCCTACCAAGACAAGGCAAAAGACCCGAATGGAATTGAGGAGGTTAATTGAAATCCGCATCAAGAAGAGAGTGAAGGAGCAGTACATGCTAGGAAAGTTTCAGGGTCTAATGAGAAAGGTTATTGCCAATCCAATGACTCTTTTTGATGCTTACCAATTTATTAAGGTCAATTCCAATGTAGATTTGGAATCAGATGACAATGATTTGCCTTTTGGATCCATGGCAGATGAGCTATTGAATGGAGATTTTGATGTCAATGCCAATACATTCTCTATCTCGACAAAGGGGGAAGAAAAAGAGGTCTTGGTCCTTCCTAATTTAAAGTTGAAGGTCATCCAACAGGCAATCAGTATAGTTGTAGATGTTGTTTATAGACCGCACTTTTCTAAAATTTCACATGGCTTCCGGAGTGGAAGAGGTCATCTTTCAGCTTTGAGGTACATCTGCAAAGAGATCCGTGACCCAAATTGGTGGTTCACATTATCTATGAACAAAAAGGTTGATGACAAGGTTCTCACTAAACTAATCTCAACAATGGCAGAGAAGATTGAAGACCCTGACTTGTTTTCTATCATCCGTAGCATGTTTGATGCTGGAGTGCTGAACTTGGAATTCGGGGGCTTCTTGAAAGGCCATGGTCTTCCACAGGAGGGAGTGTTATCCCCTATTTTACTTAATGTATATCTTGACTTGTTTGACCGAGAATTTTACAAAATGTGTATGAGATATGAAGCTCTTGATTCTGATGTTAATGCCTGTCAAGATGGATTCAGCTCCAAGCTGCGCAGCTGGTTCAGAATGCAGCTGAAAGACAACAACAAGAACAACGACAACAAACACCCAAGTGATAAAAATTCTGGTTTAAGATTATATGCTTGTCGCTTTATGGATGAGATATTTTTTGCTGTTTCAGGCCCCAAGGATGTTGCTCTCAAGTTTAAGGCTGAGGTGCAGAACTATCTTCAGCACGCTTTACATTTAGATGTGCATGATCAGATGGAAATTTTGTCCATCAGTGATCCATGTGGGATTCGGTTTCTTGGCATTGCGGTGAGAACAATTGAGAGAGAAAGCCCCACTGTTAGAGCTGTTCATAAATTGAAGGAGAAGGTTCAATTATTTGCTTCGCAGAAACAAGAAGCCTGGGATGCTGGGATGGTTAGGATTGGGAAGAAGTGGGTTGCGCATGGTTTGAAGAAGGTTAAAGAATCGGAGATTAAGCATTTGGCCGATAGCAGTTCTGTCCTGTGCCAAATTTCATGTTTCCGTAAAGCTGGGATGGAGACTGATCACTGGTTTAAGGTCTTGTTGAAGATATGGATGCAAGATGTGAATGCCAAAGCTGAAGACAATGGGGAGATTGTCTTATCAAAGTATATCGCAGAACCTTCCATTCCACAAGAATTAAGAGATTCCTTCCACAATTTTCAGAAGTGTGCAGAAGAATATATCTCCTCTGAGACTGCTGCAACTCTTGCGTTGCTGCCCAGTTTCAACACGACCACCCAATCTACTGTCATCACAGAAGTTCTGGCTCCTGTTAATGTTATCAAGAAGCGTCTCTTGCGATACAGTTTGATCAATAGTGAGGGATATGCCCGTCCTGTTTCTGCTCTTATCTTGCAAGATGACAGCCAAATAATAGATTGGTTTTCAGGTCTCATCTGTCGGTGGCTTAGGTGGTACAGTAAATGTGACAACTTCAGTGAAGTCAAGCTCATGATTATCAATCAAGTAAGGAGGTCTTGCATCCGGACACTGGCAGCAAAGCATCGAATGCATGAAATTGAGATTGAGAAAGTTTTCGAGTCAGAGCTTAGTGTGCTCCCATCTAACCAAGAGATGGAGATAGAGATGACAAATGAGATATCAGATTTTAAGGTTTTCAATGCTAACGAGGCATCGATGTATGGCATTTTCTCTAGTGGCTTGTGTTTACTATCTCTAGCAAGAATGGTGAGCCAGTCACGGCCTTGCGACTGTTTTGTCATGGGGTGCTTGGCTGCAGCACCATGTGTTTACACTCTTCATGTGATGGAAAGACAGAAATTTCCAGGTTGGAGGACAGGATTCTCTACTGCAATCCATCCCAGCTTGAACAGAAGGCGAGTTGGGCTTTGTAAGAAACATATAAAGGATTTGTATTTAGGTCATATATCACTTCAATCCATTGATTTTGGTGCTTGGAGATGATGATTTCGTATATCACTTCTATCCATTGATTTGGTGATTGGAGATGATGATTTTCCATATAATTGTTGTTGAGGATGACAGTTTGCCTCTATAATCATCCATCAGTTGAAAGCAGGATGCTTTGATGCATTGCAAGTTGAAAGAAGTTTGTGCATAAACGAATTTTGAAGGGCCTTACATCAGACTTGTGAGTATTATTTACCTATTTGCACTATATCTGCAAAATCACACCAAATTAAATGATCAATGTCAATTCACTAAACAGTCAAAGGGGGGTGTTGGAACTGAAGATCGAATGGTTCTTGTCATTTGATACATGTGATGGCTCATCGAACAGTTTGTTAAAGGGTGTGTTTGGGTATGGGAAACTGAGGGGTGGTAATTTGATTCAGGATTTGCAAAAACAGGCCTTAGTCCCTTATAAGCTGCAGTTCTGTCCAACCCCCCCCCCCCAACCCCAAAAAAAAAAAAAAAAAAAAAAGGAAAAAAAAAACTTTTAAGAGTAACTCCTGATCTCCTGATTGTTGCAGGACTGTGATTTCTCATTGTCCACTTTGATTCAGCATAATCTGTTGTTGAGGATCTCTGAAGGTTATATTATTCACAAGTAATATGGAATTTCAATTGCAGGTATAGTGGTATACAGCTCTCTCTCTCTACAATTAAAATTGCACTTATATTTTCTTCAGTTTCGATTTGTGTTTTTTTTTTGGCTAGTTATTTGCAGTTTCCTGTAGGAGTTTTGATTGTTTAGAAGATTATGTTCTTTTTTCCATCTTCTGAGGTTTATATATCTGTAGAGATTATAACCCCTGCCTGATGTTCTTCTCCATTTGAACTCTAATTCAAAATTATAGATACTACTGAAAACCTGTGAATCTAAACTGACTAAAAGTAGGGCACTACTAATCCAATTGGGCCTAATAAAAACTGAATACATAAGAGAAATCAGACCCGTGGTTGGCGCACCCCATTGCTTAAGATGGTAACCTCTCAGCTTTTAAAGAAGAGATAGTATTTTGTCTTCTCCTAGGCTCTCTGCCTGCAGTCCTAAGCTACATTGAGCATGTTCAGAAACCCCAATTGCGAAGGGCATCCACCAAAGCTTTCGTTGGCCACCCCATAGCTGTCAAACAATGAAAAGAGTAGCTTGTAGAAACGTGTGAAGGATTTTCCTTGTAGAAGACCTAGATTCAGCATTTGTGAAGGCTTCCTGTTTAGCTGATATTGTTCTAATTATTGGGATGGTTCTCTTTTCTTGCTTCTTTGTCTTCAACAGTTAGGCCACCCTACGGTCAGATTTTTGTGATTAGCTTTCAGAAAATAAAATATGGAGCAAATTTGGTATTCCTGATTAGATAATGCTATGCTATTGTGCTGTATTGTAGGTTATGGACTTGAGCTCTACCCAGGGACCATATTACCTTGTTACAAAAGTGGAGGGGGAATTCTTGTCTGAAAATCCAGCAGAGAGGATATATTATACGTTCACTGTGAAGTTGCTGCAAATTTTAGTATGCTCATGATGCAGGTGCAGTAGAGTATGATCTTATACAGAAGCACAGGCTCAAGCTTTGGGGGCCCACAAGGTGCTGGTAGCAGTCCAATGGGCTAAAATTGACGATTTGGTAGTTATATTATAGGCCGTGGCTTTTATTTTCCTGGGTTTCATTGTAACAAACCTAATTTATTAGCCCAAAGTGGGGGTAAAGTTTGTACACTGAATTAGTATTTGAGTTAAGAGTAGGAATTCCTCTTGCAGGGTATTGCCAAGTTATGTCCCCTATTTCGTTAGTGTGCCTTTTTGTCTTAGGTTCTTTTCTGATGGCCATGCCGAAGGTGGGAAACCTAAGATAATTTTTGGCTTGTTATATGCTGATGGCAATGCCGACTGTGGAGTGTCAAGTCATTCTTGTTTTTAGGGGGTCTGATCTAGCCTTTTCAGATTTTCTTTTATTTTTGTCTGGAATGCCCGGATGCAATTTTTGTACATCCTTTATCTTTTTAATATACAATTTTGCAGACCTGTAGAAAAAAAAAAAAAAAAAAAAAAAAAAAAAAAAAAAATATATATATATATATATATATATATATATATATTGTTGCTCACTTGTGGCATTTTGATTTGTCAAAATACAATGTTACAAGAAGTTTATGTTACAGATATTCTGATCGAATTTTATTTGATTATGAAATACAAAACATGAGCATGATATGGAGGTATGCTTTGCTGTAAATAATTTTTCCTGGCTTTCTCATGGCATCTCAGTCCATTCGATTTCATTTACAATGTCAAAAAAATTGTAGTGGTTTATTACGTGTAAGCGCTTTCCATCATGTGGCACACCTATGAGGATGCATTTTTTCCAATGTAAGTTGTGTATTTGTTGGTTATGGCTGTTGAGATAGCTATGTTGATATCTACTATGTGGTGTTGGTGTTGATAGAGTTCTATTGTGTTCAGTCTTATCATGAGGTATCCTGTTGTCGTTAGATTACCATTATAATTACTTATTATAGTTCTACTAGGTTTTAACTACTTGCTTTCATCGTTAATAAATAAGTGGCACTGGGGGAGAAGAATACACACATCCACAATTCTCTCTTTCTTTTCGTATTTCTTTCTTTCTATTTTGTCACATGGTATCAAACTAATTTTCCGTTTGAGAGTCATCTAATTTTTTGGTTATCGTTTGAGTTTACATGCTATCATTAGAGTCATTGCTTCTATTCTGGTCTTGCAAGTTTCATGGGTTCAAAACCTTTGCTACTGTAGTTGCTTCATCTTATTTTATTCTGCTATTATTCTCTGACCAGTTCTGGCTGTAACTTCAGTCAATGAGTCCTCCATCCCAAGCGTAAGCTCTGTTACATATCTCTGTTTCCACAGTCGTGAGAACCATAACGAGAGAGTTCGATCTCTCTTAGACCCTTGCTTTCGGCCTCAACTTTGAAGGTCTAAAATCTTACTTGTAGGTGACCTGATTTGCAAAGTCAGCCCAAAGAGAAAACCTGTCTGTCTGAGTCAGGAGATTCGATCCAGTAGATTTGGGTATACTCTGCTACCAAAATCGAGTTGCATGAGCTTGTGGCTACTTATTTCTTGATTTCGGGTTGTATTGTTAAGTGCAATAAGGAGAGTTGGCTGTTCTGATTCTCCATTTGCAGTTCTGAGTCAAACTAAGGCCTACCGAGTAAGTTCTCTGCCTTTTTCTGCAACCTGGTTTTAACACTGGGATTTCCTCTCATCGATTTGAGGTTGAGGATGACACTGTTTAGGTAATTACAGAAAACTTTATTGTTTGAAAACATTAGTTTTGTTTCGGCCCCTTCCTCTTGTTATTTCCTGAAATACCCTTTTTCTTAACTTTTGCTTCTATTTTCATCCTTTTGGTCGTAAGGTTTCGTTTGCTTGGCTCAAAAGGGTTATTTGATAGTGTTGATTATTCACAGAACTGACACTCCTCATATGCTCCTCATATGCTTGAGTAATATACTGATTTGCCATCATTATTGCTATTTTAGTATTTAATTACTTTAGTGGGGCTCACAGAGCGAAATTGGGTTTTCTCAGTCTGGGTTCGCATCAATTGTCATTCCTTGTTAATACCCATGGCGCTGTGAACAATGTTGTTAATTACTAGATTGCCATTGGGATTCATTTGTTCCTTTTTTAACGGTCTGTTTGTCTTAGTACAATGTCCTAAATGGTTCTGCATATGTCATAATTTTGAACTCAACTATCGGATCAATTTCAATTTTGGATATCTTGTTCCTAGTGTTATTCTAGATAGTATCATATTGTTTGGTTGGCTATTGGTTATTGTTGCGACCGGCAGGGGTGATTGAAGGTTGTTTTATTGGGATCTTCTTTGTTGCTGTTCTTGCTTGTGGGATTTATTGGGTTGCTCATCTCTGATGTTACTGTCTACTGCTCATCCATTGCATTATCTGCTCCACGTGAGGGGGAGATGGAGTGTTGGACCTACTACCCACTACTACATGATTGTTTATTTGGACTTTACTACCTTATTGCTAGTGTTGGAGCATACTAACCTAACCTGGTTGCTGAAGGGGGAGATGGAGTGTTGGAGCCTACTACCTACTACTACATGACTGCTTATTTGGAGCTTACTACCTTATTGCTAGTGTTGGAGTATACTAACTTGGTTGCTTATTTGGGGCATACTACCTTGTTGCTTATTAGCTCACGTCGGAGCCAACTTGTTGCATGGGATTCAAATCATCTCATGTCATCATGTTGACATGAAGAAAATACTGTGGCTGCCATTCACTGTGTGTATATACCAATACATCAGTATGTGTGCACAGTGAATGACAAACATAGGACATGAGAGGATTAAAATATTGTTGCATGTGATGCAACCTACCATCCATTGCTCATGATGCAATCTTTACTTCCAGTTAACAATTGTACTTGATGTTATACTTATTACCTTTTGCTCATGTTAAAACCAATTACCTTTGCTTGTGATAGAATCTACTATCGTCTACTACTTATTTGCTCGTGATGGAATCTGCAATCGTCTACTATTTGCTCGTATTGAAATCTACAATCGTCTACTCACGGATTATGCATCCCATGAATGCTTTATAATAATGTTTGAAAAGTTAATTACACTATTACATTCTAATTATTCCTCCCAGACCTTGACAAGCTTTGGGCCTATTATATTTTTGCTGCAAGATCCATATAATACTCTGTCAGCCATCCATCAATTATTTTGATCTCTGTCTTTCTTTGCATGATCAACCACTCCGGGTCGTCGTCTGGTGATGAATTAAGTATATCCAAACAATGAGATCCTGCAAAAACAATATATATATATATATATATATATATATATATATATAATGTAGCCTATGTGTCAAAATAATTCCATATAATAACTTATATATCTTTTGTCCAAAACTAATAACTTAACCATACACATGTTCAAGTTATGTCACTAAAGGGATGAGATGTGATGTGATTATGTGATGGAAGAGCCGTTGATGGGATGGAATGGGTTTCAACATGGTAATCTCCCATCACTAATGGGATGGGATGAGACGGCCTCCAATTGTGTGTGGGCCGGGAGATTACCATGTGGAGTGGGGATTCGGACTTGGGATGGGATGATTGCCATTAAAGGTGTCAAAAATGAAACCAAACCATCCATCCAAATTGAACGTAACTATGAAACTGATTATTAAAATGTTTGATTATGGTTTAAAAAATGAAACTGCTTAGTTAAATGGTTTAAAAAATAAAGTCGATCAAACCTTTATTTTAATCCCTTATTGTTAATTGTCTATATATGTAGAAATAAATTTTATTTTAATACCCTTCACATGACATACTTATATATCATAAGTTCACTTTCATATATGATTAAAATTATTTACTTACCTTGGCTTTCCTCTCCTTTGTTCCTAATTCTCTTCTCCTTTCCTCTTTAGGGTAATGAAACGTTTTAAAACCGAAAATCAAAACCAATTAAGAATAGGTTTCAGTAAGCATTTTGAAACAGTTTAATAAATGGTTCGATTTTGGTTTTACTCATTACACACTTAACCTAAAACGAACAGCACTGTTAAACCGAAACTGTACCAATTAACACCCTTACTTACCATCAGTCATCTATGACTAATTTTAGCTTTTGAACCAGTAAAAATGAAGAGTATATATAAGACATACCATTTTTTGTATAAACCGCAGTTAGGCTTGGAGACAGGCTTTCGAGAACCCTATTGATAAGAAAACAAAAAACAAATTCAGATTACTGAAGCGAACTGATAATACAAAATTAAATCTTCACGGGATTTCAGTCACCGTTCATATTCAGTAGATCCCACATCACATGAACAATGATAGAGACTAGTAAAAAATGCATGTAGGTGCAGAGAAACCGGCCTCATCACAAGTTATAAGTCATTACCCTCCACTGCTATATGGGTCTCTCAGTCCATTGGAGAAGATGATATTGCTTCCAAACCTCTCAAGAACCCGTATAATATTCTACAATTTTAGGCCACATGATCAGCATATTAATGGGGTAAGATTGAAATTATATAATGTTTAAAACAAAATTATATAGCTAGTAATTACAGAGGAACACTTACATGACCACCAAACTGAGTTGTGATCCAATGAGGACGAGGACTCACACCATACGTAGTCTTACAGGATTCAATGTTGCTGGAGAGATTAAATGGTGCCGCCGGGAACATGGTGTCATTGTCTCCACGGCCAATGGGCATTACCATCTCACTACATGTCTACATGAAAATACACCATCAGTAGTTAAGGTTTTCTTTGGTATAATTAATATTTATGTTTATGATTTATTTATAAAAATAAATTATGAGTCATAAATAATAATCGTCTAATACCATTAGACATAAAGAAATAATAATAGATTATCACAATAATGATAAACACTTTCTAACATATTTGTATATTTTAGATTATATCAATTTATTTTAAATATAAATAAGTACCATAAATCATACCAAACAATTACTTATGTTTAGTGTATTATATAATTAATTTTATAATGCATACCAAAGAGAGCCAAAGTTAATTTAGTTTAATATGGTTGTCATTGATGATGCAAGTTGTAAGTACATGATGGGCAGGGTTTGCACTTTATGGCCAAGAATGGGAAGGGTTTAGTTCCACATTGCTGATCATCAGGTAGTTTGTGGATGCTTAACTTTTGGCGTGGTCAGCCATCTTATGGTAACAAAATGGGGAGTCGGTGCATGTAGGGGGTCAAAATTAGACCTAAATTGAAAACCGAAATCGAATGAGCCTGATTTAGTCTCTACCAAATCGAAACCAACCTTTATTTGGCTGTAATTGGGTTGTGTTTTTAGAGCCCAGTGAATATCAAAACTGGACTGGATTAATTGATTTAGCGAAAACCAAACTAGACTAATAGGCCCAAATCGAATCTGAACCAGCCCGATAAGAGTCCATTAAGACAATAATTTATTAAACATACGTGTAGGAAACCAATGAAACCACCTTGTTACTACATATACATATAGTAAACTGAAACCGAAGTAATAGTAGACCAGTAATAGTCCATTAAGCCAGTCTGATAAAAGCCCAAAATGAAATTAAACCGAAATCGGACCAAAACCAAAATTTTTTTATTGGACCGTAATTGGGCTGGGGTGTACTGAAACCGGACAAAACCGATCCATTGTCACCTGATGATCTTGAGATGAAATTACCTATTAAATCCTATAAAATAAAAAGAAAAGGAAAAAAAAAATACCTGCCAACTCCAACCCTCACTTGTTTCAGATGGATAGTTGTATATATTTGTATCATAGCATGAACTGTTTCCTCTATAAGCAACCAGACCTGCAACTACCCTACTTAGAATATCTGTTCCTTGGGGTGTTTCATCCATTCCTCTGCAAATCATGGAAACTGGATATTTCGGAGGACTATTGTACTGCGCAGCCATTGTATATGTAGAGTCTAAGTAGTCCTTCAGATCCGAAGACTTGTTCAATGGGCTATAACAAAGAATAGAAATGAACAAAAATTATTTATATTTAGCATTATTGAACTTGAACCCATAGTTTTAATTCACAATATCAAAACGGGTATTGATCACTCTGAAAATTGATAGAGGATTGGTATCGGGTATCTTATCAGAATTGGCCACCGCCCCAATCCAGATACCTAAAACCATGCTTTGAACCATTTTTTTTCCTTCTAAGAATAAGAGATGAGAATGGTTCACGCATGTATATGTATCCTCTCTGGAATCTCATTACCGTTATTGTCTAATGGGTCCCACATTTTAGAGGTGGATCCCACATCAAAATGACAGTGATAAGATCCCATAAAGAGCACAACTACATACTGGTGATCCGAAAAGAGAATTTAGTTAAATACTAGCAAGTCTTGAACTTTTGGCTAAGGTATGTAAGACCATTGGCTTGGGAGGCAACTTCATCAATTTTGGACCACACTTGTTGTATGGTACTGTAGCAATCCTCACTAGCTTCCTGCACCGGCAACAAGGATAACACCTTTTAATTTAGACTTCTTACTAATTAATTAAGGATTTAAACTAATTTAAAGAGAATTTTTTAATATGATTTGAGTGTTTGATTACTCTAAAATCCTTGGTAACAATAAAGTAATATCCATCTTGAGGAGTGATGTGATCAAAGTAGAGAATCGGTGCAGATGATGCAAGTGCTCCGAGGGCGACATGAGGATATTTCAGTCGAAACCATGACGCAAGCACTGAACAAAAAGAAAAAAATCTTGTTGCAATCACAATTGGTGAAAAAAGTTATAATCTTACTTTTTTTAAACTTCTAGTTTAACTAAAAAAATCTGATAAATCACTTTAAAATTTAATTTTAAAACTATTTTTTACAATTTTCAAGAATAAAATAATGAAATAAAAAAGATCTATCTAGTTTTAATCAAGAAATTATATGTATATGGTATGGGTATTTAATATCATACTTCCACCATAAGATCCTCCAACAACAATAACAGGGCTGGCCTCTGCAGACAAATTTTTCTTTAGATCTATAATCACCTCGGCATAATCCACTAGAGCTTGGGAAGAGCTGAAATACCCAAGTGTGTTAGCGTCTTGAAATGCTTCTTTCCTCGACCCATAAGGGACTGATTTTCCATAGTAACGGTGCTGTAAAGACGAAATTTATCCGTTTGTTTCAAAGGAAAATTTTCATGTAAGTATCATTTGCACATAAAATGTTAGAGATGAAACAATCAGTCCCCTTACCTCTATATACAATATAAGAGCCTTGAATCGAGGAGCATTATCATTGAGGAATCCGATCACATCTAGATCATCATCCAAATTCGACTCCTCGCCGAGGTACACGAAGATTGGAGCAATAGAATTTGCACCACCCCAATACTTAAAATTGATGACATATCTTTGTTGAAAGGTTGTGTAACTTTCAGGCCTATAATTGAAATGGTCGAGTGTTTGTGTGTAGAAAAACGTCTCAAAATCGTTAGAACTAGAAGGAGGTTTGGTGCCGGCAATTGTTCCGGCACCTCCGCCATGGTTCTTCACCCTTGTTCTGTCAACCACACCTAGCTTTGGTGTATTCAATCTTCCTGTTGCAGAAACAAATGTTATGAAAAAGAATAGAAGCAACCATGAAAGCCAAAATAATAGATGGAGAGGAGTTTTCATGGTCATTTGTTGAGGCAAGAAGCATGACCTAAGTTCTAAAACTAATAGTTTAAATATCTTATATATAACTTGTAAGCAACTATTTTGATTCCGTATTGGAATGAGACCTTTTCTTTTAATTCTCTTGCTTTCTAATAAAAATAAATGGGAATTGATGGACTTGTTTAAAAATCAAGTTAATGGAGATTAACACAAACATCTTCACTGTTTTCATGCAAAGAGTCAAAATATATAAGATATTTATATGGTTGGGTGGTCCAAGGAATCCGATTAGTCTGGTGAGTGGGCCCGGTTGCTTAATTATTTTTAATTCGATTAGTGGATCTGTCCCAATCACAGTTTGGCGGTTTCGATCCCATATTAATCTTGTAGGGGCCGGGATTGGTTAATTGGATATCTGTTCGGAGGAGTGGTAGATTGTTACGATCAAATATTAATCTTATAGGAGTAATCTCATGTTGGTTTTGTAAGAGATATGGCGTGAGTTGATGTTAAGGATGTCAATTTTGGGATCGATTTAGGCAGAACTAACTTGAAACCAATCCGTATCGAACTGCTATAGGACATGTTTTGATCGAGGTATGCCATATTCTATCGATCTTGGTCCAGTCCAGATTAGTTCGAAAAATTGGACCAATGAGCCCGAACCTATAATAGCCCGGACTAGATCGACTTAGACTGATATTAAATTTTTTTTCACTGTTTCAGTCTTCTAGATGGGTTTAATGAGTTTCCTATCAGATTTCAATTTGAATCTGTCAAAACCGGTCTAATACCAACCCAATAAACTAAGTCCGATAAAAAACCAACTCCGAACCAGCTTGTTAGTTAATATGCACAATATAGTCCACTCAGCCCAAACCTCTTAATGAACATATTTTGATCAAGTCCTATAAAGTCCGACAATGATTTTAGTTGATATGGTCTTAAGTTTTCTTACTTTACAAGTTGGTTTTCTAAACGAATTCTCCTAAGATTTGTATCAGCTTCTGCTCCCAATTACAAGGTTAATGATCCGGTTTAAATTTGGGTAAGTTGTTTTTCATTTTCAAAGTTTGAGGGTTTTTTTTTTGGGTAAAAATGTTTGTAGTCCCTCTCATCGTGGGCTGTAGACACAAAGCAACCCCTTTCTCCTTTAAGAAAGGGTCGTCACTTGTTTGTGAGGAATCTTCTTTTTCGGTTTTTTGAAGGATGTTAAATGTGAGGTTTTGGTTTAATGAATCCATTCAGTTTTGATTCGGTGCAAATGGGTAAAATTAAAATTGAATCATTTATTAATAAATTGTTTCAGAATATTTATTCAGTTTTTAAATGATTTAGAGAGGAAGATAGAGAATAGAGAGAGAAAGTATAAATTTTTTTTTAATTATTTTTGCGAGAGTTATGAAGGTAGGCTTATGATTTAGAAGCATTAGGTCATGTAGAAAATATTAAAATAATTTTAATTTATTTCTATAAATAGAGTTTTGAATGGAGAATAGAACTGTTTGACTAAACGATTTCATTTTTTAAATTAGAATTGAACAGTTTAATAATTTGTTTCATAGTTTGGGTTTAAGCAGCTTGATTCAATTTAGACAAATAGTTTCAGTTCATTTTTAATTGAGAAAATATTTGCCACATCCTCTGTAGGTTATCTTAATTTCACTCACCTGCCATCGTTTGTGATAATATCCCTAACACCTCATGAAGACATCCAAACCTTGTGTAGATGCTAAGAAGACTTTTTTTTTATCCTCAATACCTTTTAATTTTATTTTTGAGATAAATGCATAATTATATTTTTTTATTTCACCATCGTTTCAGGTAGCTTACGCCGTCGTCTCTGGTAGCTTACACCGTCGTCTCTGGTAAATGCAAATCATACTCCATCTGTTCCATTAAAAATTTGGTGAGCTCATCTTTGTTATCCACCACCACTTGCGTTGGCAATAGGAGAAGAAGGTGGAACTCGGAAGTCCGTCTACCTTCCTGGCAGAGCTTCTGGCGATGCCGCCATGGGATAATCGATTGAGTTCCTCTGCCGACTTTAATTTGCCCCTCAAATCTGTCCCATTGCAATTCAGATATTGTGGTATTTCTTGCTGAATTTTCGCTCAATGGGCAGCTTGAGCCTTGATTTTCGGGTGTACAGTAAGAACCATAGTTATTTAATTCGGATTCGGGAATTATCAGAAGGAGAATAATTCGGAATGAGTCGTTTTGATAATTTAAGAATTCGGTCAAAGACACGGTAAAAAAAGTGTACTTAAAATAAAATTCGAATTCGATTTGTTCGGGAATTATTCTTTTGTTTAAAAAAAATTTAGATGTTAATTTTTAATATTTGGTGCTTCTATCAACCAATTATTACACCTGCATAATATATAAATGACATTACAATAATATTTAATTTATAAATAATAATATAATATATAATAGATGGGTATGTGTGTATAACAGTGGATTTGTTAGATTTCATTACAGGATATAATATGGATCATTAGATTTTATTATGATTGCAATATCAATTTAGTGGAACTGATGTTAATAAAATCAAGGAAAATTTTCATATACACACCATTAAGGATTGAAAACCTCATCTACGTCCACTAGTTTGCAAAAACCTCATCTACTTCCCAAAAATTTTGCTTCGTTAATCAACGAAGTCCATTCCGTTAAAAAATTCCCGTTAGTTGCTGGCGTCAGATGTGTTGAAAATTTTAATAGACGATAATACCCTTTTAGCCTTGTTAAAAGACCAAAGTACTCTTTTATTCATTTGTTACCCTACCCCCAAATTTCCCTTTCCTTTCGTAACAGTGAAAGTGGAACGTCTGTAGCTTCTTCTTCTTCGTCGACAACGGCGAGCTTCCAATCCTGGCCATGGATTGAGTCGAAGCAAACACAAGTAAAACTCATGAGTTACTAATAATATAAAAAGCCCTTGCTAATATTGCTTCCTATTTCCTTGGCAACGCTTTTCTTTTTTGTTCATGGTTTTACTCGAACCCATTCGTAACGTCCCTCTAATGGAACGTCCTTCAAGATATCGAAGTTCTACCTGTGGAAATTAGGGTTTGAATGAGCAAAATTGAGCTTTCTAAAAGTGAAACCATACGTATCCTGCGATTCCTGTTCACCAAAACAAGGTTTTCGTAAACTTACTTTGTTAGCGAATAGCTTCTGCTACTCCTTCTCCGCCGCCGAGAAGAAATCTTCAATTTCAGTCTCCATTGGCATCTTTTCAGTCTTTGATTTGTGGCGAGAATTTGCCGCTGCTGGCCTCGCAGTCGACTCTAGATCTCCTGATTCCGCACGAAACTCACTTGATGGAATCTTTTCTCTCCTGCAAAAAGAGAAAATGGCAAGAACAAAAAGAGAAATATATAAGAATTAGAGCTGGAGGAGATGAAGAAACAGAACAAAAAATAATAGACCGTTAACGATCTCTCACTTTCAATACCACATTAATTGAGGAAACTTTCTAATCATCCTTAGCCATTGATGATTAATACAACTCTACTTCCGATTCAAACACCTTCAAAGAACCCTGCAAGGAGGCGAACAGAGAGATTGGATATTACCAGGGATGTTCGGCTGAGCTTCATAGGTTTCGATCCCAAACCAGCGAACATACAGTTTTGCTCCATCCCCAACGTCATACCGTCTCTATAGTGTCTGCTTCGACGCAATCCACTAGGTTCCCTGATCTTCTCCTCCTCCTCTCCCAACGCCGTTGCAACCCCTTCCCCTGTCCATTCCTTTTTCTCAGAACCCCTTTCGTCATCGTCCACTGCCACCCCAGTCGCCCAAATTCTCAGCAAAGGTCTCACCCTAGGATTCTCTCCACCAATCGGAAACCTCAACCATGCAACCTCTTTTCCCTTCCCTGACAGGATCCCTACAAACTCATCTGTCACTATAGAGAGCGAATTCTTCATCCTGAAGCCTAGATCACACTTTGTTGGGTTCACAGACAAGGTCTTACAAGGTAACAGATTGAAAGATGAAACTCCTGCCATTCCCCTAAATTGTGAATTCAACTTCACAATTTTTAAAGCTTCTCAAATCATCCCAGAAATCTCTCAAATCCTTCATGAAACACATCTTCTACTTTAAGGACTCCAACAGAGATGACGAGGAACAAATCACACAACCAACAACCCCAATTGTATCATCCGCTAGATCGTCGCAGCAATTAATCCCCAATAAGACTGTATCTGTATCTTCTCAGCCACGCAAGAGAGAAATCAGAACCCGCACAAGAGAGAAATCAACGAAAAAGAGAATGCGATTTCTGCTTCTACTTGTTGTGTTCTACTTTCTTAACATCCTATCAGTGCTAGAGATTGGAGGCCGGAGATGGAATGCCGACCGGAGATGGGATGCCACCGTAGACGACAACGTAGAGGGGACCAACGCAGAGGGGGTTAGGGTTTGGGTGAGAGTGAAAAGGAGAGAAACACAGTTCCATTACAAAGGTCAAATTAGTCATTCAACATACTGTTTTAATTTTTTAATTTTTAATATAAAGGGTAAAACTGTATTTCAACAATTCTGTCAGTTAGTTGGATGTGATTGAGGTTTTTGCAATCTTGTGGGGTTAGATGAGGTTTCCAATCCTTAATGAAGTGTATATGAAAATTTTCCTAAAATCAAATATTTTCATAAATTCATCCAATCATCCTAATGAAATCCATCTTTTTTTCATGTTCGTTGATCTTCATGGTTATTATAATATTTATCTTTAGACTCATGTTTAATCCCAATTGGAAAAGTACACAAAAGTAATGACTTGCTTTGTATTATGGTATATATGATTTTTATACTCATATTAATTCCACGTTGTAGAACAAAATTAATGATTTGCTTTGTATTATGATTTGATTTTCATAATATTTAATCTCGCATTGGAAAAAAAAATGAAATTAATGATCTGTTTTATATTATAACGTGATTTTTAGACTCATAATTAGTCTTATATTGGAAAAGATGCAAATAGTTATGACATTAAGTTTTTTTTTTACAAAAAACTTTATTTGAGAATAGTAGTTAAGGTATTAAGTCATTCATTAGGATAATAATAGTTTTTTTTTTTTAAGTATAAGAATTATTCGGTATAGTTCGGATTTAAAAGAATTATTCGCTATATTTATTTCTAGACAAAAAATACAAGAATTTTAAAGAATCATTAAATATAATTCGAATTCAGGAGAATTATTCGAATTATTCGATTCAAAGAATAAATCATGAATAATTCGAAGAATTAAATAATTAATGGTAAGAACCAGATAGAAACGCTGAGACCCATTGGATTGATGAGAAAAGGTTGATTATTCTGATTATTCTCTCCGAGGGTTTATCTGGAGTTATTGTCATATGAGCGCTTTAAAAAAAAAAAGAAAAAAAAAAGGTTCTTGCCGTCGTTGACACTGGCTTTTTCATTTCCCTTTGGTTCAGGCCGAGCTTATGATCCGTTCTAGAAGATGGAGTAGTGGATTGGCACCGGACATGGTTTAAGGACCGTGCTCCAAAATAAATTCCTCATTAAACTTCCAAATCTTGGCTGCAATTTGGTTTCGGCACCAAAATAAATTCTATATGCTTTGAACTGCAACTGGATTAATCGATAGTGACAATGAGTCCCCAGTCAAATCTTGGGAGGATAAGGCTGCCGCTGCTTTCAAGGAAGAATTGGTGGGAAGTTGGAGTGATGGTTGCACGATAGATCGGCAGTTCTGTTTGTGGTTGCCACCTGCAACTCCACCCTTCGACTTCAACCACCGTTTGGAAGCCCAGACTAGCGCTCTCCTTCGATTTTGGAGATCACCCCAACCCTACCCACTGCACTGGCATCGGCACCCCCACCACCTTATTCTTCTTCATCTGCTTATGCTATGAGCTGCCTCTATCCCAAACCCCACCTCCCTCCATCTCTCTAAGATTTCGTGAAACAAGAGAACCCTCCATCTCGTTCGAATTCTTGGAGCATTCGGTTCAAGTTCCTGATCTCGTCTTACCTGATCTGTTCTTCCCTCCACAAATCTCGATCCAGATCATCCCTCAAATCGACTTCCGATCATTGAAGTCCATGGACGACAATAAATCCATCAATATCTCAAACCTTACAAAATCAGCCACCACTGTCGGCTGGTTTCAGATCGTTAACCATGGGATTTCTAGAGATTCAGTCCGATACTCCGATATCTAATATCTAATATGCTTTATAAAATTTTAAGTTTTACAAAATTAAAAGAGAAAATATGTAGGGATAGTTTTATCATTAATTAAATTAAAATGGTGCCATGTCATTTGTTAAGCGATATATTCTAAAGGAGGGGGACCGATGGATATAGTTTTTCAAAAGAAAAGAGTGTTAGGGGTATTACCACAGAAATGATGGATAAGTGAGATTAAAATAACCAATAGAAGGTGTGATAGATGTTTTCCCTTTTTAATATTAGGAACGAGAGAAAATGTCCCAAGAAAAAAACTATTTTAATTATGTGAGAACACTAAAAAGAAATCTCAAATTACTGGCTTGGGAATATTTTTGTTTCTTTAGATTTTGGAGGGTTTGGTAGAATATTCTCATTATACTTATTAGTAGTTTCAAGCTGGCAAACAATAAATTGGACTAAATTGATGACTAAAAATCGGAATCTGGTCCTCATAAAATCACTAGTGTCGAATGGATCTGACTCCTCTGCATCACCTTTGATTCAGGGAGTGGAACATTTTTTGGATAACTGCCACATGGTCTTTGCTATATCCAATAATCATAAATCAAAACTTGGAAAATAAGAGGATATGTAAATAGTACATTATATCAAATGGGAAAAGGGAAAAAACAAAAAAAGAAAAAACTCCACCTTCCGTGGGAGACTCACGGGACCTTGTTGCAAAGGTTAGTTTCTATGAGAATAGTTCACCTGCATGTATATGTATTCTTCATGGGATCCCATAACCATCTAAATATAGTGAGTCCCACACTCTAGTTATGGGTCCCACACCACATCGACGGTTATGGGATCCAATGAAGAGTACATGTACATACAGGTGATCCGAACTTAGTTTCTCTTTTGTAAGCGCTCCATTGAAAATTCCATTCATTGATGTAGAGGATAAAGAAGGAGAGAAGAAGGTCCTAAATGCGATTTATGAGGTCCGCTATGAAGATGATTTCAATCTAGGTATGTGATGTTTTAAAAAATCACAAGACAAACCTGGATCATTCATTTTTATGGTTTTTGAACAAATTTTTTGCTACATAGCAGAATTGATGGCTTATGAGAATAACACGACGTCGAACATCAAGTGGGGTAACAGGAAGAGAGCTGGAGATTGTTTTCCTTTCCTATTCTCTCTCTCATTAAGGTAACACAAAGAAAAGAAAGACAAGTGAGTAAAGGGTCCACTTGCAAAAGAACAAAATATCTGCAAGGAATGGGAGGTTGTATTTGCTCGTCTTATCATGGATGGTGTGTTGTGCTTGGACCTTTTTTAAGTTCAGACAATCCTACTTTAGGTTAGGAAATTGAGTGACAGAGAAGGGAAGTGGTGGAGACTTGACAATCAGTGATGAGTTTGAGAGGTGCGTCTATTGTGAGATCGATGTATTTCTGTCAAATTTAATATAAGACAGTCATTCAGCTGACTATGATGTATAATATGAAATAGACATTTAAGAAGCATTTCATTCCTCTCAAAAAATTTCCAAAATTTTAAAGTATTATTTCAATATCTTTAGCAGAAATGCCAAAGTGATGGCTTTCTGAATATAATGAAACTTATCATCTTTCATATAAAGATGAATTAACGGAATCCTTAAGCCTTAATCAAAATTTTGGGATTAGACGGCTTTAGTGTCAATAAGATGAATTGTAGTGGAGCAGTGGCTAAATTTTTTCACTTTGATTTGGCATATGAGTAAGAATGATAAACTGCAAGCTATATTAGTTACAATTAACTAATTAAGTAAGTAATAAGGATCATCAAGAATTTCTAAACGCCCGAATTATAAAATGTTTATAAGAAAAAAAAAGAAAAAAAGAATGATGTTGATAAAAATGGCATGTCCTTAATTACAGTCAAAATAGCAGAGAATCATGGTTTATTAATACAAAATAGTATATAGGAACTAGTAATTGGCCACTCTGTCTTATATTTATAGTTCTTAAATATATAGAAAAATAAGATTAACAAGTCAAATCTCTGTCTCTTTCTCTCTGGGTTTTGTAAATTCTCACTACTAGGGTAGTAGGGACCTCAAACATATTAGACATTTTCAAACCAAACAAATTAAAATAATCATTACGGTGATATCTATTTTAGAATTGAACCCTGACCGAACAAATTAAAATAATATTTAATGGTGGATTTACAGGGTTTAAGTTTTGGGGAGTGTAGATCATCTATATGTATGTATGTGTAATTTCCATACAATTCATCATTCTCTATATTTAGTAGATCTCATATTTCAGTGGTGAGTCTTGCACCCAGTGGACAGTGATGGAGTCCTGTAGAGAGTACACTTATGTGCAGAAGAAGGGGCGTTATTTTGGGGGTTAGATTCTTCATCCACAATTTACTTTCATACATTATTGTTTAATTTAATCATTGATGGTTAAATATAATAATGGTAATTATCTATATAACTATGGTATGTAATGTTTTCAAAGATCACAAAATAAATTTAGATCATTTATTTTTATGTTTTTTTAATGAAAAAAACAGTTACCTCTCAAAATAGTTTCGAAACATCACCTACCACCCACACCTTTCAAAAAACATCAATTACACCCAAGTAACTGACGGAGGAGACGAAAATCAGCGTTAGATATTTTTACCCTTTTTGTTTTTAATTGAAATTTTTTAAAAGCTAGTCAAATTACTAATATAACCCTTCTCTTTCCTTTCCTTTCTTCCTCCCTCATCGTTCTCCCCTCTTGTGTAGCCATCGCATTCAGGGCATCTAAACCATGGGGTCTGGCCGGAGAAAGCAGAGAAGAAAACGAGAGAAATTTTTGATTTCCTTTTCTTCCATTTTACATTCTGAAGAATCAGCCGGTCCAACTGCTTCAGATCGAGATGTACCGTTGCCGCTCAGATCACAACCCCACTGCACCGCCCAAAACCACCTTTCAAGAACCCGCACCCCTTTTTCCTGGTTTTTAGTTCTCTCTCTCTCTCTCTCTCTCTCTCTTACTGTCTCGCTCTCTACATTCGTATTTCTGATATTCAATTTCAAACCATTTGCGAAACTCACGCGCTTAATGGAGATGAAAATTTGCCAGTTTCTACAAAGAGACTAAAACTAAAATCTTTAAAACCCTATTGTAAACACTTTAATTTTGTCAGACAAATTTGTTTAGTTTTATAAAATTTAGAGTAATTTTTTTTTATTATTAAGCAGGTGATTCAATTTTGCCAATAAATTTGGTTTAATTAATTTTTATTTTTTATTTTTATTTTTTAAGCCAAAATAAATTAGTGAATTTAAATAAATAAATGAAATAAAACATAAAGTAAATATACACATATATAAAATAAATAAATAAATAAATAAATAAATAATCAATATAACAAAATCAAAATTTGTCGTTAATCAAACAGGATGTTTATTTAATTGGGTTGAATGGCAAAATTATAATAAGAACATAAAAGTTCTTTCTTGAGAAATAAAAAATAAACAATAATAATACCAACGAAATAAAGAAGTTTTAAAGAAGAATCTATAAACTAAATAAATTAAGTATATAAAAAGCAATAACTAAAGATATTTTCATTTTTCATTGGAAATTGGCGGAAACTCCAACGGCGGATTTGATTATGTTTTGCTGAGACCTGAGTCTCGTTTTGGTATTTTGAAAAACCTGATTTAAGATCTAGGTTTAGGTACTTTATTCTGACGATTCGAACTATATTTCGACGTCTTTTGCTCCTTCTCAGGCGCGATTCAGTTGGATTTCCTAGGCACCGACGAATCTGTTCTTGACAACTCACGACAATCTGGTTTTTAATCCTTCGACGGTGAAGATCTGGTTTCCCGATAGCAATATGATGTTTTCTTGCTTCAGCGACGCGGCTCCAAGTGATGGTAAACTTCACAGATTTTGTTTAAATTCATAAACTCAATCAATCCGTTTCATCCGGTTTAGTTCATGAATTACAGTGATTCGATTTCTATTGTTCTCCTTTGATACAATGACCTAGCTTTAGTTCATGAAGTTCTTTGATTCAATTTTGTTATGTAATTCCCTTGGTCAATAGATTCTTGAGCTTCTTGAATTTTTGTTTGTGTTTCTTTAATTCGATTGAGTCATCCTTTGAAATTTTGTCTATGATTCTCTAATTTGATAAGATTCTTGAATTTCTTGATTTTTTTTTTTGATTTTTTTTCTTCTTCTCTTAGGTTCACTACGGTTTCAAGTTTCTAGTAGCTTGTTTGAAGCTCTGTAATTCAATAACCTAATTCTGAAATTTCTAGTTTCATTGATTTACTCTCTTCATGATTCTTTGATTAGATAATTAGTTCTTAGATTTCTAGTTCCAGAATTTTTATTTTTTTGTTCAATAATCTAAATCTTGAATTTCTGATCCTGTGATTCCAATGATTTGTTTTTTTGTTTTGGATTTACGTTTCTTTGTTCGGTGAATTTAATCCTTGCATTTTTCTAGAAGTTCCAATGACTTTACAACTTTCTGTTTATTCATTAAGTAATTGGATTCTAGAGTTTATAGTTACAATGATCCAAATTTTGTTCAATAACCCGGTTTGCTTATGAATTACAATGATATTTTTAGCAGTTCTTCTTGCATCAATAAATTCGAAAATGGTTTATAAGTTGTAGCAGTTAATTTTTTCTGCTCGTTTTAAGTGGTCATTAAACTTAGTTCGTTTATGAGTTACAATAATTTTTCTGTTTGTTCTAAGTAAGCTCGACTTTGATTATTTTTCCTATTTCTATTTAAGTTGATAATTTCGTTTATGAAATCCACTGATTAATTTTGTTATGACTCATTTGATTAATTGATTCGAACTTTGGTCCATGAAATCTAGTAATTCAATTGTTTTGTGAAATTTTAATCTGACAACCTATTCTTAAATTTCTTAACTCTATTTCAGAAATATAGTTCTCAAATTCTAGTTCCAATGATTTATTTTCATGTTTTCATAATATTAATTGGATTAATTTCCATCATTAATTGCACCGAGTTCAAATTTATCAAGTAATGCCATTTTAATATATTGTTGAAAAAACAATATATATTGTTGAATCGATTTTCCCAATTTTTAATAGGTTTTCATCTAAATTGGATTCTCCATCTTAGTTTAGTTTACATAGCATAATTAAACCGATTTTATTAATTTGGATTGTAATTGGATTTTAATATAGATAATTTTTTTTTACTCAATGACTGATTTCTAGCCATGTTTGAGTTGTCTTCTTCGATTCGATTTTATTTCATGTGAACTCTTCATCTAATATGCCATAGGTTGAATTTGTTCATAAATTATCTGATGGGATGTCAATGTCCATTACTTTCTTATTATATAAATTGTTATAGTCGAGATGTGAACATCCTCAATATTTCATGCGGTGTTAAAAGCATACAGGATCATTTCTTCTCCCTTGACGTCCACTTCTACTCACAGATAGGTAACGCCCCTAAACTCTATGTCTTTGTTTTATGTGGTATATGGGTTCGGCCATCGTGTGCCCATGATTATTCGATGCAGGTAGGTAATACGATTGCATGCGGCACTTGGTATTCCTAGTGTAGTAACGGATGTGATAGACTAAGACGTTTCCTACCTCTTCAATGTATCCCATAAATGCGAAAGAAAAATATATTAATAGTTTGATTCCCAATCCTTACTTATGTATCCCATAGGAATTTGTATAATTTTTATAATATTTTTCGTGCAATGAGGATTTACGCGCTTGTGATGCGTAAATGAATGTAAATGTGTGGATGTATGTAGAATAAAGCGAGGCTCAAATGCCTATCTTCCAATATCGAGAGCACACTCTCACAGGTTGACAAATAGAGATCATTTTCACATTTCTTTATGCGTAGTTCATTCCGAACTACGTATGTGCTTGATTTTCATACCTCACCCCGAGATACGTAGGCTGCCTGGGTACCCATCACCCAAGCTCAGTCCAATTGTAATGAGGATTGTAATAACACCTAATTTGCATCATAATGTATTCACATCATAATGTGCCTTGCACTTTGCATACTTGTTTTCAATTGCAATGAATGTTGCAATAACATTCAATTTGTATCATAATGTGTCTTGCACTTTGTTTATTTGTTTCCAATTACAATGAGGGTTGCAATAACACCCAATTTGCATCATAATATGCCTTGCACTTTGCATACTTGTTTTCAATTACAATGAGGGTTGCAATAACACCCAATCTACATCATAATGTATTTGCATCATAATGTGCCTTGTACTTTGCATACTTGTTTCCAATTGCAATGATGGTTGCAGTAACACCCAATTTGCATCATAATGTGCCTTGCATTTTGTATACTTATTTCCAATTGCAATAATGGTTGCAATAATACTCAATTTGCATCATAATGTGCTTTATACTTTGCACACTTGTTTCTAATTGTATTTTTCAAACTTTACTATTTCAATCTTCAAGCATATTTACAAATTCAATTCAATTTCAAATTCAATTTCAATTCTCCATCTTCGAATGGAATCCTGGGCTCATCTCATGGAAGTCCCTTTCAACCCTGGACAAGCATTCCATCATCACATGAAAGTTCTTTTCAATCCTGGGCAAGCATTCTATCATCGCATGGAAGTCCCTTTCAACCCTTATTTGTACATAGACGGTCTATCAGCTTGACTAGTGGCTATAAAAGTCTATTCGATTGCTTTCCATAGATGGCCTATTAGTTTGACTAGTGACTGTAGGAATCTATTCAATACCCTAAACCTAGATGACCTATTAGCTTGACTAGTGACTTTAGAAATCTACCATTTTATCAACCCATGCGGTTGAACTACGTTGGGCTTGATTCTTGGGCTTATCCTGAGATACGTAGGTAGCTTGAGTGCTTATCATTCGAGTTCAACCCTAAACTAATTTATTTTAATTTACTTTTCATTCATCATATGTCATTTTCAGAATTCATTTCAAATCATTATTGTCACACCCCATTTTCGACTGAACCAGAAGTGTGAGTGAACCGTCACTGAACCAACGGTTCACACCAAGATCTCAATAAGACCGTGTCCACTCATACAAATCATTGCACATAACCATAATCATAATATAATAAAATATAGTGAAAGTCTTAAATAAAATAAACTGAGTGATCTATTGATAAATTTAATAAAATATCCAATTATTCAAATACCGAAACATAAATAAATATCCTTACATCAACTGTATCTCCAACTGAAAATAATTAAAATAAAATAAATCAACTCCTAGAGGTACACGCAGAAAGGGCACTCGCATGAAGCGTCATGTTCATCCTCTCCTGCTTGCACTTTCGAAGCAGCAACAGCTCTGTATGCCGGAGCATTCAGGTAGTCCTCCACCGTATAAACTGCATCAACATCTAAAAATAGTGTATACACAAGGGTGAGCTCACAACTTAGCTCAGTAAGACAATCAGACAATGCAACAAACATATGCATGAGTAACATTCACATCATGGTCTGATTTTAAGTTTGCAATGTGCTATAGAAAGGATTGGTGGCCACCACACCTCTATACACGAGTGTGTAAAGTCGCCCAATGGATCAAACACCACTGTCGTCCCACATGCACCCTACCATAGAATAGAGATAGAGCTAAAGCGTCCGGATCAAACACCTCCAACACTTCCCCTGATACCCTACCCATACCAACATGTAAACCCCTATTGGCAAAGGTTTGCAAACTGGGCTCGCAACTAACCAATCCTATATGTCATTACAGTAGGCCCTATTCTAGCGCAGCTCCCTATAGCATAGAGATAGAGATAGAGTCTACTGGCCAGGCCGGAGACAATAGTATCACTTCCTCCCCTTGATACCCTACCTGCACCAAGCATGCTAAGACAGAACGATACGAAAAGGTTCTAGTGTGAGGAATGATCCCAGACCCTCGGCCCTTCCCATTTCACACACCAACGAAAACAATCACATGCCTAACAGTCACATCCTAGCATAACGAGTATGCATGAACAATAACAGTAACTGAAAGTAAAGGATGACATGCGAGTATGCACAAACATCAGTCCACAGAATTATAGTTATTAACAACTTTTTACTGTTATTAAATTATTAGGGTTTAAGTCCGATTCTCTTACTTGACGCTTGATTGATAGCTTGCTCCGCGTCACAAGGTTCAAACTTGCTATCACAAGGTCCTACACGATGTTAGAGTTAAATTAGAATAGTTTTCTTAGGGTTTACGTTGGTTGGAAAACCAACTGGGTCAAAAACACTCCTCACAGAGCATATCGGTGGCAGTACCGGTCGCGGCATTGTGGGGAAAGATGCGACCGATATGGTTTACCGGTCCCCACAGACCAGTCTCTGGGAGGTACCGGTCGCAGTACCGGTCGCGTATGATGCGATCGGTATGGTGGACAGGTTTGTCTCCAGAAGATCATACATCCGGTTCTCGCCTTCCGTCGGTCACCCCCTATTAATCCTAGGGTTTCTCCTATACATTCTAGGTCTGAGCACTGAGTTAGAGTTGTTTCCAACTCCATCCAAGTCTTAGTTTCGATGATCTTCAACCTAGAACTTGAATCTAGGGTTTACCGACTAGATTAGGGTTTGACGGCAAAATAGGGTTTAGATCAATACCTCGCTTTGCATGGTATTGATCCAAACATGACTAACCATCCTAAAACGATTAAAGGAGAGGAAGGTTTAAGCACTTACCATTGGTTCGTGGTATTGTGTTCTTCGTCCAACGGCAATGGAGGCTCTTCCCTCTCCTTCCTAGCTTCTTCTCCTTCTTCAACCTCTTTCTCCTCTCTAGGGTTTGTGGGGATTAATGGAAGAGATTTTAGGAGATTTAAGGGTCCTTATATAGGCTAGGGTTAGGTTTAGGAAGCCTCCTAACATTAGGAAAGTCTTTCGGTTTGAAATTTAAACAGTGGTACCCGCAGAGATCCTTTTCCGAATCTAAGTCTGCGCAGGCCATACCGATCGATAAGGGTGTCAACGGGCCGGTCCGGGCCGGTTTCGGTCCGGGCTGATTCGGTGTCGGGTTTTATAAGCCCAGCCCAAAACATGTCCATTAAGAGTTCGGGCTGGGTTGGGCTGCGCTGGACACTAACTAACGGGCTGGTCCGGTGTCGATTTGTTATCGGTTTGGGCTTATTGAGGTGATTTCGGGCTGATTCGGTCTGGACCGGGCTTATCAAGCTTATCGGGCCAATTTTATATGTAATATATATTGCTTATTTTATTATTTCTATCTATAAAATTAACATCATTCCTTCTATATGTATGTAATTCAATAAATTGTAACAATTAACATACTTTTTTCAACTATAGATTCATATAATCTTTCGGATCAAGAAGTGAACTATAATAGTGTAATATAATCCATCAAAATTTAAAAGCATAAAAATTAAGAAATTGGGCCCGGATGAACCTTAATGGTGTTCGGGCTAGTTCGGGCTTCTTAACGGGCTGGTCCGGACTGGTTTCGGTCTGGGCTGAAACGGTGTCGGGCTTTACAAGCCGAGACCGAAACATGTCCATTAAGGTTCGGTCCGGGCTGGGTTCGGGTTATTTAGGGCTGGCTCGGTCCGTGCTACCGGGCCGGGCCCATTTTTGACACCCTTACCGATCGACCATCGACCGGTACCATAGACCGGTACCATCGACCGGTATGAAAGTTATATCATGTAATTTTGTCCGTTTTCATACCTGATGTCATTCGTTCGTCCCGTCTGGCCCGGTGATGATTGGAAGACCTGTTACGACATGAATTAAAGATTTAGATCGGGTTCATGGAGTGTGGGTCTTACAACTCCCCTACTCTTAAAAGAAATTTCATCCCCAAAATTTACATGTAGGTTTCACAACTCCCCCACCCTGAAAATAAATTTCGGCCTCGAAAAATGAACGTACCTTGGTCGTCAAAATGGTTAGGGTATTCCTTTCGCATTGTGTTCTCTTCCTCCCAAGTAATTTCTTTTACATCTTGGCTCTTCCAATGCACTTTCACATAATGGATATCCTTGCTTCGGAGATGTTGTTCCTTTCGGCTTGTGAGCATCACAGGTACCACTTCAAATGTCAAGTCCTCTGTCAAGTCTGGTGGGTCTGCTGTCAAGATGTGTGATGGATCCCTGACGTACTTATTCAATAAGGAAACATGGATCACATCATGAACGCTTGACATGGACAGTGGTAGAGCCAGTTGATATGCCACATTGCCACGTCTGGTCAAAATCTCGTATGGTCCCATATACCTAGGGCATAGCTTCCCCTTCTTACCAAACCGTTTCAGACCTCGCACTGGTGATATCTTCAAGAACACTTTATCACCCACTGCAAACTCTAGATCTCGACGTCGGTTATCTGTATAGTGCTTTTGTCGAACTTGAGCTGTCTTCACTCTTTCTTTGATTTGATCAATCATTCGACAAGTTTCTTCGACGAACTTCGATCTTACAATCCTTTTTTCTCCCACCTCATTCCATAACAGAGGTGTACGACACTTCTTCCCCTAGAGTGCCTCATAAGGAGCCATTTGGATCGTAGCCTGGTAACTATTATTGTAAGCAAACTCAATAAGCGATAGCTTCTCGTTCCAAGCTCCTTTGAAATCTAGGGCACACGCTCTGAGCATATCTTCTAAGATTTGAATAGTTCTTTTTGACTGCCCGTCTGTCTGAGGATGAAAAGTTGTACTAAATTTCAACTTGATTCCCATAGCTTTCTATAATCCTTCCCAGAACTTTGATGTAAAACGGGGATCTCTGTCAGATACTATACTTTCTGGGACGCCATGAAGTCTGACTATATTATCCACATATAGCTTGGCCAGCTTTTCCATGGTATACTGAGGTCTAACCACGATGAATCGAACTGTCTTAGTAAGTCAATCGACTATAACCCATACTGCATCTACTGACCTTGGTGTCAAGGGTAGGCCAGTGACGAAATCTATTGTGATACAATCCCACTTCCATGCTGGCTCCGGTAGTGGTTGTAGCAAACCTACAGGTCTCTGCCGTTCAGCTTTAACTTGCTGGCAATTCAGACATTGGAATACGAATTGAGCTACATCCGCTTTCATACCCCTCTACTAATATAATCTTCTTAAATCATGGTACATCTTGGTGCTTCTTGGATGTACCGAATATGGGGTGTAATGAGCTTCTGTCATAACTCTATCTCTGATATTTGAGTTCTCACTCTCAGGTATACATAATCGTCCACGATACCTGAGTACTTTGTCTGAATCCAAGGTAAAATCAGGGTTGCTTTTACCCTTCTCTAGATCTTCTTGCACAGTCTTGAGGTGTGGATCTTGTAGAATTGCTACTTTGACCTCATCTATTAGATCCGATGAGATTTTCAAGGCTGCGAACATCAATGTAAACTTATGAATTAAGCCCTGTTCCACTGGATCTCCCGCAGTCTCTAATATATAGTCTTTATCCTCCTCTATTGAGCCCGAGGCTGCAGCACACAGTGCATCGTTTGTACTAGGTCCTGCCTCAGGTTTCAATGCCCATTTTCTACTTAAGGCATCAGCCACAACGTTTGCCTTACCCAGATGGTACTGGATATCACAGTCATAATCTTTTAATAGTTCCAGCCATCTTCTCTGTCTCATATTCAGGTCCTTCTGAGTGAAAAGGTAAGTTAACCTTTTGTGATCCGACTTAATCTGAAACTTTTCACCATAAAGGTAGTGCCTCCAAGTCTTGATTGCGTGAATGACCGCCGCTAACTCCAGATCATGCATAGGATAGTTTTTCTCATGCTCTTTCAACTGTCTTGATGAGTAGGCAATCACCTGTTCTCCTTGCATTAATACACATCCAAGACCCAACCCTGAGGCATCCATATATAAGGTGAACGGCAAGCCTAGTGCTGGGATGGTCAAGATAGGTGCAGAGACTAGTCTTGACTTCAAAGTCTGAAAGCACTTTTCACACTCATCCGTCCATATGAACTTTTTCCCTTTCTTGGTTAGTCTGGTAAGTGGAACGGCGATCCTTGAGTAGTCTTCCACGAATCTTCTATAGTAACCAGCCAATCCAAGGAAACTACGAATCTCTGCAATTGATTTCGATGCATCCCATCCTACTATAGCTGCGATCTTGCTTGGATCTACCTTGATACCATCTGTAGATACTACGTGACCCAAGAAGGCTACTTCCTTCAGCCAAAATTCACACTTTTTAAACTTGGCGTAAAGCTTCTCCCTTCTCAGCCGTTGTAGGGCTGCTCTCAAATGTGTTGCATGCGTCTCCTTGTCCTTTGAGTAGACCAAGATGTCGTCAATGAATACGATGACCGAAGTGTCCAACATGTCTTGAAACACTCGGTTCATCAGTTCCATGAACGACGCTGGAGCGTTAGTCAGTCCGAATGACATTACAAGGAACTCATAATGCCTATACCTTGTTCTGAAAGCAGTCTTTGGAATATCTGTTGCCTTAATTTTCAATTGGTGATACCTTGATCTAAGATCAATCTTCGAGAAAACCTTTGCACCCTGTAACTGATCGAACAGATCATCGATCCTAGGCAAAGGGTATTGGTTCTTGATGGTTAACTTGTTCAGCTCTCGGTAGTCGATACATAGTCGTACACTACCATCCTTCTTCTTGACAAACAATACAGGTGCTCCCCATGGCGATATGCTTGGTCGTATGAAACCCTTATCTAGTAGTTCTTGTAATTGGGTCTTCAACTCCTTTAATTCAGTAGGGGCCATCTTGTACGGTGCCTTAGACACCGGTGCTGACCCTGGCATAAGGTTTATCACAAACTCTGTAGCCCTGTCTGGAGGTAGACCTGGTAGATCTTCTAGAAATACATCTGAAAACTCTCGTACCACATCTAGATCTTCAATCTTTGGTACCTCTACAGTGATGTCGACTACAGACACTAAGTACCCCACTCCTCCCTTCTCTAAGCATCTCTTAGCTTTTAGGGCAGAGAGGATCAGCTTTTGCTTCCTAGGTAACTTGGTTCCAGTGTAGCTAAACTCTTTTCCCTTCTCATCTTTAAACACAAGTTTTCTTTTGCCACATAATAAGCTAACTGAATGATGGCCTAGCCAATCCATTCCCAAGATGACATCAAAGTTTGCCATCTCAAGTTGAAACAGATTTGCTTCTAGGTTTCGGCCTTCAATACTAATTGTACACGGCCCATAGTATTCATTCAACGCCACTTTTACTCCCAATGGAGAGCGAACTATCAAGCTTGGGGTTAAATACTTGACAGATAATTCCATTCACTTCCCAAAAGACATAGAAATAAAGGAGTGCGTGGCCCCGGAGTCAAAGAGTACTCTGGCGGGTACACCAGCTATATTTACAGTTCTTGAAATTAATTATCCCTTAATTCTACATGCTCAAACACAACAAACAGTAAGCCAAATAGTAAGGGATGTATTCATACCAGTAACCACATCAGGTGATGCGACTGCCTCCTCAGTGGTGACTGCAAATATATTTTCTTGCTGTGGCAGTTGCTTCTTGGGTAGAGTACAGGTCTTTGCATAATGACCCAATTGCTGACAGTTGAAACATTTAACATTTGGGTTCTGTCCAGCAAACTATGATGGTGGTGGTGGTGCAGTAGCGTTCCTTGCAGGCACTACAGCAGACTGAGCCCTATATGGGCGGAATGGTCTTATATTCCCTTCACCTGAAGTCTCAGTGGCGGGCCTCTTCAGTCCCCTGTTCTGAGCAAAGAAGCTGTCTCTTTGGCTAGATTCAATTACCATAGCAATCTGTACAGCCTCATTATATACTTTATTCTCCAAACCCAAGACGTGCTCTCGGATACTTCCTCGCAATCCCATGGTAAACCTACGGGTCTTGGTTTCTTCTTCTTGCATGCTTGCCGGAGCGAAGAAGAACAACTCTTCATATTTCTGCTAGTAAGCATCAACAGTCGACTGGGATTGTTGCAGGTTCAAGAATTCCTTCTCCATTTGATCACGGAAGCTCTTCGAAAAGTACTTATGAAAGAAGGCTCCCTTGAATATCGCCCAATTGATCTGAATGTGCTTTACCTCTAAGTATGTCCGGGTAGAATTCCACCAGGCATTTGTATATTCCTTGAGCATGTGCGTAGCAAACAGCACCTTCTCATCCTTCGTACAAGTCATCAGACGGAAGTTTTTCTCTAATTCAGCAACCCACTATGCAGGCCACAGTGGTTTCCCTGGTTTCCCTGTGAAAGTAGGGGGTTTCAGTTTCAAGAACCTATCCACCGCTCGGCTTAGGTCATTCTACCCCTGTGCATTCATTCCATACCATGGTGGTGGGTACGGTGTAAGACCCGTGTCAATCTAACCCGGTCTTACCACCTTGAACTAGGTTTATCCATTATGGTCGAGTCAAATGGACCAAGGGTGTGAAGGAGATCGAGATCCCAGGTATCAAATCGACCCAAAAATACTTAAAATAGGGGAAGGGTGGCATACCCAGCTAAGCAGGGTCGGACCTCCCAAAACAGAAAGTCAGACCCTCAGTTTTGAAGGGAGGGTCGGACAGCTTAAGACCCTAGGGTCGACGGGATCATCGACTCTCCCATCGACCCTCGGATTCTGCAGAATATAGAAATTAGGAAATTTCCTAAATTTTCCATTGGGATTCTTTCCTAATCTCAGAGGGACTTATTTAGGATGTTCCTACTCCCTAAGCCACTTTCACTCCTTTCACAACCCTAATCGAATTGAGAGAAAGAGAGGAGAAGGAAAGAGGAAGAAGGAAGGGAAGGAAGAGAAATTAAGCCAAAAGAGAAGAGTTGCAGAGAAAGATTATCTTCTCAGGTATGGATACTAATTCCATGAGTTTTTACAGACCTTAGGTTAGTTAATGTTGAGAGTGTGATTTCGGAGAAACCCAAACCATCGGAGAAACCCAAACCATCAAGCTATGGTTAGGTTTCCATGGAAAATCATAGAAGAATGCATGAAAGCTATCTAGGTGGGTTATACATGGTTTCAGACCATGGAATGAATGTAGAATGGAATGTAGGAGCAAGCCATAGGATTCCAAGTACGAAGAATGGATTAAAAGAGGGAATTGGACCAAAGTGCAACGAGGGTCGCACCGAGGGTCGATGACCATTCGACCCTAGGTGTTCCTGACCATTGACCCTCAGTGTTCGGGAAGTTTAGAGTTAAGGGAGGGTCGCACCCAGGGTCGATCCTGACTCCGACCCTACCTCCGACCCTCAGTTAACAGAGTAGTTTTTAAATTCCGAATAAATTCTAATTAAATTCTATCGACTTTGTTAGGTTTTCTAGCAATATAATAACACTGTAAAGGTGATTCTAAAGCTTGAAAAAGTATCTATTAGCAAGCTAAGGTGAGGAACCAGAACCCCAAACTAAATTGTTTAATAACAGAAACTGTTTTCTATTTCTTGAGTACTATGCTATGCTTGATTCTATGCGAATATGTTTGTAATGTGCATACAACATGCCATCCAATATTTCTATTACTTGTTCATGCATATTTACTTTATTGTTTATAACATGATGATGATGATGATGATGATAGGAATAGACATGTGCTTGTATGTGTGTGGTTGATGTACTTGATGCGAGCGGGTATCAGGGGAGGTGTGATGAGAACGTCAATAAACGTTAACCTTTGGCGGGTCTCAGCACTTTAGCTCTATCTCTAACTCAAGTCTTGTGCATTAACATCGTTGTATCGCCATTACTTTAGCAGAACTATTATGTCGTAGAGTATCAGGGGAGGTGGTCTCGGTCCTTGTAGTCTCTGACTCTACCGGGGGGCCTTAGCTCTATCTCTATGGACATTCTAAGGGATGCTGGGGTGAGGCCTTGGATACACTTTTTGGCATTAGGATTGGTTAGTTGCGAGCCCAGTTTGCAGTCCTCGCTAACAGGGGCTTACGTGTTGGTATGACACTATATAGCAATAAACGTAACCTTTGTTATATAATATTCATGATTGGGTGCATGTGAGTTGACGATAATGTGAGGACAAAGATGGAAATCTTTTGAAGTCGCCACCTAGATTTAGGTCTAGGACCTTAGAAATGTGAAATCTCACCCCAAAGTAAGACTTCGATTGACTCATGACCCTTAGATTGGAATTCTGGTCCATCAGAGATTGCGTAAGCGTCAGGTTACGGTTATGGGAAGGGGTTAGGCACCCAAATCGCCCGATCGAAATCGGTCTCCTATACCTTTCCTATGCTAGACTCTATTTGTTAAGCAAAACCAAACCAAGTGGTTTGATATCATTGAACCGAATCTATATGCATCAGATTGCCTACCTATTACGGATTTATTCCGAAAATCAGGTTCACCATCGTAGTTCAGGTGTGATTAAAGTTTATGGATGTGATTTATGCTTGTGCATGATTAAGTTCTTTGTTCAAGTTGAAGTTTATGCTTGAAAGGTTGAGAAATCTTATGGGTTAGGATCTGGATAGTCCATGTGGACTGATAGATAGTCCTAGTGGATCTAAGAATAACCCTATTTAGGTCAAAATATGGATAATCCATTCTGGGTTGGAATGTGGATAACCCTATGTGGGTCAAAATGTAGATAAATATCCTAGTGGATCTATGGATAGTCCAAGTGGACTAAGGTTTGGATCCGAATTTGGGTTTCTCCCAAATAGCCTACGTATCTTAGGGTTTGCCCTAGGATTCAGAATCCACGTAGTTCGAAACTGGGTTGCAATGATTGGGTATCCTAGTGGATCTATGGATAGTCCGAGTGGACTAAGGTATGGATAACCCTATTTGGGTTAAAATATGGGGGATATCCTAGTGGATCTATGGATAGTCCGAGTGGACTAAATTGTGGATCCGAATTTGGGTTTCGCCCAAATGGCCTACGTATCCTAGGGTTTGACCTAGGAATCAAAATCCGCGTAGTTCGGGACATAACCTGTTCTAGGTTATAAAGTGAGAACCTGTTCTAGGTTTGGGATTGAGAACCTATTCTAGGTTAAGGGTTTAGAGCCTATTTTAGGTTTAGGGTTTGCCAAGGGGCAAAATCGTCCTAAATTACCCTTTTCATCCTGGATTTTAATTTTGGAAGGTTTGGCAAGGCATTCTCTTTCTTTATTAAGATTTTTATCATTCCCATTATGCCCTTCCCAAGAATGTGGGTGCCTAAATGCACGTCCCCACACCTATATTGTCTTCTAGAAGTGTGCATATATGACAGTTCGACTAGGGTGTTGCATAAAATAAGTTATTGCCAAAAAATAAAATATGCTATCTAAATATGGCATATAAAACATTTATGGCAAGAAATTCACATACAGTAAGATTGTTTAAAGATCTTTCAAATATGGCATGTATTGCAAATAAGGCAAGAGCCTATATGGCATGATCTAGTATGCTATCTTCTAAGCATGGCAAGACCCTAATTGCTATTTTCTTTCCATATTTAGGATTTTCTACCCTAATTGCTATTTTCTTTCCATTTTAAGGTTTTCTACCCTAATTGCTGTATTCTTTTCATTTTTTTTAAGGTTTTCTACCCTAATTGTTATTTTCTTTCCATTTTAGGGTTTTCCACCCTAATTGCTATTTTCTTTCCATTTTAGGGTTTTCTACCCTAATTGTTACTTTCTTTCCATTTTAGGGTTTTCTACCCTAAATGTTATTTTCTTTCCATTTTTTTGGGTTTTCTACCCTAATTGTTATTTTCTTTCCATTTTAGGGTTTTCTACCCTAATTGTTACTTTCTTTCCACTTTAGGGTTTTCTACCCTAATTGTTACTTTCTTTCTATTTTAGGGTTTTCTACCCTAATTGTTATTTTCTTTCTATTTTTTAGGGTTTTCTACCCTAATTGTTATTTTCTTTCTATTTTAGGGTTTTCTACCCTAATTGTTATTTTCTTTCCATTTTTAGGGTTTTTCTACCCTAATTGTTTAATTATTTCTATTTTAGGGTGTATCTTGCCCTAGTTGCTATTTTTCTATTTTTTTTCTTTCCAAAACAAATATGGCAAGTGAAAACATTCCAACTATAGCAGTGGTAGTATTCCAAATATAGCAGTGTGCATCCAAACATGACAGTAATCATCCAATATAGCATGTGAGCAAGTGTAGCAGACAAATATGGCAATAAACATGTGTAGCATTCCAATCATGGCAATGTGATTATTCCAATTATGGCAGTGTGATCATTCCAATTATGGCAGTGTGACCATTCCAATTATGGTAGTGTGACCATTTCAATTATAATAGTGTATGCATACGAGCATCCGAACATAGCATGCGAACAAATATAGCATCAAATATGGCATGTGAGAAACAACCAAGGCATATGAGAATCAATCAAAACATGATGGAACACGCAGCAAGATGACAGCTTTGTCAGGCTGGACCAAAATGGGCACATAGAGCACTGTACTTATTCAAAAAATTCTTAAAAGATATCATTGGAAAGAGGACTCAGATGCCAACATTTTGTCTCAAGGAAGCTAATCCTAAAAGAGACCATAGGTAGGTCGAAAACATTCCCCAAGTACAGGCAAATACACTGGTCAGATCTGTTCTAGATTCTGGCCAGTGGTACTATAAAATCAATATAAAATCATATAGCTCATGAAAATAAAATCTGAATACATGGTCAGAAAGAGGACTCAGAGGCCAAAATTTTGTCTCAAGGAAGCTAATCCTGAAAGAGACCATAGGCAGGTCGAAAACATTCCCCAAGTACAGGCAAATACACTGGTAAGATCTGTTCCAGATTCTAGCCAGTGGTACTATAAAATCAATATAAAATCATATAGCTCATGAAAATAAAATCCAAATACATGGTCAGAAAGAGGACTCAGAGGTAAACATTTTGTCTCAAGGAAGCTAATCCTGAAAGAGACCATAGGCAGGTCAAAAATATTCCCCAAGTACAGGCAAATACACTGGTCAGGTTTGTTCCAGATTCTGGCCAGTGGTACTATAAAATCAATATAAAATCATATAGCTCATGAAAATAAAATCCGAGTACATGGTCAGAAAGAGGACTCAGAGGCAAACATTTTGTCTCAAGGAACCTAATCCTAACAGAGGCATCTTCCTAATGCTAGACACCAATCTCAGACATGCATTTGCAGTATACTTTGACTTTGAAAAAATAACTGACAGAAAGGATGGATCTCCTACCTCAGGCTTCTTCACTCTGCTTTTCTCCTTTGCATCTTCTCATCATCCTCCTTGCTGCTTCTCTGATCCTTCTCTCTTTTTCCTCTAGATCTTCTCTTCTTAACACCTATCTCTCTCTCTTTCTCTCTCTCTCTCTCTCCTTCTCTCTTTCTCTATTTTCTTCTTCTTCTCTTTTCTTCCAATTTTTTTCTTTTTTCTCCCCTCTTGGACGTCTCTCCCCCTTTTTTTTCTCCCAAAACCTAGCCCCTTAGAAAAATCACGTTTTTCCTCTTTTTTTTTCTCTTCTTCCCCCCTTTTTTTCCCAAAACCTAGCCCCTTAGAAAAAGCCACGTTTTTCTCTTTCTTTTCCCTTTTTTTTTTGGAAAACTCCTCCTTTCTTCTCTCTCACACGTCCCTTTTATCTTCCCCTTCTTTCCCTTTAAAAAAAAAAATCTAGAAACCCTAAATCCTTTCCCTTTTCACGTCCTCTCTCTCCCCTTTTTTTTTCCTTTTTTTTTTCTTCCCTAAAACCGTGACTCCTAAAAACCCCTACATTTTCTCTTTCTTCTTTCCTTTTTTTTCTCCAACAAAATCTTTTGGATTCTCTTAGAAAAAGTCACATTTTTCCTCTCTCCCTCTTTCCTTTTTTTTCTCAAAATCTTTTGGATTATCTCCAAAAACCGAAATCCCCATTCTCTTCCACGTTTTTTCTCTCCCCTCTTTCCTTTTTTTTCTCCAACAAAATCCTTTGGATTCTCTTAGAAAAAGTCACGTTTTTCCTCTCTCCCTCTTTCTTTTTTTTTTCTCAAAATCTTTTGGGTTATCTCCAAAAACTGAAATCCCCATTCTCTTCCACGTTTTTTCTTTCTCCTCTTTCCTTTTTCTCTCAAAAATCTTTTGGATTGTCTCCAAAACCAAAATCCCCCTTCATTTTCACGTTTCTCTCTCCCCTCTTTCCTTTTTCTTCTCAAAATCTTTTGGATTATCATTTACATATAATAATATATATTATATACATATATACACATATATTTAATAACATACATACATATACATATATATATATATATATATATATATATATATATATATATATATATATATATATATATATATATATATATACACATAGATGTATTGGAATTAGAAATGGGTTGAGAAATGGGTTGAGCGCCTTAGGTTGACAACTGATATGGGTTGAGCTAGGTTGGACCAAAACTGGTTTGAACTGAGTTGACTGGACTGATTGGAATTAACTGGGTTTTCTCCCCTTGTCATTTCACGGGTCATTTCCGCTGTTATCCCGCATGGAATTTTCCGATGGCTATTCCAAATTTTTTGCATTCATTTTGTAGAACATTAAAAATGAAGAATATAGGAACTTGAATCACCTCATTTGGAAGTAAAATGGTCAACTTATGAATTTTTGAAGTTTAAGCGGACCAATTATCGATAATTTAATTGACCATTCTGCATGAGATCCTTCGGAGGCTTCTACCAAAAATATTTTACGTTCACTTTGTAGAGCACTAAAAATGGAACATAATGAGACTGGAATCACCTGATTCGGATATGGAATGATCAAAATATGAATTTTTGAATATTAAATGACCATTTCCATATGTAATTTTGCATGGGACTCTCCGGAAACTTTTACCCGAGATTTTTCACGTCCACTTTGTAGAACATCATGAATGAAGAATAATGGTCTTGGAATCATCTGAATCCGATGTCGGATGATCAAGATATGATGATTTGAAATTAAAACAATCCGACTTAGGATAATTTGCATGAAGGCCCCTGGGATTATTTATAATAATTTCAGAAACCTCCCTTATATGTATCATCCGACTAAAATGGTCATATCTTCCTCATTTGATATCGGAATTGAGCAATTCTGGTCTCGTTTCGAAGATAATTCTATGACCTATGCATCTATGCAGATAATAGCCCATGACCCTGCTATGGGGTTCAGTGGAAAATCACAAATCTTTGGGTTAAAGGTCAAAAACCTGCCATATTGGTTTACTTATGTCGAGGGTGGCAAAAATGGGGTGCTTACAGATAAACATGATCTTCGGGTAACGTCACACACTCGTGTATAGAGGCGGGGTCAATAAACACAACCTTTGGCTACCTAAACCTTTCTATTGCATACTGCAAACTTATATACCAGACCAAAGATATAAATTGATTTTTGCATGAATATGTATTGTTGCATTGTTTTGGCTACTCACTGAGCCGTGATGTGTGCTCACCCCTCGACGTCGAATATTTTTAGTTGATGATGCAGGTTATACCGTTGAAGACTATGTGAATGCGTCTGCGTACGGGAACGTGTCCGCGATGGAAGCCGTAAGTCGAAGTGGATACACACGACTCCTCTTGCGAGTGCAACTCGTGTGTATTTGATTAGATATTTTTATAGGTTTCTTATTTGGATTTATTAAGACATGTATTTGGTATTTAAATATTTATGTCTCAGTTGAAAATAGAATAATTTACTATTAAATTAAATGATATCATCTTAGTTTCTCAGTTCATGTTATTATAAGACTTCCGCTATTGTGTATTTACTCTGATTTGATTACGGATGTGTGTGAGTTTAGATAATGCGGGGATAGCCTATTTGAGATCCTGATTGAATCGTTGGTTTGCTAGCGGTTCATCACACCATTCTGAACAGTGTGGAATTGGGGTATGACAACTTGGTATCAGAGCGTCTCAGGCCTTGTCCGCTGAACTAGCATACATTCAAGACAATAGTGAACTGAGATAGGATAAATTAAAAGCTTTAATATTAACACACTGTAAGCACAAGTGATGATTGAGACCAAATTTAAAAAGAGAATAATGCATCTATAAAAAGGGAAACAAGTTACATACAATGAGAGAGAGAAACAAAATGTATATACATAACTAAAGTAGAGTACAGTCCACAACCCGGACAGTTACTCTGTAGTACAAGAAAATAAATACAATCATGAAGCTGGAGGTGAAGGAGGAGGCGGTGCCTCACGATCTCGGTCATAGTCCTCAGCATAGACCTTAGTCAACCGAGCCACCTGGGTTTGGGTCGTCCAGAGACTAGCTGCAAGATCGGCTACTCTCCTATCAGTCGCCCGCTGGACCGATAACAGCTCATCCACCCTCATACGCTCGGCGTCTAGCAACTCCTCCATCCTCAGATCAGATCTGCGCTGAGCCTCCCTGATCTCCTGCAACATCTCCATCATGTCAGAAGGTGGAAGTGAAGGACCAGCCGCATGCGAAGGACCAGCCTCAGGTACAGGGTCCGCCGTAGAAGAAGTTCCAACACCAGCCGCATGTGTAGGTGAAGGCGGTGGTATCGAGTCGACATCCATATACATACGGTCATCATCGTCGACAGGATCCACGCGAGCTCTAGCAGCGGCAGCAGCAGCCTCGGCATCAGCCATCTCGATACGAGTGTGAGGGCGCACCATCGCATTCCTCTCCTCATCATTAACCTGGGCATCCCGCATACCCATCTTGCAGATTGCCTCCCAATCTAGAGGCGACGAGAAGGTCTTCTCCTGGATCTTCTCATCTACCAGGTCAACCCCCAGACGGGCCAGTAGCACTGTAATCATGCGTCCATAGGGTAGATTACCCCTATGACCGGACAATGTAGCACTAATCATAGTCCGCATGATAATGTATGGAAGGCAGATGGGCTGGCGAGTGCAGATACTATAAATCAAAAACTGGGTCAGCTGAGAAACCCTCTCATAGTGTCCACTCTGCGGGATCAGATTATGCTAGATAATCTTGCAGAAGACCCGTGGAGCTGGACGCAGATAACAAGCTCTCATCTGCCAACGATCAGGACGAAGCAACTGATTATCGATCTCGGCCCTCATCTCCATCTCAACAAACTGTGGCTCTCCAGGCGCACAGTACACCATGGGGCCATCATAAGGAATGTCCAACAAGTCGACGAGCTGCCGATAGTCGAAGGAGATATCTACCCCTTTGACGTAGCTGGTGATGCGTAACTCCTGACCATGCTCAACGTCATTGTAATTCCCCACCACCTGGAGATTACAATAGAACTGACGCACCAAATCCGGGCATGTGCACGCGTCGTAGGTAATGACAGGAAGCCACCCCATGTCACCAAATGCTTCCTCTACGTTGAACACGGCTAACTCAGCCAAGTTCACCATACGACCACCCTCAACCTTCTTACGGGCATAGTCAGCATACCGTGCCTCGGCTTCATTGGAATGGAAGCGAAGGGGATCACGAACTCTGGTTACCTTGGTACGAGCCATGGTATCTGCAAAATAAGAAAGAAAATAAAAACAAGGAGTTAATAGGATAAAAATCCGAAACTTGATTTAATAACGACGTAAGTTGACCATAAAGCCCCAATTCTCACCATACAAGTGGGCATAAGGACTTACGTAGGTTTAAACATATCCTACAACCCACATGCAGTAGGAAATTTTAACTGACGATGTCCAATTTGAAGAAATTCAAGAAAAATCAAAACGTCGACAAATTAGGGCAAAAAGAGAAAATTTCAAGTTTCTCGATAACCAACCGATGAAACTCAAAAATTTTTGAGGGCTTTCGTTCCTCGAGACACCAATAACAAAAGCCCCCAATAAAAATCGAATTTTTACGGTTGGAAAAAGTTTAATTTGAAAAATACGAGTTAAATGGACGAAAACCTAGAAATAGAAACCTAAAAACAGGTAAAAATGGGAGAACATACCTGTATGGATGACGTGGACGTCGAAACTCGGACTAAAATCGACCAACAACAGTGGAGTAGCACTGTAGCAACTCAGAGTGGAGAGGCGAGTCGAAACGGGAGGGAAATAATAAGAAATGACCCAAAATCGGATCTTAAAAATCTGATTTTTAGTCCGAGGGTCGGACAATTCGACTAGCACAATCGACCCTCGAATCGACCCTCCCATCGACCCTCGGCTCTCGGGAATCTGATAGAAAATCAAGGGTCAGAACTGAGGGTCGAACACCCATTGACCCTCGCATCGACCCTCAGCTCTCGGGAAGAACAGGTCATTCCCAGGGTCGGATACCAAGGGTCGGACATACCATCGACCCTCACCATCGACCCTGCATAGAAAAGACAATATTTTTTTATAAAAATGAGCTAGAATTGGAATTGATTATCGATAAGCGTGCCTACATGAAATATGAATGACTTCTCACCTATTTTGATAATTTTCAGGCACCACCAATCACCGAAAGGAATCATGTCTGGATGTAGAGTAACCCGACAGACCCGAAATGCAGTCCCACCACCACCACCCGTGGAGGAGACTAGTCAAGAAAATAACTATGCACCGGGTAATCCAGAACCGACAAACCCTACAAATTTGCCACCTCCACCACCAGAGCTAACAACCGTGGTGATGAATCTGGCACAGGATTACCAGTATCCACACCATATGTTTTCGGCAAACCCCCAAAATCAGCTGGACCACTCCCGACAAGTGGAGATATTTTTGAAGATGAAACCCAAATAATTCAACGGCAAACCGTCTGATCCGTTGTGGCCAGCCCACTGGATAGACGAGATGGAGAGAAATTTCCTCATGATGACTATCACAGAGGAAGAGAAAGTACTATGCGCCACCTTCATGCTCAAGGGCGACACACATCATTGGTGGAAATCCACGAAGGCATATTTACTGACCAAGCACGCCCTACTGACCTGGGCTATATATAAAGAAGCCTTCTTTGAGAAATATTTTCCACGGAGCTTCAAAGATTCGATGGAGAAGGAGTTCCTGAGCCTATATCAGGGACAGATGACTGTGGACTCATATGAACAACGCTACAAAGAGCTGTTTTTCTTTGCACCGGCTAGCATGCAAGAAGAAGATACCAAAACCCGTAGGTTCGTTACGGGACTGAGAGGAAGCATCAGGGAACATGTTCTGGGCTTAGAAAAGAGAATTTATAATGAAGCTGTCCAGATCGCTCGAGTTATTTTACTCAAAAACAGAGGCATCAAAAGGCCAGCCAGAAATTCTTACAACGGAGGCAACAACAAGACATATAAGCCTTTCCGTCCTCAGCATTTTACTGCTGCAACCAGGACTACTCCAACAGCTCAACCACAGCCAAAGCCAAACTCTGAAGCCATGAAGTGTTTTAACTGCAACCAGCCGGGACATATGGCAAGGGAGTGCCCTAAGCCCAAGAAGCAATTCCATCAGGGACGTGTATATACTGTTACGTCCGAGGATGCGGTCGCATCACTCGATGTCATCACAGGTATTGTACCTATAAATGGCGTACCCGCCAGAGTACTCTTCGATTCCGAAGCTACTCATTCATTTATATCTGTGTCATTTGGAAAGAAGACAAAATTACCCATCAAAACATTAGACTACAAATTACTTGTACGATCATCGATGGGGTTAGAAGTGGAACTAGAGAAAGGTTATGGACCATGTCCAGTTCTCATTGGAGAGAAAACTTTAGATGCAACCTTGATACAACTTGAGATGGCAGACTTTGATGTCATCTTGGGAATGGACTAGTTAGCTCGGCATTCTGCAAATCTGTTATGCGCCAAAAAGAAGCTAACGTTCAAAGACAAAGAAGGAGCAGAATTAAGTTTCTCGGGAACCAAACTTCCCCGGAGGCGCAAGCTCATACTTTCAGCACTAAAGGCTAAGAAGTGCCTTGAGAAGGGGGCAATCGGGTATCTAGTATCCGTGGTCGACCTAACCAAGGAAGCGCCACGAATGGAAGTTATTGATGTCGTGCGGGACTATCCTGACGTATTTTCCAGAGGAACTACCCGGATTACCACCCGACCGAGCCACAGAGTTTGTGATAGACCTTATACCTAGAGCCGCACCCGTATCAAAAGCACCCTATAGAATGATTCCTACGGAACTGAAGGAACTGAAGGTGCAACTACAAGAACTATTGGACAAGGGTTATATTCGACCCAGTATATCTCCATGGGGTGCACCGGTGTTGTTCGTAAAGAAGAAAGATGGTAGCGTTCGATTATGTATCGACTATCGGGAGTTGAATAAACTGACAATCAAGAATCGATATCCACTACCTCGGATCGATGACTTGTTCGATCAGTTACAAGGAGCGAAAGTATTTTCTAAGATCGATCTTCGATCAGGCTATCATCACCTGATGATTAAAGAAGGTGATATTCAAGACAAGATTCGGGACTAGATATGGACATTATGAATTTTTGGTTATGTCTTTCGGATTGACTAATGCACCGGCAACGTTCATGGAACTTATGAACCGAGTTTTCCACGATATGTTGGATACATCGGTTATAGTATTTATTGATGACATATTGGTATATTCCAAGGACAAGGAAACTCATATCAAGAACCTAAACGCAGCCCTACAACATTTAAGGAAAGAGAAGCTATATGCCAAATTTTTAAAGTACGAGTTTTGGCTAAGTGAAGTCGCATTCCTAGGCCATGTAGTATCCGCTGAAGGAATCAAAGTGGACCCCAGCAAGATCGAGGCTATTGTAAAGTGGGAAGCACCAAAGAGGGTTTCAGAAATCAGAAGTTTTTTGGGTCTAGCTGGTTATTATCGGAGATTCATAGAAGACTATTCTCGGATTGCCGTACCTCTCACCAGTTTGACTAAGAAAGGTGAAAAGTTTGTATGGACCGATAAATGCGAGAAGAGTTTCCAAACACTGAAGACCATATTGATATCTGCCCCAATTTTGACTATTCCTGTTCCAGGACAGACATTTACTTTATACACTGATGCGTCGGGACTGGGACTAGGATGTGTGCTTATGCAAGGAGAGCAAGTAATTGCTTATGCTTCAAGACAGTTAAAGGTACATGAGAAAAATTATCCCACTCATGATCTGGAGCTAGCGGCAGTAGTACATGCGGTCAAGATATGGAGACATTACCTATACGGAGAGAAATTTTAGATTAAGTCGGACCATAAAAGTCTTACTTATTTATTTAATCAGAAGGAGTTGAATATGAGACAACGAAGATGGCTGGAACTATTGAAAGACTATGATTGTGATATCCAGTATCATCCGGGAAAAGCGAACGTAGTAGCGGATGTATTAAGCAGAAAAGCAATGATAAAATCTCAAGGAGAAGTTAGCACGACCGCAGCAATGTGTACCACCGGAATAATATTCAATCACGGCAACGAGCAGTATGTGATAGATACAACGGATGAATCAGCCAACCAAGGGTTTATTCATCCGTTTTCGAATATGTTCGTGGCATTGCAGATTATACCGGATATAGTGGATGAAGTGAAGACAACTATCAAAGCAGATCCTTATCTGAGAACAGTACAAGAAGATATTGAGAAAGGTAGGACTAACCCTGAGTTCACCTTGGATGATGAGAAAGTACTGAAATACAAAGGAAGAACATGTGTACCTGAAACAGAAAGTATGGACCTTAAACACCGGCTGATGAAAGAAGCCCATACCACCATCTATTCGATACATCCTGAAAGTACAAAAATGTATCATGATCTGAAGAAACTATATTGGTGGAGGGGAATGAAAGCAGATGTAGCCAAGTTCGTGTCTCAATGCCTAAATTGTCAGAAAGTAAAGGCCGAACGACAAAGACCCGCAGGACTGTTACAACCATTATCGGAACCAGCATGGAAATGGGACTGCATCACTATGGACTTCGTCACGGGACTACCATTGACTCCTCGAGTAGTTGACGCAGTTTGGGTGATTGTGGACCGTTTGACTAAAACAGCTCGCTTCATACCTATACGACCTCAGTATACACTGGAAAGGTTAGCGAAGCTGTATGTGGATAACATTGTTCGATTACATAGTGTTCCAGAAAGCATTATATCCGATAGAGATCCACGATTTACTTCCAAGTTTTGGGAAGGATTGCAAAAGGCTATGGGAACAACGCTAAAGTTTAGTACTGCATTCCACCCACAGACAGATGGACAGTCGGAGCGTACAATTCAGATTCTAGAAGATATGCTACGAGCATGTGTGATTGATTTTAAAGGATCATGGGACGAAAAGTTACCATTGATCGAGTTCGCTTATAACAATAGCTATCAGGCTACTATACAGATGTCACCTTATGAAGCACTGTATGGCAGGAAGTGTCAAACTCCCTTGTTTTGGAATGAAGTTGGAGAACGTAGTATGGTTGGACCAAAATTTGTGGAAGAGACTTGCCGAGTGGTCGACATCATCAAGGAAAGAGTGAGAACAGCTCAGAACCGTCAGAAGCAATATGCTGATACTCGACGAAGAGATCTAGAGTTCGCTGTAGGTGATAAAGTATTTTTGAAGGTATCGCCTATGCGAGGATTGAAGAGGTTCGGATAGAAAGGGAAACTAAGTCCAAGATATGTCGGGCCATATGAAATTCTAGCTAAGCGTGGAAAAGTAGCTTATCAGTTAGCACTACCACCATCTATGTCAAGTGTGCATGATGTATTTCACATTTCCTTATTGAAGAAGTATGTCAAGGATCCAACGCATGTTTTGACAGTAGATTTGCCGGAATTGACTGATGATTTGACATTTGAAGTAACACCAACAGAGATCACTAGTCGAAAGGTTCAACGTCTACGCAACAAAGATATCTACTATGTTAAGGTCATATGGAAAAGTAGAGACATGGAAGAGGTTACATGGGAAGAAGAAAATGCTATGCGAAAGCAATACCCTCACTTATTTGATTCAGAAGGTACGTACAATTTCGAGGACGAAATTTTTATAAGTTGGGGGGAGTTGTAAGACCCGTGTCAATCTAACCCGGTCTTACCACCTTGAACCAGGTTTATCCATTATGGTCGAGTCAAATGGACCAAGGGCGTGAAGGAGATCGAGATCCCAGGTATCAAATCGACCCAAAAACACTTAAAATAGGGGAAGGGTCGCATACCCAGCTTAGCAGGGTCGGACCTCCCAAAACAGAAAGTCAGACCCTCAGTTTTGAAGGGAGGGTCGGACAGCTTAAGACCCTAGGGTCGACGGGATCATTGACCCTCCCATCGACCCTCGGATTCTGCCGAATATAGAAATTAGGAAATTTCCTAATTTTCCATTGGGATTCTTTCCTAATCTCAGAGGGACTTATTTAGGATGTTCCTACTCTATTTAAAGGACGTCCCTAAGCCACTTTCACTCCTTTCACAACCCTAATCGAATTGAGAGAAAGAGAGGAGAAGGAAAGAGGAAGAAGGAAGGGAAAGAAGAGAAATTAAGCCAAAAGAGAAGAGTTGCAGAGAAAGATTATCTTCTCAGGTATGGATACTAATTCCATGAGTTTCTACAGACCTTAGGTTAGTTAATGTTGAGAGTGTGATTTCGGAGAAACCCAAACCATCAAGCTATGGTTAGGTTTCCATGGAAAACCATAGAAGAATGCATGAAAGCTATCTAGGTGGGTTATACATGGTTTCAGACCATGGAATGAATGTAGAATGGAATGTAGGAGCAAGCCATAGGATTCCAAGTACGAAGAATGGATTAAAAGAGGGAATTGGACCAAAGTGCAACGAGGGTCGCACCGAGGGTCGATGACCATTCGACCCTAGGTGTTCCTGACCATCGACCCTCAGTGTTCGGGAAGTTTAGAGTTAAGGGAGGGTCGCACCCAGGGTCGATCCTGACTCCGACCCTACCTCCGACCCTCAGTAACAGAGTAGTTTTTAAATTCCGAATAAATTCTAAATAAATTCTATCGACTTTGTTAGGTTTTCTAGCAATATAATAACACTGTAAAGGTGATTCTAAAGCTTGGAAAAGTATCTATTTGCAAGCTAAGGTGAGGAACCAGAACCCCAAACTAAATTGTTTAATAACAGAAACTGTTTTCTATTTCTTGAGTCCTATGCTATGCTTGATTCTATGCGAATATGTTTGTAATGTGCATACAAAGATGCCATCCAATATTTCTATTACTTGTTCATGCATATTTACTCTATTGTTTATAACATGATGATGATGATGATGATAGGAATAGGCATGTGCTTGTATGTGTGTGGTTGATGTACTTGATGCGAGCGGGTATCAGGGGAGGTATGATGAGAACGTCAATAAACGTTAACCTTTGGCGGGTCTCAGCACTTTAGCTCTATCTCTAACTCAAGTCTTGTGCATTAGCATCGTCGTATCGCCATTACTTTAGCAGAACTATTATGTCGTAGAGTATCAGGGGAGGTGGTTTCGGTCCTTGTAGACTCTGACTCTACCGGGGGGCCTTAGCTCTATCTCTATGGACATTCTGAGGGATGCTTGGGGTGAGGCCTTGGATACATTTTTTGGCATTAGGATTGGTTAGTTGCGAGCCCAGTTTGCAGCCCTCGCTAACAGGGGCTTACGTGTTGGTATGACACTATATAACAATAAACGTAACCTTTGTTATATAATGTTCATGATTGGGTGCATGTAAGTTGACGATAAACGTGATCTTCGGGTAACGTCACACACTCGTGTATAGAGGCGGGGTCAATAAACGTGACTTTTGGCTACCTAAACCTTTCTATTGCATACTGCAAACTTATATACCAGACCAAAGATATAAATTGATTTTTGCATGCATATGTATTGTTGCATTGTTTTGGCTACTCATTGAGCCATGATGTGTGCTCACCCCTCGACGTCGATTATTTTTAGTTGATGATGCAGGTTATACCGTTGAAGACTATGTGAATGCATCTGCGTACGGGAACGTGGCAGCGATGGAAGCTGAAGCTGAAGTGGATACACACGACTCCTCTTGCGAGTGCAACTCGTATGTATTTGATTAGATATTTTTATAGGTTTCTTATTTGGATTTATTAAGACATGTATTTGGTATTTAAATATTTATGTCTCAGTTGAAAACAGAATAATTTGTTATTAAATTAAATGATATCATCTTAGTTTCTCAGTTCATGTTATTATAAGACTTCCGCTATTGTGTATTTACTCTGATTATGATTACGGATGTGTATGAGTTTAGATAACGCGGGGATAGCCTATTTGAGATCCTGGTTGAACCGTTGGTTTGCTAGCGGTTCATCACACCATTCTGAACAGTACGGAATTGGGGTGTGACATACGGATAGATCCCTTGATAGGCAGATGACGTTGGAAATTGGTGTGGTGGTTGTAGATTCTGTCCTTGGCCCATCGGCCCAGTACTACCATCCATTCGCAGTGTGGTGTCATTTCTTCGAGACTGAGGTGTACCTTCTGTAGGGATATATCCTGGTGGCCTGAACATCTTCAACATCTCGTTCAGGAACACCTTCTGCTGAGCTTCCATCTGATAAACTAGATTCATCACAATAGCCTCAGAGTTAGTGTGAGGAGGTCCTGGCAAATTTGTTAGTGCTCTGGGACTCTGCCTTTCTGCACCTTCTGGGTTCACATTTTGCTCATCAATAGTTCCTGTTTCTAGGTTGTCCTCATCTTGGCGTACCCTGGAGTGGTGACGCCTTCGTGAGCCTCTACGACCGTTTTCGCCTACCATCTCATATTAGTTTTTCTTGCTTGGATCTGAGAAGAAGACATAACACATGAGGTACAATCGAACAGTCATAATAGTGTAGTCTTTAACAAGTGCAAGGCGAAAAATTGTAACGGAAACTTAAATCGGAAATTTTTAAAATTTTTTTTCTCAAAATTTTTTGGGCTTTAAATAGTTGTCCGGTTGCAACATACCGGTCGTGGCACTGTATATGGTAGTGCGACTGGTATGTCCAGGCGGACAAACTCTCAAAGTTCCCGAGGGGTACCGATCGATGTACCGATCGCAACCCTGTAGGAAATGGAGTGACCGGTATAATCGACCGGTGAGAATTTTTCACTGACCGAGAGGTACCGGTCGATATACCCTGGGGGGTACCGGTCGATCGGTTTGGGCAAAACCATCAACCGGTATGCCTATAATACTCTTTAAAATCGGGAAAAGTGAGATTTTTCTCACTTTTCCTTTCTTCTTCCTCTCCGGTGGCGATTCCTCTCTGGCTTTGTGAGTTGCTACAGTCCGATCGGTGGTCTTAGAAGCTATTTTCTTCCGATCAAGACCTTGAACATCGCCTCCAAGTAAGTTCCTTCCTTCCATTCTTCATTTTTACATCGTTTCTTCATGGTTTCATACCCAAAAACTAGATTTTTCTTAGTTTAAAAGATTCTAACCGTAGGAACTCTTTTCCTTCGGCTTATAAAGGGTTTAGGGACCTCCATGGGAAAAACCCCTCAACCAATTTGAGGCTCCACCGGATAGTTTAAAAAAAAAAAATCAAATTTTTAGGTTTTTGATCTAGGTTTTTGGTAAAAATCGAATTTTTCTTGTAATTTCTAAATTCCTTGATTGTTTGATGGATGCTTGGTTTTCATGTGGTGTTAGAGGGTTACGTAAGTCCTCCTCTCCAGATTTTGGGTGAGTTCGAGGTTTTGCTTCCAATACTGTCGTTATGCTGCCGAAATTTTGGAAATTCTAACCAATTCCCATTATTTTGTCTTTGTTTTGTAGTTCAACATGTCTCAATGTAGAGGTGCTGGTAAACATGCCTTTGGTCTTGGCATGAACCGCCCGCATCCGCCGATTCCGCAGATGCTCGGTGGTTTCGTTTTGAGGCCGCGCAAGCCCGCTTTTCCTGGTTTGAAGAGAAGAATATTGAGTCGGGGCGACGGGTGAACCTGGAGCAGCTGCAGTGGTTTGACGTTGAAGCAGCTTTTGGTAGACTTGGGTGGTTGCCCGTCATTACATACACTATGACCACCCGTCCCAACCTAGTCAAACATTTCTACGCCAACTTGGAGATAGAGGGAAATGTCAATGACTTCAGCCGAGGCAGGGAACTCCGCCTTACCACTTTCATCAAGGGTGTCCCTATATCTTTCGACACTTACCAGCTTGCCGATCTTCTGGGGATTCCAAATGATGGTGATTTGGTTTACTGTGCCCCTAAGATGAAGGGATTTCTCAGTGATGATCTGCGCCAAGAGATTTCGGAGCAGATCCTTAACCCAGGAGTGCCTATGAAGACTGCTAGCTTGAGGCCTGTGCCTCGGGTATACTGTCGCATCATCCAGCACAATATCGTTCCTCAGAGCGACCACTACAGTGAGTTGTCTCAGCTCACACAGTACTAGACCTATTGCGTCTGCAATGGGGAGCGGGTCTGTCTCCCCTACATCATTATCAGGACCATGCGTCAGGCTACTCTGCTCGATCAGGCCAGTAACCTTCCATATGGCCGACTCATCACTACTTTTCTGCAGCGATTACGAGTAGACATGAGGGGTGAGACTGCAGTTGAGGACACCATGACCTCTAACATTGACTGGGATGCCATTCTCCGGATGAGGATGGACAACCTGTCGATCAGTGATGAGGAGTTAGTGGATCGTCCTCGTCCGCTCAGGAGGGTAGCAGCAGCGGCAGCAACAGCCAATGCGGCTCATGCAGAAGAGGCAGGGGATGATGGTGATAATGATGATGAGCAGCTGGAGGACATTCCAGCACCAACACCACAGCCCACACCTATAGCGGGACCATCCCAGCCTCCTCCCGATATCGTGATGGGTATGTTTACTGAGATCCGGGATGCCCAACGTGAGATGAGCCGTGACCTGGGGCGTCTTGCTCGTAGCCTCAGAGTCACGCAAGAGCAGGTTCACTGGCTTAGGGTGGCTTATGAGCGTGACTATGACATCACCGACCCTATTCCTCCTATGCCCCCATCCCCATAATAGACTTCTTATTTTATCTCTCTCTCACAGCTTGATTTTTATTATAACAGGATAACCGTCATGCTTGTGAACTGTACCCTGTGGTACAATTAACTTTTACTTATTGGATGTTTTATGTTTAAACAATTTTCTTTTTACTTATTATGGTAATTTATGATCATTCTGCTTGTCACGATGGTTTCCTCATTAGAGCAGGTGTGTTTATTAATTCCACCTTTAGTATAATACATTATGCTCTTTAGTATTTAGTCTCAGGCATCAAACATGTGCTTAAGGTGTGTTTTTATTAAGACTTTTAATTTTTCCTATCTCAGTTCATTGACTCAGTCAAGTGCATGTATGATCTGTTGGACAGAGCATAAGAGCTCTGATACCAAGTTGTCACACCCCAATTCTGACTGAACCAGAAGTGTGGGTGAACCGTCACTGAACCAACGGTTCACACCAGGATCTCAATAAGACCGTGTCCACTCATACAAACCATTGCACATAACCATAATCAGAATATAATAAAATACAACGGAAGTCTTAAATAAAATGAACTGAGTGATCTATTGATAAATTTAATAAAATATCTAATTATTCAAATACCGAAACATAAATAAACATCCTTACATCAATTGTATCTCCAACTGAAAATAATTGAAATAAAATAAATCAACTCCTAGAGGTACACGCGAAAAGGGCACTCGCATGAAGCGTCATGTTCGTCCTCTCCTGCTTGCAGTTCCAAAGCAGCAACACCTCCATATGCATGATTAACATTCACATCATGGTCCTGATTTTAAGTTTAGAATGTGCTATAGAAAGGATTGGCGACCACCGCACCTCTATACATGAGTGTGTGAAGCCGCCCAATGGATCAAACACCACTGTCGTCCCACATGCAGCCTACCATGGAATAGAGATAGAGCTAAAACGTCTGGATCAAACACCGCCAACACTTACCCTGATACTCTACCCATACCAACACGTAAGCCCCTATTGGTGAGGGCTTGCAAACTGGGCTCGCAACTAACCAATCCTATATGTCATCACAGTAGGCCCTATCCCAGCGCAGCTCCCTACAGCATTGAGATAGAGCTAGAGTCTAGTGGCCAGGCCAGAGACCACAATGCCACTTCCTCCCCCTGATACCCTACCTGCACCAAGCATGCTAAGACAGAACGATACGAAAAGGTGCTAGTGTGAGGAATGATCCCAGACCCTCGGCCCTTCTCATTCCACACACCAAGGAAAACAATCACATGCCTAACAGTCACATCCTAGCATAGCGAGTATGCATGAACAATAATAATAACTGAAAGTAAAGGATGACATGCGAGTATGCACAAACATCAGTCCACAGAATCATAGTTATTAACAACATTTTATTGTTATTAAATTATTAGGGTTTATGTCCGATTCCCTTACTTGAAGCTTGATTGATAGCTTTCTTCGCGTCACAAGGTCCAAACTTGCTATCACAAGGTCCTACACGACGTTAGGGATAAATTAGAATAGTTTTCTTAGGGTTTACGTTGGTCAAAAAACCAACTGGGTCAAAAACACTCCTCACAGAGCATACCGGTTGCGGCACGGTGGGGGAAAGGTGCGACTGGTATGGTCGACGGGTCCCCACAGACCAGTCTCTGGGAGGTACCGATCGCAGTACCAGTCGCATATGATGCGATCGATATGGTCGACAGGTATTGTCACTCCCCAAATTCCGCACCATTAAGAATGGTGTGATGAACCGATATAAACCAACGGTTCAACCAGGATCTCTAATAGTCGGTATCCATTAAAAACAAAATCATGCACATCCACAACCATAATCAGAATAAATACACAATAGCATAAGTCTTATAGTAAATGAACTGAGCATTCTAAATGTAATAATCATAATTAAAATATTAAATTATTGTTGTATCAACTGAGACATAAATAAATAAAATATCCATTACATCTGTTATAAATCAAAAATAAAATCCTAATAGAACACGCATGAGTTACACTCGCATGAGGGGTCATGCGTATCCTCTACGTCTTCAGCCTCCATTGCAGCAATACGCGCATACACCGAATCACTTATATAATCTGCAACTGTGGTACCTGCATCATCAACTAAAAATATTCGACATCGAGAGGGTGAGCACACATCAAGGCTCAGTGAGCAAACAAAACAATGCAACAAATATATGCATGCACTCAATTCATATCTTTGCTTTGGTATATAAGTTTGCAATGTGCTATAAAAAGGATAGGTGGCTGCCGCACCTCTATACACGAGCGTGTGAAGCCATCCAAATAACCCGGTTACTCGTCGTCCCACATGCACCCATCATTGAATAGAGATAGAGCTAAAGTGCTGAGGCCCGACCTATGATACTTCCCCTGATACTCTACCCATACCAACACGTAAGTCCTAATGCCAATCAGTGTATCCAAGGCCTCCCCCCAGCATCCCTCAATACGTCCATAGAGACAGGGCTAAGGCCCCCCGGCAGAGTCAGAGACTACATTTGTCCGAGACCACCTCCCCTCATACCCTACGACGTAATAGTTCTGCTAAGGTAATGGCGATACGATGATGTCAGTGGACAAGACTTGAGTTAGAGATAGAGCTAAAGTGCTGAGGCCCCGCCTATGACACCTCCCCCTGATACTCGCTCGCATCAAGCACACCAACCACACACATACATCCACATGCCTATTCCTATCATCATCATCATCGTCATCTTGTTATAAACAATAATTAAATATACATGAACAGTAATAATAGAAATATTATGACATGTTGAATGCTCATAACAAGCATACATGCATAGAATCAATCACGGCATTTGACTCAAGAATAAAATAATTTATTATTAACCAATTAATTTAGGTCTTGTTCCCTTACCTTTGCTTGATCGTAGGTCCTCTTTCAAGCTTTAAGAATCAACTATATATCGATATTATATCACTAGAAGACCTAATCAAGTCGATAGAATTTAATTAGAATTAATTCGGACTTTAAAAGCATGCTGTTAACTGGGGGTTGATACTAGGGTCAGAGGTTCCATCGACCCGTGGGTGCGACCACCCCTATTCTGGACTTCCCGAACACTGGGGGTCGATGATCAGGGTCTGGTAGGGTCGATTGGCCATCGACCCCCCGTGCGACCCCCTGTGGGTTTTATCAATTTTTTGTCCTACAGTTCATCCTTCGTGTTTGGGGTCCTATGACTTGCTTCTACAATCCATTCTACACATGTTCTATGGCCTAGAACCGTAGTTCATTCACCTATATGGCTTTCATGATCTCCCCCCATAGTTTTTCATGAAAACCTAACCATGGGTGGATGATTTGGGTTTCTCCTAGATCATTCCCTCTTCTCTATATATTCTAAGGTCTGTAGAATTTCATGGAGATAGTATCCATACCTGAGAATTAGGCTTGTTCCTCTGAAGCCTTCTCTTTGATTTTCTTCTCCACTTTCCTTCTCTTCTCTTTCTCTTCTCCTTCTCCTTCTCTTTCTCTCAATCCAATTAGGGTTCTAAAAGGAGTGAAAGAGGCTTAAGGACATCCTATTTATAGAGTAGAAACTCCCAAAATAGGTCCCATTGAGATTAGGAAAGGTTCCAATTGAAATTAGGAAAGTTTCTTAATTTTCGGTTCGTGTTGTTTTTACCGATTACCGGGGATCGATGGGGGGTCGGAGATCCCGTCGATCCCTGGTTCTTTAAATGTCTGACTCTCGATATAAAACTGGGGTCTGACTTTTATACTGGGGGGTCCGACCCTCCCTTGCTGGGTATGCGACCCTCCCCCTATTTTTAGTGTTTTTGGGTCAGTTTAATACCTGGGATCGCGATCTCCCTCACGCACTTGATCCATTTGGCTCGACCATGTTGGGTAGACCTAGTTCAAGGTGGTAAGACCGGGTTAGTTCGATACGGGTCTTACAACTCCCCCCTACTTATAAAAATTTCATCCTTGAAATTGTACAAACCTTTTGAGTTGAATAAATGAGGGTATTACTTTCGCATAGCATTCTCTTCTTCCCATTAATTTCTTCCATGTCTCTACTTCTCCAGGTGACCTTAACATAATAGATATCTCGGTTGCGTAGTCATTGAACCTTTCGGCTGGTGATTTCAGATGGTGTTACTTCAAATATCAAATCATCAGTCAAATCAGGTAAGTCTATTGTCAAAACGTGTGTTGGATCCTTGACATACTTCTTCAATAAGGAAATGTGAAATACGTCATGCACACTTGACATAGATGGTGGTAGTGCTAACTAGTAAGCCACTTTCCCACGCTTAGCTAGAATCTCATATGGCCCGACATATCTTGGACTTAATTTCCTTTTCTGTCTGAACCGTTTCAATCCTCGCATAGGTGATACTTTTAAGAATACTTTATCACCCACGATGAACTCAAGGTCTCGGCGTCGGGTATCGACATACTGCTTCTGACGATTCTGAGCTGTCTTCACTCTTTCTTTGATAATGTCGACCACTCGACAAGTCTCTTTAACAAATTCCAGTCCAACAATACTACGTTCCCCGACTTCGTTCCAAAACAAAGGAGTTCGACACTTTCTGCCATACAGTGCTTCATAGGGTGACATCTGTATAGTAGCCTGATAGCTATTATTATAAGCGAACTCAATCAGTGATAACTTTTCATCCCATGATCCTTTGAAGTCAATTACACATGCTCGAAGCATATCTTCTAGAATCTGAATTGTACGCTCCGACTGTCCATCTGTCTGTGGGTGGAATGCAGTACTAAACTTCAATGTTGTACCCATAGCCTTTTGCAACCCTTCCCAAAACTTTGAAGTAAATCGTGGATCTCTATCGGACACAATATTTTCAGGTACACCGTGTAATAGTACAATGTGATCCACATACAGCTTAGCTAACCTCTCCGTGTATACTGGGGTCGTATAGGTATAAAGCGAGCTATTTTAGTCAGATGGTCTACAATCACCCAAACTGCGTCACCTACTCTAGGAGTCAATGGTAATCCCATGACGAAGTCCATAGTGATGCAGTCCCATTTCCATGCTGATTTCGGTAACTGCTGTAACAGTCCTGCCGGTCTTTGTCGTTCAGCCTTTACTTTCTGACAATTTAGGCATTGAGACACGAACTTAGCTATATCTACTTTCATTCCTCTCTACCAATATAGTTTCTTTAGATCATGATACATTTTTGTACTTCCAGGACGTATCGAATAGATGGTGGTATGGGCTTCTTTCATCAATCGGTGTCTAATGTCCAAGCTTTCTCTTTCGGGTGCACATATTCTTCCTTTGTACTTCAGTACCTTTTCTTCGTCAAAGGTGAACTCAGGGTTAGTTCTACCTTTTTCTATGTCTTCTTGTATCTTTCTTAGGTAAGGGTCTGATTTGATAGCTGTCTTCACTTCATCAACTATATCTGGTATAATTTTCAATGCGGCGAACATATTTAAAAACCGATGAATAAACCCTTGGTTGGCCGATCAATCTGGTGCATCTATCACAAACTGCTCATTACCGTACTTGAATACCTTTCTGATAGTACACATTGCGACAGTTGTGCTAACCTCTCCCTGAGATTTTATCATTGCCTTTCTACTCAACGCGTCGGCTACTACATTAGCTTTTCCCGGATGATACTGGATATCACAATCATAGTCTTTCAATAGTTCCAACCATCTTCTTTGTCTCATATTCAACTCCTTCTGATTAAATAGATAAGTAAAACTTTTATGGTCTGATTTAATCTAAAACTTCTCCCCGTACAGATAATGTCTCCATATTTTGACAGCATCTACTACTGCCGCTAGTTCCAAATCATGAGTGGGGTAGTTCTTTTCATGTGTCTTCAGTTGTCTTGAGGCATAAGCAATTACTTGTTCTCCTTGCATGAGTACACATCCTAATCCCAGTCTTGACGCATCGGTGTACAAGATAAATGGTTGTCCTGGAATTGGGATGGTCAAGATTGGAGCTGATATCAATCTAGCTTTCAAGGTTTGGAAACTCTTCTCGCATTTGTCTGTCCATACAAACTTCTCGCCCTTCTTAGTCAAACTGGTAAGAGGTACGGCAATTCGGGAATAGTCTTCCACAAATCTTCGATAATACCCAGCTAGACCCAGAAAACTTTTAATTTCCACAACGCTCTTCGGTGCTTCCCACTTTACAATAGCCTCGATCTTGCTGGGATCCACTTTAATTCTTTTCACGGATACAACATGGCCTAGAAATGCGACTTTCTTTAGCCAAAACTCACACTTTGTAAATTTGGCGTAGAGCTTTTCCCTTCGTAGTCGTTGCAGAGCGACGTTTAGATTCTTGACATGAGTTTCCCCATCTTTGGAGTTGACCAATATATCATCAATGAATACAATCACCGACGTATCCAACATGTCGTGGAAAATCCAGTTCATAAGTTCCATAAAGGTTGCTGGTGCGTTTGTCAATCCAAAAGACATGACCAAAAATTCATAATGTCCATATCTGGTCCTGAATGCTGTCTTGGGGATATCACCATCCTTAATCTTCAGTTGATGGTAGCTGACCGAAGATCAATCTTTGAGAACACTTTGGCACCTTGCAACTGATCGAACAGGTCATCGATCCGAGGCAATGGATACCGATTCTTGATTGTCAGTTTATTCAGTTCTCGATAGTCTATACACAAGCGAACGCTACCGTCCTTTTTCTTCACTAATAAAACTGGCACTCCCCATGGTGATATGCTAGGGCGAATGTAATCCTTGACCAACAGCTCTTGTAATTGTACTTTCAATTCCTTCAGTTCAGTAGGAGCCATTCGATAAGGTACTTTCGATACTGGTGCAGCTCCAGGTATAAGATCTATAACAAACTCTGTAGCTCGGTCGGGTGGTAATCTTGGTAATTCTTCAGGAAATATGTCTAGATAGTCACGCACGACATCAATATCTTCCATTCGTGGTGCTTCCTTGGTAATGTTGACCACCGATACTAAATGCCCGACTGCTCCTTTCTCAAGGCACTTCTTAGCCTTTAGTGCCGAGAGTATAAGCTTTCGCTTACGGAGAAGTTTGGTTCCCGAAAAATTGAACTCTGATCCTTCCTTGTCTCTAAATGTCAACTTCTTTTCGGCACATAATAGATTTGCAGAATGCCGAGCTAACCAGTCCATTCCCAAGATGACGTCAAAGTCTGCCATCTCAAGTTGGATCAAGGTCGCATCCAAATTCTTTACATTAATAAGAACTGGACATGGTCCATAACCTTTTTCTAACTCCACTTCTAATCCCATAGGTGATCGTACAAGCAGTTTGTAGTCTAAGGATTTAATGGATAAATTCAACTTCTTTCCAAATGACACAGATATAAAAGAATGAGTAGCTCCTGAGTCAAAGAGTACTCTGGCGGGAATGCCATTAATAGGTACGATACCTGTGATTTGTTTTAACTTAGTCTACATGCTCATACAATGTAATATAACTAACAAAAAAAAATTGTAAGTCATACCTGTAACCACATCAGGTGATGCGGCAGCATCCTCGGATGTAACCGCGTAGACTCGTCCTTGATGTAGCTGCTTCTTGGGCTTAGGACACTCCCTCGCCATATGTCCCACTTGGCTGCAGTTAAAACATCTTATCCCTTCAGTAATTGGCTTCTGTTGCTGTTGAACTACGGGGATAGTCTTGGTTGCAGCAGTACAGCCTTGAGCACGGAAGGGTTTGAATGTCTTGTTATATCCCCCATTATAAGAATTTTCAGCTGGCCTTTTGATACCTCTGTTTTGTATGAAATAACTCTCCTTTTGGCTCGATTCTATAACTCGAGCAATTTGTGCTGCTTCATTATAAATTTTCTTCTCATGTCCCAGAACGTGCCCACGGATGCTTCCTCTAAGTCCCATGATGAACCTTTGGGTCTTTGTGTTTTTCTCTTGCATACTAGTGGGTGCAAAGAAGAACAACTCTTCATAACGCTGTTGATACGCATCCACGGTCATCTGTCCCTAATATAAACTCAGGAACTCTCTTTCCATAGAATCTCTGAAACTTCTTGGAAAGTAATTCTCAAAGAACGCCTCCTTATATATATCCCAAGTCAATTGGGCGTGCTTTGTAAGTAAATATGTCCTGGTAGACCTCCACCAATGGTGTGCATCTCCTTTCAGCATAAAGGTGGCACACAAAACTTTTTCTTCTTCATTTAATGTCATCATCATAAAGTTTCTTTCCATTTCGTCAACCCAGTGTGCCGGCCATAAAGGATCTGCTGGCTTGCCATTGAATTCTCTGGGCTTTAATTTCAGAAAACGCTCCACCAGTCTGGAGTGGTCTAGAGACTGCGGGACAACGCTCCATATATAGGTGGTTGGTATTGATATCCACCTTGAGCTATTTCATGATTCGGTACTTGAGCTTGCCTGATAGGAGTCTGAGGTGCGCGGGGTACTATGTTACTTCCCCCGGGTGCTGTGCTTGCTTGTCCAGCTGGCATTGGAGGTGTTTGTGCAGCTGGAAGAGTTATGCCTATGGCAGCTTGGATAGTAGCTTGTGCCTGTTGCATCTGTTGCAGCTGTTGGGCCAAGTTCATTACGACTGTGGCCAAGTCTGTAGGTGGAGCTGGCAGATTGGTAGGATTTGCCTGCCCATTTATAACGGACGGTGTTGTGTTCATGTTCCCCTGTGTTTTCGGGTGTGTTTGGTTATCTTCCCCCATCGGTGGTGGTGGTGGGATAGAGTTATGGCTCTGTTTGGTTGCTCTGCGTCCCGCCATTAATCAATCTGCTAGTAGGATTGCTTGAAATCATTGAACACGAGAGATGATCATTAATTACTTTATTTTCATATTTTAAATCCACTAACAAATGCAAATTTCAAAATTTTCAGATCATTCTGTCGAAAATGCTATGTTTTCACTGCAGGGTCGATGGGTGTCCAACCCTCAGTATTCGACCCTGGGAAATCACCCATTCTTCCCGAGAGCCGCGGGTCGATGGGGGGGGTCGGAGTATGTCCGACCCAGGGTGCGACCCCTTGTTCTCTGTCAGGTTCCCGAGAGCCGAGGGTCGATGCGGGGGGCGATGCGGGGGTTGATTGTTTTAATCGAATTTTCTGACCCCCGGACAAAAAAATCTGATTTTTAAGTCCGATTCAAAGTTCATTTCTCATTCTTTCTTCTCTGCTTCGACTCAGCTCGTCCCTCTGAGTTGCTACAATGCTCATTCCGATCCGTTAGTGGTTTGCACTCTTCGTTTCGTCGTCTACACCTCCGCTACAGGTATTTCTTCTAACTTTTTATGTTTTTAGGGTTCTTAACCTAGGTTTTTGCTCGTTTATCTCGTATATTTTCAAATTAAACTTTTTCCAATCGTAAAAATTTGATTTTTATTGAGGGCTTTTGTTGTTGGTGACTCGAGGAACGAAAGCTCTAAAAAATATTTGAGTTTTATCGGTTGGTTATCGAGAAACTCAAAATTTTCACTTTTTACCCTAATTTTGTCTGAAATTCTGAATTTCTTGAAATTTCTTATAATTCGATCTAATTAGTTGAAATTTATGACTATTTGAATCTCACAAGATAGTTTAGGATCTATGTAAGTCCTCCTGCCCACGTGTGTGGGTGAAAAATGAGGTTTTTGACCCATTTACCTCGTTATTACGTCAAAATCTTGGGTTTTTCCCTTTTACTAACCCATTATTTATTTTTCTTTCTTATTTGTAGATACTATGGCTCGTACCAAGGTACCCAGAGTTCGCGACCATCTTCGCTTCCGTTCAAATGAAGCCGAGACACATTATGCCCACTACGCTCGCAAGAAAGTAGAGGGAGGCCGCAAAGTAGACTTGGCTGAGTTAGCCTTGTTCAATGTGGAGAGAGCCTTTGGTGATATGGGATGGCTCCCTGTCATCACTTATGACGCGTGTACCCATCCTGACTTGGTACGCCAGTTCTACTGTAATCTCCAGGTGGTGGGAGATTACAATGATGTGGAGAGGGGTGATGAGCTTCGCATCACGAGCTACGTCAAGGGGGTTGACGTCTCATTTGATTATCGGTAGCTGGCCGACTTACTGGGCATTTCCTATGTTGGCCCCATGGTGTTCTGTGCTCCTGGAGAGCCCTAGTTCTTTTCTCTACAGATGAGGGCTGAGATCGATAGCCAGTTCATCCGACCTGATCGCTGGCAGATGAAAGCGAGTTGTCTGCGCTCAGATCCATGGGTATATTGCAAGATCATTCAGCATAACCTGAAACCGCATAGTGGTCATTACAAGAGGATCTCCCAGTTGACCCAGTTTCTATTATACTGTATATGCACCAGGCAGCCCGTCTGCCTTCCATACATCATCATGCATACCATGATCAGTGCCACGTTGCCCAGTCACACTGGAAACCTTCCTTACGGACGCATGATCACTACCTTGCTTACCCGCCTGGGGGTTGACTTAGTGGATGAGAAGATTCAAGAGAAATTCTTCTCATCGCCTCTGGATTAGGAGGCTATTTGCAAGATGGGCATGCGGGATGCCCAGGTCAGTGATGAGGAGAGGAACGCGATGGTGCGTCCCCGCACTCGAGTGGAGATATCTGATGCTGAGGCCGCAGTAGTAGCCACTGGAGCAGGGGTTCCTAGGGATGATGACGATCGACTGTACATGGATGTAGATGTCATACCCCCTCCATCACCTACTCATACTACTGGGGCTGGTCCGTCTTCTTAAGCTGGTCCTTCGCATGCGGCTGGTCCTTCGTATACTCCATCTGATGACATGATGAGGATATTATACGAGATACGAGAGGCTCAGCATATGTCTGACCTGAGGATGGGAGAGCTTCTAGAGGCTCAGCGTGTGACTGACCAGCCGGTGACTGATCTCACAGTTAGTTTCCAGACGAGCCAGACTCAGATAACCTGGTTGATCAGGGTCTACGCTGAGGACTATGATAGAGACCGTGAGGCACCACCTATATATATATATATTTTTTTTTTTTTTTTTTTTTTTTACATCTTTTAAATTTTTATCCTATCTCAGTTCACAACTTTTTATGGAAGTATACGGTTTTATAGATAAAGCCTGAGATGTTCTGATACCAAGTTGTCACACCCTAAATTCTGTACCATTCAGAACGGTGTGATGAACCGATATAAACCAATGGTTCAACCAGGATCTCTAATAGGCGGTATCCATTAAAAATAAAACCATGCACATCCACAACCATAATCAGAATAAATACACAATAGCGGAAGTCTTATAGTAAATGAACTGAGCATTATAAATGTAATAATCAGAATTAAAATATCAAATTATTGTTGTATCAACTGAGACATAAATAAATAAAATATCCATTACATCTGTTATAAATCCAAATAAAATCCTAATAGAACACGCATGAGTTACACTCGCATGAGGGGTCATGCGTATCCTCTACGTCTTCAGCCTCCATTGCAGCAATACGCGCATACACCGAATCACTTATATAATCTGCAACTGTGGTACCTGCATCATCAACTAAAAATATTCGACATCGAGAGGGTGAGCACACATCAAGGCTCAGTGAGCAAACAAAACAATGCAACAAACATATGCATGCACTCAATTCATATCTTTGGTCTGGTATTTAAGTTTGCAATGTGTTATAGAAAGGATAGGTGGCCGTCGCACCTCTATACACGAGTGTGTGAAGCCGTCCAAATAACCCGATTACTCGTCGTCCCACATGCACCCATCATGGAATAGAGATAGAGCTAAAGTGCTGAGGCCCGGCCTATGACACTTCCCCTGATACTCTACCCATACCAACACATAAGCCCCTGCTGGCGAGGGCTTGCAAACTGGGCTCGCAACTAACCAATCCTAATGCCAATCAGTGTATCCAAGGCCTCACCCCAACATCCCTCAATACGTCCATAGAGACAGGGATAAGGCCCCCCGGCAGAGTCAGAGACTACATGGTCCGAGACGACCTCCCCTCATACCCTACGGCGTAATAGTTCTGCTAAGGTAATGGCGATACGACGATGTCAGTGGACAAGACTTGAGTTAGAGATAGAGCTAGAGTGCTGAGGCCCCGCCTATGACACCTCCCCCTGATACTCGCTCGCATCAAGCACACTAACCACACACATACATCCACATGCCTATTCCTATCATCATCATCATCATGTTATAAACAATAATTAAATATACATGAACAGTAATAATAGAAATATTGGATGACATGTTGAATGCACATAATAAGCATACACGCATAGAATCAATCACGACATTGGACTCAAGAATAAAATAATTTATTATTAACCAATTAGTTTAGGTCTTGTTCCCTTACCTTTGCTTGATCGTAGGTCCTCTTTCAAGCTTTAAGAATCAACTATATATCGATATTATATCACTAGAAGACCTAATCAAGTCGATAGAATTTAATTAGAATTAATTCGGACTTTAAAAGCATGCTGTTAACTGGGGGACGATACTAGGGTCGGAGGTTCCATCGACCCTGGGTGCGACCACCCCTATTCTGGACTTTTCGAACACTGGGGGTCGATGATCAGGGTCTGGTAGGGTCGATTGGCCATCGACCCCCCGTGCGACCCCCTGTGGGTTTTATCAATTTTTCATCCTATAGTTCATTTTTCGTGTTTGGGGTCCTATGACTTGCTTCTACAATCCATTCCACACATGTTCTATGGCCTAGAACCGTAGTTCATTCACCTATATGGCTTTCATGATCTCCCCCCATAGTTTTCCATGAAAACCTAACCATGGGTAGATGATTTGGGTTTCTCCTAGATCATTCCCTCTTCTCTATCTATTTAAGGTCTGTAGAATTTCATGGAGATAGTATCCATACCTAAGAATTAGGCTTGTTCATCTGAAGCCTTCTCTTTGATCTTCTTCTCCACTTTCCTTCTTTTCTCTTTCTCTTCTCTTTCTCTCAATCCAATTAGGGTTCTAAAAGGAGTGAAAGAGGCTTAGAGACGTCCTATTTATAGAGTAGAAACTCTCAAAATAAGTCCCATTGAGATTATGAAAGGTTTCAATTGAAATTAGAAAAGTTTCCTAATTTTTGGTTCGTGCTATTTTTATCGATTACCGGGGGTCGATGGGGGGGGGGGTCGGAGATCCCGTCGACCCCTGGTTCTTTAAATGTCTGACCCCCGGTATAAAATTGGGGGTCTGACTTTTATACTGGGGGGGTCCGACCCTCCCTTGCTGGGTATGCGACCCTCCCCCTATTTTTAGTGTTTTTGGGTCAGTTTAATACCTGGGATCGCGATCTCCCTCACGCACTTGATCCATTTGGCTCGACCATGTTGGGTAGACCTGGTTCAAGGTGGTAAGACCGGGTTAGTTCGATACGGGCCTTATAGGTATGTCTCCGGAAGACCATACATCCGGTTCTCACCTTTCGTCGGTCACCCCCTATTGATCCTAGGGTTTCTCCTACACATTCTAGGTCTGAGCACTGAGTTAGAGTTGTTTCCAACTCCATCCAAGTCCTAGTTTCGATGATCTTCAACCTAGAACTTGAATCTAGGGTTTACCGACTAGATTAGGGTTTGACGGAAAATAAGGGTTTAGATCAATACCTCGCTTTACATGGTATTGATCCAAACATGACTAGCCATCCTAAAAACGATTAAAGTAGAGGAATGTTTAAGCACTTACCGTTGGTTCGTGGTAATGTATTCTTCGTCCAACGGTAATGGCGGCTCTTCCCTCTCCTTCTTAGCTTCTTCTCCTTCTTCAACCTCTTTCTCCTCTCTAAGGTTTGTGAGGATTAATGGAAGAGGTTTTAAGAGGTGTAAGGGTCCTTATATAGGCTAGGGTTAGGTTTAGGAAGCCTCCTAACATTAGGAAAGTCCTTCGGTTTGAAATTTGGAAAGTGAGACCCGCAGAGATCCTTTTCTGGATCTAAGTCTGCGCAGGCCATACCGGTCGACCATCGACTGGTACCATAGACCGGTACCATCGACCGGTATGAAAGTTATATCATGTAATTTTGTCCGTTTTCATACCTGGTTGTCATTCGTTCGTCCCGTCTGGCCCGGTGATGATTGGAAGACCTGTTACGACATGAACTAAAGGTTTAGGTCGGATTCATGGAGTGTGGGTATTACAATTATATTCAAACTTTAAACTATGCTTTAATAGTTGAAAGTGATTTTTATTTGTCAATGTGTTGAGGGTTGCACACTTGTTACTCGAGATTGACTGATTGGTCAATCATCCAATCATTTTTATTTCTGATCTATATCACACCTTAAATTTTCTTTCTTGTTATATTCATAATTGTATGGCTTGCTCCTAGATTGAAATATATCTAGAACCTAAATCTAATATCTGTTAAAATTTGTGTAGCCATTGCTTGTAATTTAAATTAGGATAAAAAATGATAGTATATAGAGACTAATCTTCGGATTAGACAATTTGGGTGCCTAACACTTTCCAAAATTGTAACATGATACTTACCAATTGTTTCTCTAGTTTTGACCATAAGCCTTAATCCATTGCGTGAGTCATTAATATTTCTCATTTGAAAAATTATATATCGGTCCTAGACCTTATCTAGGTGGTGACTCCATTTCCATTTTCAACTATTTGTCCTTACCATAGAGATGGCGTCTTTGAAGGTGATGGTGTCTTCAAGTTCGACGAATTCAGAGATGGCGTCTTCATGAAAGTAAAATACACGAAGAACGAATTCTGATGTGAACTCCTAAGCTAGATAAATTAAGGATAAAATAATAATCGTAACTTGCATTTGACATTACCATCTCTCTCTTAGACCTTCCGAAAGCTCCGCTGAATGTAAACCATTTAGACGGTTCTGGAAATTACGCTCAAATGGTATGAATTCGCCGGCATTGACGTTCCTCCTTTGCCACCAACACCGCCTACATTTTCGTTTGATTTTTTGACGTGAATAGACGTTGGCACCACTTCCAACGGTGGACACATAAAAAATCTTTCTTTCCTTTTCTGAAAGACTCATTCTGAAATTCCCATTTGTTTGGTACATCTCACTGAATCCCTATTCATATCAAAATCAAAATTCCACAATACGATTACAAAGCGGTGATTACCTCCATCTCCAAAATGGGAAGTCTCATCATCATCAGATGAAGTCAGTTCCAAACTGCATTCTTGTTCAGATAAAGTAGAAGTTGCTATTCTTATGTTCCCTAATGTCTGGTTTTCTTCATCATCTTTTGATGACTTTGATTCTTGATGAATGACTAAAGGTAGCCTTTGTATTAATGCAAATACACCCCCCTATTGATTTTATTTCTTACTGAGATTAGATCAGTTACCATCTTTTTCTTAGATGCTCCGAAAGCTTCGATTAATGTAAACCATTTGGGAAGGCTTTGAAAGTGACGCTAAAATAGTATGAATATCTTTATTGGGTTGGGCCCTGCAGAAGGTGTCCGAGAGATGGAGAGAACAACACCTTCAAAGACGGCTTGAGGTCATCGTCATTGGGGAAGAAGAAGGGTATCGTCGTCGACGATAGAGATTTGGGATTTTACCCTCCTTAAGTGAAGGAGGGTAAAAACATCTTTCAACATATCTTTTAGGGTATTATTGTCCAATTTAAATTTGCTTTTGGATGACATCAACAACTAACGGGATTCGTTAAACGGACTGGATCTATTTGATTAACGGTGGTAAACGTTTGGGTGATAGTTGATGTTTTTTGAAAGGTGTGGGTGGTAAATGATATTTTGAAACTATTTTGGGGGGTAGTTAATTTTTTTTTTAATCTATACCATTCAAAGTTGAGAGAGTGCATAGTAATGCTTAAAGTACTGGTACACAACCACAGATTTACACAGGATACATGCCAATACAATAAAAAAATATTTAATTGAATTAGAGACTGAAATTTGACATGTAACTGATCTAGACTATATTCTCTTTATCCAATGGTTAAAATGAACACATCATCTGCATATGTAACAGATTGATGGCTTAAGAGAATAACATGACGTCAAACATCAAGTGGGGTAACTGAAAGAGAGTTAGAGACTGTTTTCCTTTCCTATTCACTCTCATTGAGGTAATAGAAAGAAAAGAAAGACAAGTGACTAGGAGGTCCACATGCAAAAGAAGAAAATATCCACAAAGAATGGGAGGTTGTTTTTGCTAGTCTGATCATGGATGGTGTATTGTGCTTGGGCCCTTCCAAGTTCAGATAGTTCTTATTGTAGGTTAGAAAACTGAATGACCGAGAAGGAACTGGTAGAGAATTGATAATTAGTGATGAGTTGAGAGGTGCGACTATTGTGTGATTGATGTATTTCTGTAAAACTTAAAAGGAAAATTTTATAGGATGAGAGGTTGTTTTTGCTAGTCTGATCATGGATGGTGTGTTGTGCTTGGGCCTTTCAAAGTTTAGATAATCCATATTGTAGGTTAGGAAACTGAATGACTGAGAAGAAATTGGTGGAGAATTGATAATTAGTGATGAGTTGAGAGGTGCGACTATTGTGCGATCGATGTATCTCTGTAAAACTTAAAAGGAAAATTTTATAGGATGGGAGGTTGTTTTTGCTAGTCTGATCATGGATGGTGTGTTGTGCTTGGGCCTTTCCAAGTTCAGATAGTCCATATTATAGGTTAGGAAACTGAATGACCAAGAAGAAACTGGTGGAGAATTGATAATTAGTGATGAGTTGAGAGGTGCGACTATTGTGTGATCGATGTATTTCTGTAAAACTTAAAAGGAAAATTTTATAGGATAGTCATTCGACTGACTATGATGTACAATGTGAAATGAGAATTTAAGAAGCATATATAGATCAATTTAGTGTAGTTGTGATGAGGATATTGAGATGGATGTGTGGCAAAACGAAAAAGGATAAGGTAAGGAATGATCATATAGAGCTAATTTGGGAGTAGCACCGATACATGATAAGTTATGAGAAAACCGTTTGAGATGGTATGACCATGTTTAATGGAGGCCTTTAGATGTGTTGGGTTGTGTCTTGTATTCTGTGGTGTCCACACAATCATTGGAGTCATATTTGTATTTGGGTTTAGGTCTATTACATGTATAAGGATCAATTTATAATTGTGAAAGAATTAGGGTTTCTAGGGAGTCTATATATTGTCTCTTGAAAAAATCCTAGGTAAAAAGTGAAAGCAAAGAAAAACACTTTATGAGGTGAAGAATATTTCTTGGTGAAACAAGAAATTTCTCTAATTCTCTAAGGTGGAGGAACGCATTTTGTATTGGGTACTGAACTACGATAAATCCTTCTGTTTGTGTGATTGTTTGTTCTTCATATTTTCTCTCGTTTGTGCTTTCATCCCTAATAAGTGGCGTTAGAGCAAGGTTCGGACAGATTGTAATGGATCTAGAAGAGGGGAGGTGCACAAGGATTTTAAAGAGAAGACATTACAACTGTAGAGTAGGAGTTTTCTCTAATAGATCAGAAGAAGAGAAAGAAGAAGGTATGGAAAGCAATAATCGGGTTGATGGGGTGGCGGCGAAAGGTTCAGTCCATGAATCAGATTTTAGATTTCTCTTTGCTGTAACATCAGATTCAAATTATGGTTTAAGTCCAAGAATTAGACTAGACTCATATCGGTTATATATCAGTTGCACATCTATCTATATATCAGATTTATGTAACAGATTCTGTCTCTCGACATTGTAATATAACAGTTCAATATGTGTACAAGTCCAGAAAGTATATACTATATATAGTCCAAGCTTTTATTATTATACATTCAGAAATAGATTCGTATATATATATAAGAATATGTATGTTGGTTTCAAGTTCATATAACCAATATTATATCAATATATAATCAGCATATTCATCTTAGATTTATGGACAAATTCGTACTATTTTAGGGACCTAGTTCAAAGGGTCTAAAAGCAAAGATTAACGGTAAATAGGGTACTGTTTGTGTAGTAAAGTTTTTGATTTGAAAATTTATACATGTAAAGTGATCATAGACTTATGATATTTGTAGGCTTGTGCTGCTGACCTACAAAGGGACTTTTTAAATTGGAGGAAGGTAAGTGGAATATTTCATAATTGCACTACTAGGGTGACACTTCGTAGTTGATTTCTGTTTTTGCTTCTTTGCTATCTTCTTGTTTCAGTGTGGTATGGATGGATTGGGGTTGATTATGATATGTTTTATTGAATAATGATGTTATTTGTGCTTTTATCTTGTTATGCATTTTCTGAGTTTTTATAGTATGCATGAGTTGTGATTTGTCACGCATCTAAGTATTGAAAAATGTTAAGAATGTAATAGAAGGGTAATCAGCTACATTGGGTCTAGTAAAGGGAAAATGAAGACAATAGGGTGGAGAGTCATTGCCATTTGAGTCACTATTAAGGACAATAGGGTGGAGAGTCATTGTCATCTGGGTTGCTATTGAAGACAATAGGATGGAGAACCATTGTCATCTGAGTCACTATTGAGGATAATATGGTAAATAGTTATTACCATCTGAGTCATTATTGAGGACAATAGGGTGGAGAATTATTTTCATCTGAGTCACTCTCGAAAACAAAGGGTGGAGAGTCATTGCCATCCAAGTTGTTTTAAGCTATGGTTAACCCTCTATTAGGGCAATGGTAGATGTTTATTCTTAGCAGTTGGCTAAAAGTTAAGTTAAATGAAAATTGTTTGAAAGGTGAAGTTAAATGAGAATTGTTTGGAAAATGAAATCTAAAAGAGAATTGTTTTGGAAGTAAAATTAAATGAAAGTTGTTTTGAATGTAAATGAAAAGTGAGTTTTCTTACATTGTTCATTCGTGTTGTTTTTGGTGATTATCTTAGTGTTGTATTTCTGTCATGTTCTTTTTACTGGGCTAATGAGCTTACCCCATTATTATGATATCTTAGATGACGAGGAGGTTGATCAGGAGCAAGAGGGAGTGTAAAGGATGCGCAAGCCTATCTTTAGTTTTTAGTTGAAGTTTTATTTTATTAGAGTGGATGTATAGGGTTTTGAATTTAAGTGTGAAGACAAGTGCTTTTTATTTTATGTTTATGACATACTAGACTACCACTAATAGGTTTGATTGACTTGTTACTTTATTTATTATTTTGAGTTGGACTATTTTGGAATTAAAGTTTAAATTTTTAGTTACTTGGTTGATCGTTAGATCAACGCTCGTAAAGGCTGTACTCTTACCTCGTACAGGTTTGGGTTGTGACATTTTGTCCAATGTAAGTTGTATATTTGTTGGTAATGGTTGTTGAGATAGCTATGTTGATATCCATTATGTGGTGTTGATAGAGTTCTATTGCGTTCAGCCTTATCATGAGGTGTCCTGTTGTCATTAGAGTTCCATTATAATTCGAAGCACACAAAGTGGATAATTGGTGATGGTAATTCAATTAACTTAAGGAGAGATAATTGGATTGATGATTCAAACCTTATGCAAATTCTTGGCTTGCAGGAAGAAGACATAAAAGGAATAAAAACTAAACTATCAGTACTGATTGAAGATGGTAAATGGGTATTCCCTTAGGTACAATCATCTCTCTTAAGAAATATCTTTGAAAAAGCAGTCCTAATTCCTTTAACTAAAGGGAAGGAGGACAAACTGATATGGTCTGCCAATAGAAATGGTTTATTCACAGTCTCTTCCCCTTGGGACAAATATCGTGCTCATCAAGCAAAACCATCAATGAAAAATGTAGTGTGGAACAATTATGCTCCCAAGAGAATCTATATTTGGGTGGAAGTGGTTTTACCATAAGATTCAGAGTGATGATGCTATTAAGATGAAACATATTCCAATCACCTCAAGATGTCATCTCTGCTACAAAGAAAAAGAAACCTTTAATCACCTATTCTTGACATGCAGCTTTTTTATGCAAATTTGGAAAAGAGTGGTTGAATATTTTAACCTTTCATGGGAAGGAATCCATAATACTCAGCTGCTTTTCACTTGGTGGAAACAAAAGAAACATGTAGTGCCTTTACCAATGATTTTGATGCCAAGCTTAATTCATACTCTTTCAGCAATCTGGAAAACAAGAAACAAAAGCTGCTTTGAAGGTATCAAGCCATCCCTTCATTTTACTATGAATCTAATATCAGGAACAATTAGAGATATAACTATTTTAAAACCTGTCACCACAAAGACGGTTAATGATTAGATGACAACCAAAAAGCTGAATCTATTGACAAGGGTCGGTGAGCCTAGTCGAATACTTCCAACACCATGGATTAAACCCAAAAATGGGTGGCACAAACTAAATATTGATGGCCGCTCTCTCGGAGACCTTGGAGAGGCAGGTTCAGGTGGAGTAATTAGAGATTGCTCAGGACGTGTCATCATTGCTTTTTCTATTTATATTGAGTGTACTATTAACTACATGGCTGAGTTCTACGCAGCAATAAGAGGAATTGAAGAAGCCATTAAGCTAAATCTGAATAAGATATGGCTGGAAAGTGACTTAGAAGCAGTGATCACGGGTTTATTATCTAACTCTGTCCTGTGACAATTTCAGCAATAATGGAATAAATTATATGAAGACTTAAAGCACAAAAGCATTAGATTTACCAGGTGCTTCTGTGAAACTAATGCAGTGGTAGACATTTTAGAAAGAAGGGCAGCTACAAATATTACAACGGAAACATGGTATTGTTGTCTAGCACTCATTGCCCGTGAAGTTGTATGGGATGCATCAGGTTGCATGAGATATAGATTTAGTTAGTTTATTGCTTTCTTACAGTTTTTCTATTGATAGGGCTTTATTGATGGTAATGTCGAAGGAGGAGTTTTACCTATCATGGATCTTTTTATTTTCTTAGCATTTACTCTATTTTTATTTTCATTTCCAGTGTCAATACATTTCCAGTATCAATACAAACTAACTTCATAGCATAAAAAAAAAAGAAGAAGCTCCATTATAATTATTTTTTAAAGTTCGACTAGGTTTTAACTACTTGCTTTCAACGTTAATAAATAACTGGCAATGGGGGAAAAGAATACACATATCCACAATTCTCTCTTCCTTCTCTTATCTCTTTCTTTTTACTTTGTCACATGGTATCAAAGCAGTAAATTAATCCACCGTTTTGAGAGTCATCTAATTTTTTGGTTATGATGTGTAGCTACCACTACCGTATCTGTCATTGAGTTTACATGCTATAATGAGAGTCACTACTTCTATTCTGGTCTTCTTGTAAGTTTTATGGGTGCAAAACCTGCAGCTGCAGCTGCTTCTTCATCTTATTTTATTCTGCTATTATTCTCTAACCAGATCTGGCGGTAACATCAGTCACTAAGATCAGTCTCGATTTCATCCATCCCGGGTGTAAGCTCTGTTACATATCTCTGTTTCAGCAATCGTGAGAACCATAACGAGAGAGTTCGGTCTCTCTGAAACCCTTGCTTTCGGCCTCAACTTTGAAGGTCTGAAATCTTACTTCTAGGTGAACTGATTTGCAAAGTCAGCCCAAAGAGAAAACCCGTCTGAGTCAGGAGATTCGATCCAATAGATTTGGGTATACTCTACTGCCAAAATCGAGTTGCTGGAGATTGTGGCAACTTATTTCTTGATTTTGGGTTGTATTGGTGAGTGCAGTCAAGTGAGTTGGCTGTTATGATTCTCCATTTGCAATTCTGAGTCAAACTAGGGCCTACCGAGTAAGTTCTCTGCCTTTTTTTTGCAACCTGGTTTTAGCGTAATTACAAAAAACTTTTTGTTTGAAAACATTATTTCTGTTTCAGTCGCTTTCTCTTATTATTTCATGAAATACCCTTTTACTTAAACTTTTGCTTCCAGTTTCATCTTTTTGGTCCTAGGTTTCGTTTGCTCGTCTCAAAAGAGATATTTGATAGTGTTCATTATTTATAGAACTGCCACTCCTCATATGGTTGAGTAATTTACTGATTTGCGACTGTTATTGCTATTTTAGTATTTAATTACTTGAGTTGGGGCCATAGCAACTCAGATCGGGTTCTCCTGACTGACTCGGGTCCACATCAATTGCCATTTCTTTCTTGTTAACTATCCGTGGCCCTTTGAACATTGTGGTTAATTACTAGGTTGCCACGAAGGTCCATTTTCTTTTTCTCTTTCTAGTGGTCTGTTTGTCTTTCTATTATGTCCCAAATAGTTTTGCATACCTCATTAACTTTGAATTCAATTGTTAGATAGATTTCAATTTTGGATATCTTGTTCCTAGTGTTATTCTATATGGTACCCTATTGTTTGGTTGGCTATTGGCTATCGTTGAAACCGACAAGGGTGATTGAAGGTTATTTTATTGGGATTTTCTTCGTTGTTGTACTTGCTTATGGGATTCATTGTGTTGCTCATCTTTGTTGTTGCTGTCTACTACTCATCCTTTGCATTAGATGGAATGCTGGAACCTACTACATACTACTACATGGTTGCTTATTTGGAGTTTACTATCTTATTGCTCATATTGGAGCACTAACCTGGTTTTTTATTTGGAGCATACTACCTTGTTGCTTATTGGCTCATGTTGGAGCTTACTTGTTGCACGTGATACAATCTACTACCTATTAATAGTACGTGATACCATCTTTACTACCAGTTAACAGTTACACTTGATGATGTTACATTTACTATATTTTGCTCATGTTAAAGCCTATTACCTTTGCTCGTGATTGAATCTATTATCATCTACTACTTGTTTGCCCGTGATGGAATCTATTATCGTCGACTATGCATCCCAAGAATACTTTATAATAATGTTTCAACAGTTAATTACACTATTACATAATGATTATTCCTCCCAAACCTTGACAAGTTATTTTGGGCCTATTATATTTTCAAGATCCATATAATACTCTGTCAGCCATCCATCAATTATTTTGATCTCTGTGTTTCTTTGCATGATTAACCAGTCCGGGTCGTCTGGTGATGAATTAAGTATATCCAAACAATGTGATCCTGCACAAACAACTTACATAAATATACTAAGGATATAAAAGGTAGCGTATGTGTCAAATTGATTCCATAGAATAACTTATATATCTTTCGCCCAAAACTAATAACCTAACCATACACATGTTCAAGTTACTTTTTTGTCTCCACAAGGATGTCTCATGTCACTAAAGGGGTGAGATGTGATGTGATTATATGATGGAAGAGTGGAGGTAATCTTCCCACATGCACGGTAACCTCCTCACACCTTTGGAAACCGTTGATGGGATGGAATGGGTTTCAACATGGTACCCTCCAATCACTAATGGGATGGGATGGGATGAGACGGCCTCCAAATGTGTGTGGGCTGGGAGATTGTCATGGGGGGGAGGGGATTTGGACTCGGGATGCGATGATTACCATTAAGGGTATAAAAATGAAACCAAATCATACATCGAAATTGAACCGAATCACTTAAATCGAAATTGTAAAATCGACTATTAAACTATTTGACTATGATTATTTAGAACCATTAAAACCGTTAAAAATCGATTAAATTTTTACTTTAATCCTTTATTGCTAATTGTCTAAATATGTAGAAATAAATTTTATTTTAATACTTTACACAAGACATACTTTTAAATTATAAATCTACTTTCATATATGATTAAATTATTTACTTACGTTGGCTTTCCTCTCCTTTTGTTCCTAACTTTCTTCTCCTGTCTCTTCCAGTAATAAAACCGTTTAAAAACTGAAAAATTTAAATCAATTTATAATAGGTTTTAAACTTTTAGTAAGTATTTTGAAACCGTTTAATAAATAGTTCGATTTTGGTTTTACTCATTACACACTTAACCTAAAACGAACAACACCGTTAAATCGAAACTGCACCGATTAACACCCTTACTTACCATCTGTCATCTATGATTATTTTTTAGCTTTTGAACCAGTAAACAAGAGGAGTATATAAGACATACCATTTTTTGTATGAACCGCAATTAGGCTCGGAGATAGGCTTTCCAGAACCCTATTGATGAGAAGACAAAAAGCTAAGTCAGATTACTGAAGCAAATTGAAAATACATAATTAACTCTTCATAGGAATTCAATCGCCGTCTATATCCATTGGATCCCACACCATATGAACAGTGATAAAGTCCAATAGAGAATACATGTACATGTAGAAAAACCGGCCTGATCACAAGTTATAAGTCATTACCCTCCACTGCTATATGGGTCTCTCAGTCCATTGGAGAAGATGATATTGCTTCCAAACCTCTCAAGGACCCGTTTAATATCCTACAATTTTAAATTTTAAGCCATACGATCAGCATATTAATGGGGTAAGATTGAAATTATAAATCTTTAAACAAAATTATATATTTTTTTTGGTAAAAAACAAAATTATATAGCTAGTAATAACTGAGGAACACTTACATGACCACCAAACTGAGTCGTGATCCAATGAGGACGAGGACTCACACCATACGTATTCTTACATGATTCGATGTAGCTGGAGAGATTGAATGGTGCCGCTGGGAACATGGTGTCATTGTTTCCACGGCCAATAGGCATTACCATCTCACTACATGTCTACATGAAAATTAACCTTCAGTAGTTAGGGTTTTCTTTGGTATGTATTATAAAATTAATTATATAATACATTATAATATGTGTAATTGTTTGGTATGATTTATGGTACTTATTTATATTTAAAATAAATTGATATAATCTAAAATCTACAAATAGGTTAGAAGGTATTTATCATTATTGTGATATTCTAATGGTATTAAACGGTTATTATTTATGAATTATAATTTATTCTCATAAATGATTTATTATAAATAACTCATAAGCATAAATATTAACTATACCAAAAGGAGCCTAAGATAATGTTAATGGTATAATCAAATTAAATTAACTTTGGTTGTCATTGATGATGCTGGTTGTAAGTCCGTGAAGGGCGGGGCTTGCATTCTATGGCCAAGAATGCGAAGGGTTTAGTCCCACACTGTTGGTCATCAGTTAGTTTGCAGATGCTTAACTTTTGGGGTGGTCAACCATCATATGGTAACCGAATGGGCAGTCGGTGCATGTAGGGGTGTCAAAATTGGGCCCAGCTAAAAACCGAAATCGAATGAGCCCAATTTGACCTGGACAAAATCGAGATCGAACCTTATTTAGCCGTAATTGGGCTGTGTTGTTAGAGCTCATTGAGAATCAATATTGGACTAGACTAATTGACTAGCCAAAAACGAAATTATACTAATAGGCCCAAACCAAATCCAAATCAGCCCGAGAAGAGTCCATTAAGACATCAATTTATGTACATGTAGGCAACCAAATCAGCTTGATAATGGCTTGATAGAACTCATTAAGCCAACTTGTTATTACATATATATATAGTAAACCAAAATCAAAATCGAACCAATAGTAGACCGATAAGAGCCCTTTAAGCCAGTCCGATAAATGCCCAAAACTGGACCAAAACCATTTTTTTTATTGATCCGTAATTGGGCTGGGGTATATTGAAACCGGACCAAACCGATCCATTGACATCCCTACGTGCATGATCTTGAAATGAAATTACCTGTTAAATCTTATAAAATAAAAAGAAAAGGAAAAAAAAAAAAAATACCTGCCAACTCCAACCCTCATTTGTTTCAGATGGATAGTTGTATATATTGGTATCATAGCATGACGTGTTTCCTCTATAACCAATCAGACCTGCAACTGCCCTACTTAGAATATCGGTTCCTTCGGGTGTTTCATCCATTCCTCTGCAAATCATGGAAACTGGATATTTCGGAGGACTATTGTACTGTGCAGCTGTTGCATATGTAGAGTCTAAGTAGTCCTTCAGCTCAGAGGACTTGTTCAATGAGCTACAACAAAGAATAGAAACAAACATTGATTATTTATATTTAGCATTATTGAACTTGAACCCATGGTTTCATGATATCAAAATAGGTATCGATCACTTTGAAAATTGATAGAGGATCGGTATTTGGTATCTTATCAGGATCGGTCACTGCCCCTATCTGGATACCTAAATTTTTTTTTCCTTCTAGGAAAAAGAGATGAGAATAGTTCACACATGTATTTGTATCCTCCCTGAAATCCCTTCACCATTAAGTCTAATGAGTCCCACACTACAATGATAGTGAGAGGATCCCATAGAGAGCACATACATTCTCGTAATCCGAAAAGAGAGTTTAGTTAAATACTAGCAAGTCTTGAACTTTTGGCTAAGGTATGTAAGACCATTGGCTTGAGAGGCAACATCATCAATTGTGGACCACAGTTGTTGTATGGTACTGTAGCAATCCTCACTAGCTTCCTGCACCAGCAACGAGGATGACACCTTTTAATTTAGAGTTCTTTCTAATTAATTAAGGGTTTCAACTAATTTAAAGAGAATTTTTCTAATATGATTTGAGTGTTTAATTACTCTAAAATCCTTGGTAACAATAGAGTAATATCCATCTTGAGGAGTGATGTGATCAAAGTAGAGAATCGGTGCCGATGATGCAAGTGCTCCAAGAGCGACATGAGGATATTTCAGCCGAAACCATGACGCAAGCACTGAAAAAAAAGAAGAAGAAATCTTGTTGTAATCACGATTAATGAAAAAAAATTGTAATCTTACTTTTTTAACTTTCTAGTTTAACAAAAAAAATGATAAATCATTTTAAAATTTAATTTTTTAATTATTTTTTACAAATTTTGAGAATAAAATAATGAAATAAAAAAGATCTATTTAGTGTTAATGGTATTTAATATCATACTTCCACCATAAGATCCTCCAACAACAATAACAGGGCTGGCCTCTGTAGACAAATTTTTCTTCAGATCTATAATCACCTCGGCATAATCGACTAGAGCTTGGGAAGAGCTGAAATACCCAAGTGTGTTAGCGTCTTGAAATGCTTCTTTCCTCGATCCATAAGGGACTGATTTTCCATAGTAACGGTGCTGTAAAGATGAAATTTATCCGTTTGTTTCAAAGGAAAAATTTCATATAATATATCATTTGCACATAAAATGTTAGAGATGAAACAATCAGTCCCCTTACCTCTATATACAATATAAGAGCCTTGAATCGAGGAGCATTATCATTGAGGAAGCCGATCGCATCTAGATCATCATCCAAATTCGACTCCTCGCCGAGGTACACAAAGATTGGAGCACTAGAATTTGCACCACCCCAATACTTAAAATTGATGACATATCTTTGTTGAAAGGTTGTGTAACTTTCAGGCCTATAATTGAAATGGTCGAGCGTTTGCGCGTAGAAAAATGTCTCAAAATCATCAGAACTAAAAGGAGGTTTGATGCCGGCGATAGTTCCAGCGAGGCTGCCATGGTTCTTCACCCTTGTTCTGTCAACCACACCTAGTTTTAGTGTATTCAATCTTCCTGTTGCAGAAACAAATGTTATGAAAAAGAATAGAAGCAGCCATGAAAGCCAAAATAGAAGATGAAGAGGAGTTTTCTTGGTCATTTGTTGGGGCAAGAAGCATGAGCCAAGTTCCAAAACTTATAGTTTAAATATGTTATATATAACTTGTAAGCAACAATTTTGGTTCCGTGTTGGAATGAGACTTCCTAATTCTTCTAATTCTCTTGCTTTCCTTCAAATAAAAATAAGTGGGAATTGATGGATTTGTTTACAAAATCAAGTCAACGAAGAATAACACAACATCTTTCATTATTGTTACGCAAAGAGTCAAAATATACATGATATTATATGGTTGGGTGGTCCAAGGAATCCGATAAATTTAGTGAGTGGGTCCGGTTGGTTGATTCTTTTTTACTCGATTAGTGGATCTTCCTAATCCCGGTTTTATGGCCGTTTTCATTACGATCGCATATTAGTCTTGTACGGGATTGGTTAAATCTGCTTGGAAGAGTGGTAAATTGTTACGATCAAAATATTAGTCTTATAGGGGTGATCTTGTATTGGTCCTGCAAGAGATATGATGGGAGTTGATATTAAGGGTGTTAATTTTGGGACCGATTTAGGTAGAATTAATTCGATACCAATCCGGATTAAATTGTTATCAGACATGTTTTGGGTTGAGGTATGATATATCTTACCCGTCCTAATTCGGTCAGGGTTAGCCCGAAAAATAAGACTGATGAGCCGAAACCCGATAATGGTCCGGATGAGACCGATTTAGATTGAATATTAAATTTTTTTATCATTGCTTTAGTCTTCAGGATGGGTTTAATGAGTTTGTTACTGGGTTTTAAACCCTAATCGGCTCAAACCGGCCCAATACCAACCCAATAAGCTATGTCCAATGAGAAACTGACACCAGACTAGCCCGTTCGTTAATATGCACATTACTACTCAATTAGCTCGAACCTCTTAATGAACATATTTTGGTTAAACCCCATAAAACTTGACATCAATTTTTAATTGATATGATCTATGGTTTTCTCACCTTAAAAGCTGGTTTTATAAACTAATTTTCCCAAGATTTGTATTAGCATCTCCTACCAATTACAAGGTTTGTTGTTTTACATTTTCAAATCTTTTTTTTTTGGTTTTTTTTTTTGTATATAGACCGCAAAGAGTTTGAACTCATGACTTCTTTGAGGTATTGAATACCAACTGAGCTAACCCCTTGGGGTTGAAAGGTTCGTCTCTTGTTTGTTAGGAATCTTCTTATTGGTGTTTCATTTTGGGGAAACATCTGTTAAGCTTTCTTATTGGGGGAAATTGCCCAAACCACACCATTCAATGTATCGGAATTGAAAAATTAAAAGTGTTAAGGTGTGGTTTTGGTTTATATTCAGTTTTGATTCGGTTCAAATAGGGTAAAATCAAGATTGAATCATTTATTAAATAATTTCAAAATATTTATTCAGTTTATAAATGATTATGTGAGAAGAGAGAGATTAGTGCGAGAAAGTTTAAAAATAATTTTAACTTATTTTTGGTTTCAAGAGTTATGAAAGTGGACTTATGATTTAGAAGCACTAGGCCATATAGAAAATATTAAAATAATTAAAAATTATTTTTACTAATAGATTTTCAGTATTAAGGGTTTTATTTTAACAAGTTTTAAACCGTCAATTTTGAATGGAGAATAAAACATTTAACTAAACGATTTTATTTTCTAAATCAGAATCGAACTGTTTAATAATTTGTTTTATAGTTTGGTTTAAACCGTCTGATTCGATTTTGATTCATTTTTAATTGGTATCATCAATGGGAAATAGGAAACAGAAAAAATGTCACAAGAAGAAGTGTATTATTTATGTGGGAACATGAGAAAGAATTTCAAACTGCTGGCTTGGGAATATTTTCCTTTTTTAAGATTTTAAAGGGTTTGGTAATATTCGGATTATACTTATTAGTAGTTTCAAGCTGGCAAACAATTAATTGGACTGGAATGGTGACTAAATACCGGAATCTGGTCCCCATAAAATCACTAGTGGCGAATACAGTTCCATCAGAAGTAAACCCTAATATAAGTGATGTGTTGAAAAGGATCGTGGACCAGAATCGATTAATCGAATACTAACCAACCGAACAAATTAAAAAAATAATAAAAAAAGTGATATCTATTTTGGAATTGGAAACCCAACCAAACAAATTAAAATAATATTTAATGAGGGTTTAAGTGTATTTTTTTTGGGGGGGGGGGATGTAGATCACTCTCCATAGGACCTATCATTGTTCATATTAAGTAGATTCTACACTTTAGAGGTGAGTTTTGTATTCTATAGACGGTGATAGAGTCCCGTGGAGAGTACATTTATGTGTAGAAGAATCGGCCTTGTTTTACATGTTAAATTCTTCATCCACAATTTACTTTTGTACATTTTTGTTTATTAATTATTTATGGTTGAATATAATAATGGTAATTACCTATGGAACTGTGGTATATGATGTTTTCAAAATAAATCTGAATCATTCAATTTTATAATTTTTTTAATCTATACCATTCAAAGTTGGAAGAGTGCATAGTAATGCTTAAAGTACTGCTATACATCCTTACACAGGATATATGTCAATACAAATAATTTTTTTAATCGAATTAAAAACCAAAATCTAACATGTGACTAATTTTGACCATATTCTCTTTATCTAACCATTAGAATAGACATATCATCTTTCTACCTAACAGAATTAATTATGACTTATGAGAACAACATGACATGAACATCAAGTGGGGTAACAAAAAGAGAGCTGGAGACTCTTTTCATTTCTTATTCGCTCTCATTGAGGTAACACAAAACACAAAGAAAAGAAAGCCAAGTGATTAGGGGGCCCGCATGCAAAAGAATAAAATGTCCACAAAGAATGGGAGGTTGTTTTTGCTCGTATGATCATGGACGGTCTGTTGTGTTGGGCCTTTCAAAGTTCAAACAGTCCTACTTTAGGTTGGGAAACTGAACAAGGGAGGAGAACTGGTGGAGACTTGATAATTAGTGATGAGTTTGAGAGTTGCATCTATTTTGAGATTGACGTATATTTGTAAAAGTTAAAGGAAATTTTTATAGGACACTTATTCAACTAACTATGATGTATATTGAGGATGTTGAGATTGATGTGTGACAAAATCAAGAAAAATCAGGTAAGGAATGATCATATTAAAGCTAATTTGGGAGTAATGCTGGTATATGATAAGTAACAAAAAAATTGTTTAAGATGGTGTGACCATATTCAATGGAGGCCAATAAATGCTCTAGTATAGATGAGTGATTTGATTCAAATCGAAGGTTCTAAAAGAGCTAAGGGGCAAACCTAAGATGACTATAGGAGACATAGTGAGGAAGATATGCATAGCTTAGGCCATGTTTCAAGTATGACAAATCCATATAGCCAACCCTATTTAGTTGGAATAAGACTTTGTTTTTATTGTTCCTATGAAAGTAATGGTCAATTATGAACTGGAACTGAAATCGAATTGAAATCGGCTAGTAAAAAATTGAGCCAAACCTAACCAAAATTAATCTACTAGGTTTTGGTTTTACATATAGTCAATCGGATCAATTAATGTGTTGAACAGTCTGTTAAAAATCGATTAAATAAAACCAAAAGAAAACCAAATAACACCGGTAAGAAACCAAATACAAGTTCTTAACTGCCTAACTACATGTATAATATTTATATGTAGTATATCATTTTTATATGATATGCCTTGACATGATGTCACACCCATGTGATATGTGTTGTCGTTGGATTTTGTCCAATGAACGAGATGATGCCACGTAACTGCAAAGTAGGGAAACACAGTGAGGTGGTTGGGTTCGACCCCGTGACTACTCCGATGCCAAAGTTAGAACATTTCAGAATAATCAGAATGGAACTAAAGGATAAGATACCCAAGTTCCTTAGAGGGTAAGGACTGAGGTACAAGAGTTTCTTTGGAGCCCTTCCTTTTCAATTCACTATGGCCTCAAGGTTATTCAAGCAACATAGATATGGGTATACGGGCCCTCAAGGAAGAAAGTAAAGAAATAACCAAGCATAGATAGATTTCGACAAAGTGAGAGTACCTTGAGAGAATCAAAAGCTTAGATCCCTTTGCAACGTATGGCTTCCTCATATTTATAGAGCCAATATGAAGCTTGTTGGACAAGCTTTCTCCACCTACCAACGTCTCTATCGGTCAGACCATAGACTAGGGTAGGATAAGAGGCCTTCGACTGTAAGACCCGCACTCCACTAGTCGGGTTTAACCGTGTCGTGTCAGGTCTTCCCATCATAACTGGCTCGAGCGGACCAACCGTGTGAAGGAACTACAAGGCTAGGTGAGTGAATCAACTCAAAAATAGTGTATTTTGGTTGTGTGGCCAACTGACAACCATTGTGTGGCAGACCACTCAATAAGAAAGTGAGGTCAGTCAAATTTAATTGAGTGGTCGCACAATTTACTTTGTATGGTTGACGGGTTTTACGACCACACAATCAACCACACAAACTCGAAACATACTTTGAGATTTGAAAACTTTCCAAGTTTATAAGATCTCTTTCCTAGTTAAGAGAGGACTCTATATGAAAGTTTTTCCTCTATATAGAGGACGTCCCTTAGCCTCTCTCACTCTTTTAGAATCAATTCCAAAACCCTAAACCTAAGAAAGAAAAAGAAGGAGAAAGAGAAGAAAGGGAGAAGGAGGCTTGGAGAAAAGAATTTGCAGAAGAAGTTGTTGTCCCTCTCTATAGAAGGGATGAAGGTAAGGAATCTATTCCTGTAGATGTAGGTTGATTAGGATTGATCTCCCATCAATGAGTTGATGAGCTGAACTCAATGTTGTGATTGAGATCATGCAATTTCTCAATTAATCTCAAAGAGAAACCATGGAAATAGGTTAGGGATAAATTGTTGATGGAAAACCATGAATAAGGCCATAGAACGACCTTAGGAGGTGTTCCAATAATGAGCCTAGAGTTAGACTGAGAAAGACCTTTGAACACAACAGAAAGTTATGTGGTCGCATTAGTGGTCGACAACAGACTCTCAAAAAATTACACAGGGTTGTGTGGTCGCATCAGTGGATGCATGATGTGCGATCACATAGTGTTTGGTCGTGACCACTGCAACGACCACTCAGTTGCAGAGAGCCTGTTTTGAGGCTAGGTTAGGTTTTAGACTATTGTGACTAAATACCATCAAACCCTTAACTTAAACTCATAAATTATCTATGTTGTTAACCAGTACAAGAAAATTTTTAAAGCTTGGAAGAGATTGATACTACGATCAAAGGTGAGGAAACAAGACCTAAACTAACTAGATAATAACAAGCTTTCTTTCTTTTTATTTGTCTAATGCTATGAATGATACCATGCTTGTATGATTGTAATGTGCATCTCACATGTCATCTAATATTACTGTTATTCTTGTTCATGCATATTTACTTTATTATTTTTTATCATATTGTGGATGATGATAGGAATATGCATGTGTTTGTGAGTGTGGTTGGTGTGCTATATGGGGAGGGGTATGTGATCCCTAAACCATGCATCACATTGACAATGTCGTATCGCTGTTATCTTAGCAGAACTAGTACGTCGTAGGACATCAGAGGGGGTGTTCGCGGACCATGTGGTATTTGACTTTACCGAGGAGCTCTAGCTCTATCTCTATAGACATATTGAGGGATGCTGGGGTAAGGCCTTGGATACATATGGATGACATCTAGGATTGGTTAGTTGCGAGCCCAGTTTGCAAGCCCTCGCCAATAGGGGCATATGTACTGGTATGGGTAGGGCAGCATCAGGGGAAGTTTGGTAGTATGTGATTTGGATACTTTAGCTTTATCTCTATTTCATGGTGGGTGCATGTGGAACGAAAATGGTGTTTGATCCATTGAGCGGATTCACACACTCGTGTATAGAGGTGCAGTTGCCACTAATCCTTTCTATAGCATAGTTACAAACTTAATCAGACCAAAGATAATGATATGACTACATTGAGGGATCCTGGGGTGAGGCCTTGGATACACTGTTTGGCATTAGGATTGGTTAGATGCGAGCCCAGTTTAAACCCTCGCCAATAACTCGTGTATAGAGGTGCAGTTGCCACTAATCCTTTCTATAGCATAGTTACAAACTTAACCAGATCAAAGATAATGATATGACTACATTGAGGGATCCTGGGGTGAGGCCTTGGATACACTGTTTGGCATTAGGATTGGTTAGATGCGAGCCCAGTTTAAACCCTCGCCAATAAGGGCTTACGTGTTGGTATGGGTAGGGCATCAGGGGAAGTGTTGACGGTGTTTGATCTGGATACTTTAGCTCTATCTCTATTCCATGATGAGTACATGTGGGACGGCAATGGTGTTTGATCAATTGGGTAGATTCACATACTCGTGTACAGTGGTGCGGTGACCACCAAACCTTTCTATAGCACATTGCAAACTTAAAAATAAGACCAAAGATATGAATTGAATGCATGCATATGTTTGTTGCATTGTTTTGTTTGCTCATTGAGCCGTGATGTGTGCTTACCCCTCGACGACAAATATTTTTAGTTAATGATGCAGGTCCTACAGTGGAAGATTATTTGGTGGCACAATCGTATGAACACATAACGACGATGGATACTCAAGCTAAGGAGGATGAATACGACTCTTTGTGCAAGTGTCTTCAGTGTCTTTATTCTTGGTTATTTTCTGTTTGAGAGTTATGAGAACTTGTAATAGATTATTAAATTATATTTTGAGTTTATTTAGATAATTGGTTTAATTATTTACTTTATCATGTTAGACACTCAGTTCAGTATTTATAAAAACTTCTATTATTTATTTTATTATCTCTGATTATGTCGTGGTATGTGTTTTTGGTTTGGATGGTTGGCACGATCATTACGAGATCTTGGCATGAACCGTTGGTTCTTGATGGTTCATCACACTTCTGGTTCGTCCAAAATTAGGGTGTGATAACTTGGTATCAGAGTCCTACAACTCTGCCAATCAAACCTAAATACAGCCAACAAGAGTCCATGAACTGAGTTAGGTGAAAAATAAAAGCTTTAATAAAAACCCACCATAAGCACAATGTTGTTTAAGATAGAGAGTAAGCAAGACCATAAAACACATAATATAAAGGTGAAACAAAGGTATATATATATATATATATATATATATATATATATATATATATATATATATATATATATATATATATATATATATATATGATGATTCAAAATAAAAGTGACATAAAGTATATGCGAATATCAGAGTACAGTCCACAAGCTGGACATTTACTCTGCAAATATCAAAAAGGGGATGTATTTAACTGAAAGAAAATATGGAGATCTATCACTAAGCTAGAGGAGTAGGAGGAGGAGGTGCCTCTCGGTCCCTATCATAGTCCTCTTCGTACACCCTCATGAGCCAGACTACTTACACCTGGGTCACTAAAAGACTATCAGCAAGATCCGCTACCCGCTGATTAGTAGTACACTGAGAGTCTCGGATCTCTCGAAGGAGTGCTATCATATCATCAGGTGAAGGGTGTGGGGGACCAGCAGAACGAGTAATATGAGAAGTGCAAGCTCCGGTGGTATGCTGTGGTGAAGAAGGGGGGATGTCATCTACATCCAGGAACATCTAATCGTCATCATCATCATTACCCTCTGCCATAGCTGTAGCTTGACATGGTGGACGGACCATCGTATTCTGTTCCTCGTTGCTGACATGCACATTTTGCATCTCCATTCTGCATATGGCCTCCCAATCAAGGTCTGCAGAGACTGTATCCTCACAAATCCTCTCACCCTCCATGTTTACATGTAGGCGCGTAAGGATGGTAATGATCATACGACCATAAGATAGGTTGCCCTTTAGGTTGATCGTCGCAGCTCGATACATAGTGTGAATGATGATGTAGGACAGGCATACAGGCTGCCTAGTGCAGATGTAGTATAGCAGATACTAGGAAAGCTCAGAGACCATCTAGTAGTGCCCACTCTGTGGCACCAGGTTGGACGCAGGTTGATCGCTTTTATGATCTTGCAATAAGCCCTGGGCTTTGGACGCAGGTTGATCGCTTTCATTTGCCAGCGATTACTCCAGAGGATCTGATTACTTATCTCGACTCGCATCCTCATTGACAAAGAATGACGCTCTTTTGGGGCATAGTAGACCAATGGACCATCGTTGGAGATGCCTAGGATGTTTGCCAACTACTGGCAGTTGAAAGAAATGGGAACTCCTTTTACCCAACTCATGATCCTGAGGTTCCTACCTCTATCCACATCCTCTGGATCACCCTTAATCTGTAGGTTGCAGTAGAACTGCTTTATCAAGTCCGAATGGGTACACCCCTGGTACTGTATCACTGGGAGCCAACCCATATCATGGAAGGCGTCCTCAACATCAAAGAGGGCAAGGTTGAGTAAATCCACAAACCGGCCCACTTTCACTTTCTTAGCCCGAAACCAAGGGTACTATGTCTCAGGTTCAACTGACCTAAAGCGAATGGCATCATGGACCCGAGGAACCTTGGTCCGAACCATGTTATTTGCAAGAAATATAAATCAATAAACAAGTTGTTAGTTATAGAAAATTTTAAAAATTTCAACATTATAATGGTGTAATTTGGCCAAAACCCTCATTTTCGTTCAATCGCTTGTATTAGAGGACTTACATTAAGGGAAATGCAAATATACATGCCAAATAATAATAAATGATTAAGGAATTGAATCAATTGTGAGGAATTTCAAAGAAATTGATTAAATTGTGAAACCCCCCAAATTTTAGGGCAAAAACTCGACTTTTTGGGATTCATTTCAAAACCCTCAATGAAATCCTAAATAAGTTGAGGGTTTTGCTTCGCATTATGCCCAATAACAATGCTAAGTGATAAAAATAAAATTGTTATGATAAAATAAAATTTAATTTGATAAAACAAGTAAAACACGATAAAAACCTAGGTCTAGCAATCCAAATGAGGTTAAGGAAGAAGGATGTTACCTTTGGGGAGGAGTTTGGAAGTCGTTACTTGATGGTGGAAGGAAGAAAAATGTGTGAAAGCACTGTAGCAACTCAGTGGAGGCGAGTAGAGTTGGAACTCAGTGGAAAACAAGAAAAGAATGGGGAAAAACCAACTCGGTTTGGCTTAAAAATCAAATTTTGGGTTGTGTGGTAGCATAATCCGTCGACTACACAGTCGACCATAGACCCTCAGACCTTGTTACAGGATTTGTGTGGACGCATGAGTGGTCATGTCACACCCCAATTCTGGTCTAACCAAAATGGTATGATGAACTGCCAATAAACCAACGGTTTACCCAGGATCTCGCATAGGTCGTACCCACCATATCAAACCACACACACATTCCACATTAATAATCAAAGGTAATAAATAAATAAACGGAAGTCTTACAGATAATGAACTGAGGGTCTAACGGTGATAAATAAATATTTAATCCAATTATCTCCAAACCACAAGACATAAAAATAAATAATCAATTACATATCCGATGTTCAAACTATAACTAAACCTAAGCAAAAACACATTGGTTGCGCTTGCATGATGAATCATGCGCATCTTCTTCAGCTTCTACGTCCATCGCAGTAACGTGTCCATACGTCGACGCAATCATATATTCTTCAACGGTTGGACCTGCATCATCAACTCAAAATATTCGACGTCGAGAGGGTGAGCACACATCATGGCTCAGTGAGCAAACAAAACAATACAACAAACATATGCATGCATTCAATTCATATCTTTGGTTTGATTTTTAAGTTTGCAATGTGCTATAAAAAGGTTTGGTGGCCTCCGCACCTCTATACACGAGTGTGTGAATCCTCTCAATGGATCAAACACCATTGTCGTCCCACATGTATCCACCATGGAATAGAGATAGAGCTAAAGTATCCGGATCAAACACCGTCAACACTTCCCTTGATGCCCTATCCATACCAACACGTAAGCCCCTATTGGCGAGGGTTTGCAAACTGGACTCGCATCTAACAAATCCTAATGCCAAACAATGCATCCAAGGCCTCACCCCAACATCCCTTAATACGTCTATAGATATAGAGCTAAGGCCCCCTGGCAGAGTCAGAGACCACCTCCCTTGATGCCCTACGACGTAATAGTTCTACTAAGGTAATGACGATACGACGATGTTAGTGGGCAAGACTTGAGTAGAGATAGAGCTAGAGTCTGGTGACGAGGTTGAAGACCACCATGCCATGTCCTCCCCCTGATGCTCGACTCGCATCCAACACACCAACCACACACATACATTCACATGCCTATTCCTAGCATCATCATTATCATCATGTTATAAATAAATGAAATTAAATATGCATGAATAGTAATAACAGAAATATTGGATGACATGTAAGATGCACATTACAAGCATACAAGCATAGAATCAATCATGGCATTGGACTCAATAAAAATAAACAGTTCGTTACTATCCAATTAGTTTAGGTCTTGTTCCCTCACCTGTTAGCAATTCTCGATGTCCTTCTAAGCTTTGAAATTCTCTTTGAATTTATTTAACAACCTAAAAGTTATATGAATTTAAGTTAGGGTTCATATGTGACATGTTATAGTAGTCAAAAATCAAAACAGAGCACTGATAGGTGTCTGATTGGTCCTATGGTCTCATGCTGTATCAACATTACTGTCTACGGTCGATGCCCTACGGTTGCATATGGTATGACTGTAGCTGTGACCATATGATTTTTGAAATCTTCCCGAATGCTTATGGTCGATCCTCTGGTCATACTGGTCATGCTATGATCGACCGTAGCTGCGACCTCGAGATTTCTGGTCACAATGTAAGACCCATATCGAACTAACCGGTCTTACCACCTTGTACCAGGTCTATCTATCATGGTCGAGCCAAGTGGATCAACTGCGTGAAGAAATCACAAGACCAGGTATGAGTCTAACCCAAAAATAGTAAATGTGAGGGTAGGGTCGCATGCCTAAACAGGTAGGGCCGACCCCACCTCAACAAAAGTTAACCCATGATTTTTTTGTCGTAGGGTCGGATGACTAAGAAGTGTAGGGTCGACGGATCCTGCGACCCTACGTCCGACCCTACGATGACAGACAGAAACCAAAAATTAAGAAACTTTCCTAATTCCAAGGGGATCTTTCCTAAACTCATTGGACTTATTATGGAGGGTTTTTCTCTATAAATAAGATGTCCCTTAGCCTCTTTCACTCCTTTACAACCCTAATTGAAAGTGGGAGAAATAGAAAGAGAAGGAAGAGAAGAAGAGAAGGAAACTTGAAGAAGAAGACTAAGGAAGAGAAGGAAACTTCAGAGAAACCTCTGAATAAAGGTATGAACCTAATTCCTTACCTGAATAAGTGATCCTAAAATAGTTGTGAAGAACATAGGATTAGGAGAAATCCAAATCATCCATCCATGGGTAAGTTTCAAGAGATTTCATGGAAAAAATCATTATGGACTATGGATAGTGTATAACTTGTAGTTTTGAGCCATAGAACAATATTAGAATGGACCTTGAAAATAAACCAAATGATCAAACATGAAAGAATAAACTTTAGAATGAAAGGTCGACTCAGAATACGTGTGGTCGCACGTAGGGTCGAATGATATCCGACCCTACGAGACCACAGGATCAACCACATGCCCTCGGAAAGTCCCAGGGAGGGTGTGGTCGCACGTAGGGTCGAATGGTATCCCACCCCATGTCCGACCCTACACCCTAGGGTTGCAGAAACTGCTACCCTAGATGCTACCCTACCTGCGATCCCACGATTTTAGTTAGTCTAAATTTTTTAGAATTAATTCTAATTAAAATCTATCTACTTGTTAGGCCTTTCTAGTGATTTAAAAGTGATTCATAAAGCTTGAACGAGGATCTACACTCAATCAAAGGTGAGGGAACAAGACCTAAACTAATTGGCTAATAATAAACTATTTTCGTTTATTGAGTCCAATACCATGTATGATTCTATGATTGTATGATTGTAATGTGCATATCACATGTCATCCACTATTCCTGTTATTACTGTTCATGCATATTTAATTTCGTTTATTATAACATGATGATGATGATGATGCTAGGAATAGACATGTGAATGTATGTGTGTGGTTAGTGTACTTGATGAGAGTGGAGCATCATCACCAGACTCTAGCTCTATCTCTACTTAAGTCTTGTCCACTAGCATCGTCGTATCGCCATTACCTTAGCAGAACTATTACGTCATAGGGCATCAGGGGAGGTGGTCTCGGACTGTGTAGTCTCTGACTCTGCCAGGGGGTATTAGCTCTATCTCTATGGACGTATTAAGGGATGTTGGGGTGAGGCCTTGGATACACTGTTTGACATTAGGATTGGTTAGTTGCTAGCCCAGTTTGCAAGCCCTCACCAATATGGGCTTACGTGTTGGTATGGGTAGAGCATCAGGGGAAGTGTGATGCGGTACGATCTTAAGCACTTTAACTCTATCTCTATTCCATGGTGGGTGCATGTGGGGGTGGCAATGGTGTTTGATCTGTTGGGTGGTTCCACACATTCATGTATAGAGGTGCGGCGGCCACCTATCCTTTCTATTGCACATTGTAAACTTATGAACCAGACCAAAGATATGAATTGAATGCATTCATATGTTTGTTGCATTGTTTTGTTTACTCACTGAGCTCAAGTTGGAGAACTGACCCTCGCGCGTGTAATTCTTTTTAGTTTCTGATGTTGCAGGTATTATGGTTGAAGATTATGTCAACACGCCAACATATAAACGGGTGGCGGCTATGATGAGCAAGCTATGGAGGACTATTGTGATTCGTTAAGCGAGCGTTTTACTGTGGATACGCTTAGAGTTTAATTTTCATATTTGGATATTTGTAATATGTATTAAATTATGTTTTGATTACTTGGAGATAAATGAAATATTAATTATTTATCATGACTAGACCTCAGTTCATTATCTGTAAGACTTCTGCTATTTATTTTATTATCTCTGATTAATGTGGAATGTGTTTTGGTTTAACATGGTGGGGATAGTCTATTCAAGATCCTGGTTGAACCGTTGGTTTATTGACGGTTCATCACACCATTCTAGTTGGTGCAGAATTGGTGTGACACACAGTCTACATGAAATTCGAGTTCCTCCTGGGTAAATCCTTCTGTTCTTCAATGGGTTTTATTCTAAGGTCATCCAATGGCCATCATTAGTAATTTCTTATCAACCCTAATAATCAAATTCACTCCTCATGGTTCTCCTTGAGATTTTCTCAAGGAAATCACATATATCATAATAGGTTGATATTGCCTATCCTCTATAAAAGTCTTATTCTTAGAGTTTACATCTCCAGAGATTCATTTCATATCTTTTCCTGTGATAGAGAGTGAATCCCTTCTCAGCAAACTCTTCTCTTTAGCTTTTTCTTCTTCTCCTTCTCTTCCTTCTTTTTTCTCTAGGGTTTACTAATGTTCTAAAAGAGTGAAAAAGGGTTGAGGGACATCCTTTATATAGAGGAAAACTCTCCATATAGAGTCCTCTTTCAATTCGAAAAGCAATCCCTTAGTTTAGGAAAGTTTTCAAAACTCGGAGTCTGAGTCTGAGTTCTCACGGTCGATCATACGATCGAAAACTATCGACTGTAAGGTTAAAATCATCGACCGTGGGGTTCTGGATTTGATATTTTTGGTTCCCTTTCTTATGGTCGACCATACCTACTCAAGCATGCGACCTTAGGTATATTTTTAGTGTTTTTAACTCGATTCTCATACATGATTTGTGATCTATCTTCACACGCTCGGTCCACTTGATCCAGGAATGATGGAAAGACATGGCACGACACGGTTAGACCAAGTTAGTGGAGTGTGGGTCTTATAACTCCCCCTCTCTTATATAAATTTCATTCTCAAAATTTACACATACCTTCCGAGTCGAATAGGTGAGGATATTGCTTCTGCATAGCGTTCTCTTCTTCCCATGTAACTTCTTCTACATTTTGGCTTCTCTAAGTAACCTTAACGTAGTAAATGTCACGGTTGCGAAGACGTTGCACCTTCCGGCTAGTGAACTCAAAAGGTACTACTTCGATAGTTAAATCTTTAGTCAAATCCGGTGGATCCGTTGTTAACACATGTGTTGGATCTCTGACGTACTTCTTCAATAATGAGTTATGAAATACATCATGCACACTTGACATGGACGGTGGTAGTGCTAATTGATATGTTACTTTTCCACATCTATTTAGAACTTCATAAGGTCCAATATATCTGGGACACAGCTTTTCCTTCTGTCCAAACCTTTTCAAACCATCCATAGGAGATATTTTCAGAAATACCTTATCACCTATGGTGAATTCGTGACCTCTGCGTCGATTATCTGTATATTGCTTCTGACGGTTTTGAGCTATTCAGACTCTTTCCTTGATAATGTCGATTACTCAACAAGTCTCTTCAACAAACTCTAGTTCAATAATACTCCGTTCTCCAACTTCATTCCAAAACAAAGGAGTTCGATATTTCCTACCATACAGTGCTTCATAGAGTGACATCTGTATAATCGCTTGATAACTGTTGTTATAACCGAACTCTATCAATGGTAATTTCTCATCCCATGATCCTTTGAAATCAATACCCAAGCTCAAAGCATGTCTTCTAAAATCTAAATAGTAAGCTCTGACTATCCATCTGTCTGAGGATGGAATGCAGTACTAAACTTCAATGTTGTACCCATAGCCTTCTGTAATCCTTCTCAAAACTTTGAGGTAAAACGTGGGTCTCTGTCGGGCACAATGCTTTTAGGTACACCATGTAATCGGACAATATTATCTACATAAAGCTTAGCTAACCTTTCTAGGGTATACTAAGGTCGTATAGCTATGAAACGAGCTGTCTTGGTCAAACGATCCACAATTACCCAGACTGCGTCAACTACTCGGGGAGTCAATGGTAACCCGGTGACGAAGTCCATAGTGATGCAGTCCCATTTCCATGCTGGTTCTGGTAGTGGCTGCAACAATCCTGCAGGTGTTTGCCTTTCAGCCTTTACTTGTTGACAATTCAAGCATTGAGACACAAATTTAGCTACATCCGCTTTCATTCCTCTCCACCAATATAGTTTCTTCAGATCATGATACATCTTCGTACTTCCAGGATGTACTGAATAAGTGGTGGTGTGAGCTTCTTTCATTAGTCTGTGTCTAATATCTAAGTCTTCATTTTCAGGAACACATACCCTTCCTTTGTATTTTAGTACCTTTTCAATGTCCAAGGTGAACTCAGGAGTAGTCCTACCTTTTTCGAGGTCTTCTTGCACCGTTCTCAGATAAGGGTCAGATTTAATGGCGGCTTTCACTTCGTCTAATAGATCAGGTACAATCTTCAATGTAGCAAACATGTTTGAGAATAGATGAATAAACCCTTGATCAGTTGATTCATTCAGAATATCAATCACGAATTGCTCTTTATCGTAATTAAATACTCTCCCTGTGATACACGTCGCAGCATTTGCACTAACTTCTTCTTGGGATTCTGTCATCGCTTTCCTGCTTAGTGCGTCAGCAACTACATTAGCTTTTCCTGGATGATACTGGATATCGCAATCATAATCCTTCAATAATTCCAGCCATCTTTTTTGCCTCCTGTTCAACTCCTTCTGATTAAAAAGATGAATGAGACTCTTATGATCTGACTTAATCTGAAATTTTTCTCCATACAAATAATGTCTCCATATCTTAATAGCATGTACTACTACTGCTAATTCCAAGTCATGAATGTGATAGTTCTTCTCATGTATCTTCAGTTGTCTTGAGGCATACGCAACTACTTGTTCTCCTTGCATAAGCACACATCCTAAACCTAACCCAGACGCATCAGTATACAAGGTAAATGGTTATCCTGGGATCGAAATAGTCAAGATGGGAGCTGATATCAATCTAGCCTTCAATGCTTGAAAACACTCTTCACATTTATCGGTCCAAATAAATTTTTCTCCTTTCTTTGTCAAACTGGTGAGAGGTACAACAATTCTTGTCACACCCCAATTCTGCACATTTCAGAATGGTGTGATGAACCACTAAATAACCAACGGTTCACCCAGGATCTCAAATAGGCTATCCCTGCATTACCTTAACCTTCATACACTCACCATCATAATCAGAGTAAATACACAATAGCGGAAGTCTTATAAATAAATGAACTGAGAACTAAAATGATATCCATAAATAATAGCAAATTATTCTGTGTTTAACTGAGACATAAATATTTAAATACCAAATACATGTCTTGTAAATCCAATAAAAAAAACTATAAAAATATCTAGTCAAATACACACGAGTTGCACTCGCAAGAGGAGTCGTGTGTATCATCTTCAGCTCCAGCGTCCATTGCTGCTATATTCCCGTACGCAGACGCGTTCATATAGTTTTCAACTGTGTAACCTGCATCATCAACTAAAAATATTCGACGTCGAGGGGTGAGCACACAACACGGCTCAGTGAGTAGCCAAAACAATGCAACAATACATATGCATGCAAAAATTTAATTTATATCTTTGGTTTGGTTTGAAGTTTGCAATATGCAATAGAAAGGTTGAGGTAGCCAAAGGTCGCGTTTACTGACTCCGCCTCTATACACGAGTGTGTGACGTTACCCGAAGATTACGTTTATCATCAACTCACATGCACCCAACCATGAACATTATATAACAAAGGTTACGTTTATTGCTATATAGTGCCATACCAACACGTAAACCCCTGCTGACGAGGGCTACAAACTGGGCTCGCAACTAACCAATCCTAATGCCAAACAGTGTATCCAAGGCCTCACCCCATTATCCCTCAGAATGCCCATAGAGATAGAGCTAAGGGCCCCCGGTAGAGTCAGAGACTACAAGGACCGAGACCACCTCCCCTGATACTCTACGACATAATAGTTCCGCTAAGATAATGGCGATACGACGATGCCAATGCACAAGACTTGAGTTAGAGATAGAGCTAAAGTGCTGAGACCCGCCAAAGGTTAACGTTTATTGACGTTCTCATCATACCCCCCTGATACTCACTCGCATCAAGCACATCAACCACACACATACAAGCACATGCCTATTCCTATCATCATCATCATCATCATCATCATGTTATAAACAATAAAGTAAATATGCATGAACAAATAATAGAAATATTGGATGGCATGTTGTATGCACATAACAATCATATTCGCATAGAATCAAACATAGCATAGGACTCAAGAAATAGAAAACAGTTTATTATTAACCAATTTAGTTTGGAGTTAAGGTTCCTAACCTTAGTTTGCTATAGGATGTTTTTCCAAGCTTTAGAATCACCTCTACAGTGTTATTATAATGTTAGCAACACTAACAAAGTCGATAGAATTTAATTAGAATTAATTCCGAATTTTAAAAACCATGCTGTTATCTGAGGGTCGATGCTCAAAATGCATAGGGTCGATGGGTCTATCGACCCTGTCCTCTATCTGAACTTCCCGAATGCTGAGGGTCGATGGTCAGGGTGCATAGGGTCGATGGGTCTATCGACCTTGTGTGCGACCCTCTGTGCAATCAGGTCCAATTTCCAGTTTTTAATTCATTCTTCATGTTTAGGGTCCTATGGCTTGCTTCCACATTCCACTAAACATTCATTCCATGGTCTGAAACCATCATTCATCCTCTTAAATAGCTTTCATGCATTCTCCTAGGGTTTTCCATGAAAACCTAACCATGGATGGATGGTTTGGGTTTCTCTGAAATCCTACACTCAACCATATCTAACCGAAGGTCTGTAGAAACTCATGGAATTAGTATCCATACCTGAGAAGATTATTTTTCTCTGGAAATTCTTCTCCTTTTTGCTAAGTCTTCTTCCTTGCCTCTTTTCTTCCTCTTTTCCTTCTTCTCTCTTTCTCTCAATTCAATTAGGGTTGTGAAAGGAGTGAAAGTGGCTTAGGGACGTCCTTTAAATAGAGTAGGAATGTCCTATAATAGTCATTGAGATTTGGAAAGAATCCCAATAAAAAATTAGGAAATTTCCTAATTTTAGTTTCGACGGCAAGTGAGGGTCAATGATCCCGTCGACCCTGTGGTCTGACACTGTCCGACCCTCTGTCCATTTTTCAGGGTCTGAGTTTCTAATTTGAGAGGGTCGACCCTGTTTAGCTGGGTATGCGACCCTTGCTCTATTTAAGTATTTTTGGGTCGATTTGATACCTGGGATCTCACTCTCCTTCACGCCCTTGGTCCATTGACTCGACCATGATGGGTAAACCTGGTTCAAGGTGGTAAGACCGGGTTAGTTTGACACGGGTCTTACAACTCCCCCCAACTTATAAAAATTTCGTCCTCGAAATTGGACGTACCTTCTGAATCAAATAAGTGAGGGTATTGCTTTCGCATAGCATTTTCTTCTTCCCATGTAACTTCTTCCATGTCTCTACTTTTCCATGTAACCTTAACATAGTAGATATCTTTGTTGCATAGACGTTGAACCTTTCGACTAGTGATTTCCGTTGATGTTACTTCAAATGTCAAATCATCAGTCAATTCTGGCAAATCTACTGTCAAAACATGCGTTGGGTCTTTGACATACTTCTTCAATAAGGAAATGTGAAATACGTCATGCACGCTTGACATAGATGGTGGTAGTGCTAACTGATAAGCTACTTTTCCATGCTTAGCTAGAATTTCATATTGCCCGACATATCTTGGGTCTTTGACATACTTTTCTCTTTTCTTAGTTGCTACAGAGTGGCTCTTAGATTTGTGACATGAGTTTCTTTGTCCTTAGAGTAGACTAGTATGTCGTTAATAAATAAAATGACTGACGTATCCAACATATCATGGAATACCTGATTCATGAGTTCCATAAAAGTTGCGGGTGCATTAGTTAATCCAAAAGACATGACTAAAAATTCATAATGTCCATATCTGGTTTTGAATGCTGTCTTTGGAATATCACCTTTCTTAATCTTCAACTAATGGTATCCTGACCGAAGATTAATTTTGGGGAACACTTTGGCACCTTGCAACTGATCGAACATGTCATCGATCCGAGGCAACGGGTATCAATTCTTGATTGTAAGCTTATTCAATTCTTGATAATCTATACACAGTCGAACGCTACCGTCCTTCTCTTTCACGAACAATACTGGCGCTCCCCTTGGTGATATGCTGGGTTTGATATAACCCTTGTCCAATAACTCCTATAATTGTACCTTCAATTCCTTCAGTTCAGTAGGTGCCATTCGATAGGGTGTTTTAGATACTGGTATGGCTCCGGGCATAAGATCTATAACGAACTCTGTCACTCGGTCGGGTGGTAGTCCTGGTAGTTTTTCAGGAAATACATCCGAAATTTTACGCATAACTTTAATATCCTCCATTCGTGGTGCTTCCTTGGTGAGGTCGATTATGAATACTAGATACCCAATTCCTCCTTTCTCGAGGCATTTTCTAGCCTTCAATGCAGAGAGAATGAGTTTTCGTTTACGGGGAAGTTTGGTTCTCGCAAAACTAAACTCTACTCCTTCTTTGTCTTTAAATGTCAATTTCTTTTCCGTACATAATAGGTTTATGGAGTGCCGAGCTAACCAATCCATTCCTAAGATAACGTCAAAGTCTGCCATCTCAAGTTGAATTAAGGTTGCATCCAAAATCTTCTCATCGATAAGAACTGGACATGGTCCATAACCTTTGTCTAGTTCAACTTCTAATCTCATAGGTGATCGTACAAGAAGTTTGTAGTCTAAAGGTCTGAGGGGTAGATTTAACTTCTTTCCAAACGACACAGATATAAAAGAATGAGTAGCTCTAGAATCAAAGAGTACTCTGGTGGGTAAGCCATTAATAGGTATGATAACTGTGATTTGATTTAATTTAATCTACATGCTCACACAATGTAGTACAAAATGAAAGGTTCAGGTCATACCTGTGACCACGTCAGGCGATGTGACAACATCCTCAGATGTAACTGCATAAACCTTTCCTTGCTGTAGCTGCTTCCTTGGCTTAGGACACTCTCTTGAATAATGTCCTACTTGATTATAGTTTAAGTACTTAACTCCAGCACTACTTTGCATCTGTTGAGGTTGGGCTGTCAGAGTAGTCTTGGCTGCAGCATTGAAGCCTTGAGTACAGAAGGGTTTAAATGTCTTTGAGTTCCCTCCGTAGTATGAATTTCCATTAGGTCTTTTAATACCTCTGTTTTGAGCAAAATAACTTTCCCTCTGGTTCGATTCCAGTACTCGAGCAATCTGTACAGCTTCATTATAAATCTTCTTTTCCAGTCCTAATACATGCTCACGGATGCTTCCCCTAAGTCCCATGATGAACCTTCGAGTTTTGGTATTTTTCTCCTGCATGCTAGACAGAGCAAAGAAAAATAGTTCTTCATAACACTATTGATATTCGTCTACAGTCATCTGTCCCTGATACAGACTTAGAAACTCCTTTTCCATTTGATCTCTGAAACTCCTGGAAAAATACTTCTCAAAGAAAGCTTCTTTATCGATAGCCCAAGTCAGTTGGGCGTGCTTTGTTAACAGATAACTTCTAGTTGATTTCCTCCAATGGTGTGTGTCACCTTTCAACATAAATGTGGCACATAATACATTCTCTTCTTCATTTATAGTCATCATCATAAAGTTTCTTTCCATCTCATCGATCTAGTGAGCTGGCCATAACGGATCTGATGGCTTGCCTGTAAATTCCTTCGGCTTCAACTTCAGAAAACGCTCAATCAGTCTGGAGTAATCAAGCTGATATTGTGCATATGCTCTATACATAAGCGGTTGGTACTGATAATTACCTTGGTTATACCCGCCTTGCGATGCTTCAGGGTTTTGCACTTGGCCTTGTACTGCTTGTGTTTGCGGTGCTTGGGGTACAGTGTTGCTTCCTCCGGGTGCAGTACTAGCTTGTCCTATAGGTAAAGGTGTCATGTTTGCAGCTGAAAAAGCCATTCCCATAGCAGCTTGCATGTTGGCTTGCACTTGCTGTATTTGCTGCAATTGTTGTGCTAAATTCATCACCGCTATAGGTGATGCAAGTAGGTTGGTTATATTGGCTTGGGTGTGCACATTCTGAGGTGCAACATTTTGAGTTCCAATATTTCCTTTCTGTCCTTGCTGACCTTCATTGTCATTATTCTCCATAGGTGGTGGAGATGGATTTTCATTTTGTCTCCTTCTACTTACTCTGCGTCTGGTCATTTAAACTCTTGGTTGAATGGTACTTGGAAAGGCTGTACATGTGAGACAAGATATGATGGTAGTATGGGGTTAGTCTCACAATGGAAGGCGAGAGAAAAACAAAATCAGTAGGTAAAAGTTCAAACAGAATCAAAATGCAGACAACAGTCAGTCATACGGTCGATGGCCTACGGTCGCATGTTATGCGATCATAGGTGCGACCTTCAAAATCCTAGCAACTTACCAAGACCCTATGGTCGATCATACGGTCGATGGTTTTGGTCGAATTGTGCGACTGTATGATTCAAGATCAGGTTTTTAAACCTGTTTTTAAAAAAATTTCCCACTCATTCTCCTTCTTCCTCTTACGGTCTCTACTCAACTCACCACCAGTGAGTTGCTACAGTGTCGACCATTCAAACTTGGTGATTTTCCATCGATCTACAACCGTCACTCCATTCCTTGAGGTATGTTCTCCTTTTTTCTCCATTTTTAAGCTTTCATACCTAGGGTTTTTTGCTATTTGTAGGGTTTTCTTCTAATTAATATTTTTCTGACAGTAAAAATTTAATTTTTGTTAGGGGATTTTGCTATTGGCCACCCAATGGATGAAAGCCCTCAAAAAAATTTGAGTTTCATCGGTCAGTTTAGTAGAAACTTGAAAATTCTCATTTTTGACCTAAATTTTGGGGTTTTTCCTAATTGTCAAAATTTCTTCAAATTTGACCTACCTAGTTTAAATTTTCGATTATATGAGCCTTGTAGGATGGTTTGGGACCTATGTACCTGCCCAAATGTTTGGGTGAAAAGTGAGGCTTTTTCCATTTTACGTCGTTATGTTGTAAAATTTTCAAATTTATCTAACTTGTTTTCTTATTTTCTTCTCTTGCAGTTATCATGGTTCGCACTAAGGTTCCTCGAGTTCATGACCCATGACGTTTTTGGTCCGTTGAAGCAGAGGTGCGATATCCTTGGTTTGACCAAAAGAAAGTTAAAGGGGGTCGGTGTGTGAACCTAGCCCATTTAGCCCTGTTTGATGTGGAAAAGGGCGTTTGGTGATATGGGCTGGCTTCCAGTGAGCTTCGTATCACCAGCTGGGTGAAAGGGGTTCAGATCTCTTTCAACTGTTAGGAGTTGGCTGATCTCCTAGGCATTTCCAACGATGGTCAGTTAGATTACTACGCACCCAGGGAGCCATAGTTTTTGTCTACACAGATGTGTGCAGAGATAGATAATCAGAATCTTTGGGATGACCGCTGTGAGGTAAAAGCAGTCAACCTGCATCCAGAGCCACGTGTCTACTGCAAGATTATCCTACATAATCTTATTCCCCAGGGTGGACACTACAAGATGGTCTCACAGTTGACTCAGTACCTGCTGTACTGTATCTGTACTAGGCAGTCAGTCTGCCTCCCATATATCATTCTTCGGACTATGTACAGAGCTACGTTGCCTGACTCCAGAGGTAACTTGCCCTATGGGCGGCTGATCTCCACCTTGCTCGCTCGTCTATAGGTGGACCTATTGGATGAGAGGATACTTGAGGACACCTTTTCAGCCGACCTTGATTGGGAGGCCATCAGCAGGATGTGCATAAGAGAGATACAGGTCAGTGATGATGAGAGAAATGTTATGAGACGTCTTCTCACTCGGGTAGCGGCAGCAGATGCAGAGGCGGCAGCAGCAGCAGCAGCAGAGACACACGAGGGTGGTAATGAGGAGGATGATGATTGGATATATATGGATGTAGATGCCATCCCTCCTCCATCGCCACAACATTTGACTGGAGCTGGCCCTTCTAGGACTTATCATTCAGCTGGCCCTTCACGCCCACCACCAGATGACATGATGGGACTGTTATGTGAGATTAGAGAGGCTCAACGCGTGACTGATTAGAGAGTAGGAGATTTTCTAAATGCCCAACGCTCTACAGACTACTGGGTAGCGGATCTGGCACCTAGTCTCAGAGCGACTCAGACTCAGGTAGCCTGGCTCGCGAGAGTATATGCTGAGGACTACGATAGAGATCGTGAGGCTCCTCCTCCTCCAGCACCTCCAGATCCATGATTGCCCTTTATATCTTTTTCCTTTTATATTATAGAGTAACTGTCCGGATTGTGGATTGTACTCAGATTTGATGTACATTTGTCTTGTTTCCATATATATATATATATAATTGATTTTTCCTTTACATATGTGCATTAATCTTTTTCTTAGTTTATGTCTCATACAACACAGGTACTTATGGTGTGTAATTATTACATCTTTTAAATTTATTCTAACTTAGTTCATGACTCATGTGGAAGTAGTTAGGTCAATCGGTAGAACCTGAGATGCTCTGATACCAAGTTGTCACACTCCAATTCTGGTCTGACCAAAATGGTTTGATGAACTGCCAATAACCAATGGTTCACCCAGGATCTCGCATAGGTCGTATCCACCATATCAAACCACACACACATTCTACATTAATATTCAGAGGTAATAAACAAATAAGCGAAAGTCTTACAGATGATGAACTGAGGGTCTAACAGTGATAAATAAATATTTAATCCAATTATCTCCAAACCACAAGACATAAAAATAAATAATCAATTACATATCCGATGTTCAAACTATAACTAAACCTAAGCAAAAACACATTGGTTGCACTCGCATGATGAATCATGCGCATCTTCTTCAGCTTCTACGTCTATCGCAGCAACGTGTCCATACGTTGGCACATTCATATATTCTTTAACGGTAGGACCTGCATCATCAACTAAAAATATTTGACGTTTAAAGGGTGAGCACACATCATGACTCAATGAGCAAACAAAACAATGCAACAAACATATGCATGCATTCAATTCATATCTTTGGTCTGGTTTTTAAGTTTGCAATGTGCTATAGAAAGGTTTGGTGTCCGCCGCACCTCTATATACGAGTGTGTGAATCTGCCCAATGGATCAAACATCATTGCCATCCTATATGCACCCATCATGGAATAGAGATAGAGCTAAAATGTCCTGATCAAGCACCGTTAATACTTCTCCTGATGCCCTACCCATACCAATACGTAAGCCCCTATTGGAGAGGGCTAACAAACTGGGCTCGCATCTAGCCAATCCTAATGCCAAACAGTGTATCCAAGGTCTCACCCTAGCATCCCTTAATACGTCTATAGAGATAGAGCTAAGGCCCCCCGGTAGAGTCAGAGACCACACGGTCCGAGACCACCTCCCTTGATGCCCTACGACGTAATAGTTCTGCTAAGGTAATGGTGATACGACGATGTTAGTGGGCAAGACTTGAGTAGAGATAGAGCTAGAGTCTGGTGACGAGATCGAAGAACACCATGCCACGTCCTTTCCTTGATACTCGACTCGCATCCAACACGCCAACCACACACATACATTCACATGCCTATTCCTACCATCATCATCATCATCATCATGTTATAAATAATATGCATGAACAGTAATAGAAGGAATATTGGATGACATGTGAGATGCACATTACAAGCATATAAGAATAGGATCAATCATGGCATTGGACTCAATAAAAATAAATAATTCGTTATTATCCAATTAGTTTAGGTTTTGTTCCCTCACCTGTTAGCGATTCTCGATGTCCTTCCAAGCCTTGAAATTCTCTTTGATTTGATTTAACAACCTAAAAGTTATATGAATTTAAGTTAGGGTTCATATGTGACATGTTACAGTAGTCAGGAATCGAAACAGAGCACTGATAGGTGCCTGATTGGTCCTATGGTCTCATGCTGTATCGACATTACTGTCTACGATCGATGCCTTACGATTGCATATGGTGTGACCGTAGCTACGACCATATGATTTTTGAAATCTTCCCGAATGCCTATGGTCAATCCTCTGGTCATACTGGTCATGCCATGGTTGACCGTAGCTACGACCTTGAGATTTTTGGTCACAGTCTACATGAAATTCGAGTTCCTCCTGGGTAAATCCTTCTGTTCTTCAATGGGTTTTATTCTAAGGTCATCCAATGGCCATCATTAGTAATTTTTTATCAACCCTAATCATCAAATTCACTCCTCATGGTTCTCCTTGGGATTTTCTCAAGGAAATCACATTGATCATAATAGGTTGATATTGCCTATCCTCTATAAAAGTTTTATTCTTAGAGTTTACATCTCCAGAGATTCGTTTCATACCTTTGCCTGTGATAAAGAGTCAATCCCTTCTCAGAAAACTCTTCTCCTTAGCTTTTTCTTCTTATCCTTTTCTTCCTTTTCTTTCTCTAGGGTTTACTAATGTTCTAAAAGAGTGAAAAAGGGCTGAGGGATGTCCTTTATATAGAGGAAAACTCTCCATATATAGTTCTCTTTCAATTAGAAAAGCAATCCCTTAGTTTAGGAAAGTTTTCAAAACTCAGAATCTGAGTCTGAGTTCTCACGGTCGATCATACGGTCGCATAAAACGTCGACCGTAAGGTCAAAATCGTCGACCGTGGGGTTCTGGATTTGATATTTTTGGTTCCCTTCCTTATGGTCGACCATACCTACTCAGGCATGCGACCTTAGGTATGTTTTTAGTATTTTTAACTCAATTTTTATACCTGGTTTGTGATCTATATTTACACGCTCGGTCCACTTGGTCCAGGAATGATGGGAAGACCTGGCACGACACGGTTAGACCAAGTTTGTGGAGTGTGGGTCTTACAGGTCGCACCTTGCACGACCACACAAGGTCGACTACACAAAGATTTTTAACTATGAAAGCTATGAAATTTTGGGAAATAATTTGTTTTGATATATTCAATATGATGCTATGCGACTAAGCTTAAGAACTGCCATTTTGTATAACTTTTCACTTACGTTGGCTATGCAAACAGATCATCAGTCGACAATATGATATAGCTGGTCATACTCATGGAAATAGTCATAGAGGCCGTAGCCTCACCCCACCACTATCTGAAATGAGAAATGCTAATGAAAACCCTAAAGGATAAAAACAATGTGAACCAGAATAATGTACCTTAGGGAAAAAATAATCAGGCCACCCCAACTAACCTACCAGGATCACCACCTGATCTGGCCATGGTTGTGATGAATTTAGCGCCACAAGTTCAGGACTTACAGCAATCGTAGATGAATATGCGGGTTGCCTTGGGAATTATGCTATTAGTTGTAAATACCACACCAACACCTCCTGGTCAGAACAACATAGTACCAGTGGGTAGCAGCGTTGTGCTTCCAGCACCCATAATCGATAATACGGTGCCCATTGTACCTGTGAAAAATAACACCATGCCCACAGCGTAGCAGGTTCCAGTAATGTTCACCCTAGTGCATAATTTTGGAGTACAACAAGGGGTGAAAAACCAAGAAAGTTACCATAATTAGCCACCCATATATGGTTATTATGAGAAAAATCAGCTTGACCACTCTAGGCTGATAGAGCATTTTCTGAAAATAAAATCGAAGGAGTTCACGGGCAAGCCATTAGACCCATTGTGGTCAGCTCATTGGATTGACAAAATGGAGAGGAATTTCATGATTATAACTATCTCGGAAGAAGAAAAGGTGTTGTGTGCAACTTTTATGTTGAAAGGTGATGCACACAATTGGTGAAAGTCTACTTGGGGTTATCTTCTGACCAACGCATCCATCTGACATGGACTATATTCAAAGAAGCCTTATTTAAGAAGTATTTTCTCAGAAGCTTCAGAGATCAGATGGAGAAGGAATTCTTAAGTCTATATCAAGGTCAGATGACTGTTGACGCTTATCAACTGTGCTATGAAGAGTTGTTCTTCTTTGCTCCCTCCAGTATGTAAGAAGAAGATATCAAAATCTAAAGGTTCATCGTGGGACTTAGGGAAAGCATTCGAGAGCATGTATTAGGACTGGAAAAGAAGATCTACAATGAAGCAGTGTAGATTGGTCGAGTTCTAGAGTTAAGTTAGAGGGAGAGCTATTTTTCTCAAAGCAAGGGTGATAAGAGGCCTAATGAAAATTCATTCAATGGAGGGAATTCGAAGACCTTCAAACCATTCAGGACACAAAACTTTAATGCAGCAACTAAGACTACTCAGCACTTAACCTCAGCAAAAACAAGGAAATGCTGGAGTTAAATACTTAAGCTGTGAACAAATAGGGATTATTCAAGGGACTGCCCTAAACCAAGGAAGCAGTTACAACAAGGAAAGATTTTTACTGTAACTTCTGAAGACACTGCCGCATCATCCAATGTGGTTACAGGTATGACCCAAACTTTTATTTTTATAATACCTTGTGTGAGTATATAGACTAAATTAGGTAAAATCACAGGTATCGTACCCATAGATAGCATACCTACCAGAGTACTTTTTGACTCTAGAGTCACCTATGAGGACAAGAGTTTATCCACCCATTTCTGATGGACGATAAATGATATGGAGTCGCCACCTAGATTAAGGTCTAGGATCTATAAAGATATAGTCTCATCATGAGCAAAGACTTCTATTGACTCATTTGACCCAATATATTGGCTTTGATCTATCAGAGAATAAGTAAGCATTCAAGGTACAGTTTGGAAAGGCGTTAGACACCCAAAGCTATCCGATCTAAAAATCAGCCTCCTATATGATTATACTTTTCTTAGACTCTATGGTTCTGACTGTTCATGGTCAATGGATGATGACTAGGGCTTATGGGGGATCCTATGCCAAGTTGCTAACTTCTAACCTAGGTTCAGTTGAACATGTTCTGAAAGTAAATAAACAAGCAAAATAATATACAGTGAATCAAACCAAAGATGGTTCGATGATGGACTGAATCTGAGACATTCAAGACATCTTAAATTGCCTACGTATTCTAATCCTGAAAATCAAGTCCATAATGTAGTTCGAACGGAATGTGATTAAGGTTTATGGATGTGATTTATGCTTAAGCTTTCTTAGATTTAGTTGTTCAAGTTGATGTTTATGCTTAATGATGATTGAGATTAAATCTAGAGATAGCCTATGTGAATGGAAGTGAATATGGATACAGATATAGATATGGATATGGATATGGATATGGAGGACCTAAGGATACTAAGATGTGGTACCGTACTTGGAGAGGTCCTCTAAGTTGCCTACGTATTTCAGAGGTCCTGAAAATCAGGTACAACGTAGTTCGTTGGGATGTTTTGATACTCTCGGGGAGGAATCCATCTCTCTCTACTCTTGGGGAGCAATCCGTCTCTCTCTACTCTAGAGGAGCAATCTGTCTCTTTACTCTCAGGGAGAAATTTGTCTCTCTACTCTTGGGGAGCAATCTGTCTCTCTCTACTCTCGAGGAGCAATCTGTTTCTCTCTACTCTCAGGGAGCAATCTATTTATCTTTACTTTTGGGGGAGCAATATGTTTCTCTCTACTCTCGGAGAGCAATCTATTTTTCTCTACTCTCGGGGAGCAATATGTTTCTTTCTACTCTCGGGGAGCAATCTGTTTCTCTCTAGTCTCGGAGAGCAATCTATCTCTTAACTCTCAGGGAGCAATCTATCTCTCTCTACTCTCAGGGGGCAATCTGTCTCATTACTCTCAGGGAGCAATCTGTTTCTCTTTACTCTTAGGGAACAATCCATCTCTCTATACTCTCAGGGAGCAATCTATTTCTTTCTACTCTCAGGGAGCAATTTATTTTTCTGTACTCTCGGGAAGCAATCTGTTTCTCTCTACTCTCGGGGAGCAATCTGCCTCTCTCTACTCTCAGGGAGCAATCTATCTCTTTTCACTCTTGGGACTATCTCTCTCTACTCTCGGGGAGCAATTTATCTCTCTCTACTCTGAGGGAGCAATCTATCTCTCTCTACTCTCAAGGAGCAATCTATCTCTCTCTACTCTTTGGGAGCAATCTATCTCTCTCTACTCTCAGGGAGCAAGGGTATATGAGTTCGTGTTTGGGAATCTCTCCAAACTGCCTACCTATCTTAGGATGCTACCCTCTGAATCAGGATCCGCGTAGTTCGAATGCTGATTCAATTCATTCATGTGTTCTTTCAAGATCAGGGTGTGGAACCTAAATGCTCTATGGTTCGATTCACATCACACCTATTTAGTTTTCTGCTTCCTAGAGAAGATGAGCTGAGGGGTAGGGATCGTCCTAAAGCTACCCTTGACCTAAAACCATAATTTGGCATTTGTTGGGTTAGACTTCATATCTTTTGATTAAAATTTATCATTTTCATTCTTACCCTTCTCGTGAATGTGGGTGCCTACATACACGTCCCCACACCTATAATGTCTACTAGGTGTATAGATATGACAGTTTGACTAGGGTGTTACAGAAATTAAGTTATTGCTAATAATATGTAAGCATTCAAACGAGGCAAGCAACAACATATATCACATCAGGTATAGCAATAAAGCATGTGAATATCAAAAGGATAGACATGGCATCTCATGTATTATTTCTAATCAAATTATGTCTCAATGTGTATTCGACTGAATTCTCTAGATTTATGGTTGAGGTCTAATGTGATTCTCTCAATATCTCAAGATCAGATCTTTGATCTAACAGTTTGATATCTTCAATAATGTATCAAGATCAGATCCTCAATCTAACGGTTAGTTCTCTTCAAAATATTATGATTATGATTGACTACTTAGATTTCATCAAAACAGCCAAGATCAATGGCTCATATCTCACATCAAGTTTAGCTCAGATCTCACATCAAATTTAGCTATGATTGTACTAAGATCTAACAACTAGATTTTTTTAAATCACTTCATCATGATCAGATTAGGAAATCAATGGCTCAGATCAGTCCTAATGTCAATCCAATGGTTCAAATTCATCTAAATCGCATATCATGACAATCTGACGGTTCAAATTTATTTAAATAATTCTTGATGACAATCCAGCGGTTCAAATCACTTAAAATCATAATCCAATCGTTCATATTCATTTAAATCACTTATGATCAAGATCTAACATTCAGATTCCTTCATAATGATAATCTAACCGTTCAGATTCCTCTAAATCATTTATAATCCAGATCCAATGGTTCAGATTCCTCTAAGATGCTCATGATCAAGATCTAATGATTCAAATCGCTCATCATGATAATCCAACCATTCAGATTGACTATAATCACTTCCAAAGATAAACTAATCATTCAGATTCATTAAAATTACACCAATGGTGCATATTCATCATCATATGATCAAAAATAAAATTATCATCCAATGATCAATTTTATCACCACAAAATTCAAGATCAGTAGCCATAATCAACGCCATAAAAATTTCCAATTATATGGTTGGACCAATCTCATAAAATTCCAATCGTATGGATCAATCACATTAAATTCAGATCATGTGGTTGGATCAATCTCATTGAATTTTTAAATCTAAAGGATCATAACCACATCAAAATTCCAAGATTAATGGTCAAGATTTAATCATGTGAAAATTCAACATTACATGACCATATTTTTAATCACATTGAATTCAATCATCAATTGTCTAAATTTCATTCACATTAAAATTCCTAAATCAAAGGTCATGTTTTATTCACATTAAAAAATCCAAGATCAATGGCCATGATTTTTACTCACATCAAAGTTCCATAATCAATGGGTATGATTAACTCATTAGACTTCTAAACATAAAGGCCATATTTAATTCATTAAGATTATCTCATAAAATTTCCAAGCTTGTAGTCGGACCAATTTCGATCACATGAAATTCAAGCATTATTGGGATCAAATTTATTACATGGAATTTAGGCATAATCAGATCAATCACGTAAAATTTCTTTCATGATCGGATCAATCACATGAAATTTCTTTCATGATCGGATCAATACGATCACATTAAATTCAAAGCACATGGTTGGGGCAGATTATTGATTGATTACAAGGGTAATGGATCTGCAGAATATGAGGGAAAACATGAGAGACAGATGGAGGATGGAATTAAGGTTGGGGTGTGATCACAAGGAGTAACAATCCATGGTAAGGTTGCTGGGTGGGTGTCTAGATCAGGCCGTAAGGATGAGCAAATTGGGGCTTGCGGACAGAATGGTGGTCGTAGGATCAGTCGGGGTGGCCAAGTGTTGTGGAGAGTAGAGGTGGTGAAGGGTAAAGACAGATGGCCCGAAGAAATAACAAACACAAAAAAGGGGGTGCGGGCTTACCTGATCACGCGTACAACAAGGTCGGCGAGCAACAGGTCAATCGTCGGTAGAGCAGGTATTCTGCTATCCCTGCTTCTTCTTCTTCTTCTTCTTCTTTCTCTTCTGCTTTCCTCCTCCCTTTCGATCTTCTCTTCTATCCAGCTTATATCGCAAAATTCCCTCCCTCTTTCTTCTGTTCCGTCTTCTTCTTCCTCTTCTTTTTCATCTTCATCTTCTACTTCTTCAGATCCCCTCCTTTTTTTTTTTCATTCATTCCTTATTCTCATCTTCAATCAGTTTCTCCTCCTCTTTTGGTTTCTCTCAGCCCCTCTCCTCTTTGTTTCCTTCTCTTAATTTCTTCCCATATTTCTTATCCACCCTCTTCTTTCTCTGATCTCTCCATATCTTTTCCTCCCATTCTCTTTTGGTCTCCTTTTCTTTTCTCTCTTCTCCAGTTTCTTTTTTTCTCTTATTCTTTCCATAGAGTTGATTGACCTTCTTGCCTTCTTTCATTCTCTATTTTTTTTTTCTCTTAACTTCTTTCCTAATTCCCTCCTCAGATTTTTCCTTGTCGGTCTTTGCTCTCGCCCAGTCTCAGGTTTCTTCCCATATTAACTTCAAAACAAGCCTCTTGCCTTTCCTTTCTTGGTTCTTTCCCATTTTCGTTCTTTCCTTTCAGTCGGATCTCCCTCTCTCTTTCTTTCCTATCTAGATAAACCTCATGCATTCTCTCTCCCTCATCTTTCCTTTCTAGAGAAACCTCATGGATTCTCTCTATGACACCTCACTGCCAGCCTCTTTTAGAAAGAAATCCTTCTCTGTTTCTTCTCTCTTGATTTTCTTTCTTACTTTCTCTTTAGAATCCCCCACCGAAACCAACCCACTTCTTTCCAATATAGCCCCGGCCAGCTCCCTTATATATATATTAGATACATTTATTATATATCTAATATTATATAATATAATATTCTTGTAACCATAATGTATAATATGTACATGTCCATGGGTTGCTCTGACTTCTGGACAGGCTTGAATTGGTTTGGACTGACTTAGGTTGACTGGGTTAGGCCAAGACTAGCCGAAATTAAACTGGTTTGATTGGTTTCCTTTCTCTCTCTCTCTCTCTCAATTAAACTGGTTTGGTTGGTTTCCTCTCTCTCTCTCTCTCTCTCTCTCTCTCTCTCTTTCTCTCTTCTCTCATTTCATAGGCCATTTCAGCTGCAATTCGTCACAAAATTTTTCGACGATCTCTGCCCAAAAATTTTGTTCACTTTGTAGAGCACTAAAAATGAGAAATACTGGAGCTTGAATGATTTGGACGTAAAATAGCCAACTTATGAATTTCTGAAGTTTAAACAGACCAATTTACGATAATTGGGTCAGCAACTCTGCATGGGATGCCTCGACGGCCTTTGTCCTAAATTTTCTACATCCACATTATAGAGCACTAAAAATAAAGAATAATGGTACTGAAATCACCTCATTTGGACGTCGGATGAGCAAGATATGAGAAGATGAAGTTTAAATAATTAAACTTGCGATAATTTCCATGCAAGCCATTGGATGATTATATTAATTTCAGAAAATACCCTTTTTTCTTATTCTCGGACTAAAATCACCATATCTTCTTCGTTAGATATTGAAATTGAGCGATTTTGGTCTCATTTTGAAGGTATTTCCAAGACTTACGCATCCATGTAGGTCACAGCCCATGACCTTGCTATGGGGCCCATTGAAAGCTGTGTCGAAGTCGCAGCTAAAAATTCAGACCTTGCATTGGGATCCATCAACTTACCATATGATTTCACTTACGCTTCTGGACACTGGGGGTTATCTCAGTTCTTCTCAAAACACTATAGAGAGCATGCTGGGACTGATTGACTATCGCTTCTAAGAGAGTTTCACTTGCCTCCCCTGTATTTTTCAAACTTTCTCTCACCTCTCCTACTTTGCTGTCTACACTTCGATAAGACTTTGTTTAGCTAGGGAATGACAAAAATGGGGTGCTTACACCATCCACTCTTTTGTATCGATGACTTTTGGAAAGAAATTAAATGTGCCTCTCAGACCCTTAAACTTTAAGCTATTAGTGTGGTCGCCTATGAGATTAGAAGCGAAATTAGACAAAGGTTATGGACCATGTCCAGTCCTTAATGGTGGATAAACTATGGATGCAAACTTAATTCAACTGGAGATGACAGACTTTGACATCATCTAAGGAATGGACTGGTTATTTCAGCATTTCATAAGTTTAATGTGTGCTAAAAAGAAATTGATCTTCAAAGGCCAGGACAGTGTAGAATTCAGCTTTTTGGGAACCAAACTTCCTCTTAAGCAGAAGCTTATCCTCTCTGCATTAAAGGCTAAGAGATGCCTTGAGAAAGGAGGAACTGGATATCAAGTATCCGTAGTTGATTTTACCAAAGAAACATCACGGATGAAAGATATAGAGGTTGTGCGGGAATTTTTAGATGTATTTCCTGAAGACTTACCAGGGTTGCCACCCGATCGAGCAACGGAGTTCATTATAGACCTATTGCCAAGGTCAGCACCTGTGTCTAAGGGCCTAAGAATGTTATGAAGATTAGAAGTTTCTTGGGTTTAGCTGGGTACTATCATAGTTCATGGAAGATTACTCTAGAATCGTCGTACCTCTCACCAACTGACCAAAAAAGGAGAAAAATTTGTTTGGACCGACAAGTGTGAATAATGTTTCCAAATGCTGAAGACAAGATTAATATCGGCTCCCATCTTGACCATTCTGGTACCAGGACAACCATTTATTTTTGCACACCGATGCTTCAGGATTAGGTTTGGGATGCGTACTGATGCAAGGAGAACAAGTGATTGTGTATGATTCAAGATAACTAAAGGAGCACGAGAAGAATTACCCAACTCATGACTTGGAGCTAGCGGTGGTGATTCGTAACATCAAGACATGGAGACATTGCTTGTATGATGAGAAATTCTAGATTAAATCGGATCGCAAGAGCCTTACCTATCTCTTTACCCAAAAAGAGCTGAACATGAGACAGAGAAGGTGGTTTTGAACTTTTGAAGGACTATGACTGCGATATTCAGTGTCATTGGGCAAAGCTAATGTCGTAGCTAACGCTTTGAGCAGGAAAAGTATATTGAAGATGGACAAAGGACTAAGTACCAATGCTGCCTTATGTTCCATAGCAACAGTATCGGATTTGAAAAAAGAATAGTAAATTATAAAAACACGTGTGGATCTGGTAGAGCAAGGACTGATCCATAAGTTCTCACTTATGTTCGTTGCTTTGACAATCATTCTAGATTTGTTAGATGAAGTAAAAGCAATAATTTTATTGGACCCCTATCTGAGGATGCTACAAGAAGATCTGGAGAATGGTAAGTTAAACCCTGACTTTACATTGGATTCTGAAAAGACTTTGAGATTCAGAGGACGGTTATGTATACCTGAAAGTGAAGATTCAGACCTTCGACAAAGAGTTATGCCTGATTCTCATTTCACACCATACTCAGTACATCTTGGAAGTACTTAAATGTACCAAGATCTAAAGAGATTATATTGGTGGAGAGGAATGAAAGCAGACGTGGCTAAGTATGTGTTCCAGTGTTTAAATTGTTAGCAAGTAAAGGCTGAAGATAAAGACCAGCAGGCTTGTTACAACCACTACCTAAACCAGTCTAGAAATGAGACTGCATCACCATGGATTCCGTCACTAGGTTACCATTGACTCCCAGATTAGTTGACGCAGTCTGGGTAATTATCGATCATTTGACTAAGACAGCTCGTTTCATAGCCATACGGCCTCAGTATGCCTTGGAGCAGCTAACGAAGCTGTATATAGATAATATAGTCTGATTACATAGTGTACCTGAGAGCATTGTGTCAGACCGAGATCCCCGCTGTACTTCAAAGTTTTGGGAAGAATTACAGAAGGCTATGGGAACAACATTGAAGTTCAGTATGGCATTCCACCCTCAGACTAACGGGCAGTCGAAGCGAACCAAACAGATCCTAGAAGATATGCTCCATGCTTGTGCTATTGATTTCAAGGGTGCTTGGGATGAAAAGTTATCATTAATGGAGTTTGCTTATAATAACAGCTATCAAGCTACTATACATATGTCACCCTATGAAGCATTGTATGGTAAAAAGTGTTGAACTCCTTTATTCTAGAATCAAGTTGAAGAGCGAAGAATCATAGGACCTGAGTTTGTCGAAGAAACTTTTCGAGTAGTTGACATAATCAAGGAAAGAGTTAAGATAGCTCAAAACCGTCAAAAATAGTATGCTGATAGCTGACGCCGAGACCTTGAGTTTGTGGTAGGTGACAAGGTATTCCTAAAGATATCGCCTATGCATGACTTGAAGCGGTTCGGTAAGAAGGGTAAGCTGTGCCCCAAATATATTGGACCATATGAGATTCTAGCTAGACGTGGAAAGGTGGCGTTTCAGCTAGTACTACTGCCATCTATGTCTGGTGTACATGATGCATTTCACGTCTCATTGTTAAAGACATACATCAGAGATCCAATGCACGTCTTAACAGCGGATCCACCTGATTTGCCTGAAGACCTGACATTCGAAGTAGTGCCATTCGAAGTCATCGGTCAGAGATTCAACGTCTTTGCAACCGCGACATCTATTATGTCAAAGTTACCTAAAGAAGCCAAGATGTAGAAGAGATTACTTGGGAAGAAGAAAATGCTATGTGGAAGCAATATCCTCACCTATTCGACTTGGAAGGTATGTACAAATTTCGAGGATGAAATTTATTTAAGGAGGGAGTTGTAAGATCCGCACTCCACTAGTTGGGTTTAACAATATCATGCCAGGTCTTCCCATCATAGTCGGCTTGAGCGGACCAATGGTGTGAAGGAACCACAAGGCTAGGTGAATGAATCAACCCAAAAATAATGTATTTTGGTTGTGTGGTTGATTGACAGTCATTGTGTGGCCGACCACTTAGTCAGAAAGTGAGGTCAGTCAAATTTAATTGAGTGGTCAGGCAATCTACCTTAGGTGGTCGACCGGTTCTGTGACCACACAGTCGACCACACAAACTTGAAACCGACTCAATGATTTGGAAACTTTCCAAGTTTAGATAATCTATTTCATAGTTAACAGAGGATTCTATATGGAGGTTTCTTCTCTATATAAAGGACGTCCCTTAACCTCTCTCACTCTTTTAGAATTAATTCCAAAACCCTAAACCTAAGAGAGAAAGAGAAGGAGAAAGAGAAGAAAAGGAGAAGGAAGCTTGGAAAAGAGAATTTGCGTAAGAAGTTACTATCCCTCTCTGCCGAAGGGACTGTAAGGAATCTATTCCTATAGATGTAGGTTGATTAGGATTGATCTCCCATCAATGAGTTGATGAGATGAACCAAATGTTTTGATTGAGATCATGCAATTTCTCAATTAATCTCAAAGAGAAACCATGGAAATAGGTTAGGGATAAATTGTTGATGGAAAACCATGAATTAAGCCATAGAATGACCTTAGGAGGTGTTCCAATAATGAACTTAGAGTTAGACTGAGAAATACCTTCGAACACAACCAGAAAGTTGTGTAGTCGCATCAGTGGCCCACCACAGACTCTTGGGAAATTATACAAAGTTGTATGGTCACATCACTGGACGCATGATGTGTAACCACACAACATCCGGTGGAGCTAAAATACTTTTTGGGTGGAACAAGAATTCGTCCTATTCGAGGATGAATTCTTTTAAAGAAGGGGAGAATGATGCAGCCCAATTGAATCCATGTTCAATAATTATGTCATTACATCAAGGCCCAAGCCCACAAAATTCATTTGACCCAAAATCTATTGGCACAGGGCCAAGGTATGAACCAAGCTACAAAAGAACCAATGAACCTGACCCTAGCCACCTTGAAACTAGTCCTTTTTTGGTGATCTTTCAAGTCCCTAGTGGGGAGTGAGGTGGCATCTTTTATTCAAGGATTTTAATATATTCTTTACATTGGAGCTTGCATCAAGACATGAGACTTTGCATCAAGATATTGGAACTTACATCAAAACTTTGGAGCTTGCATCAGTACACATTAGGACAAGTTTCAATGCCTTAAAATAAGAATCAAACATTGGAACAAATTTTTATGTATTGAAAATATTTAAATCATTTATGTTTCTTTTTTATTTTCTCTATGTACAATCTCAACCTTAGGATTATAGAGGATGGTTGAGATTATTTTGAGTTATTTAAGGTTTGTTAAGCCTATAAATAGTGGTTTATTCTCATGTAATAGAAGAAGATGATTTGGTGAATAAAATTTGGATTGAAGTTTATCTTCTCCTTTAAACCTTGAAGAGTTCATTTTGAAACCTAGAAGAGTTTCACTTCAACCTTAAGGAGTTAGAGTTTTTCTATCCCTTGAAACCTGGAAGAAGTTTCATTCCATCCTAGAAGAGTTGGAACTTTATTCTTCACCTACTTCCTGGAAGAGTTGTAGGCTACTTTTGGAGTTGATTTACATCCTAGAAGAGAAGTAAGTCACCCCACATTCACTTCCATCAATTATATCCTTTTTGTTTTTATGACCTGAAATTTTTTTCAAAAAAATTTGTTTTCGCACTTCACGGCAATCCTTTTTTATCCATTTTGTCATATCTTTCACTTTCCTGATCTGTTATTTTCATAAGTGAAAATTGGCTTACATCAGCTTGTCGATTGGTTTCATTCCTCTATAGCAAGGAACCTAAGGTAAGAGACTAACCTCTTTAGGTGGTAGGAATAGTTGGATTAACCTTACCATCATCGTGTTGGTAAGTGGAACCTAAATTTGGGGCTAAGATCATGAGATCTCCCCATTAATTTAAAGAAAATCATGAAAATAGGTTAGGGATACTTGTAAACCGAAATCAACAAGGAATGAAAGCCATAGAAGGACCCTAGAAGGTGTTCTAAGGATGAACCAAGGATTTGATTGAGAAAAACTTAAGAATACATCCAACAGATTGTGTGGTTGGATCACTGGTAGACCATGAGAGTAACCAGTGAGTCGACCACAGACTCTTGGGATGTTTACCTAGGGTTATGTGGTCACATCAGTGGTCGCATGTTGCCTGACCACACAGTCGACCACATAATGTATGGACGACATATACCTACAACCATTGCATCGACCACTCAGTTGTAAAAAGCCTATTTTGATGTCAGACTAGATTTTTGACTATTGTAACCTAATACCATCAAACTTTAATCTAAATTCATAAATTATCTAGGTTGTCAACTAGTACAAGTGAATTTTCAAAGCTTGGAAGGGAGTTAATACTACAATCAAAGGTAAAGAAACAAGACCTAGACTAATTGGATAATAACAAGCCATTCTTTCTTTTACTTGTCCAATGCTATGATTGATGCCATGCTTGTATGATTATAATGTACATCTCACATGTCATCCAATATTATTACTATTCTAGCTCATGCATATTTATTTTATTGTTTTACTCTATTATTGATGATGATAGAAATAGGCATATGTTTGTGAGTGTGGTTGGTGTGCTGTGTAAGGAGGGGTATGTGATCCCTAAATCATGCATCACATTGATATCATCATGTCGTTGTTACCTTAGCTAAACTAGTACGTCGTAGGGCATCAGGGGGTATTCGCAGACCATGTAGTCATTGACTCTATCGAGGAACCCTAGCTCTATCTCTATGAATGTATTGAGGAATACTGGGATAAGGCCTTGGATACATATGAATGACATTTAGGATTGGTTAGTCACCAGTCTCGTTTACGAGCCCTCACCAGTAGGGCATACGTACTGGTATGGATAGAGCATCAAGGGAAGTATTGGCAATGTTTGATCTGGATACTTTAGCTCTATCTCTATTCCATGGTAGATGCATGTGGGACGACATGGTATTTGATCTATTGGGTGGATTTATACACTCATGTATAGAGGTGCGGTGGCTGCTTATCCTTTTTATAGTACAGTTGCATACTTAAACTAGACCAAAGATATAAATTGAATGCATGTATATTTTTACCCATTATTTTATTTACTCACTGAGCTATTTTGTATGTTCACCCCTCGACGTCGAATATTTTAGTTGATGATCTAGGTCCTATAGTGGAAGACTATATGGAGGCACCATCATATGGACACGTGGCGACAATGGATACATAGGCTGTGGAAGACGAGCACGACTCTTCTTGTGAGTGTTTTCGATATCTTTATTCTTAGTTTATTCATATTTTAGTTATAGGAAACCTGTAATATATTATTAAATTATGTTTTGGTTTATTTAGAGATAACTATAATTTTTATTTACTTATCATGTTAGACCTCAGTTTATTATTAATAAGACTTCCACTATTTACTTTATTATCTTTGATTGATGTAGAATATGTATTTGGTTTGGATTGTTGGCATGAACTTTCGAGGTCATGGCTTGAACTATTGGTTTTTATGATGGTTCATCACACTTCTGGTTTGTCTGAAAATAGGGTGTGACAGCCTGTGCCTTAATTATCGTATGTGATTGGAACTTGAGATCAAAATCTCCCAATTCAACGGCCCAGTTAATCATTCAACTCGATACATCTGCTCAAGTGAGGAACTTACTCAGTGGTCTATCAGACAGGACTGTGATGGAATGGGATTGGAAGTATAGATGAAGCTTTCGAGCTGTAGTAACCACGACCAGAGCAAGCTTTTCAATAGATTGATATCGTGTCTTTGGATCGAGCAATACCTTGCTGATGTAGTAAATTGGATGTTGTACCTTTTCTATTTCCTTGATTAGCACCATGCTAACAGTACAGGGGGAGACTACCAAATACCGTAGGAGATTTTCCCCAGCTTTAGGTTTCACTAACAGCGGTGGAGAAGATAGATACCTTTTCAAGTTACGGAAAGATTGTTTTCACTTAGGTTTCCACTCAAAGGTCTTAGATCCCTTAAGTGTTCGGAAAAAGGGAAGACACCGATTCACCAATCGGGACATGAACCTCCCTAACGCTGCGATTAGACCCGTCAACTCCTGTACTTGCTTGGGCTTGGTAGGAGAAGTCATATTTTAGATAGCCTCGATCTTTGTAGGATTTGCCTCAATCCCTCTTTGAGACACTATGAAGCCAAGAAATTTGCGTGATTATACACCCAATGCACATTTTGAGGGATTGAGACGCATGGAATTTTGACGAATGACCTAGAATACTTCCTCTAAATCTCTTAGGTTCTCTAAGGCCTTAGTGCTTTTGACCAAGAAGTCGTCCACGTACACCTCCATGTTCCTCCCAATTTCATTTTGAACATCTTGTTGACTAGCCTTTGGTAGGTCGCTCCTGCATTCTTTAAGACGAAAGACATGATAGTATAATAGTACAACCCCTTGTTAGTGATAAATGCCGTGTTTTCTTCATTTTCTTTTGCCATTTTGATTTGGTTGTAGCTGGAATACGCATTTAAGAAAGATAATGGCTCATGCCCAGCCGTGACATCTATGAGCTGTTCTATCCGAGGCAGGGGGTAGGAATCCTTGGGGCATGCTTTATTCAGGTCAGTAAAATCAGTACATACACGCCAGCGGTCTCCCGCCTTTGGCACTAGTACAACATTTGCCAACCAATCTAGGTAATACACCTTATAGATGAAGCCAGCCTTCAGAAATTTTTTGACCTCTTGATCAATAATCACTTGCTTTTCAGGTGCTACTGCTCTCTTCTTTTGTTTGATGGGTCATTGGTGAGGATCTATCTTCAGGTGATGTTCCATAGTAGATCGAGGGATACCAGGCATATCTTTTTCCGTCCATGCGAAGACATCAGAGTTGGCCTTCAGAAACTTGATGAGTTATTCATTTTGCTTCTTGGGAAGAGCAGATCATATCATAAAAGTCTTCTCCAGATGGTCATCAAAGAATCGTATGGGGATGAGATCTTCCACAGGGGTGCTACGCTCTTGGGGAAAATCATTGCGATACTCATCAAGTTGAATTACTTGTACTGGTACATCCTCTTCTTAAGCTACCAGAGTGGTTGCATAGCACCTTTTCAATACAGTCTGATCGGCTTTGCAGTATTCGACCCCCCACTCCATGGGGAACTTCATGAGAAGGTAGTCTGTTGACAGGCAAGCCTTTAGCTTGTTGAGTCCAGCTCAACCCAGGATAACATTTTGACTGGGGCTAAATCGCCCCCTTCACCTTGACTCCCTCCCCATTGAAACCAATGGGAGAATACCTAATAGGCTTGAGCTGTTCGTCTTTGTACCCCAGCCTTTTGAAGGTGTCGTAGTAAAGGATGTCGACTGAACTGCCAGTGTCGACCAAGATTCGACTGACTTCCCATTCCTCCCCTATGGCCATGCTGATCACAGGGGATCCTCATGAGGAGTGACCACATCTATTAAATCATCATCACCAAAGTAGATGAATCCCTTATAACGCAGCTTCTTGAAGGTAGACCCCTCTGTTCCTTCACCTTTATCTCTTATGTGCTTCCCTTTTGGTTGACTCTTCCACAATTGGTTCGACCATTATGGGGAGAACCTCTAGTTACATGTGCTCTGGCTACACTGTAATAGTGAGGCATTCCTTCTTACTGAGACTGACATATTCCTCCTCACTCAGTCCCAAATCTCGCTCAAGCCCAACCTTGCCTAGTATTTTTATTGGCAGGCTTTTGTATATTACTATTCACGAGTTGCTAGAGGATCGACCCCTCGACACCATGGGATTATCCCAAGGAACCAGATCCACAAGCCCCAAAAAACCCCTCCTCAGTGACCTGGGTTGGGGCGCACGCTCATTGTTGTTTCCTTTGGCCCTAGCAGAAATGGGTACTTGTGGTCAAGGCAAGACTGCCATCGGCGGAGGAGGAGGAAGAGCTTGACGTGGTCCCACAAACTCCATCCATCGCCCATGCTGGATCAAATCTTTGACCAATCCCTTAATATGTCGATAGGAATTAGTGTCGTGGCCATGGTCCTGATGATGTGCACAATACAATTGAGGGTTGTGATCCCCAGGATCTGTTATCATGGGTGGAGGAGAGACAAAAAGAGTGTCCCCCTTCTTGATGTTCATGATCTCTACCATGGTACAATTGAGTGGGGTGAACTCTGGTGCAGGTCGTGCTGGGTATAGGTCTCCAACAAGCTTTACTTTCTTGCTGGATTCTCCTTCTTTGTGAACTTTTTTTGATTGTTTGACCCGCTTTTTATTTCCAGGAGCAAGGCCAGGGTTTGAGTGGTTGGGAAGGTCAACAACTACTTCAGCTCCTGAAGCATATCGATCACAATGATTGAAAATCTGCGCATGGGTTTAAGGGCACTTCTTATTGAGGGAAAAGAAGAGTTGAGAATCTTGAGCGGTTTTCGATAGTGTAGATGCCACTACATCAAGTTGCATGTCCTTGATTTCTCCGACCATCCCCAAAAATTGGATAATGAAGGGTGGAAGGGGCTCATTTTCTCCTTGCTTAATCGCCATCAAGTGCGATAGGTTCTTCTTCTGGACCCGACTCCCCTGGAAATGGGAGAGGAATAAGCTGCTCAGCTCCCAGAATGTCCTTACTAACTTGGGAGGTAAATTGTTGAACCAGGTTCGCCTGACATCTCTCAGTGCGGATGGAAATGTTCTGCAATGCAGGGCATCATAATGGCCGTAAATGACCATCCCTACTTTAAAGTTGTCTAGGTTCTTTTTTGGGTCCGTTTTACTATCGTACCATCCCACATTTAGAAAGGTGAAGTTGATGGGGAGGGGATGATTCATAACTTCATCCGTTAGTGCCATCTTAGTGTCGTAGTCCTGGAGGGCTTCTGGATCAACCCTCTTTCCACTTGTTGTACTCGCTCCATTTGGTCCTCCATCAAGCGCTCTAGTCTAGCCGTGTTATCATTTGGGACTAGAATAGCGGCAACCAAAGAGACTGGTGCCGCCCTTTCTTTTCTGGAAGCATTGACCCTGGCTTGTGCATCTTCTTGAGCTCGTCGAGCTTCATCTACCAGTGCTTGGGCTTCTTCTCTGGCATGTCGCACCTCATCTACCTGCCTTTGGGCCTCTTGCTCAAACTCATAAGTAGTGTCGATCCTCCTCTGGGGTCTTCCTCCACCATTCCTCGACGCAAGTTGATCATGCACTAAAGACCTGTGAGATTCAGTTGGTGAAACACAACTGCTGACTATTACTTCCGTGGAGTCATACATGGGAGCATAATCTCGGCTATCTCATAGAATAGAGCCTCTCAGTCCCTGATATCGTGGGGAATCCACCGATTGACGCGATTGACTTGGAGCCGTAGGGAGTGATCCTCTCAAGCCTCGAGATCTTTGTAGGATCTCACCTACATCCATAGGAGGTACAAATGCTCTTGGTATAGTAGCAGGTCGTTGCTACAGTAGTTCCGTTAAGGCAACTAACTGTTGTGTTAGGTGGTCAAATTGGGCTCAAGTCACAAATTGGGAGGCGGGATCATAGCCACCAGCTCCGTCTTCAGGGTGAACATCAGGTGGGAGGCATTTGGGTCCATAGGGACGTCAACACGCTCTTGACGTACATCCGTCTCAACATGATGAGCATTAGTTTCCCAGAGATTGTAAGCACTGTTGGCCCTCCTTGCCGGCGCCATAGGTAAGACTTGAGAGAAAAAAGATGGAGATGAACAAATTGGGTATTTGACCAAGTGAACTGAAAGGAATAAGGCTCTTAAAAATAAGGTAAGTTAGGCCCCATGGTGGGTGCCAATTTGTTGTCATTGGATTTTGTCCAATGCAGAGATGATGCCATGTAATTGCAGAGTAGGGAAACATAGTGAGGTGGGTGGGTTCTACCCCGTGACCACTCTGATGCCAAAGTTAGAGCATTCCAAAACAATCAGAATGGAACTCAAGGATAAGATACCCGAGTTTCCTTAGAGGGTAAGGACTGAGGTACAGGAGTCTCTTTCGAGCCCTTCCCTTTCAATTCACCATGGCCTCAAGGTTATTCAAGCAACACAGATAGGGGTATATAGGCCATCAAGGAAGAAAGTAAAGAATAACCAAGCATAGAGAGATTTTGGCGAAGTGAGAGTACCTTGAGAGAATCAAAAGCTTAGATCCCTTTGCAAAATGAAGCTTGTCGGACAAGCTTCCTCTACCTACCAACGTCTATGTCGGTCAGACCATAGACTAGGGTAGGATAAGAGGCCTTCGACCCTTTGAGACGGCACACTCTTGTTTAATCTCTGCTTTTCAACCCCTTCTCAGTCTACATCATCAGCCTTCTTGTCAAGTATAATCATCATTACCTTATATTCGAGTAGATTCGACCTCCCTTTCCTCTTTGTTAGTCTATCGAGTAGGTAGGAGCCGGATCGAATCAGCAAATCCAGCATTTATTATCATTATCGGCATTAATGGGCATTGATGATATGGAATTTAATGCCCACCTACCACTGTTCCGTCTGTCGCTTGGTCAAATAGCTTCTCCCGAAATATTTTTAGGCAGGATTTCTCAACCTACTTATAAATCTTGCCTCTTGCCAAATGTGCAATACGTGCTTGATTCTTATATGATCATTCCAAGATTCTCTTTGCTCGGACCAGATTAATTCTATCATATTTTCCCCTAACAATATGATATTTGTAGTTTATTATTTAATGTTTGGGAGTTTTGTTGTTGAACTATTATGGTCCAAGAATATTCGTTCATTCCCCATTAACTGTATAAGATACTGTTTATGAACTGACTAATCAAAACTGATAAGAAACTAATAAATCAATTGGTAATCAGTTTAGTTTTGTTTAGAAAATAAGAACCGATAAGAAACTGATAAATCAAAATATTAATTGATTCTATTTTGATCTAGAAAATAATAATCCATTATTAATCAATTTGCTTTTAGTTTCTATTAATAACAGTATAGAACCGAACACCTTATGAACCAATTTCCCATATATGAAAGACAACAACCTCCCTTTATAGCTTAGACTATTCAGGAAAAAAAATGGTAACAATATAGTAATGACTCAAGCAAGCATGAAAACCATGAGGTTGCTTTTGTATCTCGTTCAAGATAATTTTTAGTTCCATTTATTTTGACATAGAAGGCCCACATTTAAAATTAAGTAAATTATTATTGTCATATGAGTGATATTTTCCAAACGTCACAAATCATTTATTCCATCATATGAGAAAGTGATGTGTCTATTCCAACTATTGGATAAAGAGAACATGGATTAGATTAGCTACATTTGAAATTTCAAGGTCTAAGTCAATTAACTAGCCCTTTGTATTGGCATGCACAGATGCTTAATGGAGGCCACTAGATGCTCTAGTACGGAAGAAGTATTTTGATTCAATTTGAAGGATCAAAAAGAGCTAGGGGTAGGCCTAAGATGAATGTAATGGGGGGTGGTAAGGAAAGAAATGCATAGGTTAGGCCTTGTTTCAAGTATTACATCGAACAAAGCTGATTAGAGATCAAGAATCCATGTAGCCGGCCCTATTTAGATGGGATAAGACTTTGTTATTGTTGTTGTTGTTGTTGTTGTTGTTGTTGTTGTTGTTGTTGTATTAACATGTATCTCCTATATATCTATGAGGACAAATGTCCACCCACGCTGAATGAACGGTAAATGATTTGGAGTAGCTACCTAGATTAAGGTCTAGGACCTAAAAATATAGTCTCATCCTGAGATAAGACTTCTATTGACTCATGACCCAACATATTGGCTTTGGTCTATCAGAGAACGGATAAGCATTCAAAGTACAGTTTGAAAAGGTGTTAGGCGCCCAAAACTGCCCGATCCAAAAATCGGCCTCTTTTGTGATTCTACTTTCCTTAGACCCTATGGTTCTGACTGTTCATGGTCAATGGATGATGACTAGGGCTCATGGGGGATCCTATGCCAAGTTGTTAAGTTCTTCTAGCCTAAGTTCAACCAAACATGTTCTCAAAGTTAAAAAAAAACAAACAAAATAGTATACAATGAACCGAACCAAAGATGGTTCGGTGATGGACTGAATTTGAGATGTCCAAAACGTCTCAAATTGCCTACATATTCCAATCCTGAAAATCAAGTCCAAAACGTAGTTCGAAACAGAATGTAATTAAAGTTTATAGATGTGGATTATGATTAATCTTCCTTAGATTTAATTGTTCAAGTTGAAGTTTATGCTTGATGATGATTGAGATTGAATCTAGAGATAGCCTAATATGGATTGAAGTGAATATGGATATGAATATCGATATGGATGACCTAAGGATACTATGATGTGGTACCATACTTGGAGAGTCCTCCAAGTTTCCTACATATTCCAGAGGTCCTGGAAATCAGCTACAACGTAGTTCGTTGTTGGGTGGATTAGGTAGCCTCAGGGACTAAGATATGTAAACACTCTCAGGGAGTAAAGTATGTGTACTCTCAGGGAGTAGGTATGTCTCTCAGGGAGTAGGATATGCCTCTCAGGGAGTAGGGTATGTCTCTCAGGGAGGAGGGTATGTCTCTCAGGGAGTAAAGTTTGTCTCTCAGGGAGGAAAGGTTTGTCTCTCAGGGAGTAAAGTATGCCTCTCAGGGAGTAAGGTTTGTGTCTCAAGGAGGAAAAGGTTTGTCTCTCAGGGAGTAGAGTGTGTCTCTCAGGGAGTAGAGTATGTCTTTCAGGGAGTAGGAATATATCTTTCAGGGGGGAAAGGTTTGTCTCTCAGGGAGTTGAGTATGTGTACCCTCAGGAAGTAGAGTATGTCTCTCAGGGAAGAAGGTGTATGTCTCTCAGGGAGTAGGGTGTGTCTCTCAGGGAGTAGAGTGTATCTCTCAGGCAGTAGAGTGTGTCTCTCAGGGAGTAGGGTGTGTCTCTCAGGAAGTAGAGTGTGTCTTTCAGGGAGTAGGGTGTGTCTTTCAGGGAGTAGAGTATGTCCCTCCGGGAGTAGAGTGTGTCTCTCAGGGAGTAGGGTGAGTCTCTCAGGGAGTAGAGTGTGTCTCTCAGGGAGTAGGGTGTGTCTCTCAGGGAGTAGAGTGTGTCTCTCAGGGAGTAGGATGTGTCTCTCAGGGATTAGAGTGTCTCTCAGGGAGTAGGGTGTGTCTCTTAGGGAGTAGAGTGTGTTTCTCAAGGAGTAGAGTGTATCTCTCGGGGAGTAGAGTATGTCTCTCAGGTAGTAAAGTGTGTCTCTCAAGGAGTAGAGTGTGTCTCTCAGGGAGTAGAGTGTGTCTCTCAGGGAGTAGGGTATATTGATTGAGGTGTGGAACCGTATCTGCACGTCTTCCTAGACTACCTATGTATCTTAGGGTTTGCCCTAAGAATCAAGATCTGCTTAGTTCGAAAAAGAAGTTCATTGGGCGACCTGCTTGGATCAGAATATGGGTGGTCCAGTCGGACCGAATGATGATCCTAGATGATCTATGGTTGGGTTCAATCACACCTATCTAGGTTTCTGCACCTTAGAGGAATGAGTTAAAGGGTAGGGATTCTCCTAAAGCTACCTTATAACCTAAACCTTAATTTTAGAATTGTTGTGCTAGGCTTCATGATTCTTGATTAAGACATTTATCTTTTTCGCTTTTACCCTTCCCTGAATGTGGTTGCCTACATGCACGTCCCCATACCTAGGGATGTCTTCTATCACTGTACCTGCATGGCAGTTCGACTAGGGTGTAGCAGAAGTTCTTTGCCGACAACAGATATCATTCAAGCATGGCATTAACAAGCATGTCAAACATGGTAGTGTTCTCAAAGCTAACGGTATAAGCATTCTAAACATGGCATGTGCACAATATGACAGTGTCATCAAGTGAATATGATAGACGCATGGATATAACAATGTAGACAATCAGATCCTCAATCTAACGTTATATCTCTTCAAAAAAATGATGATCATGATCAACACTTAGATTTCATCAAAACAATCAAGACCAACGGCTCAGATCTCACATCAAGTTATAATCATAATCAATGACTCATATCTCATCAAAATAGCTAAGATCTATGGCTTAGATCTCACAAAAAGATAATCTAGCGGTTCAGATCACTTATCATGCTAATCTAACTGCTCAGATTCATCAAAAACACTCATGATCAAGATCACATGGTTCAAATCACTCAAAATCACTCATAATGAAAATCCAATGGTTCAAATCACTCAAGATCATAATCCAACCATTTAGATCCATTTAAAACATTCCCAAATATAATCTAGGAGTTCAGATCACTCATCATGATAATCCAACCGTTCGGATTCATAAAAAACACTCATAATCAAAATCCAATGGTTCAAATCACTCAAAATCACTCACAATAAAAATCTAACAGTTCAAATCACTCGAGATCATAATCCAACCCTTCAGATTCATTTAAATCATTCTCAAAGATAATCTAGTGGTTCAGATCACTCATCATGATAATCTAATTGCTTAGATTCGATAAAGTCACGTATCAAGACAATCCAATGGTTTAAATCACTTAAGATCACAATCCAACCCTTCAGATTGATTAAAATCACTTCCAAAGATAATCCAATGGTTTCGATCGTTTATCATGATAATCCAACTATTCATATTCGATAAAGTCACTTATCATGACAATCCAATGGTTTGAATTACTTTAAATCACATCAAAAATTCCAAATCAAAGACCATGATCAACTCATGAAAATTCCAATTATATGGTCATGATCAATTCTCATAAAATTCAGATCATGTGGTTGGATCATCCACATTAAAATTCTAATCATATGGTCGGACCAATCATATTAAAATTCCCATTACATGGTTGGACCAATTACAATTCACATCATATGGTCGGACCTATTACAATTCCCATCACAAGGTCGGACCAATAAAAAAAATTCAATCCTATGGTTGGATCAATTTTTCATCACATAAAATTTTCAAGCACATCAGATTAATTTCATCACCCAAAATATGAGATCAACGACCATATTTCATCTCATCAAATTCATAATAAGAAAGGTGGAGCCAAACCCAACATGCACATGTAGAAGCCAACACATATGATCAAAGAATCATCATGTTGTGAAGACCCAATAACAAAATGAATAAAAATAACCACAATACGATATACAAGTAGGGTAAACTGGAAAAGAAACCAAACTGATGTGCGTTGGCAAGATTGAACAGCAGGTCGCTGGGATCATCGGGTTGGTGACAATGATCATCGCAGGGTGTCGCGAGGTTCGTCGGGTTGACGACGAATCGTCGCAGGGTGTCGCAAGGATCGCTTGGTTGACGACCAAGGTCTTTGCAGGGTGTCGCGAGGATCGTTGGGTTGGTGACGATGATCGTCGTAGGGTGTCGCGAGGATCGCTGGGTTGACGACGATGATCGTCGAAGGTGTGGAAGTTAGGTTACACTCGGTCTGATGCATGCGGACAGGTGTGGGGATGGTACTTGCTCGGCTGGTGGTGTGTTGCGGACAGGTATGGGGATGGCGCGTGCTAGGCTGGTGGTGTGTTGCGAACAGGTGTGGGGATGGTGCATGCTCAGCTGGGTGTGTGTTGCGGACAAGTGTGGGGATGATCGTGCTCGGCTGGGTGTTGTTGTTGATAGGTGTGGGGATGGTCGTGCTCGGCTGGGTGTGTGTTGCGGACAGGTGTGGGGATGGTACGTGCTCGGCTGGGTGTGTGTTGCGGACAGGTATGGGGATGGTGCATGCTCGGCTGGGTGTGTGTTGCGGACAGGTGTGGGGGTGGTGCGTGCTCTGCTGGGTGTAGAAGTTAGGTTACACTCAGTTGGGGTGCATGCGGACAGGCGTGAGGGTGGTGCGTGCTCGGCTGGGTGTGGAAGTTAGGTTACACTTGGTTGGGGTGCATGTAGACAGGTGTGGGGATGGTGCGAATGTAATGGCTGGCGAGGTAAAACCAAATGAAAAGAACAGCAAGGTGGGACGGTGGCCTTACCTGAGTACGCAACAAGGTGGCGATGGCCGTAGGGTGGTCACTTTCCCTCTCTCCCTGTCGATCTCATTCTCCTCTCTACTGCTTCCGTTTTCTTCTTCTTTTCTTCTCTCTCAAACTCCCTTTCTCTCTCTCTCTCTGAAACTCTCTCCCTTTCTGTCTCTTTTTTTCTGCTCTCTCCTCACTCTCCCTTTTTTTTCACTACTGTTCCCCCTCTCTTAGTTTCAAAATCCCCCCCCCCTTGACCTCCTCCACATCAGGTTTTCCCCCCTCCTTTTATGGTTGCAGGTGGATGGCTTAAAGAGAGGAGTGAGGTAGGATGGAGGTTCATGGCTGGGGTTGGGTTCAATGCATGGGCTTCGGGTATGTGTCGATCAAGGGAAATGGAGTTGAGACATTGGGTATGGCAGGGGTGTAGGGATTGATGGAGCTACAACTGGGCAATGGTGAGGAGCAAGGTGGTTTGTGAGTGATGTGAGTGGTGAGAAGGAGGAGCAGGGGTAGGTAGGTAGGTGAGTTGGCGACGGTTTGCAGCATGGGTGTCAGTGTGTTGTCGAATAGAGGTGGTGTAGACTGGCTGTGGAGGTAAGGTGATGTGGAATGTTGCAGGTCCAAGATGGGAGGTGGAGTGGAGTACACGGTTGTAGGTTTAATGAGGGAATGGGCTTGGAGTGTAGTAGGTTTACCGTATGCAAGAGGGAAAATCGGCAGGTTTAATGAGGGAGGGGGCGGTGCAGGTGAGATGGAGTTGATGATGTAGGTTGGTTAGGTGTGGGGTGTTGCATGGTAACATCACCCCCCACCTCTCATTCTCTCTCTTTACGGTTTCTCCCTTCTCTCTCTCTTCGGTTTCTCTTTTTTGTCGGATTCCTCTCCCTCTCTTTATATATACATTATATATATATAAAATATAATAATATAATATATATAAATATATATAATATAACATATATAAAACATATATTATATAATATATAAATGTATATATATATATATATATATATATATATATATATATATATATATATATATATATATATATATATATATATATATATATATAAAGTGCCTACACATGTGTTGACCCGACTTGGTCTGGACCGGTCCAGGCTGGGTCAGGTAAGACTGGTTGAGGTTGACCGGGTTGGATTGACTTGGGCTTGAGCTGGGTTTGAACTGGTTTGGACTGAATTTGGTTTGAGTTGGGTCCAGTTGAGTTAGGTTTAACCAGCTTTTCTCCGTCTTTTATGGGCCATTTCAGTATGCATCTGCATGGAATTCTTTGGTGACTTTTCTCCTAAATTTTCCACATCCACTTTGCAGAGTATCCAAAATGAAGAACACTGGCGCTAGAATCACTTGATTCGGACGTTGGATGATAAAATTATGAAGAAACGAAGCTTAAATGGGCTTATCGGCTTACGGCTCCGTAGGGGATCCTTCGGAGATCTCTGCTTTGGATTTTCCACATCCACATTGAAAAGGACGGACAATGGAGCGCGGTGGTGCTTGGATCGCCGGATTCGGATGTCGGATGATCAAGATATGAGGACGTGAAGTTTAAATAATTAAACTTACGATAATTTGCACGTAAGCTCCTGGACAATTTATTATTATTTTCAAAAAAACCCCTTGTACTTATTTCCAAATTGAAATTGCCATATCTTCTTCCTTTGATATCAGGGTTGAGTAATTCTGGTCTCATTTCAAAGGTATTTCCAAGACCTACGCATCCATGCAGATTACAGCCCATGACCTTGCTGTGGGGCCCACCGAAATTGGCCTCGAAGTCACCACTTAGGGCCCGTTTGATAAAACTTCTGCTTTTGGATTCTATGAATTCTGACTCCCAGGGAGCCATTTTGGAGTCGAAGCGCGTTTGATAAGTCCAGTTAGATTCCAACTCCCACAGAGTGAACCGGATTCAGAATGACTTCAGAATCCAAAATTTTGGAGTCATAAATATTTGCTCCAAGCTGTTGGATCAACTTTTTAAGAGAAAAAAAAGAGTCGACACTCACATGACTATCACTTGACCACCACTACCACCACCACAACCACCACCACCACCACCACCACCACAACCACCACCACCACCACCACCACCACCACCACCACCACCACCACCACCACCACCACCACCACCACCGCCGCCGCCACCTCTACCACCACCACCACCACCACCACCACCACCACCACCACCACCGCCACTACCACCACCACCACCGTCGTCGCCACCTTTACCACCACCACCAACACCACCACCACTGCCGCCTCCACCACCACCACCAACACCACCACTACTACGACTGTTTTTCTAGACTTTGATTGGAGGGATAGTGTGTTATCAAACATGTTTCTAAACCAAAGATGCTCTAAAATCCATTTCAGAATTTCTACTCCAAAATAATCCTAGAGTAGCTTGGAGTAGAATCCAAATTTGAACCAGAATCCAGAATCCAGAAGCAGAAGTTTTATCAAACGGGCCCTTAACATCCAAAGCTTGAATTGACCCGCAATCTTTCCGAATGTGTTCCCCAAGACTCCTACACACTGGGGGGGCACTTTGGCTCAGCTCAGAACACCACAGAGAGTACACAGGGACTAATTAACTGTTGGTTTGAGAGAGTTCTACTCGTCTCCTCTTTCTCGCTATCTACACACCAATATGACTGTCCTAGTTGGGGAAAGCAAAAAATGGAGTGCTTACAATATCCATGCATGTGTACTAGTTCTATAATTGTGAATTCTCCAAAAAAGATATTATTTATATATAAAAATTTGTAAAATTGAAGGGCTCATATTTTATTGTAATTTAAAGAAAAAATATTACATTCCTTTGTTACATGGATAATTATTCTTAAAATAAATATGGATCCAATAAATATTGATGAATTATTTTCTTCTCTTACATTATTTTACAGATTTTGAATATAAAATTGAGAGCCTACTAGTGAAGTATCATGGTCGTAGGTTTTATTTCTTATGAAACAGTTCTACTAGGTGTCACTAGAGTTGGTGCCACTGAGTCTGTAACCAGATAAACAAGTCCACATTCACATGAGAACTAAGTATATTCTGAGGTATTATGAATATAATCTACATTCAACCTATGAAACTTTTTTGCCTTTCACTTTGAAAAATATTAATGGAAATTAAAAATAGATGACATCATCAGTACTCAATAGCACTATATTGCCTCAATCCTATCGTGTGAACATAATGTTAGATGTTATATGCTCTCTCTAAAGTGAAACGGAGAAATTCACATCTATTATCTTCACTATTGAAACTTAAATTTCTCATTTTAAGTCCAACTCGCTATCGACAACGGGAATAGCATGGTGGTCCCACAGTCCTCTCTCTCTCTCTCATAGAGACCATATCACTCCTCCCCTCCCTCTCCAACATGAAGCAAGCATTATTGGTGGGGATTCCTAGCAGATATGAAGAAGGAAGTATAGATGGGAGAATAGTAGTTGTATGGATTTCATCACCGTTCATATTTAGTGGATCACACAATCTACAGGTGAGTCCCACACCATATCAATGGTGATGGAATCCCATGAATAGTACATGTACATGCAAATGATCCAAAATGGATAGAATGACCGCCAAGATTGGCAAAGTTGGAAGATATTGTTGAATTAGTCTGATGCCTCTTGGATTTGGTTGCACTGTGCATGTCCACTAATCAAGATAGTCCAGGTTACTGTGTTTCAATCGACTGTGCAACAACTTTCATGCACCACATACATTAGCTGACTTCACATAACCTGAGATGATCAACTTATTGGTTTAAACGGTATTTCTTTGGGGCATTCCATCAAACATTTGCTGTGCCTCTGAAATGTCGCCCTTTGGAATGAATCCTCAATCTGGAAATTTAACAGGCAAGTGAAAGGATTGAATTCAGTTTTTATTATTCAGGCATCTACTACGTATCTTACCCACCGTAAGTTCGATCGGGAGTATGCCTCTTGCCTTTGTAACTTCTCCTGCGAAGTTTGTAGTCTAAATTTAAATAAAATAGTCCCAACTTCTAATGGCCACATGTGATACAGCAATGGAAGAGCATCTTAAACTAGGAGAAACGATGGATCGAATGGCATTTGGCCCAAACATTCTCCTAGAAAATGGGTTTGTAGCTTCGTGCTTCATGCCTTCACAAGTTTTGGTCAAGTGCCGTAGAAGATATTGTTGAGGAGAAGAGAAGAGAAAAACAAAGGAAAAGGAAAACAAAGACAGATTGGTCTCTCCGCAAGTGACAAGGAAGTGACCGATTCATGCAGATAGCATATCCCACCAGAAGTTTGAAATAATTTGAATTTTGAAAACATTAGAACAACTCCTGGTTTATCTCCACAAGACTCTGGAGGAAACCAACGGGAATGTTGTCGACACTCAAAAACCAGCTTATATCTCATGTTTCATCAGGACCTAGACTTAAAATTTTTGTTGTCTTCAGGTTTATTTTTCTTTATTATTGTTGGAAGGAAGGTCTATTTTCCTTTATTATTGTTGGAGGGAAGTATTTTATCAGTATTAGAAGTAAAATGAGTATTAGTTCAATCTACATCTGAACTAGCTAGTTTTTAGTTTGCTACAAGAATTTAAGTTGTGATCTTGAATCAAATTTTAAGATAGGAATTAAGTGTTCAACAAACCCCACCCACCACCTACCTTCTGCTTCCCCATTTCCATTCCTTGCATGGAGCTTGTAGGTGGTTGGTTATTCACAATGGCGGGATCCCACCTTGCTTCCCAAATTATAATTTGTATTTTTTGGATGAAATTTTCTTGCCAGAATGTTCAACCTTCCCCAAAAGAAGAAAGGGTGGGTAGAGGGATGATGTATTGGAAGCCTAAGTTACTTGCAATTTTCTAAAGATGAAACCATCTTAACCTATGTAACGTTATTCAGCTCAGCAATTTTTGTTTTTCTTCAGACACAACAGATAGAGAAATCCATCAATGATAAAACAAGGTCCCATCATCAGGTTGACAGGTTGTCAGTGAAGGAATTTGTAAAGCAGTATTTATACAATCTGATAACAGAACCTAAGAAAAACTACACCATGTAAAGAACTAGTACTCCTAAGTCCTAATATAGCACTCTCCAATGGGTAACAAATAAAGATCTGAATAGGCCACTCAATTATTCTTTAATTGCAGCTAGGTCATAAGTAGATGACCAATACCTTCACCTGATTTAAAATTTCTGCATTTTCGTCTTGCAGGTTTAATCCTCTGGATTTGATATACTGACCATTTATTCAGAGGTACTCTCTCTCTCTCTCTATCTGTTATCTTCTCATTGTTTGAATATACTGAAATCCAAGTTAAACTTTCCAATTTTATTATCTGAATCTCAAAGGGTGCTAGTGAAGAAGCTGGGTGGAGGAAAAAGAATTCAAGGATATTTTCCTCTTGGAAGTGGAAAAAGCCATTCTCACGATCAAGAGCCACCATAATGTTGGGGGACTTCCTAGGGACATGAAACTAAAACTCATTGAACCACTTAAACTTCTATTTAAGGATGAGGTTGGAGATCAAAATTCATTTGACACATTTATGCTTGTAATTCTGTCTTCTTTTCGCAACTAATTGTTTTTGTATACTTCTTGTTGTAAGGTTTGGGAAATGGGAGCATCTTGTTTTTGATCCATCCATCAAGCCTACCAATGCCAAACAATAACGGAAAATACACCTTAATATACATTGTACAACCTTCTGTTAGTCACAACAAAGATCTACTCAATACATGAATCATTTGAGATAATGCATGAAAATAAATTCCAATGCCTCTCATGTCAGTCCAATGATCAAATGATCTAAAAGAACTAGGGGCAAAACTAAGATGACTGTAGAAACATGGTGAGGAAAGACATGCGTATTTTAGGCTTTATTTAGAGTATGACGTCAAATAGAGTTGATTGGAGGCTAAGAATCCATGTAGCCAACCCCATTTAGTTGGGATAAGGCTTTGTTTTTATTGTTCCTGTGAAAGTAAAGGTCAATTATGAACCGGAACTAAAATCAAATTGAAATTGGCTAGTAAAAAATCGAGCTAAACAAACCAAAATTAATTTATTTGGTTTTGGTTTTACACATAGTTAATCAGTTTAATTACGGTGTTAAATCATTGGTTAAAAAACCGAATAATAAAACCGAAAGAAAACCAAATAAAACCGTTTAGGTAACCAAACAAAACTTGGTAACTACCTAACTACATGTATAATATTTTTATGTGATATGCCTTCACGTGATGTTACACTCAGGTGATATGATATTTGTAATTTATTATTTAATGTTTGGAGTTTTATTATTGAACTATTACGGTCCAAGAATATTCGTTCATTACCCATTAATTGCATAAGATACTGCTTATGAACCGACTAATCAAAACTGATAAGAAACTAATAAATCAATTGTTAATTGGTTTAGGTTTTTTTGGAAAATAAGAACCGATAAGAAACTGATAAATTGATTATTAATTGGTCTACTTACTCTGAAAGTCGAGTCCGTTAATCTAGAAGTTATAAAGCTCATTAATGGAGAATGTCAAGGGGGGGCGGGATCATTTAGTTATACCTATTGTTCAGGATATTAGACTAATTGCGTCTAAGGCCCATTTTGTTAGATTCCAGCATATCTCAAGGGGGCTGATGTTGTAGCCCATTCCCTTCCTAGGAAGGCACTGACCAATGTAGGGATGGTTAATTGGTCATTGTTCGCTCCTTGGCTCTCAGTTTCTTATACATAAGAGTCAATGGTTGTTCCCAATTATCTGAATGAATGAACTTTATTTCTACCAAAAAAGAAGAAGAAGTATATTCTAGGTCATCCGGTTAGTCATCCGCTTGGGCTTAAACCAGCCATTCAAGACAACTAAATTGCCCACAAGCTTTTGGACACACATACACACTTCCTAGGGTGCACTAGGGTACCTTACCCTACCATTAGGAGTAACGGAACATACCTAGGACTCGGATATCATCATCGGATCTGCATCAGGTGCTCTGCCCAACGAGTTGAGACCTAACACAGGAAAGATCCGAGTCAGTAAGAGATTCTGGGTGTGGGTCTCACAAGTCAAGGTCGACCAGTCATTAACAAGAAGCCCTATTTTGGATTTAAACTACTGTAACTTGATGAAACTAAATCCTAACTTAAATCTATAAATTGTTTAGGTTTCCAACTAGTTTTAAATTAAGTTCTAAGGCTTGAAGGAGGAATAACCATCGTTTACAGGTGAAGGAACAAGATCTAAACTAATTGGTTAATAACAAGCTATCCTTTCTTTTTATTTTCTACTATCTGATATGATGCCATGCTTTGTATGAATGTTTGTGCATCTTGCATGTCATCCAATACCTATTATATATCTGCTCATGTATATTTTATTTTCATTCTTATTCAATATAATGATGATAATGATAAGAATAGATATGTGCTTGTGTATGTGGTCGATGTGTTGGATTAGGTTGGAGTATCAGGGGGAGGACGCGGTATTATGGTCTTTGGCCTGACCTGTTAGACTCTAGCTCTATCCCTAATCTATTTTTTACGTTGACATCATCGTATCGTTGTTACCTTAGCGAAACTAGTATGTCGTAGGGTATCAGGGGGAGGACGTGGTACTGTGGTCTCTAACCTGACCGTCAAACTCTAGCTCTGTCTCTATGGACATATTGAGGGATGCTGAGGTAAGGCCTTGGATATATTTGGATGACATCTAGAATTGGTTAGACACGAACCCAATTTGGAAGCCCTCGCCAGTAGGGGCATATGTACTGGTACGGGTAGGGTATCAGGGGGGTTCTGGCGATGTGCGATCCAAGAACTTTAGCTCTATCTCTATTCCATAGTGAGTGATGTGGGGCAACAACGGTGCTCACACTCTCCTACATGGAGGTGTGGTGACCGCCTATCCCTACCATAGCACATTTGCAAGCTTATACCAGACCAAAGATATGAACTGAATGCATGCATATGTATGCGTATTATTTTATTTTACTCACTGAGCTATGTTGTGTGCTCACCCTTCGACGTCGAATGTTTTTAGTTAATGATGTAGGTAATATCGTTGAGGATTTGATGAACGTGCCGTTGTATGGACACATGGCTATTATAGAGGTGCAAACTATGGAGGATAAGCACGACTCTGCATGTGAGTGTTTCCAATGTCTTTATTCTTCGTTTACTTTATATTTTGAGATATGGAGACTTGTAATAGGTTATTTATTTATGTTTTGAGTCCTTTGAAGATAACTGGTTTAAATATTTATTTATCATGTTAGACACTCGGTTAAGTATTTATAAAGACTTTCGCTATTTACTTTATTATCTCTGATTGTATGAAATGTGTATTTAGTTTGGATTATTGGAACGATCTTTACGAGATCTTGGCGTGAACCATTGTTTCATAGGACGGTTCACTTACACTTCTGGTTTGTCTGGAATTAGAGTGTGACAACTTGGTATCAAAGCACAAAGGCTCTATCAATCATACTTGAATACATCCACAAGAGTCTATGAATTGAGCTAGGATGAAAAATAATAGCTTTAATGTAAACCCACCATAAGAGGCTATTTACTTGCTTAGAAGACTCATGGAAAGATATAGAGAAGGCAAGAAGGACATCCATATGATTTTTATTGATCTAGAAAAGTCTTATGTTAGAGTCCTTAGGGAGTTAATCTGGCAAGTACTAGAGAAGAGATGTGTTCCAAGGAACTATGTGGACATTGTTAAGGATATATATTATAATGTGGTGACTAATGTAAAAATCGTAGGGGGGCAAGGTCGTAAATTTTCAATTACAATGGGGTTACATCAAGGATCAGCTTTAAGCCCTTATTTGTTTACCCTCATTATGGATGATCTTACCAGAGACATTTAATATGAAATTCCTTAGTGTATGCTTTTCACTGATGATATTATTTTGGTGGATGAGACAAAAATAGAGATTAATGCAAAGTTGAAGCTATAGAGATCATCTTTGGAATCAAAAGGTTTTAAAATAAGTAGAACGAAGACGAAGTATATGTTGTGTAATTTTAGTCACACAAGGATGGATAATGAGGTGTAAACATTCTTGAGAGGGAGATATAGCAAAGTGATCATTTTAGGTATTTAGGTTCAATCATAAACAAAGAAGGTGATATAGACGATGATGTTTTATAGAGGATTAAAATAGGATGGATGAAGTGGAGAAGTACGTCTAGAGTTTTGCGTGATCGGTGTATTCCTTTAAAACTTAAAGGAAAATTCTATAGGACAGTTATTCGACCGGCTATGATGTATGGCTTTGAATGTTGGGCAGTCAAGAAGCATCATATTAATAAACTTAGTATCACTGAGATGAGGATGTTAAGATGGATGTATGGTAAAACAACGGATGGATCGCTCTGTCCCAGGCTTGAGCCCTTTTATCCCTGGGCACAATTTCTTTCTCTAGGTCAAAAACTTTCGGAGCTATTCTGCAGTTTCATCCTAGGAAGGATAAGGTAAGGAATGATTGTATTAGAGCTGATTTGGGAGTAGCATCGATACATGATAAGCTACGAGAAAGTCGTTTGAGATGGTATGACCATGTTCAACAGAGGCCGTTAGATGCTCCAGTTTGGAGGAGTGATTTGATTCAGATTGAAAGGGTTAAAAGAGCTAGGGACAGACCTAAGATGGTTCTAGGAGAGATGGTGAAGAAAGACATGTATAGATTAGGCCTTGCTTCAAGTTTGACATCAAACAGAGCTGATTGGCAGATAAGAATCCATGTAGCTGACCCCATTTAGTTGGGATAAAGCTTTGTTATTGTTGTTGTTGTAAACCCACCATAAGCACAGTGTTGCTTGAGAGAGAATAAGCAAGACCATAATGCACATGATGTATATATATATAGTCTACAAGTTGGACAGTTACTCTGTAAACATAAATATTAAAAGAAATGTATCTATAATAGAAATAAAATTTATCTCTGAGTTGGTGGAGGAAGAGGTGGAGACTCTCTATCTCTGTCATAGTCCTCTGCATAGAAACTCTAGAGCCTAGCTACCTCCTCCTGAGTAGTGTGGAGACTCTCAGCAATGTTCACCACTCGTCCATCCATCGCTCATTGGGCTTAAAGCAAACCCTGCTGGATATCCAGGATCTCTCTTACTCGCTGCTCCATTGTGAGCTGAGATGCCCAGATCTCTTGGAGCATAGTCGTCATGTCACGGGAGGGAGATGTGAAGGACCAGCCGAGGGAGTAGAATGAAAAGGGCCAGCTCCAGTAGCATGCTATAGAGAAGGGGGGGATGACATCCACATCCATGTACATCCTATTGTCATCCTCGTCACCCTCCGCCATTACTGCCTCAAAATCCACTGTTGCTACTGCAGTTGCTACTCAACTCAGAGGATCCTCTAGAGCATTCTGCTCTTCATCACTGACCTATATATCCTGCATCTCCATCCTACAGATGGCATACCAATTAAGGTCTAATGACATCGTGTCCTCATAAAACCTCTCTCCCTCTCGACCTACGTGAAGGCTCGCAAGAAGGCTAGAGACCAAGTGATCGTAGGAAAGTTTACCCTTCAGGTCGGACGACGCGACGCGGTGCATGGTATGGATGATAATGTAGGATAGGCAGACAGGTTGCCTGGTGCAGATACAGTACAGAAGGTACTGAGTAAGTTGTGATACCATGTCATAATGGCCACTCTGGGGTATGAGGTTGTGCTGGATAATCTTACAGTACACTCGAGGCTCTAGAGGAAGGTGGATCACTCTCATCCCAGAGCAATCATCCCGTATAATCTGATTGTTTATCTTGGCCTGCATCATGTTTGGAAGAAATTTTTGCTCTCTTGGAGCGTAGTAGACCAACTTTCTAGCATTAGAGATGCCAAGAAGCTCTGCCAGTTGTTGTGTATCAAATTAGATGGGTATCCCATTCACCCAGCTTGTAATCCTCAGCTCTCTACTTCTGTCAAAATCTTCTGTATCACCCTCGAGTTGTAAGTTGCAATAAAACTGCTTGACCAGCTCTGGACAGGTGCATGTAGGATACTGTATCACCGGGAGCCAGCCCATGGCCCATAATGCATTCTCAACGTCGAATAATGCAAGACTGGCCAAATTGACAAAACAACCTCTCTCTACTTTCTTGCGTCAGAACTTGGGGTATTGTACCTTGACGTCAGTTGAACGGAAGAGATGGGCATTGTATTGCCTAGGATTCTTGGTTCTAGGCATATTGACTAGAAAACAAGAAAGGAATAAATAAATTAGTAAAAAATTTTAGAAATTTCGACAGCATAATGGCTTAAATTGGTCTAAAGCCTCACTTTTCACCCAATTACGAAGGCAAGAGGACTTTTACAAACCATCCTGTAATACTAAACCAATAGGAAATTGCAATAAATTTCAAGAAATTTGAAGAAAAATCGAATTTTGGGCAAAAACCTTAATTTCTTGGTCAAAAACCAAAATTTTGGGATTTTGAGCAAACCAACCGATGAAACCCAAAATTTATTGAGGGCTTTCATCTGTTGGATGCCCAACATCAAACTTAAGTGATCAAAATAATATTTTTACGATCGAATAAATTGTAATGTAAGAAAAGCAAGAAAAGACGATAAAGACCTAGGTTTAATAAGCCAAGGAGAAAATGGGAATGAAAAAACATACCTTTGCAGATGATTGGGAATTGTCGACTGATGAAGAAAACTCCAAGTTGTCTGGTTGGTACTGTAGCAACTCACCGGCAGGAGTTAGGTAAAAGTACTAAAGAAAACAAAAGAGAAAGTAGGAGAAATGACTCAGTTTTTAACTTAAAAAGTCAATTTTGGGGTTCACCAATCGACTAATTCGACCAAGTGAGTCGACCTGTATGTCGACTAGTAATTCCCAGGAAGTTTCCCAAGGTTTGTTTGGTCGCATCACTGGTCGCATGATGGGCGACCAATCAATGTTGACCAGTAAAAGAAAATTTTTCAGCATTCTCTGTTTTGGTTCTGTGTGTTAGGGATTTTCGAAAATTATGAGATTAACCTTATGAACTGCCATTATTGTACTTGTCTCACCTCTGTTGGCTATGCAGATACCAACCCAGTCGATAAACTTAAATGACTGGACTTAGAGGAGGTCGTAGGGGATGCAACCAGAGCCCACCCCCACCACCACCTGGAATGTGGAAGGTCAATGAAAACCCTGCGGAACAAGCCAAAAACAATGAAAATCAGAATGTTATACCACTAGGGGTCAACAATCAGCCCAACCCAACCGATTTTCCAGCACCACCAACTGATTTGGCTACGGTGGTGATGAATTTGGCACAACAAGTACAGGAGTTACATCAAATACAAGTGAATATGTAAGCTACCATGGGAATTGCTCCCCCAACTGCAAATACAACACCAGCATCTGCAAGTCAGATCAGTACGATGCGGTTTGGTAGCAATACCAGGCCCATAACACCCATTGAAAATAACATCATGTCTACATCACAGCAAGTACTAGTGATGCACACTGCAGTACAGAATGTCAGAGTACAACAAGCGGTGAATAACTAAGGTAGTTATCAAAATCAGCCACTTATATATGGTTTTTATGCACAAAATCAACTTGATCACTCTAGGCTGATAAAGCATTTTCTGAAGATGAAACCGAAGGAGTTCACGGGCAAGACATCTGACCCATTATGGCTAGCCCACTAGATTGATAAAATAGAGAAGAACTTCTTGATGATGACTATTTTCAAAGAGGAGAAGGTATTATGTGCGACTTTCATACTGAAAGAACATGTGAATCATTGGTGGAAGTCCACTCAAAGTTATCTTCTGACCAAGAACACCCATCTGATGTGGGCTATCCTCAAAGAAGCCGTCTTTGAGAAGTATTTTCCTAGAAGCTTCAGAGATCAGATGGAGAAGGATTTTTTAAGTCTGTATCAAGGTCAGATGTCTGTAGACAATTACCAATAGCTTTATGAAGAGTTATTCTTCTTTAATCCCACTAGTATGCAAGAAGAGGATACCAAGAGCCGAAGGTTCGTCATGGGACTAAGGGAAATTATTCAAGAACATGTGCTGGGTTTAGAGAAGAAGATATACAATGAAGTTGTGTAGATTGCTCGTGTACTGGAGTCGAGCCAAAAGGAAAGTTATTATGCTCAGAACCGTGGTGTGAAAAGGCCAAAATGGAGGTACATTTAATGGAGGAAACTCAAAGACCTTCAAGCCATTCTGGCCACAGAACACCAATGGAGCATCCAAGATGACTCTAATGGTTTTACCTCAACCAGGGCAAGTGACTGCCAATATCAAGTGCTTCAACTGTGATCAAAAGGGGCACAATACAAGGGACTACCCAAAGCCCAATAAGCAATTACAACAAGGGAAGGTTTATGCCATGACTTCTGAAGACGCTGTCGCATCACTTAATGTGGTCATAGGTATGACCTAATCTTATTCTTTTATAATACCTTGTGTAAGCATATAGACCAAACCCAGGTAAAAACTATAGGTATTGTAACCATAGCTGGTGTATCCGATAGAGTTCTTTTCGACTCTGGGGCTACCCATTCTTTTGTATCCGTCACCTTTGGAAAGAAGTTGAATATGCCCCTCAGACCTTTAGACCTCAAGTTATTAGTCAGATCACCTTTGGGATTAGAAGTTGTATTAGATGAATGTTATGGACCATGTCCAATACTTATAAATGGATGGAGTTTTGATGCAAATCTAGTGCAACTCGAGATGACAGACTTTGATGTCATCTTAGGAATTGACTGGTTATCTCAGTATTCTACGAGTTTGCTTTGCGCTGAGAAGAAGTTGTCATTCAAGGGCAAGGATGGTGTAGAATTTAACTTTTTTGGAAAGAAACTCCCTCGTAAGCAAAAGCTTATTCTCACTGCACTTAAGGCGAAGAAATGCCTAGGGAAGGGAAGAGTCGGATATTTGGTATCTGTGGTGGACTCTACCAAAGAAGCACCACGGATGGAAGATATTGAGGTTGTGAAGGAATTTTTAAACATGTTCCCAGAGGATTTACCCAGGTTGCCACCTGATCAAGCAACTAAGTTTGTCATAGACTTATTGCTAGGGTCGGCACTTGTATCTAAGGCCCCCTATCAGATGGCTCCTACCGAATTGAAGGAACTGAAGACTCAACTGCAGGAGTTATTAGGCAATAATTTTATCCGGCCAAGTATATCGCCATGGGGAGCGCCTATGTTGTTTGTTAAGAAGAAGGAGGATAGTGTTCGACTATGTATAGACTATCAATAATTAAACAAGCTAATGATTAAGAATTGATATCCATTACCTCGAATAGATGATTTGTTTGATTAGCTACAAGTGAAGGTATTCTCCAAGATCGATCTTCGGTCAGGATATCATCAATTGAAGATCAAAGATAGTGACATGCCAAAGACAACATTTAGAACCAGGTACAGACATTAAGAGTTCCAAGTTATGTCCTTTGGGTTAACCAATGCACCAGCATCTTTTATGGAGCTTATGAACCGAGTGTTCTATGACATGTTGGATACATTGGTCATAGTTTTCATAGACGACATATTGGTTTATTCCAAGGATGAAGTGACTCATGTGATGAATCTTAGAGTAGCCTTATAACGGTTGAGAAGGGAGAAACTTTATGCCTAGTTTAAGAAATGTGAGTTTTGGCTGAGCGAAGTGCAGTTCTTAGGTCACATAGTACCATCAGAAGAAATTAAAGTGGACCTTAGCAAAATAGAAGCTATTGTAAAGTGGAAAGCACCTAAGAATGTTGCAGAGATAAGAAGTTTCTTGGGTTTAACTGGTTATTATCGATGGTTCGTGGAGGACAATTCTATAATCATCGTACCTCTTACCAAGCTGACCAAAAAAGGAGAGAAGTTTGTTTGGACCGAAAAGTGTGAAAAGTGTTTCCAAACATTGAAGACAAGGTTGATATCGGCTCCCATCTTGACCATTTCGGTACCAGGGTAGCATTTACCCTGTATATTGATGCTTTCAGATTGGGAATAGGATGCGTGCTGAAGTAAGGTGAACAAGTTATCGCGTATGCTATAAGACAATTGAAAGTACACAAGAAGAATTATCCTACTCATGACCTAGAATTAGCAGAGGTGATTCATGCAATTAAGACTTAGAGACATAATTGTATGGTGAGAAGTTCCAGATTAAGTTTTGTTATAATAGTCTTACCTATCTCTTCACCCAAAAAAAACTGAACATGAGACAGAGAAGGTTGTTGGAACTCTTGAAAGATTATGATTATGATATCCAGTATCACCCGGACAAGGCTAATGTGGTAGCTGACGCTTTGAGCAGAAAGGGAATACTGAAGCTAGAAGAAGGATTAAGTATGAACGCCGCCTTGTGTTCCGCAAGAACAGTTTAATATTGGGATGAGGAGCAGCATATTATAGAAACACGTAAAGATCCGATAAAGCAAGGAATGATCCATAAGTTCTCGCTTATGTTCGCAGCATTAAAGATTATACCTGATTTGACTGACAAAGTAAAGGAAGCAATATTATCAGATCCATAACTGATAACGATACAAGAAGATTTGGAGAAGGGTAAGTCAAATCTTGATTTTTCATAGGATGCTGATAAAGTACTAAGATATAGGGGACGGTTGTTTATACCTAAAAGTGAAAATTTAGACCTTTGACAAAGAATAATGTTGAAAGCTCATCCCACACCGTATTCGGTACACCCTAGAAGTACTAAAATGTACCATGACTTGAAGCGATTATATTGGTGGAGAGGAATGAAAGTGGACGTGGCTAAGCACGTGTTTTAGTGTCTGAATTGTTAGTAAGTAAAGGCTGAAAGGCAAAGACTAACAGGCTTATTACAATCACTATCAGAACCAGCTTGGAAATGAGACTGTATCACTATAGACTTCACCATTGGTTTTGTCACACCCCAATTCCGACTGAACCAGAAGTATGAGTGAACCGTCACTAAACCAACGGTTCACACCAGGATCTCAATAAGACCGTGTCCACTCATACAAACCATTGCACAAAACCACAATCAGAATAATAATAAATACAGCAGAAGTCTTTAATAAAATGAACTGAGTAATCTATTGATATATTTAAATAAAATATTCAATTATTCAAATAATCGAAACTTAAATAATATCTTTACATCAACTTCATCCCAACTGAAAATAATTAAAATAAATAAAATCAAATCAATTCTAAAGGTACACGCAGAAAGGGCACTCGCATGAAGCGTCATGCTCGTCCTCTCCTGCCTGCACGTCTAGAGCAGCTACGCCTCCGTACATCGACGCGTTCATGTATTCATCCACCGTGTAACTTGCATCAACATCTAAAAATGGTGTATACACAAGGGTGAGCTCACAACATAGCTCAGTAAGACAATCAAACAATATAACATTTATATGCATGAGTAACAATCATATTATATTATGGTCTGGTTTTAAGTTTGCAATGTGCTATAGAAAGGATTGGCGGCCACCGCACCTCTATACACGAGTGTGTGAAGCCGCCCAGTAGATCACACCACTGCCGTCCCACATGCACCCACCATGGAATAGAGATAGAGCTAAGGCGTCCCGATCAACATCGCCAACACCTCCCCTGATGCCCTACACATACCAACAAGTAAGCCCCTATTGGCGAGGGCTTGCAAATTGGGCTCGCAACTTACCAATCATATATGTCATCACAGTAGCCCCTATCCCAGCACAGCTCCCTACGGCATAGAGATAGAGCTAGAGTCTGGTGGCCAGGCTGGAGACCACAGTACCACGTCCTCCCCCTGATGCCCTACCAGCACCAAGCATGCTAAAACAGAACAATACGACAGATAGACCCTATCCCAACATAGCTCCCTATGGCATAGAGATAGAGCTAGAGACTGGTGGCCAGGCTGGAGACCACAATACCACGTCCTCCCCCTGATGCCCTACCCGCACCAAGCATGCTAAGATAGAATACTACGAAAATGTGCTAGTGTGAGGAATGATCCCAGACCCCAGGCCCTTCCCATTCCACACACCAACGAAAACAATCACATCCTAGCATAGCGAGTATGCATGAACAATAATAATAACTGAAAGTAAAGGATGACATGCGAATATGCACAAACATCAATCCACAGAGTCATAGTTATTAACAACGGTTTACTGTCCATTAGATTATTAGGGTTTAGCTCTGATTCCCTTACCTGACGCTCGTTTGATAGCTTGCTCCGCGTCGCAAGATCCAAACGTGCTATCACAAAGCCCTATACAATATTAGGGTTTAGTTAGAATAGTTTTCTTAGGTTTTATGTTGGTCGGAAAACCAACGATAACAAAACACATCTCACAGAGCTGACCGGTCACAGTACCGATCGCAGCACTGTGGGGAAACCTACGACCGGTATGGTCAGCCGGTCCCCATAGACCAGCCCCCGGAAGGTACCAGTCGCAGTACTGGTTGCACAGGGTGCAACCGGTATAGTCGACCGGTATGTCTCCGGAAGACCATACGTCCAGTTCTCGACTGCCGTCGATCATCCCCTATTGATCCTAGGGTTCCTCCTACACATTTTAGGTCTGAACACTGAGTTAGAGTTGTTTCCAACTCCATTCAAGTCCTAGCTTTGACGGTCTTCTTCTTAGAACTCGAATCTAGGGTTTACCGACTAGATTAGGGTTTGTCAATAAAATAGGGTTTATCTGTAAAATAGGGTTTTAGATCAATACCTGCTTTGCATGTTATTGATCAAAGCAACCTAACCATACTAGAGTCATAATCCTAGAGTCATAATGTAAAAGAAGGTTTAAGCACTCACCATCGACTGGCGGTAAGGTGTTCTTCATCGAATAGCAATATCGGCTCTTCCTAGCTTCTCCTCCTTCTTCAGCCTCTTTCTCCTTTCTAGGGTTTGTGAGGATCAATGGAAGAGATTCTAGGAGGTTTAGAGGGGTTTATATAGGCTAGGTTTAGGTTTAGGAAGCCTCCTAGGATTAGGAAAGTCCTAGGGTTCAGAATTTGGAAAGTAGGACCCGTAGAGATCCGGTTCTGGATCTTGATAGTCTGCTGACTATACCGGTCGACCGGTACCAATGCTAAGACCGGTACCATCGATCGGTATGAATAAATTCATACTTAATTTGGTCTGTTTGGTCCGATTTCATACCTGGTTGTCATCCGCTCGTTCCGTCTGGCCCGGTGATGATTGGAAGACCTGTTACGACATGAAATCAAGGTTTAGATCGGGTTCATGGAGTGTGGGTCTTGCAGGTTTACCATTGACTCTTGGATCAGTTGACGTAGTTTGGGTGATCGTCGATCGTCTTACAAAGATAGCTCGTTTCATCGCTATACAACCTCAGTATACTTTGGAGCGATTAGCCAAGCTATATGTGGACAATATTGTCAGATTACATGGAGTACCTGAGAGTATTGTATAGAATCAAAACCCATATTTTACTTCCAAGTTTTGGGAAGGACTACAGAAAGCTATGAGAACAAAGTTGAAGTTCAATACTGCATTCCATCCTCAAACCGATGAACAGTCGGAGCAGACCATTCAAATTCTAGAAGACATGCTTTGGGCTTGTGTGATTGACTTCAAAGGAGCATGGGATAAGAAATTACCACTGATTGAGTTCGCTTATAATAACAGTTACTAGGCTACCATACATATGTCACCCTATGAAGCATTGTATGGTAAGAAGTGTCGAACCCCTCTATTTTGGAATGAAGTCGGAAAATAAAGAATCGTAGGACCTAAGTTTGTAGAAACATGCCAAGTGGCAGACATAATCAAGGGAAGGGTTAGGACAGCTCAAAATCATCAGAAGCAATACACTGATAATTGACGACGAGACCTCGAATTCGCTGTAGGTGACAAAGTATTGTTGAAGGTATCACCTATGTGTGGTTTGAAGCGGTTCGATAAAAAGGGGAAGTTATGTCCCAGGTATATTATATCTTATGAGATTTTGGCAAGTTGTAAGAAAATGGCATATCAACTGGCTCTACCACCATCTATGTCCGGTGTATGTGATGTATTCCATGTTTCACTACTGAAGACCTACATTAGAGATCCTACACACGTTTTAACTGTAGATCCACTAGATTTGACCGAAGACCTGACATTCGAGCTAATTCCATTTGAGATCACTAGTCAGAAGGTTTAGAATCTTCGCAACCATGATATCTATTATGTTAAGGCTACCTGGAGAAGCCAGGAGGTGGAGAAGATAACGTGGGAAGAAGAAAACACAATGCATAAGCAATATCCTCACCTATTCGACTCAGAAGGTACGTATAAATTTCGAGGATGAAATTTATTTAAGGGAGAAAGTTGTAAGACCCGTACTCCACTGACCCGATTTAACAATGTCGTGCCAGGTCTTCCCATCATAACCGGCTCGAGCGAACCAACCGTATAAAGGAACCGCGAGGCCAGGTAAGTAAAAAATAGTTGATTTTACTTGAATGGTCGACTACAGGAACCTATGTGGTCGACCAGTTACAGTTAGAAACTAAGACCAGTTAACCAGTCAAGTTTTAGATTCATTGGTCTCAAGGTCACCTTGAGACTCACTGGTCGATGGATTATGCAACCAGTGAAGTCGACAAATAAAGCCCATATCTATTTTTGAGATTTGAAAACTTTCCTTATTTTGAGTGATCTCTCTCATAATTAAGAGGGGACTCTATATAGGAACTTTCTCCCTATATAAAGGATGTCCCTCTGCTCTTTCTCATTCTTTTTGCTTAATTTCAAACCCTAAAACTAAGAGAGAAATAGAGAAGAGAAGAAGATCAAGGAGAAGGGGGAAGCTTGGAGAAAGAGTTGCATAGGAGCTTGTTGCCGACGGTTTCCATCCTTTTACCACAAAAACTAATCTTGTTGCTGACGGTTTCCATCCTTTTACCGCAAAAAACTAAAGTAAGAGGACCATCTCTGTAGCTATTAGATTGGTTAGCATGATCTTTCATCTTTATGTTGATGAATTGAACCTCAAATGTGAATGGGATCATGAGATCTTTTAAGCAAACCAAAGGAGATTAAGGTTAATTTAAGATTGTTAGTTAGGGTTAATGTAAGACCCGCACTCCACTAACTTGGTCTGACTGTGCCGTGCCAGTTCTTTCCATTATTGCTAGATCAAGTGGATTGACCATGTGAAGAAGGACTACGAGACCAGGTATGAGAATCGACTTAAAAACACATAAAACCAAGTGTATGGTCGACTAGCTGGGTAGGTATGGTCGACCATACGATAGGAAATAAAGACCATTGACCAATAACCATATGATCGATGATCCTAAGCGTATGGTCGATGGATTTTACGATCGTACGTCCAATCGTAAGACCCCAAATCAGACTTCGAATTTGGAAACTTTCCAAATAAAAGGGGGATCTCTTTTCTTTTTCTGGATAACTCTATATGGAGAGTTTCTCTCTATATAAAGGACGTTCCTCAACCCTTTTTCACTCTTTTGGAACATTATCAAATCCTAGAGGAAGAGAAGGAAGAAAAGTAGAAGAAGAGAAGACTAGGAGGACAGAGAAGAAGGCTGAGAGAAAGAGTTCTACAGACTTTCTACAACCAGTAAGGTATGAAACTTGTCTCTCTAGCCTTAGAACACCAAGAGTAGGAGTTTTTAACGTAAATTGTAATACCAAATCCAATCATCTATGGGATTTTCTGAGCAAACCTTAAGGGGAACATGGAGAATGAGTTAGAGTAATTAACTCGGTAAAACTAAGAATGTTGGCCTTAGAATGATCATTAGGGAAGACCCCGTTGATGACCCAAGATGAGGAATCCGTATTGGAAGAAAGAAATCACATTAAACTCGTATGGTCGCAGCTACGATCGACCATAGGATGATCAGAGTATCGACCATAGCCATTCGAGAAGAATCCAGAAAGCATATGGTCGCAGGTGTGGTCGCATATAGTGCGACCATATGGTATCGACCATACGTCGTATGGTCGACATAACATGAGACCATAGGACCTATCAAACACCTATCTGTGATCTATTCGAATTTCAGCTACTGTAACATATTACACATGAATCATAACTTAAATTCATATAACTTCTAGGTTACTAAATTGATTCAAAGAGAGTTACAAGGTTTGGAAGGAGATCGAGTATTGTTAACAAGTGAGGGAACAATACCTAAACTAATTGGATAATAATAAATTATTTTATTGAGTTCAATGCCATGATTGATTCTATGATTGTATGCTTGTAATGTACATCTCACATGTCATCCAATATTCCTATTATTAATGCTTATGCATATTTATTTCTGTCTATTTATAACATGATAACGATGACGATGCTAGGAATGGACATGTGATTGTGTGTGTGTGGTTAGTGTGTTAGATGCTAGTGGAGCATCAAGGGGAGGACGTGACATTCTGGTTCATCCTGGTCACCAGACTCTAGCTCTATCTCTGCTCAAGTCTTTCCCACTGACATCGTCGTATCTTCGTTACCTTAGCAGAACTATTACGTCGTAGGGCATCAGGGCAGGTGGTCTCGAACCGTGTAGTCTCTGACTCTGTCGGGGGGCCTTAGCTCTATCTCTATGGAAGTATTGAGGGATGCTGGGGTGAGGCCTTAGATACACTGGATGACATTTAGGATTGGTTAGTTGTGAGCCCAGTTTGTAAGCCCTCGCCAATAGGGGCTTACATGTTGGTATGGGTAGGGCATCAGGGGAAGTATTGGCGGTATGTGATCCAGACACTTTAGCTCTATCTCTATTCCATGGTGGGTGCATGTGGGACGACAATGGTGTTTGATCCATTGGATAGATTCACATACTCGTGTATAGAGGTGCAGAGGCCACCAAACCTTTCTATAGCAGATTGCAAATTTAAAAATCAAACCAAAGATATTGAATTGAATGCATGCATATGTTAGCGCATTGTTTTGTTTGCTTACTGAGCCGTGATGTGTACTAACCCTTTCGACGTCGAATATTTTTAGTTGATGATACAGATACTACTATGGAAGATTACGTGAATGCATCATCGTATGGACACATGGCGGCTATGGACGTAGAAGCTGTAGAAGATGTGCATGATCCTTCATGCGAGTGCAATCAATGTGTCTTTGATTAGTTTAGTTATTTTGACTACCGAACATGTAATTGATTATTTTATTTTATGTCTTGAGTTATTTGAAGATAACTGGATTAAATATTTATTTATTACTGTTAGATACTCAGTTCATTATTTATAAAGACTTTCGCTTATTTATTTATTATCTCTGATTATTATCATAGAATGTGTGTGTGGTTTGATATGATGGGTACGACATATACGAGATCCTGGTTGAACCGTTGGTTTATTGAAGGTTCATCACACTACTCTGGTTAGTCCAGAATTGGGGTGTGACAGTTAACCTATGATTGTTAATTGGGAACCATTGGTTTTAGGCCATAGAATGATTCTAGGATGAGCCCCATTGGTAAGCCAAGGGTTGACTCAAAAGAGTCTTGACCAGAGTTCCTGTGGTTGCATCATTGGTCAACTATATGTACAACCAGCGAGTCGACCAATGACTCTCGGGTGGTTTCCAGGAACTCTCTGGTCACAGTCACTAGTCGCATGATACAAGACCAATCATGTCACAGCCCATTCTGGAGAATCAGGTGTGATGCCCGAGTCAACCCATGTGGTTAATCCGAATACTTCGAGGAACCCTAACCACAACGTTACAATATAAATCACACAGTCTACACAAGTAATATCCAATAAAATCCATAAACAATAATACAATAGCGGAAGCAATTACTAAATAACAGATGCCAAATCTAATGATATCATATCCCATACTATGTATCATGTTATCATTTACAAACCAAATTTCTTCATCAAAATATCTACCATAACAATTATACAAATACCAAAAGTTAAAAGAATAAATCTATTACATATATTCTGATAGACCTCTTCATTTACTAACAAAAAGAATCATAATGTATCAAAATATCAGGGGAAGGGAGAAAGTAAGGGGAGGGCTACGTCATGCGTAGATGCAGTCACTGCAGGTGCAGCCCTCACCATGCTCTCCACCAACATCAGCATCTTCGATGATCACGCTAGCCAAAGGAGACTCCATAAAATCAACAATAGATGGATCACTTGTAGGAGAATCTGAAAAGAAGTATCGATACGAGGGTGAGCTTACATCCCAGCTCAATGAGAAATCTAGTATCACATGCTATGCACATACATCATCCAATGCAATGAAATTTATTTTATTATTATATTAGGTCTCAGGTTTGTGTTTCTACATCTTAGGCAAAGGTAAAAGCAGAATAAATAACCTCAGAAAGCAACCCCGGGCTGCTAAACATCTTCTACAAGCAAACTCCCCTCTTGGGGACTCCCATCCTTACAGGGTTCATTGTCACCCACCATAGACCCCACATACGCCAGCTATCGTACACCCACACGTCACTGACTCACAAACTATCGCACACCCATACGTCATTGGCTCCCCTAGGGTCTCCTAACTTGTGGGTATGGAAAGCTATGCCAGTATCTTTACCCCTACTGGAAAGGCATTGAAAATAGGGAATGACACCACCTATGTCTATTATGTTTATTCATTTCACTTTGGCTGCTCACCAGCAGAAGTCCCTGGATCCCCACTCTAATGGTTCATCACGCCCCCACTAGCATGTCGACATAACCATTGTGTTATGCACCAGCAGAGAACCTCGACTCCATCCCATTGATCACCGTGTCTACCACTAGCGTGTTTACATTCCAATGTGATCTGTGCACCCGAACTCCCATGCGTCACACGAGCCACCATACATGGTTGCAATCCAACATGACATGTGTACCTACACTCCTATTTATCACACAAGCCATCATACATGGTCTCATCAATTGATAAATAAAACTATACTCTAACGGTGAACCCCGACTCCATCCCATGGATCATTGCACTCTTGCTAGAGCCTAGCATCAACAACCTGACTCATGTATCGTACTCCCATACTCCACATGTCCACCATACCCACACAATCATACAACATTCATAGTTATAATTATGCAAAATGCATGCTCATGGAATAACAATAAAATGAACAAAGCATGTTATAACATACAACCTAAGCATGTTACTATAAAAATTAGACATGTGAGAATGTCCTATGTCTATGGACTAGACCCCTTACCTGATAGCACTAGGTAGTGCCACAGTAATATCCGAAGCCCAAAATGAGACTTCATAACTGATCGAGATCAATACCTATTAAAGCATATAATAGTTCATTAGTTGGTTATGTAGCTTTTAACCAACATAGACAAGACTTATTTATCTATGCACGGGTCCTAAGACAAGCTAAGAACCTAAGGGTTGGTCTCCCTAGATATTTCTAAGCAGACTGGCTAAAGCAGACTCAACCGGATGGTCGATCGGCGGACACTTAGCATATTTTCTTCCAATGGTACCAGTTGAATGATCGATTGATCAGGCAACCGATTGGCCATCCGATTTAATGTGTCATGGCAGTGGGGTTCTAGAAGGTTTATCGGTCCCATTGTCGGGTAAACGGTCATCTGGAAAAGCCACCACTGGGCATTAACCCTAAATGGTCGAACGATGTCTGAACGGATTTACCATTAAACCTGTTGACTGGTAATTGGTAGTGGTCGACTAGTTTGGCTTTGGTCTGACAGACCAGGCCTTTGGCCTTGGCGGTAGATCGTTCAAGGCTACCGGTCTAAGGCTTCGGTGGAACCGTTTGATCGATTATGTCCAAAATCCTCTTTTTGTGCTCGAAGCTTGGTTACCAAGCTTGGAAACTTGGTCTTTACTTCAATATACACCAAATAGTTGGTGGGAAGCTCCTTCCTACCATTTATGGCTAAAATGGGAGCCATTTATGGTCCCATAAGCTCCATTAATGGAGGTGGGTGTCTAATCCTAACTTTCGAAGCCATTAATGGTGAACCCCATTACTGGAGTTCAACTACTCAAGTTCCACCATTAAAACCTACCAACAGAGGAAGATGGAGGTTAGAACTTACCTCCAAGGGAAGGAAACTTGGGGTGTGGAGTTCCTCTTGAGCTCTAAGCTTTTCCTTTCTCTTCTCTTCTTCTCCCACTCTCACTCCTCTTTTTCATGGTTTAAAGAAATGGAAAATGAGGGTTTGCCCTCATTTATATTGAACAAGAAAAGAAAGTGGGTCCATTGATCATAATCAACCGGTTGGTGATGATCGGATGTTCGGTCATCCGGTTGGTCATCCGATTGGGCTTAAACCAACCATTCAAGACAACTAAATTGCCCACAAGCTTTGGGACACATACTATAAGACCCGTAATCCACAAACCCGATCTAACCTTACATTCTCTTGTATTGGTAGGTCTTTCCATCATAATCGGCTCAAGTGAATCAACCATATAAAGAAATCACAAGACCAGGTAAGCAACAAGTCAAATTTAGTTTGTGTAGAAGTAACCAGTCAAAACAGTCAAACTAGTAAAATTTAATTGTATGGTCAACTGTGTGAACGACCGGTCAAATTTGGATTTGTGTGGTCAACTATTTTGGATTTTTGTGGTCAACGGATTATGAGACCATAGAGTTGACTGGTCAAGCCCAGAACCGACTCCATGTTTAGGAAACTTTCTTAATTTGAGGTCTCTCTCTTAATTGAGAGAGAACTCTATATAGAGGTTTTCCCTCTATATAAAGGACGTCCCTCTACACTCTCTCACTCTTTTGGATTAATCTCAATCCCTAAAACTAAGAGAGAAAGAGAGAAGAGAAGAAGGAAAAGGAGACTTGGAAAAGGAGACTTGGAGAAGGTTAGCAAAAAAGATTGCTATGTCTTTACAGCAAGGACCTTAAGGTATGAAACTTGTCTTTGTAGAGGTAGATTGGATAGAATATAATTTTCCATCATTAAGTTGATGAGTTGAACCCAATATTGTGATTTCGATCATGAGGTTCTCTAAGTAAATCTTAAGAAAAACCATGGAGAATAGATTAAGGTTAATTGTTAATGAGAAAGTGTGATTTAAAGGCCATAGAATGACCATAGAGTAAACCCCATTGTTGATCCTAGAACCAGAAGTCAACTCAGAAGGAATACAGAATGAAAAACAAAAATTGACCAAACATTATGTGGTCGCATCACTGGTCAGCCATAGTACCACCAGTGAGTCAACCACAGTCTCAACCACAGTCATTTGGGAAAATTTTAAAGTTTGTGTGGTTGCATCAGTGGTCACATGATACATGACCACAGAGTAGATCGCACAATGTGTGGTCGACATATAATTGCGACCATAGAGTCGACCAATCAACAATTAAAGAACATGTTTCATATTTCTACTGTTGTAACTTGAGGAAATTAACCCCTAACTTAAATACATTAATTATTTAGGTTTTCTACTAGTTTAAAGCGATTTTCAAAGCTTGGATGAGGAACAAATATGGATTATAGGTGAGGGAACAAGGCCTAAACTAATTGGATAACAACAAGCCATCTTTCTTTTATTTTTCTATCAGTTAATCTAATGTCGTGCTTGTATGATTGTTTGTACATCTCACTTGTCATCCAATATTTTCTATATATATATCTGTTCATGCATATTTAATTGTTATCCTTATTTGACATGATGATGATGCTAGGAATAGGCATGTGTTTGTGTGTATGGTTGATGTGTTGGATTATGTGGAGTATCAGGGGGAGGACACAGTACTGTGGTCTCTGGCCTGACCGCTAGACTCTAGCCCTATCTCTATTTTGTCCCACGCATTGACATCATCATATCGTTGTTACCTCAGTGGAAGTAGTATGTCGTGGGGTATCAGGGGAGGTGTATGTAATGTGTGGCTGTAAGCTCTGTCAGCGAGCCTTAGCTCTATCTCTATGGGTGTATTGAAGGATGCTGGGGTAAGGCCTTAGATACAAACCTTTGATGACATCTAGGATTGGTTAGTCACGAACTCAATTTGCAAGCCCTCGCCAGTAGGAGCATATGTATTGGTACTGATAGAGTATCCAGAGGAGTATTGATGGTGTATGATCTGGATACTCTAGCCCAATCTCTATTACGTAGTGAGTAATATAGGGTGACAGCTGTGTGTGATCCGATGGGTATGCTCACAGTCTGGTGCATGGAGATGTGGTGGCTGCCTATCCTTATCATAGCACATTGCAAGCCTATACCAGACCCAAAGATCCAAATTTGACATCATGCATATGTTTGCGCATTGTTTTGTTTTCTCACTGATCTCATGTTGGAGATTTGGCCCTCGCTCGTGTCATTCTTTTTAGTTTTTGATGTTGTAGGTACTACTGGCAAAGATTATATCAATGCGTCCACGTATAGACATGCGGCTGTTATGGACGTACAAGTTGTAGCAGACAAGCATGACTCATCATGTGAGTGTTCCCACTGTGTTTACGCTTAGTGTCTTTATTTTCATATTTGACTTATGGGATTTATAATAGTTTGTTATATTAATGTTTTGGTTTGTTTGGAGATAACTAGTTTAATATTTATTTATTACATTAGACACTCAGTTCATTATTAATAAAGACTTTCACTATTTATTTTATTATCTCTGATTATGTGGAATGTGTATGGTTTAGATTACTGACACGGTCTTACGAGATCCTAGAGTGAACTGTTGGTTCTTATGATGGTTCATTCACACTTCTGGTTTGTCTAGAATTGAGGTGTGACAACTTGGTATCAGAGCTCTAAGGCTCTGCGAATCAAACCTAAATACATTCACAAGAGTCCATAAACACACATAATTATATATATATAGACAGAAAAAAGAAATGTAAATGTATCCTGATAAACAAATAACATAGGGTAACTATCTAGACAAAATCTAACCCCGAGATTATACACAAAAAAAAATAAGAGCAACTATAAACGAAGATAAAACTCTACTCCTGGGTGACGTGGAGACTCTAAGTGAGATCTGCTACATGCTGATCCATCACCCTCTAAGCATTAAGAAGAGGTGGCAACCCGACCCCACCACTATCTGGGTTGAAAATGGGTAATGAGAACTTATCTGAGCAGATGATAAATAATGATAATCAGACTAGAACAAATCAAAGGGGTAAACAGTCAAGCAACTCTAACCAATCTACTTGGACCACCAAGTGCCTTAGCCATGGTTGTAACAAATTTGGCCCAAAAAAATGCAAGAGTAACAATAGATGTACCGGCTATGCAAGTTACCATAGGAATCACTACCCAAGTTGCCAATGCTACACCAACACCTCCAGGTCAAACCATGTACGGTACCAGTTGGTAGCAACACTATACCTCCAGCACCTGTTCGTCATAACACAGTGCCTACCGTATATCAGGTCCCTATAACATACACCCCAGTGTAGAATCTTGGTGCACAATAAGCAGTGTATCAAGGTGGTTACCCTTATCAACCATCGATGTATGGGGTAGCTACACCATGGTAGAATGATCCAACAAGGGTCGAGGAAGGTTTTCTGAAGATGAAGTCTAGAACGATTTTCAGCAAGGGATCAAATCTATTATGGTCAGTACAGTGGATAGATGAACTGGAGAAAACTTTCTTAATAATGGACATACCTGATTTTAAGTTGTCGTGCCTTGACAGGATACCTTTTTTATTCAACTCGTCAATTTGAGTTACTGATTTTATTCCCTTAAAATTAGTCATGATTATACCACTCTAAGCCTACTTTCATGATCGACAACATGAATAGAGATATGAACTGGATGACCAGCTAAAAGGTTTAATTATTTTGAACGAACATCCTTCCGATTTTAACCTGAGTTTATTGATGTAGCAACAGTTTTTCCAGATTTATTCTCATAGTATCTTGACCAATGGCTCCATAGTTCTTAGCCGCTACTTCCACGTATTCGAACCACCTTACAACCTAATGATCCTTGGTTGTCAGCTTGGTACCATAGATTTACTCTTGATCATTTAAATCTAGGTTCACTAGATAAAACAAATATTCGTCATTATATTGAATTTGAAATAAAGAAATGAATTGCTTTAGGATAAATATTCTGATTCTTATATTTCTCGACCTACGTTGAGAAGATGCTTGAGCAATAAGGAGAATTATGGGAGACGATTGGATTCAGATTAACTTCTATAACCAAGATATCTCAGATGAAGTAATGGAGTATCTGTCTTTGAGATTCCTGAATGTATAGATTTGATTCATGGTCTGTAAAAGAGTACATAAGCAAGAAGTGAGAACTATCAAGAGTAGCTAGTAAAGAAGTAAATAGCGCTCGAGTAAGGTTAAAGATAGCTATATCGATATGAATTTTGACAAGGTAAAAGATTTCTAAAAGCATACTTAAGTGTGGATGCAGGGATGGAATCGAGAGTAATTGTAAAACCCGCACTCCGTAAACCCAGTCTAAACCTTGCTTTTGTGTCGTAGTAGGTCTTTCGATCATCACCGAGCCAGACATGACAAGCGGAGGACAAACAGGTACGAAATGGACCAAAGACAATCAAATCAACATGATTTTATGTTGACCGGTTGATGGTACCGGTCTTGGTACCGGTCGACCGGTCAGCTCTGCGCAGCTGAGTGTGGAGATCCAGAAATTGACTTCTGAGGGTCCCATTTTCCTGATTTCGAATCCTAAGACTTTCCTAATCCTAATAGGGTTACTAAACCCTAATTCTAGCCTATAAATACACCCTTAAACCTCCTCAAATCCTTTCCATTATCTCTCATAAACCTTAGAGAAGAGAAGGAGGTTAGAAAGGAGAAGGAGCTAGGAAGAAGAAGGGGGTGCCGCCATTGCCGTTCGACGAAGCTCACTCTACGCCAGTCAACGGTAAGTGTTTGAATCAATCTTCTTACCCTATGTTAGTTGTGTGGGTGGATCAATACCATGCAAAGTAGGTATTGATCTAAAACCCTAAACTGGCCAATAAACCCTAAGTTGCTATCAAACCCTAGATTCAAGTTCCGAGATGATATTCATCGAAATAGGACTTGATTGAGTTGGGGATAACTCTAACTCAAATATTAGACTTAGAATGGATAGGAGAAACCTTAGAAATCCAGGGAGGATGATCGACGGCAGTCGAAAAACCCATGTATGGTCTTCCGGAGACATACCGGTCGACTATACCGGTTGCACACAGTGCGACCGGTATGTTGCCACCGGTATCCCTCGGGAGGCTGGTCTGTGGGGACCGGCTGACCATACCGGTCGCCAGTCTTTCCCACAGAGCTGCGACCGGTACATGCCACCGATCAGCTCTGTGAGGGTATTTTGTAACCATGTTGGTTTTCGACCAACATGAAACCCTAAGAAAACTATTCTAATGAAACCCTAATGATATTGTAGGACTTTGTGATTTCCCGTTTAGATCTTGTGACGTGGAGCAAGCTAACAGACGAGCGTCAGGTAAGGGAATCTGACCTAAACCTAATAATTAATGGATAGTAAGTCGATGTTAATCACCTGATTATATATGATGTGATGTTTGTGCATATTCACATGCCATCCTTTACTTTCAGTTATTATTATTACTGATCATGCATTGTTAGGATGTGATTGTTAAGCATGTGATTGTTTTCGTTAGTGTGTGGAGTGGGGCATGGGCCTGGGATCGCTCTTCACACTAGCACCTTTTGTAGTATTCTGTCTTAACATGCTTGGTACGGGTGGGGCATCAGGGGAAGGTCGTGGTACGGTGGTCTCCGATGTTGATGCTGGCCTGGCCATGGTTATGTGGCATTGTGGTCTCCGAGGTCGACGTTGGCTTGTCCACGATGCTTTAGCTCTATCTCTATGCCATAGGGAGTTATGTTGGGATAGGGTCTACCGCGTACTGTATCTATCCTAGTGGGTTAGTTGCGGATAGGGCATCAGGGGAGGTGTGGGAATGCCTTAGCTCTATCTCTATGCCGTAGACGGCTGTGCTGAGATAGAGCATACATTGATGACATATAGGATTGGTTAGTTGCGAGCCCAGTTTGCGAGCCCTGGCCAGTAGGGGCTTAGGTACTGGTATGGGTAGAGCATCAGGGGAGGTACGGGGGTATCTTAGCTCTATCTCTATTCCATGATGGGTGCATGTGGGCCAATGGGGGTGTGATCCATGAGGTGGCACACACTCGTGTATAGAGGTGCGAGGGCCACCAAACCTTTCTATAGCACATTACAAACTTAAAACCAGACCATAGCATAAAATGATTGTTACTCATGCATAATATTGTGAAACTGTCTGATTGTCTTACTGAGCTAAGTTGTGAGCTCACCTTTTGTGTACACATTGTTTTTAGATGTTGATGCAGGTTACACTGTTGACGACTATGTGAACGCTCTGGCGTATGGGGACATTGCTGCTTTGAGTGTACAGGCAGGAGAGGATGAGCATGATGCTTTATGCGAGTGCCCTTTCTGCGTGTACCTGTCATTGGATTTTGTTTATTCGTTTCAGTTATTTTCGTTTGATATTAAAGGGATGTAAAAGATATTTATTTTATGTTTGAATTTGAATAATTGGATACTTATTTAATTTATCATTAGATACTCAGTTCATTCTATTTTAAAGACTTCCGTTGTACTATTATACTCTGATTGTGGTTATGTGTGATGGTTTGTATGAGTGGACACGGCCTATTCGAGATCCTGGTGTGAACCGTTGGTTCAATGACGGTTCACTCACACCATTCTGGTTGGATCAGAATTGGGGTGTGACAACTTGGTATCAGAGCTCTCGGGCTCTGTCCAACAAACCATATTGCACTTAACTAAGTCGATGAATTGAGTTAGGAAATATTAAAAAAATCTTAATACAAACACACCCTAAGCATTGTTTGATACCTGAGACTGATTAAGAAAGAGAATAATGTACTATTCTAAATATGAAACTTAACATATGCACATACACTAGTTAGGTGAAACATAAAAATTTTCATTAAACAAGAAAATGGGTATCAAATAAAATAGTGCTACAGGGTACAGTCCACAAACCGGACAGTTACCCTGTATTATAAATCGTCTAAAGGAAGAAAATAAAGAGGGACAATCATGGGGTAGGGGGCCTGGGAGGAATAGGGTCTGCTATATCATAATCTCGCTCGTAAGTGACCCTGAGCCAGTGCACCTGATCCTGTGTGACTCTGAGACTGCGAGTCAACTGCGCCAAGTCACGGCTCATCTCACGCTGAGCGTCCCTGATCTCCATAAACATACCCATCATGGTGTCTGGAGAAGGCTGAGATGGTCCACCTGTAGAGGTAGATGGTGGTGTTGCAGGTGTAGGTTGTGGAGCTGACGCTAGTACACCCTCGGCTCTATCCTCGTCATCATCACGCTCGAGCTCGGCTACATAAGCCGCATTGGCTGCTGCTACTGCTGCCGCCGTGGCTGCTGCCGCCGCAGCTGCTATCCTCCCAAGTGGGCGAGGGCGAGCCTCCAACTCGTCATCACTAACAGGAAGGTCAATCATCTACATCCTCTGAATGGCATCCCAATCTATGTCGGATGTCATAGTATCCTCAACGGTCACCTCGCCTCTCATGCTCACGCCTAAGCGACGTAGCAGGAAGGTAATGAGATGACCGTAGGGAAGGTTACTGGCCTGATCAGCTAGGGTCGCCTGATGCATGGTCCTGATGATGAGGTAAGGGAGAGAGACCCGCTCCCCAGTGCAGACGCAATAAGTAATGTACTGAGTGAGCTGGGATAACTCACTATAGTGGCCGCTCTGGGGCACGATGTTGTGCTGAATGATGCGACTATATACTCGAGGTGCAGGTCTCAAGCTAGCCACCTTCATAGGAGCTCCAAGGTTTAGTATCTGATCTGCTATCTCTCGACGCAGATCCTCAGTCAGATAGCCCTTCGCTTTGGGAGGGCAATACACTAGGTCTCCATCATTAGGAACCCCTAAAAGGTTGGCCAGCTGGTGGGTGTTGAATAAGATAGGTACACCCCTGACATAACTGGTGATGCGTAAATCCCTACCCTGGTTGGGATCGTTAACATCTCCATGCAGCTCCAGGTTAGCATAGAAATGCTTAACCAAATTGGGACGGGTGGTATCAGTGTAGGATATTACCGGTACCCACCCCAAGTGCGTTGAAAGCAGCTCGCACATCGAATCTCTCCAACTGATCCAGGTTAACCCGGCGCCCAGATTCTATGCTCTTGTTATCAAACCACGGGAATCGACCCTGAGCTTCTATAGAATGAAACCAGTGCTCGTCAAGTTGGGGAACTGGTGGCTGGGGAGCACGTAAACTCGAGCCATGAGGACGTTTCCCAAGAGCACATCGGGGAGCCATTTTAAACTGCAAAACTAGGGAAAACAAGATGAAAATGTTAGAAATTATCAAAATTTTGGCAACATAACGACAGTAAATTGGGAAAAAGCCTCAAACTCACCCAAAAACATGGGGAGGAGGACTTACGTAACCCCCACACTCTTCAACAGATCAATCGCAAGCATTTACAACAAGAAATTTCAAGAATTTAAGGAAAATCAAGAAAATTCGAAAAATTTCAAAAATCTAGGTCAAAAGTTGTAAAAAATTGATTTTTATGAAAACCGTTCGGTGAAACCCCAAATTGATTGAGGGCTTTTGCTCTTGGGGGTCCCTAAACCCTTTCCAAGCCGAAGGAAAAGAGTTCCTACGGTTGGAACATCTCAATCAATGAAAAACCTAAATTTTTACATGAAGACGATATGAAAAATATCTACAAACTTGAAAGAGAGGGAAGAGACCTACCTGGAGATGATGTTCAACGCTTTGAACGGAGGGAATCGGCTTCTAAGGTCACCGGCCGGACTGTAGCAACTCGAATTGGCAGAGAGGAATCGCCACCGGAGAGAAAAGAGAAAGAAAAGTGAGAAATTTTCTCACTTTTCGCGATTTTAAAGCCAGTCTGGGCATACCGGTCGACGGTTTTGCCTATACCGGTCGACCGGTATCTCCTCAGGAGTGTGACCGCTATGTCTCGGTCAGAATTTTAATTTTGACCGGTCGACTATACCGGTCGCAACACTGTATACAGAGTGTCGACCGGTATGTTGCAATCGGTCAACACCAGAAAAGCCAGAAAAACCTCTGAAAAATTTTAAAATTTGTAAACTTAATTACTCCTTTTTATGACTGTTTCACCTTATATTGTTCAAGACTAACACCACTATTGCTTCATTCTCATGTGTTATGTCTTCTTCTCAGATTCAAACAGAATAGTCTGAGATGGTGAGCGGAAACGGTCATAGGGGTCGGAAGCGTCATCAGGCCAGGATGCGCCTCGAGGAAGAAAATCAGGTTGAACAAGGCCATGTTAGAGAGCCAATCCCGGAAGTTGAGGAAGAACAGGTTCCAGAAGTACCAACAAATTTGCCTGTCCCACCTCACAGGAATTCTGAGACCATTGTTACAAACTTGGTCTATCAGATGCAAGCTCAGTAGAAAGAATTCCTGAGCGAGATACTAAAGATGTTCAGGCCACCGGGTTCTGTTCCCACTGGAGGTACGCCTGAGTCTGGAGAAAAAAATACTTCATAGCCGATGCAGGGTAGCCCAAGGCCGATGGGCCAAACACAGAATGTACCACCACCGTACCAGTTTCCGTCGCCTTCTGCGTACCCGGGAGCCTATCTGTATCCACCACCATGGTACGGAATGAACACTCAGGGATAGCATGATCTGAGTAGAGCGGTGGATAGATTCCTGAAGTTGAAGCCTTCATCGTTCACTGGTAAGACAGGGAGACCATTGTGGCCAGCACAGTGGGTTGCAGAGATGGAGAAAAACTTCCGACTGATGACCTGTATAGAGGAGGAAAAGGTCTTATTTGCCACTCATATGCTGAAAGAAGACACAAATGCTTGGTGGAATTCTACACGGGCATATCTGGAGACGAAACATACACAGGTGGATTGGGAAGTGTTCAAGGTTACCTTCTTCGATAAGTATTTTCCAAAGAGCTTCAGAGATCAGATGGAGAAGGAGTTCCTTAATTTGCAACAGTCTCAATCGACTGTGGATGCTTACCAGCAGAGGTACGAGGAGTTATTTTTCTTCGCACCGGCAAGTATGCAAGAGGAAGAGACCAAGACACATAGGTTCACCATGGGACTACGTGGAAGCATCAGAGAGCACATATTGGGCCTAGACAAGAAAATCTATAATGAGGCTGTGCAGGTTGCGAGGGTGATAGAGTCCAGTCAGAGGGACAGCTTCTTCGGTCAGAACAGGGGAGTGAAGAGACCCGCTATTGAGAGTTCGGGTGGCGGTAACAATAGACCCTTTCGCCCATACAGGGCTTAGACCGCTACAGTACCTGTTAGAAACAATGCAACACCACCTGTGTCACAGAATGCTGGATTCAACCCGAATATCAAATGTTTCAACTGTCAGCAAGTGGGTCATATTGCAAGGACCTGTACTCTACCTAGGAAGCAACCTCCCCAGCAAGGAAAAGTATATGCGTTCACCACTGAAGAAGTAGCTGCATCACCTGATGTGGTCACGGGTACGACTCTATCCCTTACTATTTGGCTTACTAATTTTCATTGTGTGTATGCGCATGTAGAACTAAGGGATAATAAAAAATTCCAGGAATTGTAAATGTAGCTGGTATACCCGCCAGTACTATTTGACTCGGGGCCACGCACTCCTTTATTTCTATTTCCTTTGGGAAGCGAATGGAGTTACCAATCAAGCATTTGAACCCAAGCTTGATAGTTCGCTCTCCACTAGGAGTCGAAGTGGCTTTGACCGAATATTATGGACCATGTACTGTATGTATTGAGGGCCGAGACTTAGAAACAAGCCTAGTACTACTCGAGATGGCAGACTTTGATGTCATCTTGGGAATGGATTGGCTAGGCCATCATTCTGCCGTTCTATTATGTGGTGAAAGGAAGCTTGTGCTTACTGACAAAAAGGGAAGGGAATATAGCTTCACTGGGATCAGGCTATCTAGGAAGCGAAGCTGATTCTCTCCGCCCTAAAAGCTAAGAGGTGCTTAGAGAAGGGGGGAGTGGGGTATCTAGTATCTGTAGTCGACATCACGGCGGAGTCACACAAGATGGAAGATATAGATGTGGTTCGAGAATTCCCGGATGTATTTCCGGAGGAGCTTCCGGGTCTACCGTCGGACGGGGCTACGAGTTTGTAATAGACCTTATGCCGGGTTCGGCGCCGGTGTCCAAAGCACCATACAGGATGGCCCCTACCGAGTTAAAGGAGTTGAAGACCCAATTACAAGAATTGTTAGATAAGGGCTTCATACGACCTAGCATATCACCTTGGGGGGCACCGGTATTATTTGTCAAGAAGAAGGACGGAAGTGTAAGACTGTGCATTGACTACCGTGAACTGAACAAGTTGACTATCAAGAATCGGTATCCTTTGCCTAGAATCGATGATCTGTTCGATCAACTGCAGGGTGCAAAGGTTTTCTCGAAGATCCATCTCCGATCAGGGTATCACCAACTGAAGATCAAGGCCGGAGATATTCCGAAGACTACTTTCAGGACGAGGTATGGGCATTATGAGTTTCTAATTATGTCTTTCGGGTTGACCAATGCTCCAGCGTCATTCATGGAACTGATGAATCGAGTGTTTCATGATATGTTGGACACTTCGGTCATCGTATTCATCGATGACATATTGATCTACTCTAAGGACATGGAGACTCATACAGCACATTTGAGGGCAGCCCTACAATGGCTGAGGCAGGAGAAGCTTTATGCTAAGTTCAAGAAGTACGAGTTTTGGCTGAAGGAAGTGGCTTTCTTGGGCCATGTTGTATCTGAAGACGGTATCAAGGTTGATCCAAGTAAGATAGCTGCTATAGTAGGATGGGAAGCACCAAAATCTGTTGTGGAGATTCGTAGTTTCCTTGGGTTGGCTGGTTATTATAGAAGATTCATGGAAGATTACTCCAGGATCGCTGTTCCACTCACCAGATTGACCAAGAAGGGAGAGAAATTCATATGGACAGATGAGTGTGAGAAGTGCTTTTAGACGTTGAAGTCAAGACTAGTCTCTGCACCTATCTTGACCATCCCAGAACCAAGCGTACCGTTTACTTTATATATGGATGCTTCAGGGTTGGGTATTGGGTGTGTATTGATGCAAGGAGAACAGGAGATTGCTTATGCGTCATGATAGTTAAAAGAGCATAAAAAGAACTATCCTACGCATGATTTGGAGTTAGCAGCGGTTATACATGCAATCAAGACTTGGAGACACTACCTGTATGGTGAAAAGTTTCAGATTAAGTCAGATCACAAGAGCTTAACTTATCTTTTCACTTAGAAGGATCTGAATATGAGGCAGAGGAGATGGCTGGAATTGTTGAAAGATTATGATTGTGACACCCAGTACCATCCGGGCAAAGCAAATGTTGTGGCTGACGCCTTAAGCAAATGCTGCATTATGTGCCGCAACCTCAAGTTCAATTGAAGATGATGAAGAGTATATAATTGAAACTGCAGAAGATCCAATCGAGTAAGGCTTAATTCATAAGTTCACCATGATGTTCGCTGCTTTGAAGATCTCGCCGGATCTAGTTGATGAAGTCAAGATAGCAATCCTACAGGATCGACATCTCAAGACAGTACAAGAAGACTTAGAGAAGGGTACGAGCAATCCTGACTTTACCTTGGATTCAGACAAGATATTCAGGTATCGTGGACGGTTATGTATAACTGAGAGTGAAGACTGCAATATCAGAGATCGAGTTATGACTGAAGCTCATTACACTCCATATTCGGTACATCCAAGAAGTACCAAAATGTACCATGATTTAAGAAGACTATATTGGTAGAGGGGTATGAAAGCAGATATAGCTCGTTTCATGTTCCAATGTCTGAATTGTCAACAAGTTAAAGCAGAAAGGCAGAGACCCACAGGTTTACTACAGCCATTACCGGAACCTGCATGGAAGTGGGATTGTATAACCATGGATTTCGTCACTGGCTTACCTTTGACACCAAGGTCAGTGGATGCAGTTTGGGTTATAGTTGACCGACTCACCAAGACAACTCGATTTATTGCGGTCAGACCTCAGTATACAATGGAGAAACTGCCAAGTTATATGTTGATAATATAGTCAGACTTCATGGCGTTCCAGAGAGTATAGTATCTGACAGAGATCCCCGTTTTACATCAAAGTTCTGGGAAGGATTACAGAAAGCTATGGGAACGAAGTTGAAGTTCAATACAGTTTTTCACCCTCAAACGGACGGACAGTCAGAACTAACTATTCAAATTTTGGAAGATATGCTCCGAGCTTGTGCAATAGATTTCAAGGGAGCTTGGGATGAGAAGCTATCACTTATCGAGTTTGCTTATAACAACAGTTACCAGGCTACAATTCAGATGGCCCCATATGAAGCACTCTATGGGAAGAAGTGTCGTACACCTCTGTTATGGAACGAGGTGGGAGAAAGAAGAATTGTAGGTCCAGAGTTCACTGAAGAAACTTGCCGAGTGATTGATCAGATCAAGGAGAGAGTAAAGACAGCTCAAGTTCGACAGAAGCACTATGCGGATAATCGACGTCGAGATCCGGAGTTTGCGATGGGTGACAAAGTATTCTTGAAGGTATCACCGGTGCGAGGTCTGAAACGATTTGGTAAGAAGGGGAAGCTATGCCCCAGGTATGTGGGACCATATGAGATATTGACCCGACGTGGTAATGTAGCATATCAGTTGGCTCTACCACCATCTATGTCAAGCGTTCATAACGTGTTCCATGTATCATTACTGAAGAAGTATGTCAGAGATCCATTGCACATCTTGACCGCTGATCCCCCAGACTTGACTGAAGACTTAACATTCGAAGTGGTGCCTGTGATGCTCTCAAGTCGAAAGGTACAGCAACTTCGAACCAAGGATATCCATTATGTGAAGGTGCATTGGAGAAGCCAAAATATCGAAGAAATTACTTGGGAAGAGGAGAGCGCGATGAGGAAGGAGTACCCTAACCTTTTCAACGATCAAGGTATGTCCAAATTTCGGGGCCGAAATTTCTTTTAAGGGTGGGGAAGTTGTGAAACCTACATGCAAATTTCGGGATGAAATTTCTTTTAAGGGTGGGGGAGTTGTAAGACCCGCACTCCGTAAACCCGGTCTAAACCTTGGTTTTGTGTCGTAGCAGGTCTTCCAATCATCACCGAGCCAGACGGGACGAGCGGATGACAAACAGGTACGAAATCGGACCAAAGACGATTAAATCAACATGATTTTATGTTGACTGGTTGATGGTACCGGTCTTGGTACCGGTCGACCGGTCATCTCTGCGCAACTGAGTGTGGAGATCTGAAAATTGACTTCTGAGGGTCTCACTTTCCTGATTTCGAATCCTAAGACTTTTCTAATCCTAATAGGGTTACTAAACCCCATTCTAGCCGATAAATACACCCTTAAACCTCCTCAAATCCTTTCCATTATCTCTCATAAACCTTAGAGAAGAGAAGGAGGTTGGAAAGGAGAAGGAGCTAGGAAGAAGAAGGGGGTGCCGCCATTGCCGTTCGACGAAGCTCACTCTACGCCAGTCAACGGTAAGTGTTTGAATCAATCTTCTTACCCTATGTTAGTTGTGTGGGTGGATCAATACCATGCAAAGTAGGTATTGATCTAAAACCCTAAACTGGCCAATAAACCCTAAGTTGTCGTCAAACCCTAGATTCGAGTTTCGAGATGATATTCATCGAAATAGGACTTGATTGAGTTGGGGATAACTCTAACTCAAATATTAGAGTTAGAATGGATAGGAGAAACCTTGGAAATCCAGGGAGGATGATCGATGGCAGTCGAAAAACCCATGTATGGTCTTCCGGAGATATACCGATCGACTATACCGGTTGTGTGCGACCGGTATGTTGCCACCGGTATCCCTCAAGAGGCTGGTCTGTGGGGACCGGCTGACCATACCGGTCGCCAGTCTTTCCCACAGAGCTGCGACCGGTACATGCCACCGGTCAGCTCTGTGAGGGTATTTTGTAACCATGTTGGTTTCCGACCAACATGAAACCCTAAGAAAACTATTCTAATGAAACCCTAATGATATTGTAGGTCTTTGTGATTTCCCGTTTGGATCTTGCGACGTGGAGCAAGCTAACAAACGAGCGTCAGGTAAGGGAATCTGACCTAAACCTAATAATTAATGGACAGTAAGTCGATGTTAATCACCTGATTATATATGATGTGATGTTTGTGCATATTCACATGCCATTCTTTACTTTCAGTTTTTATTATTACTGTTCATGCATTGTTAGGATGTGATTGTTAAGCATGTGATTGTTTTCGTTAGTGTGTGGAGTGGGGCATGGGCCTGGGATCGCTCTTCACACTAGTACCTTTTGTAGTATTCTGTCTTAACATGCTTGGTACGGGTGGGGCATCAGGGGAAGGTCATGGTACGGTGGTCTCCGATGTTGATGCTGGCCTAGCCATGGTTATGTGGCATTGTGGTCTCCGAGGTCGACGCTGGCTTGTCCACGATGCTTTAGCTCTATCTCTATGCCATAGGGAGTTATGTTGGGATAGGGTCTACCGCGTACTATATCTATCCTAGTGGGTTAGTTGCGGATAGGGCATCAGGGGCGGTGTGGGAATGCCTTAGCTCTATCTCTATGCCGTAGACGGCTGTGCTGAGATAGAGCATACATTGATGACATATAGGATTGGTTAGTTGCGAGCCCAGTTTGCGAGCCCTGACCAATAGGGGCTTAGGTACTGGTATGGGTAGAGCATCAGGGGAGGTACGGGGGTATCTTAGCTCTATCTCTATTCCATGATGGGTGCATGTGCGCCAATGGGGGTGTGATCCATGAGGTGCCACACACTCGTGTATAGAGGTGCGGGGGCCACCAAACCTTTCTATAGCACATTACAAACTTAAAACCAGACCATAGCATAAAATGATTGCTACTCATGCATAATATTGTGAAACTGTCTGATTGTCTTACTGAGCTAAGTTGTGAGCTCACCCTTTGTGTACACATTGTTTTTAGATGTTGATGTAGGTTACACTGTTGACGACTATGTGAACGCTCCGGCGTATGGTGACGTTGCTGCTTTGAGTGTACAGGCAGGAGAGGACGAGCATGATGCTTCATGCGAGTGCCCTTTCTGCGTGTACCTGTGATTGGATTTTGTTTATTCGTTTCAGTTATTTTCGTTTGATATTAAAGGGATGTAAAAGATATTTATTTTATGTTTGAATTTGAATAATTGGATACTTATTTAATTTATCATTAGATACTCAGTTCATTCTATTTTAAAGACTTCCGTTGTACTATTATACTCTGATTGTGGTTATGTGTGATGGTTTGTATGAGTGGACACGGCCTATTCGAGATCCTGGTGTAAACCGTTGGTTCAATGACGGTTCACTCACACCATTCTGGTTGGATCAGAATTGGGGTGTGACAGTAATGGTATTGATAGTTCTCGGTTTAATACAATCACTATTGAGTTTTTCTAAGGTCAAAGGAGATGATTAAGTAAAGATCAAGAGAGTTTGATAGAATTAATGAAATTATAAGTATATACCCTAATGCTTACAGATAGACATGTTAGATATGTAGTGAGTAAACAATCAAAAGATATTTTTCAGGATATATGGAAGAAAGATCAGGTAAAGCAGTACTGATAAAAGAGATGAAAGTTAATGATTGCAATATGAGATTATTGGCGATAGTCTTTGAAAAACCATAAGAGGTGAAGGGTTTAGACGTGCTCTTAAGACCCTTATACCCGAGTTTGCTAGTTCGATTCCTTTTTCGACTAAAGGTGGTGTTAAATGGATGCAACGGACCATGTCCGATTCGTATTGATGGATAGGATTTAAATACAAACTAGTTCAACTCAAGATGGCAGATTTTGATGTCATCTTAGGAATGGACTAGTTGTCTCGACATTCCACAAGTTTGCTTTGCTTTGAAAAGAAGTTGTCATTCAAAGGGAAAGGGAGTGTAGAATTTAGTTTTGTTGAGACCAAATTTTCTCGTGAATGAAAGCTTATTCTCTCTACACTTAAGGTGAAGAGATTCCTTAAAAAGAAAGGAGTTGGATATATGGTATCTGTGGTGGTTGTTACTAAAGAAGCACCACAGATGAAAGACAATGATGTGGTGCATGAATTTTTGGATGTGTTCCCAGAAGACCTACCTGGATTGCCCCCCGATCAAGCCACAGAGTTCGTGATTAACCTTTTACCTGAGACGGCACCTGTGTCTAAGCACCCTATAGAATAGTTCCTATAGAGTTGAAGGAACTGAAGACTCAACTATAGGAGTTATTGGATAAAGATCTTATTTAGCCAAATAAATTGCCATGGGAAGCACCAATATGGTTAGTGAAGAAGAAGGATGGTAGCATTTGACTGTGCATAGACTACAAAGTATTTAACAAGCTCATGATCAAGAATCGATACCATTGCCATGGATTGATGATTTATTCGATTAGCTACAAGGTGCAAAGGTATTCTCCAAGATCAATCTACGATTAGGATACCATCAATTGATGATTAAGGACAACAATATTCCGAAGACAGCTTTCAGATTAGGTGCGAACATTATGAGTTCCTAGTTATGTCATTTGGATTAACTAATGCCCCTGCATCTTTTATGGAGCTTATGAACCAGGTGTTCCATGACATGTTAGACACATTGGTCATAGTTTTCGTATATAATATATTAGTTTATTTCAAAGACGAAGAAAGTATTGTAATAGATCTTAGAGCAGACTTACAATGGCTAAAAAGGGAAAAGCTTTATGCTAAATTCAAGAAGTGCAAGTTTTGGTTGAACAAAGTGACTTTTTTAAGTCACGTAGTATCGTCAGAAGGGATAAAAGTGGACCCCAGTAAGATAGAAGAAATTGTAGGGTGAGAAGCACCTAAGAACATTGCAAAGATTAGAAGTTCTTGGGTTGAGCTCGTTACTATTCAAGGAGGACTACTCTGGGATCGCAATACCTCTTACTAAGCTAGCCAGGAAAGGGAAAAAGTTTGTTTGGACTGGTAAGTGTGAAGAATATTTCCAGACACTAAAAGTAAGGTTGATATCAGCTCCCATCTTGATCGTTCCGGTGTAAGTACCCCATTTTTGCCATCCCCAGTCGAACAAAGTCTTACTGGAGTGTAGACAACAAAGTGGGAGAGGTGAGAGAAAGTTTAAAAAGTACAGGGGAGGCGAGTGAAACTCTCTCAAAAATGATAGTCGATTAGCCTCGGCATGCTCTCTATAATGTTTTGAGAAGAACTGAGATGATCCCCAATGTCCAGAAGCTTAAGTGAAATCATATGGCAAGTTGGTCAATCTCAACGCAAAGTTTGAATTTTTAGCTGTGACTTTGAGGAGGTTTTCAGTAGGCCCCATAGTAAGGACATGGGCTGCAACCTACAAGGATGCGTAGGTCTAGGAAATACCTTCAAAATGAGACCAGAATTGCTCAAATCCGATGTCAAATGGAGAAGATATGACGACTTTAGTCTGGGAATAAGTACAAGGGATTTTTTGAAAATTAATAATAATCATCTTGGGGCCTGCATGCAAATTATCGTAAATTTAATTATTTAAACTTCATCTTCTCATATCTTGCTCATCCGACGTTTAAATGAGGTGATTCCAGTGTCATTATTCCTCATTTTTGGTGCTCTACAAAGTGGACGTGGAGAATTTGAGACAGAGGTCTCCGAGGCATCCCATGCAGAGTTGTTAGCTGAATTATTGTAAATTGGTTGTTTAAACTTTAAAAATTCATAAGTTGGTCATTTTAATTCCAAATAAGGTGATTCAAGCTCTAGTATTCCTCATTTTTAGTGTTTTACAAAGTGAACGTGGAAAATTTGAGGTAGAGGCTATCAGAAAATTTCATATGGAATGGCAACGAAAATGACCTATGAAATGATAGAGAGAGAAAAACCAATCTTGGTCCAACCCAGCTCAACCCATATCAGTTTAACCCAGTTAACTCATGTCGGTCCAACCCAATCAAGTCAATTCGGCTCAGCCAACCTTGAATCAGACCAATCTGGACCAAATTGATTCAATCCATGTGCATGTGTAAAGTGTATATCATATATAATGATACATTATATATATTAAAAATTATATATATATATATATATATATATATATATATATATATGTATAATATATATTGATATTATAAGGAAGGGGGAGAGAGAGAGCTGTGGGGCCCCAATCAGGGATGTAAGACCAGCACTCCACTAACTTGGTCTAACGGTGTCGTGCCAGGCCTTCCCATCATTGCTAGACCAAGTAGACCGACCGTGTAAAGATAGATCACAAAATCAGGTATGAATTGAGTTTAAAATACTCAAAAGTATGCGTATGGTCGAATATCTGGGTAGGTATGGTCGGGCATAAGGTAAGAAACAAAGGTCACTGATCCCAAGACCCTATGATCGATGTGTTCGACCCTATGGTCGATGGATTCAACGACCGTAGGCCATCGACCATAAGACCCCAGATCAGACTCTGAGATGGAAACTTTCCTAATTTGAGGAGGATTTCTTTCCTAATGTTAAAGAACTCTATATGGAGAATTTTTCTCTATATAAAGGACGTCCCTAAGCCTTTTTCATTCTTTTAAAACATTAGTAAACCATAGAGAAAGAGAAGAAAAGAGAAGGAAAATAAGGAAAAGAAGATAAGACTAAGGAGGAGACTGAGAGAAGAGTTCCATTGACTCTCTGCAATAAGTAAGGTATGAACCTTGTCTCTGTAGCCTTAGAACACTAAGAGTAAAGGTTTCTAATGTAAATTGAGATACCAAACCCAACATAAGAATGCAACCATGGAATTGCTAAGCAAGCCTCCAATGGGAAACCATGGAGAATATATTAGAGTAATTAGTTGGTAAAACTAAGAAACTTAGCCTTAGAATAATCATTAGGATAAACACAATTGAAGAGCCGAAGAGTTGACCCAAGAAGGACTTGGATTGAATGTAGATTGTAACTAGAAATTTCAAGGTCGCAGCTACAGTCGATCATAGCATGACCAGCATGATCAAAGTATCAACCATAGGCATTCGGGAAGAATTCAGAAATCATATGGTCGCAGGTACGATCGCATATGGTGCGACCATAGGGTATCGACCATAGGCAGTAAGGTCGACACAGTATGAGACCATAGGACCAATCAGCCACCTATCAGTGCTCTATTTTGATTTTCGATTACTGTAACATGTTACATACGAACCCTAACTTAAATTCATATAACTTTTAGGTTATTAAATCGATTCAAAGAGAATTACAAGGCTTGAAAAAAGATCGAGTTTTGCTAACAAGTGAGGGAATAAGACCTAAACTAATTGGATAATAAAAAACTGTTTTATTTTTATTGAGTCTAATGCCATGAATGATGCTATGTTTGTATGCTTGTAATGTGCATCTCAATTGTCATCCAATATTATCGTTATTACTGCTCATATATATTTACTTCTGTCTATTTACTACCACGTTGATTGATGATGATAGGAATAGACATGTGATTGTGTGTGTGTGGTTAATGTGTTGGATGCGAGCGGGGCATCAGGGGGAGGACGTGGCATTGTGGTATCTAACTTGGTCACCAGACTCTAGCTCTATCTCTACTCAAGTCTTGTCCACTGACATCGTCGTATTGTTATTATCTTAGTAGAACTATTACATCGTAGGGCATCAGGGGAGGTGGTCTCGGACTGTGTAGTCTCTGACTCTGCCGAGGGGCCTTAGCTCCATCTCTATAGACGTATTGAGGGATGCTGGGGTGAGGCCTTGGATACACTGGATGACATTTAAGATTGGTTAGTTGCGAGCCCAGTTTCCAAGCCTTTGCCAATAGGGGCTTACATGTTGGTATGGGTAGGGCATTAGGGGAAGTATTAGCGGTATGTGATCCGAACACTTTAGCTCTATTTCTATTCCATGGTGGGTGCATGTAGGACAGCAATGGTGTTTGAACCATTGGGCGGATTTACACACTTGTGTATAGAGGTATGGGGGCCACCAAACCTTTCTATAGCATATTGCAAACTTAAAAATCAAACCAAAGATATTGAATTGAATGCATGCATATGTTTGTTGCATTATTTTGTTTTACTCACTGAGCCATAATGTGTGCTCACCCTTTCGGTGTCGAATATTTTAGTTGATGATGCAGGTCCTACTGTTGAAGATTATGTGAATGCACCGATGTACGGACACGTTACGGCCATGGGCGTAGAAGCTGTTGAAGATGCGCATGATCCTTCATGCTAGTGCAACCAGTGCATTTTTTATTAGTTTAGCTATATTTGGTTATTGGAACATGTAACGGATTATTTACCTTTATGTCTTGAGTTTTTGGGAAATAATTGGATTAAATAATTATTATATCATTGTTAGACACTCAGTTCATTATTTATAAGACTTCTGCTTAATTGTTTATTATCTCTGATTATTACTGTAGAATGTATGTATGGTTTGATATGGTAGGTACGACTTATACGAGATCCTGGTTGAACCGTTATTTTATTGGCGGTTCATCACACTATTCTGGTTAGACTAGAATTGGGATGTGACAACTTGGTATCAAAGCTCTCTCAAGTTCTATCCATTGACCTAACTACTTCCACATGAGTCATGAACTGAGTTATGATAAAATTAAAAACGATAATATGAACACACCATAAGCACTTGTGTTGTTTGGGACATAAACTAAGAAAGAGAATAATGCACATAAGTAAATGAAAAACGAGTTATATATATCAAAAGGGAATAACACAAATGTACATCCAAATCAGAGTACGGTCCACAATCCAGATAGTTACCCTATAGAATAAAAGGAAAAGAAGATAATGGGACAATCATGGAGCTGGGGGTACTGGAGGAGGAGCTGCCTCACGATCTCGATCATAGTCCTCAGCATATACTCTTGTGAGCCAGGCTACCTGAGTCTGGGTCACTCGGAGACTAGCTGCCAGATCTACTACCCGCTGGTCTGTAGAGCGCTGAGTGGCTAGGATCTCTCCTACCCTCTGATCCTTAGCACGCTGGGCCTCTTGAATCTCACGTAGCAGCCCCTTCATGTCATCTGATGGTGAACGTGAAGGGCCAACTGAATGACAAGCCCGAGAAGGGCCAGCTCCTGTAAAATATTGTGGTGATGGAGAAGGGATGGCATCCATATCCATGTACATCCTATCATCATCCTCCTCATCATCACTCTTGTGTGCCTCTGTTGCTGCTGCTGCCACCGCCTCTGCATCTGCTGTAGCTACCAGAGTGAGAGGATGTCTCATAGCATTCTTCTCATCATCACTAACCTGTATCTCTCTCATGTCCATCCTATTGATGGCCTCCCAATCTAAGTCAGCTGAGAAGGTGTCCTCAAAAATCCTCTCATCTTCTAGGTTCACCTATAGACGATCGAGCAAGGTGGAGATTAGGCATCCATAGGGAAAGTTACTTCTCGAGTTAGGCAATGTAGTATTGTGCATAGTCTGGAGGATGATGTACGGGAGACAGACAGGCTGTTTAGTACAGATACAGTACAATAGGTACTGAGTCAGCTGAGAAACCATCTCGTAGTGTCCACCTTGAGGGATTAGATTATGCTGGATAATCTTACAGTAGACCCGTGGCTCTGGACACAGGTTAACCGCCATCATTTTCCAGCTATTATCAAAAAGAATCTGATTGTTTATCTCTGCATGCACCTGTGTAGATAGGAACTGAGCTCCCTTGGTGTACAATAAACCAACTGCCTATCGTTGGAAATGCCCAGGAGATCAGCCAACTCCTGACAGTTGAAAGAGATAGGAACCCCTTTCACCCAACTAGTGAATCGAAGCTCTCTACCCCTATCTACATCCTCTAGGTTACCCTCTACCTGTAGGTTATAGTAGAATTGTTTTACCAAGTCTGGACAGGTACAAGCCTTGTATAGAATCATTGAAAGCCAACCCATATCTCCAAATGCCCTCTCCACATCAAACAGGGCTAAATGGGCTAAGTTCACACATCGACCCCCTTTCACTTTCTTTTGATCAAACCGAGGATATTGAACCTCTGCTTCAATGGACCTGAAGCGATTAGGGTCATGGACTCGAAGAACCTTGGTGCAAACCATGATGACTGTAAATGAAGAGGAAAAAATATTATGTATCACATTTATACTGAAAGGTGAACACCACTGGTGGAAATCCACTCGAAGTTATCTGCTGACCAAGCACACCCAACAGATTTGGGCTATCTATAAAGAAGCTTTCTTCGAAAAGTATTTTCCCAGGAGTTTTAGAGATCAAATGGAAAAGGATTTCTTGAGTTTGTATCAAGGACAAATGTATGTAGACGCTTATCAACAGCGTTATGAAGAGCTGTTTTTCTTTACGCCCTCTAACATGCAGGAGGAAAATATCAAAACCTGATGGTTCATCATGGGACTTAAGGGAAACATCCGTGAGCATGTATTGAGATTGGAAAAGAAGATTTATAATGAAGCTGTGTAGATAGCACGGGTTTTGGAGTCAAGCCAAAGGGAGAGCTACTTTGCTCAAAATAAGGGTATCAAGAGGCCTAATGGAAACTCATTCAATGAAGGGAACTCGAAGACATTTAAAACCTTCCATACTCAAGGCTTTAATGCTGCAGCCAAGACTACCCCGACAACCCAACCTCAGCAAAAATAGGGTAATGCTGGAGTCAAATGCTTTAATTGCGATCAAATAGGACATTATTCAAGAAAGTGTCTTAAGCTAAGGAAGCAGCTACAGAAAGAAAAAGTTTATGCAATTACTTCTGAGGATGCTGCTGCATCACCTGATGTGGTCATAGGTATGATTCAACCTTTTTACTTTGTACTACCTTGTGTGAGCATGTAGACTAAATTAAACCAAATCAAAGGTATCGTACTTATTAATGGCATACCCTCCAGAGTACTCTTTGACTTTAGGGCTACTCATTCTTTTATATCTATGTCGTTTGAAAAGAAGTGAAGTATATCCCTCAGATCTTTAGACTGCAAACTGCTTGTACGATCACCTATGGGATTAGAAGTAGAACTAGACCAAGGTTATGGACCATGTCCAGTTATTATCGGTGAGAAGACTATGGATGCAACCTTAATCCAACTTGAGATGACAGACTTCAACGTTATCTTAGGAATGGATTGGTTAGCCCGGCACCCTGCAAACCTATAATGTGTAGAAAAGAAATTGACATTCAAAGACAAGGAAGGCATAGAGTTTAGTTTTACGGGAACCAAACTTACCTGTAAATGAAAACACATTCTTTCGGCATTAAAGGCTAAGAGATGCCTTAAGAAAGAAGGAATTGGTTACCCAGTGTCCGTGGTCGACCTAACTAAGGAAGTACCACGAATGGAAGATATTGAAGTTGTGTGTGAATTTTTGAATGTATTTTCTAAGGAATTACCAGGATTGCCATCTGACCGAGCGATAGAGTTCATCATAGACCTTATCCCCAGAGCCGCACCAGTATCTAAGGTACCTTATCGGATGGCTCCTACTAAACTGAAAGAACTGAAGGTACAATTACAAGAACTGCTGGACAAGGATTATATTTGACCCAGTATATCACCATGGGTAGCACCGATATTGTTCGTGAAAAAGAAGGACGGTAGCGTTCGACTTTGTATAGATTATCAGAAATTGAACAAGCTCATGATCAAGAACAGGTTCCGTTGCCTCATATTGATGACTAATTCAACCAGTTGCAAGGTGCCAAAGTGTTCTCTAAAATTGATCTTCGATCGGATACCATCAATTAAAGACTAAGGAAGATGATATTTCGAAGACAGCCTTCAGAACCAGATATAGACATTATGAATTTTTAGTTATGTCTTTTGGATTGACTAATGCATCCGCAGCTTTTATGAAACTTCTGAATCGGGTATTCCACGATATGTTAGATATGTCAGTCATCATATTCATTGATGACATACTAGTCTACTTCAAGGACAAAGAAACTCATATCACAAATCTAAGAGCCGCTATGCAGCTACTAAGAAAAGAGAAGTTTTACGCTAAATTTACAAAGTGTGAATTATGGCTAAATGAAGTCGTTTTCTTAGGCCATGTTGTATCAACTGTAGGAATAAAGTGGATCCTAGCAAGATTGAAGCTATTGTAAAATGGGAAGCACCTAACAACATTGCAAAAATCAAAAGTTTCTTAGGTTTAGCGGGTTATTATCGACGATTCGTGTGAGATTACTCTAGAATCGCAGTACCACTCACCAGTCTGACTAAGAAAGGAGAAAAGTTTATTTGGACAGACAAATGTGAAGAGTGTTTCCAAACATTGAAGGCAAGATTAATATCAGCTCCCATCTTGACTATTCCAATTCCAAGACAACCATTTACCTTGTACACCGATGCGTCTGGGTTAGGTTTGGGATGTGTTCTCATGCAAAGAGAGCAAGTGATCGCGTATGCATCTAGACAATTAAAGACCCATGATAAAAAAATACCCCACTCATGACTTGGAACTAGCAGCAGTAGTACATGCTGTCAAGATATGGAGACATTATTTGTATGGAGAGAAATTGTAGATTAAATCAGATCATAAGAGTCTTACTCTTTTCAATCAGAAGGAGTTGAATATGAGACAGAGGAAATGGCTGAAATTGTTGAAGGATTATGATTGCAATATCCAATATCATCCAGGGAAGGCTTATGTAGTTGCTAACGCACTAAGTAGAAAAGCAATGACAAGACCTCAAGAAGAAGCTAATACCAATGCTGCAATGTGTGATGTCGAAAAAGTATTCAATTGTGGCAATGAGTAGTTCGTGATTAATACTTCGGATGGACCAACCAACCGGGGGTTTATTCATCGAATCTCAAATATGTTTGCTACATTGAAGATTGTACCTGACCTGATATATGAAGTGAAAACAACTATTCAGTTAGACCCCTATTTAAGAGCAGTAAAAGAATACCTTGAAAAATGTAGGACCAACCCTGACTTCACTTTGGATTCTGAGGAAGTATTAAGATACAAAGGGAGAGTATGTGTTCCTGAGAATGAAGATTTGGATATTAGACACAGACTAATGAAGGAAGCCTACACCACCGCTTATTCAGTACATCCTGTAAGTACAAAGATGTATCATGATCTGAAAAAACTATATTAGTGGAGGAGAATGAAAGCAGATGTAGCTAAGTTTGTGTCGCAGTGCCTGAATTGTCAGTGAGTAAAGGCTGAAAGGCAAAGGCATGCAGGCTTGTTGCAACTACTACCAGAACCAGCATGAAAATGGGACTGTATCACTATGGACTTCGTCACTGGGTTACCTTTGACTTCCAGAGTAGTTGACGCAGTCTGGGTGATCGTAGATCATTTGACTAAGACAGCTCGTTTCATAGCTATACGACCTCAGTATACACTAAAGAGGTTAGCTAAGCTGTATGTAGATAATATTGTTAAATTACATGGTGTACCTGAAAGTATTGTGTCCGACAGAGACCCACGCTTTACCTTAAAGTTTTGGGAAGGATTACAGAAGACTATGGGTATAACATTGAAGTTTAGTACCGCATTGCATCCTCAAACAGATGGACAGTCAGAGTGCACCATTCAAATTTTAGAAGACATGCTCCGAGCTTGTGTAATTGATTTTAAAGGATCATGGGATGAGAAGTTACCATTGGTCGAGTTCGCTTATAACAACAATTATCAAGCTACAATACAAATGTTGCCCTATGAAGCACTGTATGATAGAAAATGTCAAACTCCTATGTTTTGGAATGAAGTTGGAGAGCGTAGTGTTGTTGGACCAGAGTTTGTTGAAGAGACATGTCAAGTGGTTGACATCATCAAGGAAAGAGTCCAAACAGCTCAGAACGCTCAGAAGCAATATGCGGACAATCGACGAAGAGATCTTGAATTTACAATAGGTGATAAGGTATTTCTGAAAATATCTCCTATGCATGGTTTAAAAAGGTTCGGACAGAAGGGAAAGTTATGTCCTAGATATATTAGACCTCATAAAGTTCTAGCTAGACATGGAAAGGTAACATATCAGTTAGTACTACCACCATCAATATCTAGTGTACATGATGTATTCCATGTCTCACAACTAAAGAAGTATGTCAGAGATCCAACACGCATGTTAATAATGGATCCAACGGATTTGACTGAAGACTTGACGTTCGAAGTGGGACCTTTTGAAATCACTAGCCAGAAGGTTCAACGTTTTTGCAACCGTGACACCTATTATGTTAAAGTTACTTGGAGAAGCCAAAATTTGGAAAAAATTACATGGAAAGAAGAAAACGCTATGTGGAAGCAATATCCTCACCTATTCGACTCGAAAGGTATGTACAAATTTCGAGAAGAAAATTTAAGTAAGGGGGGATTTGTAAGACCCGTACTCCACTAACTTGGTCTGACCGTGTCATGCCAAGTCTTCCCATCATTGCTGGACCAAGTACACCGACCGTGTGAAGATGGATCACAAAACCAAGTATGAATCGAGTTAAAAATGCTCAAAAGTATACGTATGGTGGAATACCTGGGTAGGTATGGTCGACCATAAGGTAAGAAACAAAGGTCACTAGATCCAGGACCCTACGATCGATGTTTTTGACCCTATGGTCTACAGATTCTGCGACCGTAGGCCATCGACCGTGAGACCCCAGATCAGACTCCGAGATGAAAACTTTCCTAATTTGGGGAGGATTTCTTTCCTAATATTGGATAACTCTATATGGAGAATTTTTCTCTATATAAAGGATGTTCCTCATCCTTTTTCACTCTTTTAGAACATTAGTAAACCCTAGAGAAAGATAAGAAAAGAAAAAGAAATGAAGGCGAAGAAGAGAAGACTAAGGAGGAGACTGAGAAAAGAGTTTCATAAACTCTCTGCAATAAGTAAGGTATGAACCTTGTCTCTGTAGCCTTGGAACATTTGGAGTAAAGGTTTCTAATATAAATTGAGATATCAAACCCAACGTAAGAATGAAACCATGGGAATTTCTAAGCAAGCCTCCAATGGAAAACCATGGAAAATATGTTAGAGTAATTAGTTGGTAAAACTAAGAAACTTAGCCTTAGAATAATCATTAGGATAAACCCAATTGAAGAGCCGAAGAGTTGACCCAAGAAGGACTCGGATTGAATGTAGTTTGTAACCAGAAATCTCAAGGTCGCAGCTACGGTCGACCATAGTATGACCAACATGATCAAGGTATCGACTATAGGCATTCGGGAAGAATTCAGAAACCATATGGTTGCAAGTACGGTCGTATATGGTGCGACTGTAGGGTTTCGACCGTAGGCAGTAAGGTTGACACAGTATGAGACCATAGGACCAATCAGACACCTATCAATGCTCTATTTTGATTTTCGACTACTGTAACATGTTACATATGAACCCTATTAAAGATAATTACAAGGCTTGGAAGGAGATCAAGTTTTGCTAACAGGTGAGGGAACAAGACCTAAACTAATTGGATAATAAAATATTGTTTTATTTTTATTGAATCCAATGCAATGAATGATGCTATGTTTATATGCTTGTAATATGCATCTCACATGTCATCCAATATTATTGTTATTACTGCTCATGCATATTTACTTCTGTCTATTTACTACCATATTGATTGATGATGATAGGAATAGACATGTGATTATATGTATGTGGTTAGTGAGTTGAATGCGAGTGGGGCATCAGGGGGAGGACGTGGCATTGTGGTCTCTAACCTGGTCACCAGACTCTTAACTCTATCTCTACTCAAGTCTTGCCCACTGACATCGTCGTCGTCATTACCTTAGCAGAACTATTACGTCGTAGGGCATCAGGGGAGGTAGTCTCGGACTGTGTAATCTCTGACTCTGCCGGGGGGCCTTAGCTCTATTTCTATGGATATATTGAGGGATGCTGGGGTAAGGTGTAAGACCCGCACTCCATAAACCCGATCTAAACCTTGATTTCATGTCGTAACAGGTCCTCCAATCATCACTGGGCCAGACGAGACGAGCGGATGACAATCAGGTACGAAATCGGACCAAACAGACCAACTTAAGTATGAATTTTATTCATACCGGTCGATGGTACCGGTCTATGGTACCGGTCGACCGGTATGGTCTGCGTAGCAGACTACCAAGATCCCAAATTGGATCTCGGTGGGTCCCACTTTCCTAATTCCGAATCCTTGGACTTTCCTAATTCTGATAGGCTTGCTAAACCTAATTCCTAGCCTATTTAAACCCCTCTAAACCTCCTAGAATCCCTTCAATTGATCCTCACAAACCCTGAAGAGGAGAGGGAGATTAGAGAAGGAGAAGGAGCTAGGAAGAAGAAGGAAGAGCCGTCGTTTCCGTTCGACGATGCACACCTTACGCCGGTCGACGGTAAGTGTTTAAACCCTCCCTCTCACATTATGACTCTAGGATGGTTGGGTTGCTTGGATCAATACCATGCAAAGCAAGTATTGACCTAAACCCTACCGTGCTGTCAAACCCTAATTTAGTCGTTAAACCCTAGATTCGAGTTCTAAGATGAATATCATCAAAACTAGACCTGAATGGAGTTGGAAACAACTCTAACTCAAAGCTCAAACTTAGAATGTGTAGGAGAAACCCTAGAATCAATAGAGAGTGATCGACGGCAGTCGAGAAACCAGATGTATGGTCTTCCAGAGACATACCGGTCGCACCCCATGTGACCGGTACCGCGACCGGTACCTCTCGGGGAGTGGCCTGTGGGGACCGGCTGACCATACCGGTCACAGGTTTTCCCACAGCTCTGCGACCGGTACATGCGACCAGTCAGCTCTGTGAGTGTATTTTTGTAACCTCGTTGATTTTTTACCAACGTAAACCCTAAGAAACTATTATAATTGAACCCTAATATCATGTAGGACTTTGTAATAGCACGTTTGGATCTTGCGACGTGGAGCAAGCTATCAAACGAGCGTCAGGTAAGGGAATCAGACTTAAACCCTAATAATTAACAGACAGTAAACCATTGATAATAACCTTGAATCTTTGGTATGATGTTTGTGCATTCTCACATGTCATCTGTTATTTCCAATTATTATATTTGTTCATGCATATTCCATATGCTAAGATGTGATTGTTAGGCATGTGATTGTTTTCGTTAGTGTGTGGAATGGGAAGGGCCTGGGGTTTGGGATCATTCTTCACACTAGCACATTTTTGTAGTATTCTATCTTAGCATGCTTGGTGCGGGTAGGGCATCAGGGGGAGGACGTGGTACTGTGGTCTCCGCCTTGCCACCAGACTCTAGCTCTATCTCTATGCCGTAGGGAGTTATGTTGGGATAGAGTCTACATGCGTATTGTTCTGTCTTAGTATGCTTGGTGCGGGTAGGACATCAGGGGAAGGTCGTGGCACTGTGGTCTCCGGCCTGGCCACTACGCTCTAGCTCTATCTCTATGCCGTAGGGAGTTGTACTGGGATAGAGCCTACAGTGATGACATATAGGATTGGTTAGTTACAAGCCCAGTTTGCAAGCCCTAGCCAGTAGGGGCTTATGTATTGGTATGGGTAGAGCATCAGGGGAGGTAGTGGATGCCTTAGCTCTATCTCTATTCCATGATGGGTGCATGTGGGTCGGCAGCGGTGTGATCTACTGTGAGATGCTACACACTCGTGTATAGAGGTGTGGTGGCCGCCAACCCTTTCTATAGCACATTACAAACTTAAATCAGACCACAGCATAAAATGATTATTACTCATGCATATAATATTGATACATTATTTGATTGTCTTACTGAGCTAAGTTGTGAGCTCACCCTTTGTATGTACACTGTTTTTAGATGTTGATGCAGGTTACACGGGGGACAACTATATGAATGCTCCGACGTATGGAGGTGTTGCTGCTCTAGACGTACAGGCAAGAGAGGACGAGCATGATACTTCATGCGAGTGCCCTTTCTGCGTGTACCTTTGATTTTATTTTATTTGTTTCAGTTATTTTTTTTAAAGTGATGTAAAGATATTTAATTACGTTTGGAATTTGGATAATTGAATACCTATTTAAATTTATCAATAGAATACTCAGTTCATTTATTTAAAGACTTCCACTGTATTTATTGTATTCTGATTATGGTTATGTGCGATGGTTTGTATGAGTGGACACGGTCTTATTAAGATCCTGGTGTGAACCATTGGTTCAGTGATGGTTCACTCACACCATTCTGGTTGGTTCAGAATTGGGGTGTGACAACTTGGTATCAGAGCCCTCAGGCTCGTCCCAACGCACCATATTGCACTTAACTAAGTCGATGAACTGAGATAGGAAAAATTAAAAGCTTTAATAAGAACATACCTTAAGCATTGTTTGATACCTGAGACTATATAAGAAAGAGCATAACATACTATATTAAATATGGAATTAATAAGTTCACATGCTCTAGATAGGAAAAACCATCAAGCTTCTATTCAAATATTAAAAAAAAAAGTAAAAGTTAATTGTGCCACAGGGTACTGTGAGGACAATGGGAAATCGATGATCCTCTTCGGGATGAAATGTGAGTATCCTGTATCGATGAATATCAATTTGTTCTGTTGGAGTCGCCACCTAGATTAAGGTCTAGGACCTCTAAAAATGTAGCCTCACCCTAAGGTAAGACTTCTATTGACTCGTGACCCAATGTATCGGTTCTTTGGTCTGCAAGAGATCGGGTAAGTATTCAGGGTACGGTTATGGGAAGGTGTTAGGCACCCAAACCGCCCGATCAATATCGGCCTCCTAAACTTTTCTTAAATTCTAATTTTGACTGTGCTTGGTCAACTCGATGACTAGGGTTCAATGGGGGATGTCCTAAACCAAGTTGCTAAGTTATTCTAACCTAGGGTTCTATCAATCATGTTTTAAAACAAATAAACAAGCAAATGTAATGTACAATATTATACAGTAAATCGAACCAAAGATGGTTCGGTCTTGGACTGAATCTGAGATGTGTAAGACATCTCAAACTGCCTACGTATTCCAATCCTGGAAATCAAGTCCAAAAACGTAGTTCGAAATGGTTTGTGTGATTAATGATTATGGAAGTGATTTATGCATTTGCTTCAATTAGATTCTTTGTTTGTTCAAGTTGAAGTTTATGCTGGATGTATGATTGATGGGTGGCTTTGTACCGTATTTGGGATTCCCAAATTGCCTACGTATTCTAGGGTGTGCCCTAGAAATCAGGTACGACGTAGTTCGAAATGATTGTGAGAGTCGAATTTGCAATGTGTACCAAAATCCTTCCAATTTTTGTCAATAGGATCTAGGGATGAGACCTAAATTCCTACCATTTTTATTTCAGATGTGTACCAAATTCTTTCTATTTTTGTCAATAGGATCTAGGGATGAGACCTAAATTCCTACCATTTTTATTTGAGATGTGTACCAAATTCTTTCTATTTTTGTCAATATGATCTAGGGATGAGACCTAAATTTCTACCATTTTTATTGTTTCCATTCTTAGGTTTTTAGGGTTTCCTATCCCTTTTCATTGTGATTTTTATTTTTTAGGGTTTCATACCCTAATTATTCTCTTTATTCTAGGGTTTATTTTTCTCTAATTATTCTTTCCATTTTTAGGGTTTCACTACCCTAATTGTTCAATTCTTTCCATTTTAGGGTGTATCTTGCCCTAGTTGTTGTACAATGTAAACAATCTAACATAGCAATGTGAGCTTAAATATAGCAGTGTAAGCATCCAAATATAGCATGTTGGAAATATATTCAAATTTAGCAACAAATCAGTCAAAGATGGCAAGTGAGCATGTGAATCAATACAAACATGGTAAGTGTGCATCCAAACATGGCAGTAATCATCCAAAATATGGCAATAAGCATTTAATGTGAGTATGATCATTCCAATCATGGCAGTGTGATTATTCCAACTGTGGCAGTGTGTGCATATAAGCATCCAAATATAGCATGTGAACTATAGCATCAAAATATGGCGTGTGATAGACAACCAAAGCATGTGAGTCAATCAATCAAAACGTATTTTCAGATCTACGGTCTAGATTCAATGCATTGATTATCCACAATGTGACCGAAATCACATTTGATCGACGATTGAAAGTAATTCAAGATCATAAATCAACAGTTCAGATCATATATCATCAGTTAATCAGACTTTAATGGCTCAAATCAATTCATCATTAAATCATCATCAGACTAAAAGCAATGGTTCAGATTAATTAATCATCCATTCACATGATTGGATCTTAAAGATCAACGATTCAAATTAAATTCACATCAATTAGTCAAATTCATTCATTCAAATATTAATTCATTATCAATGGACATATTTTCATCACATGATCAAAACAAATTTCACATTCAATGGATTAGATTTTGAATGGACATCATATCAACACGATAAAGAATCAAAATTCAGATTTTTATTCAAGCATATCATGATCATAGATTCAATCAATGACCCATATTTAATGGAAAGATCAAGGGTAAGATGAGGAATGTTGATCCAATGATTGGATGAGGGGAACTGGTCTAGGGCTTGATGGACAGGTTCGGGTATTGTAACATGGCTAGATTCAGGTAAGTGGTGTGAGGTGTTGGTTGGTTCAGTAGGAGATGGAAGTAAGTGGGGTTACGGGTAGGTGGTAGCACAAGGCTAATGATTGAAGTATGAGATGAAATCGGTTAGAGTGCTGATTGTATAGGGATTGAAAGCCAAGTGTAGGCTAGATTGGTGATGGAAATTGGTTAATGGTGAGGTAGAGTGGTTTATGAGATGGAGATTTGTAGTTAAGCAAAACAAAAGAAGAAAAATAGAAGTAGAGGTAGCTTACCTAGATGCTCATAGGTTCTACTTGCTCATCCCTTCTTCTTCTTCTTTCTCCTTTTTTTTCTCCCAAAACCGAGAGCCCAAACTCTGTCAAACTCCCTTTTCACGTTTTTTTTTCTTCTCTTTTTTTTTTTTGGTTTTTTCTTCCTCTTTTCTCTCTCTTCTTCCTTTTCTCCCAAAAAAAACGTGAGCCTCTCCCCCTCTTCACATTTTTTTTTCCTCTTTCCCCTTTTTTTTCTCTCTTCTTCCCTTACTTTTCTCCAAAAACCTAGCCCCAAAAGCCTTTCACGTTTTTTCTTCTTTCCCTCTTTTTAATTTTCTCTTTTGGAAAAATCCTCTCAACCTCACTTCCTTCTCTCTCTCACATCTCTTTTATCTCCCCCCTTTTTTCTCTTTTAGAAAAAATCAAGAAACCCTAAATCTTCTCCCTTTTCACGTCCTCTCTCTCCCCTTTTTTTTCTCTTTTGGAATATCCTCTCCACCTCCCTTCCTTCTCTCTCAACACATCCTCTTTATCCCCCCCTTTTTTCTCTTTTAGAAAAAATCTAGAAACCCTAAATCTTCTCCCTTTTCACGTCCTCTCTCTCCCCTTTTTTTTCTCTTTTGGAATATCCTCTCCACCTCCCTTCCTTCTCTCTCTCACATCTCTTTTATCTCCCCCCTTTTTTCTCTTTTGGAAAAAATCTAGAAACCCTAAATCTTCTCCCTTTTCACGTCCTCTCTCTCCCCTTTTTTTTCTCTTTTCGAATATCCTCTCCTAAAACCGTGAGCCTCCTAAAAACCCCCACGTTTTTTCTTTCTTCTTTCATTTTTTTTCTCTTTTGGAATAAATCCTCTCCTAAAATCGTGAGCCTCCTAAAAACCCCCACATTTTTTCTTTCTTCTTTCCTTTTTTTTCTCTTTTGGAAAAAATCCTCTCCTAAAATCGTGAGCCTCCTAAAACCCCCACGTTTTTTTCCTTTCTTCTTTCCTTTTTTTTCTCTTTTGGAAAAAATCCTCTCCTAAAATCGTGAGCCTCCTAAAACCCCCACGTTTTTTGCTTTCTTCTTTCCCTTTTTTTTCTCCAACAAAATCTTTTGGATTCTCTTAGAAAAGCTCACGTTTTTCCTCTTTCTTATTTCCCTTTTTTTTCTCCAACAAAATATTTTGGATTCCCTTAGAAAAGCTCACGTTTTTCATCTTTCTTTTCTCCAAAATCTTTTGGATTTTATCTCAACCCTAAATCCCCCTTCTCTTTCACGTCTCCTCTCTCTCCTCTTTCCTTTTTCTTCTCCAAAATCTTTTGGATTTTATCTCTTATATATAATAACATATATTATATACATATATACACATATATTTAATAACATACATATATGTATAGTATACAATATATATAACATATAAATACTTTACACATGGATGAACTGAATCGAAATGGGTTGAGACTGGCTTAGGTTGAATGAGTTAAACTGATATGGGTTGAGCTAGGTTGGACCAGAACTGGCTTGAACTGAGTTGACTGGATTGATTGGAATTAATTGGATTTTCTCTCCTTGTCATTTCATGGGTCATTTCTGTTGTCATCCCGCATGAAATTTTTTGATGGTCTCTATTCCAAATTTGTTGTGTTCATTTTACAGAACATTAATAATGAGGAATATAGGAACTTGTATCACCTCATTTGGAAGTAAAATGGTCAACTTATGAATTTTTGAAATTTAAGCGGACCAATTATCGATAATTTGGCTGACCATTCTGCATGAGATCCTTCGGAGGCTTCTACCGGAAATATTTTACGTCCACTTTGTAGAGCACTAAAAATGGAACATAATGAAACTGAAATTACTTGATTTGGATATGGGATGATCAAAATATGAATTTTTGAATATTAAATGACCATTTCCATATGTAATTTTGCATGGGACCCTCCGGAGACTTTGACCCGAGATTTTCCACGTTCACTTTGTAGGACATCACAAATGAAGAACAATGGCCTTGGAATCGTCTGAATCCGACGTAGAACGGAAAAGATATGAAGCTTTGAAGTTCTAACGATAATTTTGCATGAAAGCTTGCATGGGACCCACTGGTGACTTCTACCCGGGATTTTTTTACATCCACTTTGTAGAACATCATGAATGAAGAATAATGGCCTTGGAATCATCTGAATCCGATGTCGGATGATGAAGATATGATGATTTGAAATTCAAACAATCCAAGTTACGATAATTTGCATGAAGGCCCCTGGGATTATTTATAATAATTTCAGAAACCTCCCTTATATGTATCATCCGACTAAAATGGTCATTTCTTCTTCATTTGATACCAGAATTGAGCAATTCTGGTCTCATTTCGAAGATAATTCTATGACCTATGCATCCATGCAGAATTATAACCCATGACCTTGCTGTGGACCCATTGAAAACTTCTTCGAATTCACAGAGACCCATTGAAAACTTCCTCAAATTCACAGTCAAAAATTTAAACTTTCGATCATCTTTCTCCTTTTGTTGTCCACACACCAGCAGGACTTTGTTTAGCTGGGATGGCAAAAATGGGGTTCTTACAGATGCCCCTCTTCGGCCGAGATTGTGGGCAATTGAGGCCGAAGACAAAAGTGGCCCATTTTTGTATTTTTCTGCACTTGATCTAGATTCTAACATTGCTCCCTTGAATTAATGCTGTAATTTTTTTTTTTGACACTATACAACAAAAAAATGTAGATGTCAAGCTCCTTGAGTAGCGACCTTATCAGGTCTGTAACTTTGGCTCAGAACTTGCTCATGATGTAACTGTAACTGTCAATCTTCTTGAGTAGCGACCTCATCAGGTCTGTGACTTTAGCTCAAGACCGCTCATGATGTAATCAGAATCGCCAAGCTTCTTGAGTAGTGACCTCATCAGGTCTGTGACTTTAGCTCAAGACCGCTCATGATGTAACTGTAACTTTCAAGCTTCTTGAGTAGCGACCTTATCAGTCTGTGACTTTGGCTCAAGACCGCTCATGATGTAACATGGTGCTTTGTGCTTTGTGCTCTGGATTTATAACCTCTGAATGTATAGCCTCTGGATGTGTAGCCTTTGGATGTATAGCCTTTGGATGTGTAGCCTCTGGATGTGTAGCCTTTGGATGTGTAGCCTCTGGATGTGTAGCCTTTGGATGTATAGCCTTTGGATGTATAGCCTCTGGACCGAATTTGGGGTGTCCCAAATTGCCTACGTATCCTTTGGGATTTCCGTCCCTCCAGAATCAGGTTCCGCATAGTTCAGGACGGTTTTTTTTCTCTCTTTCCATGATCTTTCTTTCTTTCTTTTCTTTGCTTGCATCTTGTTCTCTTTTCCATTCTAATTCTACTTTCATTCAGTCTTCTTTCTTCTCTGTACTTTCACCTTTCTTTCCTTTTCTTTTTTTTTTTTTTTTTCTCTTTTTCTTTTCTTGTTCTTTTCAATTCCTTTCTTCATCTTTCTTCATTCCCAAAATGGGTTAAACTTTCCATAAATATTGAGGTAGCCACAATGGGGCTCAGCATCTGCACTCTGTCCACTAACATTGCTCGGAATCCAAGAGGAACTAGAGATCATGATTTGATCGACTTTCCTTGACTTGACTTAATCTAGACCGAGAGAAACATGTTTCTTTTCTTTAAAATGCAATTTTGATATGTTCTGCATTCCTGCCAAATTTATATGGGTTTCACTTTGATCAAAGGGCAATCAGGTCTTTTTAATGAGGGGCAAATGATGACAATGACTCAATTTTATTTCATTTTTTTTCAAATTTGTATGAGTCATCTTTCTCTTACATTCAAATGAACTCAGCTAGAGTTTCAAACAGAGGGCTAAACTAAACTCATGATGTTTGGATAAATGGGTGATTTTGCCCCAGTGTCTAAGTTCAAGTTTGCACACATTGATAGGCAGACGACTTTTAAGTCATCACTAGAAATAACCTTAAGGAGATGCAACCCTACACTAATCTTTAGAAAAAACGTCAAAGAATGCTTTCTCCTCTCGGTATCATTCAGATAAAAAACAAATTTCAACAAGCTATGCTCGGATCTTTGAATCAGTTGTAACCATGTTTGGGCCCAAATCCTTTAAGTTTGTATACAAGTATGACGATGAAGGTCCAGATGGACAAATAAGAAACTGTCCAATGGGTCTGCCATTGGGAGAGTGTTTGGTTGTTTATGTAGAATGGCTTGATCTCCACTAGGCGATTCCATTTTATTGGCTAGCAACAAATGACTATGGAATTCTTGGACACCGTCGAAATGATGAACGACAGATAGATATTCCAGTCAGATTTATTGAACAATATTTATGCATAACAAGACGATATGTTCACAAGAAACAATACCATAAAATTTTGTGACTTTTGAAGTAAGGACATGTAATGTAGACTCTGTGGAAGACCGTCATATTGATGGATGGGAGAGAGAGTCTTTAGCCGAAAAGAAAAAACCTCTAATGACAACAAAGTGATGAGACCACCCCCTGTATGGGCGGGATGTAGTGACCAAAATCAAAAATCCAGCTTAACACACAACGTGAATCACGACAAATGATCAGCTCTTAAATCAGGTTCTAAGAAATGGTGTTTATATATCATTGTACGAGAACCAATTGACTTGTTGCTCTATAACTGAACTCGTCCATCAGCAGGACTCCAAAGGAGTTGCCCCATGTACATGCCTTGTCATCAAACTCACTCATCATTAGTGTTTCAAAGTAGTTGCTTCATGTCTATGCACCATAGTTGAACTTGTCCACCATCATTGTTCCAATGTAGTATGCTAACCAACCTCATTATTTTGTATAACTCTTTTTTTTTCTTTTTCTTTTTTTCTCTTTTTTCTCTTTATTTTTTCTTTTTTTCTTTCTTTCTTTTTTCTTTCCTCTTTTTTTTTTTTTTTTTTTTTTTTTTTTGAGGTCATCTTTGGCTTTGAGGTTGATCTGTAGCATATTTTATGTCTGTAGACTTCATGCACTTGTAGAAGACTTGAACACTTGGATTGATGTAAACTTGATAATGGTGTGTAGACCCATTCTTGTAAAACTAAATGAACCATTTGTATGAGTCTGTAAATGTTCTCTACTTTTAAGGAATATCCCAAAAAAAAAAAATTCTTTCTATAAATCAACCAAATGGGATGGCATTTTGATGTTCCAACTTGTATCTTTGAGAATGCTTCCATGACTTTAACTTAATCATTTGTAACTTTCACATGTGTGTTGAACTTTCATTTCTCTAAAGGCCGGTGGAGTAGAAGTTCAGGTTGTGGCTCATCATCTGAATTGTTATCAGAGTCAGAATTGGCAGTAAACATCGAAAGAGGAAGAAATATCAAACTGGGAAGGAATGGATTGGAAGTAGTAAAGCACTGTTGTTGATGTCTCAAATGGGATGATTATTGTTTTTTTCAGAGCATTTTGGACTGGACCGTTTACAGACACATCGGACTCGAGCCCAAACGTAGATAGACCTATCAGATACCAATGGTAGCCAATTTAGACAAGTAATTCACCGAGTTACCCCAATTGGATACGACATCATTGACGCCAACTTATGATTGGTTGTAGGACCGAATCTCCGTTTAGACTTTCGCTAGTAAGGCTCATTACGACTATCTATCGACATGTGTTTGACCCTTTCCATCTTGAGATAAACCCCTCTTGGGTCTATTACCATTTTGATTTATGCCCCAATTCGGGTTTGACATTCACCTGGCCAATGCCTCAATTTGGGGTAAATGTATTCCAATCTTATGCCCCAGTTTGGATGTCATGAAACTCTGACCTATACCCTTGTTGGTCCATCACCTTTTTGGTTTGCCCCACTTTGAATCCATTAACATTTTAATTATGCCCCAGTTTAGGATGCACTGATATTTTTGTTGTGCCCCAATTTAGGGTATACTGACATTTTGGTTTTGCCCCGGTTTAGGCTGCACATGAAGTTCATTTTCAGGCTACCTTAATTTTGAGATATAATTGACCACATGGTCTTCCTTTTCATCCTGGATTTTGGGAGGTGGGTGGGCCATTATTGAAGGTTCGAGGACTACTCCTTTGAGTCATGGTCACCTTGGATGATGAAAGTAATTTTGAAGTTAGGAACCAACTCTGTCAGTCAAAGTGGCTCAATCGCCAAGGGTGAACGAAATGCTTTCCAATCTTACTTTTTCCATTTAAAATTGGAAGGTATGCTAACATGGGAAAGAAACATGTAATCTCTCAGAATCTATGATTCAGCTTTCTAATCTCTTGGATTCCTTAACTCCGATCTTGGAATTTCAATTCCGCTCTGCAATATTTGGGCTCTCAATGTACTGTCTTCCAACCATTCCAACACTTTGAGGTACAAAAGTCCTCCTTATGAACATGAACCGAGACATGAACCGGTGATGATGAGACCTTCTTATGAGAGGATGTAATAAGAGTGGATGCTTTGTCTACACACTCAGGTGTTCTCTTAAGTCTAGACAATTATATCCTCCCTAGTTCAACCTTTCTTTCTTTCTTTTTTTTCTTTTTTTTTTTTTTTGTTTTTTTTGTTTTTTGCTTTTTGTTTTTTTTTTAATTTTATTTTTATATAAACAATGAACGAAGGTTAAGACTCAGAAGTGACTGGACACGAAAAGGATGCACATACACATACAAGCTTACTCGACCAAACAAAGTTAGCTCCTTCATGAAAACCGACCATTAGACATCATCTGTAATAATTTATTTGTATTTGAATAACCCCATGATTGGTCTTGGGGCCTCAAGATTCTGAATGGATCATTGTAGCACCAAGGTTCAACCATGTGGTTCATCAAATTTCAAAAAATTAAAACGGATATGCTTATTTGTAGTTTTCATGATGGATGACAAAAGCGGTTCATGATTGAAAAAACCGATAAATTTCTACTTGATCACAGTATCTATACCGTGATGAAGATTTTCTGATCATTTTTTGAGATTGACGTATCAATATTGAACAGATCAACACAATGAGCTTTGTACGATGGAGGGCGTGCACAGACCGCCCACACTAATGTGTATGCAGGTATACATAACCCTCACGCTCCCAACAAGTGAGAGACAAGAATACTCAAGTGTGGATCCAAACATGTTGACAAGTCAAGGACAAAAACGGGTAGAACTTCGACGTCTCAGATGTAAATATTATGATCAAGTAGATTTTACCATGTTGGTTTAAAGATGGACCAAAAATAACATACATATGGCTCAAACTGGGTTAGGACAGAAAAGGCCACCTTGACGAGGACGGGGTAACCTATAACCGAATGCTCGATGAATAATGGGCCCCCATTCCCTTTATATACTATGTTGCAAGGATCCAAGCGACGTGGAGTAGCATAACGCATTCCCAGGCGGACCCAAGAAACACTTGTTAGAGGCTGCTCACCGGTCGTGGTCTCACAAAGTACAGGCCAAGGCTGTGTGTTTCGCCTAGCGGGCTGCCCCACATGCATGGGACCCGGGTTCGGCTACTCGCACGAAAGTGTGACTGAACTCATTCCCCCCAAAACAATATGTACAAACAATAAATATAGTACCCTAGATCTAGCAGCAAATGTCAAGCAAATCAATATAAGGAAAGTAACCTAGGAGTCTGAATATTCTTCCCCAGTGGAGTCGCCACTGTGAGGACAATGGGAAATCGATGATCCTCCTCGGGATGAAATGTGTGTATCCTGTATCGATGAATATCGATTTGTTCTGTTGGAGTCGCCACCTAGATTAAGGTCTAGGACCTCTAAAAATGACCCTAAGGTAAGACTTCTATTGACTCGTGACCCTGTATCGATTCTTTGGTCTGCAAGAGATTGGGTAAGTATTCAGGGTACGGTTATGGGAAGGTGTTAGGCACCCAAACCGCCCGATCAATATCGGCCTCCTAAACTTTCCTTAAATTCTAATTTTGACTGTGCTTGGTCAACTCAATGACTAGGGTTCAATGGGGGATGTCCTAAACCAAGTTGCTAAGTTATTCTAACCTAGGGTTCTGCCAATCATGTTTTAAAACAAATAAACAAGCAAATGTAATGTACAATATTATACAGTAAATCGAACCAAAGATGGTTCGGTCTTGGACTGAATCTGAGATGTGTAAGACATCTCAAACTACCTACGTATTCCAATCCTGAAAATCAAGTCCAAAAACGTAGTTCGAAATGGTTTGTGTGATTAATGATTATGGAAGTGATTTATGCATTTGCTTCAATTAGATTCTTTGTTTGTTCAAGTTGAAGTTTATGCTGGATGTATGATTGATGGGTGGCTTTGTACCGTATTTGGGATTCCCAAATTACCTACGTATTCTAGGGTGTGCCCTAGAAATCAGGTACAACGTAGTTCGAAATGATTGTGAGAGTCGGATTTGGAATGTATACCAAAATCCTTCTAATTTTTGTCAATAGGATCTAGGGATGAGACCTAAATTCCTACTATTTTTATTTCAGATGTGTACCAAATTCTTTCTATTTTTGTCAATAGGATCTAGGGATGAGACCTAAATTCCTACCATTTTTATTTGGGATGTGTACCAAATTCTTTCTATTTTTGTCAATATGATCTAGGGATGAGACCTAAATTCCTACCATTTTTATTGTTTCCATTCTTAGGTTTTTAGGGTTTCATATCCCTTTTCATTGTGATTTTTATTTTTTAGGGTTTCATACCCTAATTATTCTCTTTATTCTAGGGTTTATTTTTCCCTAATTATTCTTTCCATTTTTAGGGTTTCACTACCCTAATTGTTCAATTCTTTCCATTTTAGGGTGTATCTTGCCCTAGTTGTTGTACAATGTAAACAATCTAACATAGCAATGTGAGCTTAAATATAGCAGTGTAAGCATCCAAATATAGCATGCTGGAAATATATTCAAATTTAGCAACAAATCAGTCAAAGATGGCAAGTGAGCATGTGAATCAATACAAACATGGTAAGTGTGCATCCAAACATGGCAGTAATCATCCAAAATATGGCAATAAGCATTTAATGTGAGTATGATCATTCCAATCATGGCAGTGTGATTATTCCAACTGTGGCAGTGTGTGCATATAAGCATCCAAATATAGCATGTGAACTATAGCATCAAAATATGGCGTGTGATAGACAACCAAAGCATGTGAGTCAATCAATCAAAACGTATTTTCAGATCTACGGTCTAGATTCAATGCATTGATTATCCACAATGTGACCGAAATCACATTTGATCGACGATTGAAAGTAATTCAAGATCTTAAATCAATAGTTCAGATCATATATCATCAGTTAATCAGACTTTAATGGCTCAAATCAATTCATCATTAAATCATCATCAGACTAAAATCAATGGTTCAGATTAATTAATCATCCATTCACATGATTGGATCTTAAAGATCAACGATTCAGATTAAATTCACATCAATTAGTCAAATTCATTCATTCAAATATTAATTCAATATCAATGGACAAATTTTCATCACATGATCAAAACAAATTTCACATTCAATGGATTAGATTTTGAATGGGCATCATATCAACACGATAAAGAATCAAAATTCAGATTTTTATTCAAGCATATCATGATCATAGATTCAATCAATGGCCCATATTTAATGGAAAGATCAAGGGTAAGATGAGGAATGTTGATCCAATGGTTGGATGAGGGGAACTGGTCTAGGGCTTGATGGACAGGTTCGGGTATTGTAACATGGCTAGATTCAGGTAAGTGGTGTGAGGTGTTGATTGGTTCAGTAGGAGATGGAAGTGAGTGGGGTTACGGGTAGGTGGTAGCACAAGGCTAATGATTGAAGTATGAGATGAAATCGGTTAGAGTGCTGGTTGTATAGGGATTGAAAGCCAAGTGTAGGCTAGATTGGTGATGGAAATTGGTTAATGGTGAGGTAGAGTGGTTTATGAGATGGAGATTTGTAGTTAAACAAAATAATAGAAGAAAAATAGAAGTAGAGGCAGCTTACCTAGATGCTCGTAGGTTCTACTAGCTCCTCCCTTCTTCTTCTTCTTTCTCCCTTTTTTTCTCCCAAAATCGAGAGCCCAAACTCTGTCAAACTCCCTTTTCACGTTTTTTTTCTTTTCTCTTTTTTTTGGTTTTTTCTTCCTCTTTTCTCTCTCTTCTTCCTTTTCTCCCAAAAAAAACGTGAGCCTCTCCCCCTCTTCACGTCTTTTTTTTCTCTTTCCCCTTTTTTTTCTCTCTTCTTCCCTTACTTTTCTCCAAAAACCTAGCCCCAAAAGCCTTTCACATTTTTTCCACTTTCTCTCTTTTTTTTTTTCTCTTTTGGAAAAATCCTCTCAACCTCCCTTCATTCTCTCTCTCACGTCTCTTTTATCTCCCCCCTTTTTTCTCTTTTGAAAAAAAATCTAGAAACCCTAAATCTTCTCCCTTTTCACGTCCTCTCCCTCCCCTTTTTTTTCTCTTTTGGAATATCCTCTCCACCTCCCTTCCTTCTCTCTCTCACGTCTCTTTTATCTCCCCCCTTTTTTCTCTTTTGGAAAAATCTAGAAACCCTAAATCTTCTCCCTTTTCACGTCCTCTCTCTCCCCTTTTTTTCTCTTTTGGAATATCCTCTCCTAAAACCGTGAGCCTCCTAAAAACCCCCACGTTTTTTCTTTTTTCTATCCTTTTTTTTCCTCTTTTGGAATAAATCTTCTCCTAAAAGTGTGAGCTCCTAAAAACCCCCACGTTTTTTCTTTCTTCTTTCCTTTTTTTTCCCTTTTGGAAAAAATCCTCTCCTAAAATCGTGAGCCTCCTAAAACCCCCACGTTTTTTTCCTTTCTTCTTTCCTTTTTTTTCTCTTTTGGAAAAAAATTCTCTCCTAAAATCGTGAGCCTCCTAAAACCCCCACGTTTTTTCCTTTCTTCTTTCCCTTTTTTTTCTCCAACAAAATCTTTTGGATTCTCTTAGAAAAGCTCACGTTTTCCTCTTTCTTATTTTCCTTTTTTTTCTCCAACAAAATCTTTTGGATTCCCTTAGAAAAGCTCACGTTTTTCCACTTTCTTTTCTCCAAAATCTTTTGGATTTTATCTCAACCCTAAATCCCCCTTCTCTTTCTCGTCACCTCTCTCTCCTCTTTTCTTTTTCTTCTCCAAAATCTTTTGGATTTTATCTCTTATATATAATAACATATATTATATACATATATACACATATATGTAATAACATACATATATGTATAGTATACAATTTATATAACATATAAATACTTTGCACATGGATGAACTGATTCGAAATGGGTTGAGACTGGCTTAGGTTGTCACACCCCAATTCCGCGCATTTCAGAATGGTGTGATGAACCGCTAAATAACCAACAGTTCAACCAGGATCTCAAATAGGCTATCCCCGCGTTACCCGAACCTCCATATACTCACCATCATAATCAGAGTAAATACACAATAGCGGAAGTTTTATAAATAAATGAACTAAGAACTAAAATGGTATTCATAAATAATAGCAAATTATTCTGTGTTCAAACTGAGACATAAATAATTATGTACCAAATACATGTCTTATAAATCCAACAAAGAAACCTATAAAAACATCTAATCGAATACACACGAGTTGCACTCGCAAGAGGAGTCGTGTGTATCGTCTTCAGCTCCAACTTCCATAGCTGCTACATTCCCATACGCTGACGCGTTCATAAAATCTTCAACTGTATAACCTGCATCATCAACTAAAAATATTCGACGTCGAGAGGTGAGCACACAACACGGCTCAGTGAGTAGCCAAAACAATGCAACATTACATATGCATGCAAAAATCAATTTATATCTTTGGTCTGGTTTATAGTTTGCAATGTACAATAGAAAGGTTGGGTGGTCAAAGGTTAACGTTTATTGACACCGCCTCTATACACAGGGTGTGGAAGCCCGCCCGAAGGTTAACGTTTATCGTCGTCCCCATCCACCCTACCATAACATTATACAACAAAGGTTAACGTTTATTGCTATATAATGCTATACCAACACGTAAGCCCCTGTTAGCGAGGGCTTGCAAACTGGGCTCGCTACTAACCAATCCTAATGCCAAACAGTGTATCCAAGGCCTCACCCCAGCATCCCTCAGATTATCCATAGAGATAGAGCTAAGGCCCCCCGGTAGAGTCAGAGACTACAAGGACCGAGACCACCTCCCCTGATACTCTACGACATAATAGTTCTGCTAAGGTAATGGCGATACAACGATGCCAATGCACAAGACTTGAGTTAGAGATAGAGCTAAAGTGCTGAAACCCGTCAAAGGTTAACGTTTATTGACGTTCTCATCACACCTCCCCTGATACTCGCTCGCACCAAGCAGATCAACCACACACATACAAGCACATGCCTATTCCTATCATCATCATCATCATCATGTTATAAACAATAAAGTAAACATGCATGAACAAGTAATAGAAATATTGGATGGCATGCTGTATGCACATTACAAACATATTCGCATAGAATCAAACATGGCATAGGACTCAAGAAATAGAAAACAGTTTATTATTAACCAATTTAGTTTGGGGTTAAGGTTCCTCACCTTAGGTTGCTAAAAGATATTTTTCCAAGCTTTAGAATCACCGTTATAACGTAATTATATTGCTAGCAAACCTAACCAAGTCGATAGAATTTAATTAGAATTAATTCAGAATTTAAAACCATTCTATCAACTGAGGGTCGATGCTAGGGTCGATGCTAGGGTCAATGGGTCTATCGACCCTCCCTCCATTCTGAACTTCCCGAATGCTGAGGGTCGATGGTCAGAAACACCTAGGGTCGGATGGCCTATCGACCCTCGATGCGACCCTTGGTGCACTCTGGTCCAATTTCCACTTTTAAATCCATTCTTCGTGTTTGGGTCCTATGGCTTACTTCCTACATTCATTCAACAGTCATTCCATGGTCTAGAACCATGTATAATCCATCTAAATTGTTTTCGTACATCCTCCTATGATTTTCCATGAAAACCTAACCATGGATGGATGGTTTGGGTTTCTCCGAAATCCTACACTCAACCATATCTAACCTAAGGTCTGTAGAAACTCATGGAAATAGTATCCATACCTGAGAAGATTACTTTTCTCTGCAAAGTCTTCTCCTTTTTGCTAAGTCTTCTTCCTTGCCTCCTTTCTTCCTCTTTTCCCTCTTCTCTCTTTCTCTCAATTCAATTAGGGTTGTGAAAGGAGTGAAAGTGGCTTAGGGACGTCCTTTAAATAGACTAGGAATGTCCTATAATAATTCCATTGAGATTTGGAAAGAATCCCAACCAAAAATTAGGAAATTTCCTAATTTCAGTTTCGTCAGAAACCGAGGGTCGATGGGAGGGTCGATGATCCCGTCGACCCTAGGGTCTTAAGGCTGTCCCGACCCTCCCTTCAAAACCGAGGGTCCGACTTCTTGTTTTGGGAGGTCCGACCGCTGCAGCTAGGTGTGTGACCCTCCCCTAAAATTAAGTGTTTTTGGGTCGATTTTATACCTGGGATCTCGATCGATCTCCTTCATGCCCTTGGTCCATTTGACTCGACCATGATGGGTAAACCTGGTTCAAGGTGGTAAGATCGAGTTAGTTTGACACGGGTCTTACATTGGTTGACTGAGTTAAACTGATATGGGTTGAGCTAGGTTGGACCAGAACTGGATTGAACTGAGTTGACTGGATTGATTGGAATTAATTGGATTTTCTCTCTTTGTCATTTCATGGGTCATTTCCGCTGTCATCCCACATGAAATTTTCCAATGGCCTCTGTTCCAAATTTTTTGTGTTCATTTTATAGAACATTAATAATGAGGAATATAGGAACTTGAATCACCTCATTTGGAAGTAAAATGGTCAACTTATGAATTTTTGAAGTTTAAGCGGATCAATTATCGATAATTTGGCTGACCATTCTGCATGAGATCCTTCGGAGGCTTCTACCGAAAATATTTTATGTCCACTTTGTAGAGCACTAAAAATGGAACATAATGAAACTGAAATTACTTGATTTGGATATGGGATGATCAAAATATGAATTTTTGAATATTAAATGACCATTTCCATATGTAATTTTGCATGGGACCCTCCGGAGACTTTTACCCGAGATTTTCCACGTCCACTTTGTAGGACATCACAAATGAAGAACAATGGCCTTGGAATCGTCTGAATCCGACGTAGAACGGAAAAGATATGAAGCTTTGAAATTCTAACGATAATTTTGCATGAAAGCTTGCATGGGACCCACTGGTGACTTCTACCCGGGATTTTTTACGTCCACTTTATAGAACATCATGAATGAAGAATAATGGCCTTGGAATCATCTGAATCCGATGTCGGATGATGAAGATATGATGATTTGAAATTCAAACAATCCAACTTACGATAATTTGCATGAAGGCCCCTGGGATTATTTATAATAATTTCAAAAACCTCCCTTATATGTATCATCCGACTAAAATGGTCATATCTTCTTCATTTGATATCAGAATTGAGCAATTCTGGCCTCATTTCGAAGATAATTCTATGACCTATGCATCCATGCAGAATTATAACCCATGACCTTGCTGTGGACCCATTGAAAACTTCTTCGAATTCACAGAGACCCATTGAAAACTTCCTCAAATTCACAGTCAAAAATCCAAACTTTCGATCATCTTTCTCCTTTTGTTGTCCACACGCCAGCAGGACTTTGTTTAGCTGGGATGGCAAAAATGGGGTGCTTACAAGTACAGTCCACAAACTGGACAGTTACCATGTTATATAAACTGTAAAGAGAGAGAAAAATAAGAAGACAATCATGGGGTAGGGGGCCTAGGAGGAATAGGGTCGGTAATATCATAATCAACTCATAGGCGACCCTAAGCCAGTGCACCTGATCCTGAGTGACTCTAAGGCTGCGAGCCAAGTGCCCCAAGTCACGGCTCATCTCACGCTGAGTGTCCCTGAGCTTCGTGAACATACCCATCACGGTGTCGGGAGGAGACTGAGATGGTCTCGCTGCATATGTGGGCTGTGGTGCTGGTGCTGGAACATCCTCCATATGATTATCACCACCCTCGTCACCACCCGCTGCCTCTGCTGCATGAGCAGCATTGGCTGCTGCTGCTGCTGCTGCTGCCGCGGCTGCTACCCTCCTGAGTGGGTGAGGGAGAGCCTCCAAATCCTCATCGCTGATCGGCAGGTTATCCATCTGCATCCGTAGGATGGCATCCCAGTCGATGTCAGAGGTCATAGTGTCCTCAACAGTGATCTCACCCCTCATGTTCACTCGTAGTCGCTGTAGAAGAGTGGTGATGAGCCGGCCATAAGGAAGGTTACTGGCCTGACTAGGTAGTGTAGCCTGATGCATGGTTCTGATGATGATGTAGGGAAGGTAAACCCGCTCCCCAGTGCAAACGTAGTAAGTCAGGTACTGAGTGAGCTGAGATAACTCACTATAATGGCCGCTCTGGGGCACAATGTTGTGTTGGATGATGCGGCTATAAACTCGAGGCACGAGCTTCAAACTAGCAGCCTTCATGGGCGCCCTAGGGTTGAGAAGTTGCTCTAAGATCTCCTGGCGCAGATCGTCAGTGAGAAAGCCCTTCATCTTAGGGGCACAGTAGACTAAGTCCCCATCGTTGGGAATCCCCAGAAGATCAGCAAGCTGGTGAGTGTCAAAAGAGATGGGGACACCCTTGACGTAACTGGTTATGCGGAGCGCTCAACATTGATTGAAGTCGTTGACATCCCCATCTATTTCCAGGTTGGCATAAAAGTGTTTGACGAGGTTGGGATGGGTAGTCGTCATGTATGTGATGACCGGAAACCAACCAAGCCTATCAAAAGCGGCTTCCACATTGAACCGCTGCAACTGCTCCAAATTAGCACACCGACCTGACTCGATATTTTTCCCTTCGAACCAAGGGAAGCGGGCTTGGGCCGCCTCAGAACAAAACCACTGCTCATCGAGCTGTGGAACAGGTGGGTGGGGAAGGTGCATGCCTAAACCATATGAGTGCTTGCCAACACCTCTGCGTGGAGCCATTAGAGCTGCAAAACAAGAAAAAACAAGGAGAAATGGTTAAAATTGTCAAAATTTCGGCAGCATAACGACAGCAAATTAAGAAAAAGCCTCGAACTCACCAAAAACATGGGGAAGAGGACTTACATAACCCCCACACACTTCATGGAAACCAAACATAGAACAAAACAACAAGAAATTTAGAAAATTTAAGAAAAATCAATTTTTTTGTCCAAACCTAGGTCAAAACTAAAAAAAAAATTGATTTTTCCTAAAACCTTGTAGTGGAACCTCAAATTAGTTGAGGGCTTTTGCTCTTAGGGGTCCCTAAACCCTTTTTAAACCGAAGGAAAAGAGTTCCTACGGTTAAAATCTTCCAATCAAAGAAAACCATAGTTTTTAAGCTTAAAACGATAGAGAAACGATGTAAAATTTGGTATGGAAGGAAGAAGCTTACCTGGAGGCGATGTTCTAAGTCTTGATCGGAAGAAAATGACTTCTAGGATCACTGGTCAGACTGTAGCAACTCAAGAGTCAGAGAGGAATCGCCATCGGAGAAGAGGAAGAAGGGAAAAGTGAGAAAAAAACTTACTTTTCGCGATTTTAAAGAGATTTTGGGCATACCGGTCGATGGTTTTGCCCATACCGGTCGACCGGTACCCCCTGGTATAGTCGACCGCTATCTCTCGGCCAGATGGAAAATTATGACCGGTCGACTATACCGATCGCACCATACTATACAGTGTAGCGACTGGTATGTTGCGACCGGTCAGCTATATGTGACCCGAAAAATTTTGGAAAAATTTTTTAAAATTTAATTTTGAGTTTCCATTTTGACTATTCGCTTTGCAATTGTTAAAGACTAACACTATTATGATTATTCGACTGTACCTTATGTGTTATGTCTTTGTCTCAGATCCAAACAGAATAATCTAAGATGGTAGGCGAAAATGGTCGTGGAGGCTCACGAAAGCGTCACCACTCCAGGGTGCGCCAAACTGAGGAAAATGTGGAAACTGGATATGTTGAAGAGCAAAACCAGAATCCGGAGAGTGGAGAAGGGCAGGTGCCCAGGGCACCCACAAATTTACCAGGCCCTCCTCATACAAACTCCGAGACAATTGTAACGAATCTGGTTTACCAGATGGAAGCTCAGCAGAAGACATTCCTGGATGGGATGCTGAAGATGTTCTGGCCACCAGGATATATCCCTACAGAGCTCACACCTGAACATAGGGGAAATAATACTACACTGCCAATGGATGGTAGCTCTGGGCCGATGGGCCAAGGACAGAATGTACAACCACCACACCAATTTCCATCGTCGTTTGCCTATCATGGGATCTACCCATACCCACCACTATGGTATGGAAACAATGCACAGGGGCAACACGATCTGAGTCGAGCAGTGGATAGATTCTTAAAACTGAAACCCCCTACATTCATAGGGAAGTTAGGGAAACCACTGTGGCCTGCACAGTGGGTTGCTGAGATGGAGAAGAATTTTCGTCTAATAACATGTACAGAGGATGAGAAGGTGTTGTTTGCTACGCACATGCTAAAAGAGGATGCAAACGCTTGGTGGAATTCTACACGGGCATATTTGGAGACAAAGCACACTCAGATTGATTGGGCAGTGTTTAAGGGAGCCTTCTTCGATAAATATTTTCCGAAGAGCTTTAAAGATCAGATGGAGAAAGAATTCCTCAACCTACAGCAGTCTCAGTCTATTGTGGATGCTTACCAGCAAAGGTACAAAGAGCTATTTTTCTTTGCACCGACAAGTATGCAAGAAGAAGAAACAAAAACCCGTAGGTTCACTATGGGACTGCGTGGAAGCATTAGAGAGCACATTTTGGGTCTGGAGAAAAAGGTCTATAATGAGGCTGTACAGGTTGCTAGAGTGATTGAATCAAGTCAAAAGGATAGTTTCTTTGCTCAGAACAGGGGACTGAAGAGACCGGCTACTGAAACTTCAGGTGGCGGTAATAATAGACCATTCCGCCCATACAGGGTTTAGTCCACCGTAGTGCCTGTAAGAAACACTACTGCACCACCACCACCACAGTTCACTGGACAAAACCCAAACATTAAATGTTTCAACTATCAACAACTGGGTCATGTCGCAAAGACCTGCACTCTACCTAGGAAACAACCTCCACATCAAGGAAAGGTATTTGTAGTCACCACTGAAGAGGCAGCTGCATCACCTGATGTGGTCACTGATATGATTCTATCCCTTCCTATTTAGCTTACTATTTTATTGTGTGTGAGCATGTAGAACTAAGGGATAATTAAATTTCAGGAACTGTAAATATAGCTGGTATACCTGCCAGAGTACTCTTTGACTCTGGGGCCACGCACTCCTTTGTTTCTATTTCTTTCGAGAAGTGAATGGAATTACCTGTCAAGCATCTAAACCCAAGCTTGATAGTTCGCTCCCCACTAGGAGTCGAAGTGGCATTGAACAAATATTTTGGACCATGTACAGTTAGCATTGACGACCGAGATCTAGAAGCTAATCTGGTTCAACTCGAGATGGCAGACTTTGACGTCATCTTGGGAATGGATTGGTTATGCCAGCATTCAGCCAGCTTATTATGTGGTGAAAAGAAGTTTGTGCTTAAAGATGAGAAAGGAAAAGAGTTTAGCTTCACCGGGACCAAGTTACCCAGGAAGCGGAAGCTGATCCTATCTACCCTAAAAGCTAAGAGATGCTTAAAAAAGGGAGGAGTGGGGTACCTAGTGTCTATGGTCGACATCACTACTGAGGTGCCAAGGATGGAAGATCTAGATGTGGTACGAGAGTTTCCAGATGTGTTTCCAGAGGATCTCCCAGGTCTACCTCCAGACAGGGCTACAGAGTTTGTGATAGACCTAATGCCAGGGTCGGCACCAGTGTCTAAAGCACCGTACAGGATGGCCCCTACCGAACTAAAGGAGATGAAGACCCAGTTACAAGAATTGCTAGATAAGGATTTCATACGACCAAGCATATCGCCATGGGGAGCACCTGTATTGTTCGTCAAGAAGAAGGACGGTAGTGTACGGCTATGTATCGACTATCGAGAGCTGAACAAGTTAACCATCAAGAATCGATATCCTTTGCCTAGGATCGATGATATGTTCAATCAGTTGCAGGGTGCAAAGGTTTTCTCAAAGATTGATCTCAGATCAAGGTATCACCAATTGAAGATCAAGGCCGGAGATATTTCAAATACTGCTTTCAGGAAAAGGTATGGGCATTATGAGTTTCTAGTTATGCCGTTCGGGTTGACCAATGCCCCAGTGTCGTTCATGGAACTGATGAACCGAGTGTTTCATGGCATGTTGGACACTTCGGTCATCGTATTCATCGATGACATATTGGTCTACTCAAAGGACATGGAGGCTCATACAACACATTTAAGAGCAGCCCTACAACGGCTGAGAAGGAAGAAGCTTTATGCCAAGTTCAAGAAGTGTGAATTTTGGCTGAAGGAGGTGGCTTTCTTGGGCCACGTAGTATCTGAAGATGGTATCAAGGTAGATCCAAGTAAGATAGCTGCTATTGTAGGATGGGAAGCACCAAAATCAGTTGCGAAGATTCGTAGTTTCCTTGGATTGGCTGGTTACTATAGAAGATTCGTGAAAGACTACTCAAGGATCGCCGTTCCACTTACCAGACTAACCAAGAAGGGAGAGAAATTTATATGGTCAGATGAGGGCTAGAAATGTTTTCAGACTTTGAAGTCAAGAGTAGTCTCTGCACCTATCTTGACCATCGCAGCACCAAGCTTACCGTTTACCTTATATACGGATGCTTCAGGGTTGGGTCTTGGATGTGTATTGATGCAAGGAGAGCAGGTGATTGCCTACACATCAAGACAATTGAAAGAGCATGAGAAGAATTATCCTACACATGATTTGGAGTTAGCAGCGGTAATACATGCAATCAAGACTTGGAGACACTACTTTTACGATGAGAAGTTTCAGATTAAATCAGATCACAAGAGCTTAACATATCTTTTCACTCAGAAGGACTTGAATATGAGACAGAGGAGATGGCTGGTGTTATTAAAAGATTATGATTGTGACATTCAGTACCATCCGGGTAAGGCAAATGTCGTGGCTGATGCCTTAAGCAGAAAGTGGGCATTGAAACCTGAGGTAGGACCAAGTACAAATGCTGCATTATGTGATATGCAGCCTCAAGCTCAACAGAGAATGATGAAGAGTATATAATAGAGACTGCAAGAGATCTAGTGGAACAGAGCTTAATTCATAAGTTTACATTGATGTTCGCAGCCTTGAAGATCTCATCAGATCTCATAGATGAGGTCAAAGTAGCAATCCTACAGGATCCACACCTCAAGACTGTACAAGAAGATCTAGAGAAGGGTAACAACAATCCTAACTTTACCTTGGATTCAGACAAGGTACTCAGGTATCGTGGACGATTATGTATACCTGAGAGTGAGAACTTAAATATCAGAGATCGAGTTATGATAGAAGCTCATTACACTCCATACTCAGTACATCCAGGAAGCACCAAAATGTACCATGATTTAAGAAGATAATATTAGTGGAGGGGTATGAAAGTAGATATAGCTCGTTTCGTATTTCAATGTCTGAATTGCCAGTAAATTAGAGCGGAAAGGCAGAAACCCGCAGGTTTACTGCAACCATTATCGAAACCTGTATGGAAGTGGGATTGTATCACAATGGATTTCGTCACTGGCCTACCCTTGACACCAAGGTCGATGGATGCAGTTTGGGTTATAGTCGATCAACTTACCCAGACGGCTCGATTCATTGCGGTCAGACCTCAGTATACCATGGAGAAGCTGGCCAAGCTATATGTAGATAATATAGTCAGACTTCATGGCGTCCCAGAGAGTATAGTATCTGACAGAGATCCCCGTTTTACATCAAAGTTCTAGGAAGGATTACAGAAAGCTATAGGAACAAAGTTGAAGTTTAGTACAACTTTTCACCCTTAGACGGACGGGCAGTCAGAATGAACTATTCAAATTTTAAAAGATATGCTCTGAGCTTGTGCCCCAGATTTCAAAGGAGCTTGGGACGAGATGCTATCGCTTATCGAGTTTGCTTATAATAATAGCTACCAGGCTACAATTCAGATGGCTCCATATGAGGCACTCTATGGGAAGAAATGTTGTACACCTCTGTTATAGAATGAGGTGGGAGAAATAAGAATTGTAGGATCGGAGTTTGTCGAAGAAACTTGTCGAGTGATTGATCAGATCAAGGAAAGAGTGAAGACAGCTCAAGTTCGATAGAAACACTATGCGGATAATCGACGTTGAGATCTGGAGTTTGCAGTAGGTGACAAGGTATTCTTGAAGATATCACCTGTGCGAGGTTTGAAACGGTTTACTGAGAAGGGGAAGCTATGCTCCAGGTACATGGGACCATACGAGATATTGACCAGACGTGATAATGTGGCATATCAACTAGCCCTACCAACATCCATGTCAAGCGTTTATGACGTGTTCCATGTATCTTTATTGAAGAAGTATGTCAGGGATCCATCGGACATCTTGACAGCAGACCCACCAAACTTGACAGAGGACTTAACATTTGAAGTGGTACCTGTGATGCTCACAAGCCGAAAGGTACAACAACTTTGAAGCAAGGATATCTACTATATGAAGGTGCATTGGAAAAGCCAAGATGTCGAAGAAATTACTTGGGAGGAAGAGAATGCAATGAGAAAGGAATACCCTAACCTTTTCGACGATCAAGGTACGTTCAAATTTTGGGGCCGAAATTTCTTTTAAGGGTGGGGGAGTTGTGAAACCTACATGCAAATTTCGGGGATGAAATTTCTTTTAAGGGTGAGGGAGTTGTAAGACCCGCACTCCATAAACCCGATCTAAACCTTGATTTCATGTCGTAACAGGTCTTCCGATCATTACCGGGCCAGACGGGACGAGCGGATGACAATCAAGTATGAAATCGGACCAAACAGACCAACTTAAGTATGAATTTTATTCATACCGGTCGATGGTACTGATCGACCGGTATGGTCTGCGCAGCAGACTACCAAGATCGGGAATTGGATCTCTATGGGTCCCACTTTTCTAATTTCAAATCCTAGGACTTTTCTAATCCTAAGAGTCTTCCTAAACCTAATTCCTAGCCTATTTAAACGCCTCTAACCTCCTAGAATCCCTTCCATTGATCCTCATAAACCCTAGAGAGGAGAGGGAGATTAGAGAAGGAGAATGAGCTAGGAAGAAGAAGGAAGAGCCGCCATTGCCATTCGACAATGCACACCTTACGTTAATCGACGGTAAGTGTTTAAACTCTCCCTCTCACATTATGACTCTAGGATGGTTGGGTTGCTTCGATCAATACCATGCAAAGCAGGTATTGACCTAAACCCTACCTTGCCGTCAAACCCTAATTTAGTCGTTAAACCCTAGATTCGAGTTCTAGGATGAATATCATCAAAACTAGACCTGAATGGAGTTGAAAACAACTCTAACTCAAAGCTCAGACTTAGAATGTGTAGGAGAAACCCTAGAATCAATAGAGAGTGATCGACGGCAATCGAAAAACTGGATGTACAGTCTTCCAGAGACATACCGATCAACCATACCGATGGTACCCCATGCGATCGGTACCGCGACCGGTACCTCTCGGGGAGTAGCCTGTGGGGACCGACTGACCATACCAGTCGTAGGTTTTCCCACAATGCTGCGACCGGTACATGCGACCAGTCAGCTCTGTGAGTGTATTTTTGTAACCTCGTTGGTTTTCGACCAACGTAAACCCTAAGAAACTATTCTAATTGGACCCTAATATCATGTAGAACTTTGTGATAGCACGTTTGGATCTTGCGCCGTAGAGCAAGCTATCATACGAGCGTCTGGTAAGGGAATCGGACCTAAACCCTAATAATTAACGGACAGTAAACCATTGCTAATAACCTTGAATCTTTGGTATGATGTTTGTGTATTCTCACATGTCATCTGTTATTTCTAGTTATTATATTTGTTCATGCATATTTTATATGCTAGGATGTGATTGTTAGGCATGTGATTGTTTTCGTTAGTGTGTGGAATGGGAAGGGTCTGGGGTCTGGGATCATTCTTCACACTAGCACATTTTTGTAGTATTCTATCTTAGCATGCTTGGTGTGGGTAGGGCATCAGGGGGAGGACGTGGTACTGTGGTCTCCGGCCTGGCCACCAGACTCTAGCTCTATCTCTATGCCGTAGGGAGTTATGTTGGGATAGAGTCTACATGCGTATTGTTTTATCTTAGTATGCTTGGTGCGGGTAGGGCATCAGGGGAGGTCGTGGCACTGTGGTCTCCGGCCTGGCCACCACACTCTAGCTCTATCTCTATGCCGTAGGAAACTGTACTGGGATAGAGCCTACAGTGATGACATATAGGATTGGTTAGTTGCGAGTCCAGTTTGCAAGCCCTAGCCAGTATGGGCTTATGTATTGGTATGGGTAGAGCATCAGGGGAGGTAGTGGATGCCTTAGCTCTATCTCTATTCCATGATGGGTGCATGTGGGTCGGCAGCGGTGTGATCTACTGTGCGATGCTACACACTCGTGTATAGAGGTGCGGTGGTCGCCAACCCTTTCTATAGCACATTGTAAACTTAAACCAGACCACAGCATAAAATGATTGTTACTCATGTATATAATATTGATACACTGTCTGATTGTCTTACTGAGCTAAGTTGTGAGCTCACCTTTTATATATACACTGTTTTTAGATGTTGATGCAGGTTACACGGTGGACGACTATATGAACACTCTGACGTATGGAGGTGTTGTTTGCTCGGACGTACAGGCAGGAGAGGACGAGCATGACGCTTCATGCGAGTGCCCTTTCTGCGTGTACCTTTGATTTGATTTTATTTGTTTCATTTATTTTTTTTAAGTGATGTAAAGATATTTAATTACGTTTGGAATTTGGATAATTGAATACTTATTTAAATTTATCAATAGAATACTCAGTTCATTTATTTAAAGACTTTCATTGTATTTATTATATTCTGATTGTGGTTATGTGCGATGGTTTGTATGAGTGGACACGGTCTTATTGAGATCCTGGTGTGAACCATTGGTTTAGTGACGGTTCACTCACACCATTCTGGTTGGTTCAAAATTGGGGTGTGAGATAAGGCTTTGGATACACTGGATGACATTTAGGAATTGATTAGTTGCGAGCCCAGTTTGTAAGCCCTCGCCAATAGGGGCTTACGTGTTGGTATGGGTAGGGCATCAGGGGAAGTGTTGGCGATGTGTGATCCGGACATTTTATCTCTATGTCTATTCCATGGTAGGTGCATGTGGGATGGCAATGGTGTTTGATCCATTGGACGGATTCACACACTTGTGTATAGAGGTGTGGGGGCCACCAAACCTTTTTTATAGTAAATTGTAAACTTAAAAACTAGACCAAAGATATTGAATTGAATGCATGCATATGTTTGTTGCATTGTTTTATTTTATTCACTGAGCCGTAATATGTGTTCACCCTTTCGACGTCGAATATTTTAGTTGACGATACAGGTCCTACTGTTGAAGATTATGTGAATGCGTCGATGTACGAACACATTGCGGCATTCTGGTTAGACCAAAATTATGGTGTGATAAGGGGGGCCCACTAGGATTTTTGATTGGGCAAGAGAGAGAGGGAAGGCCACTTGGCCGTGGGTCCCATTGCCAAAAGAAAAATAAAGAAAAAAAGAAAGCAAAAAGAAGAATGAGGGAAATAGAATCCGAGATAATGAGATTGGAGAGACTGGGAAAAGAAGAAAACCCGCCACCGATAAGGAAGGAAAAAATCCAAGAAAATGAAAGAGAAGAAAGATTGAAAAGAAAAGAGTTTGGAAAATAGGAAAGAGAGACCGACTCAAAGAATAGAAAGAAAATGAAAAATAGAAAGAAAAAAAATATAGAAAGAGTTAGTAATGGGAAAAAAAAGAGGAACTCCAAAAATAGCAAAAAGGAAAGAATAGAAAAGGAGAGACTCGGTGGAGAAGACTTGGAAAGAAACAAAAACAAAAAAAAAAAAAAACTCAGAAAAGAGAGAGCACGGGAGGGAGAGTTAAGAAAAAAAAGAAAAAACTAAGAAAAGAAGAGAAGTGGGAGAACGTGAGGAGGGAGAGAGTCTAAGAGAGAGGAGAAGGGACTGAGAAAGGAGGGAGAGAGGTAGAAGCAGAAGAAGAAAGAGATGAAGAAGAAGAAGAAAAAAAGAAAAAGAAAAAGAAGAAGAAGAAGAAGAAGAAGCAAGAGAGAGAAGAGGTAAGCAACAGAAACTCTTTACCTCTTACGACCATTATCGCAATTAACCTGTAACTCAAACTAGATCATTCCTATCAATTTGCAATCTCAAATCCTACTGCTCACGCCACTGCACCTCTCTTCTTAATCCCTGATCCAGTACATTTGCTGCCCATGTCATTTCCTACCCACTAATCCCATAACCAAGCCATCATCTCACTCCTATCTCATAGTATCCATTCCACCTGTAACCTTCATGCATCAGACCCGTATATCACCAGCCTCCCATATACTCATCTGTCCAGCCATGACCGACATAACTTCGTAATCTGCCCAATACCCTACTACTCACCTACATCATGCACCTCCATCCCCGCCACCCAAGCTACCCAAGACACTATGGTGACATGGCTTCATGATTTATAATTTTAAATAGTGGTAACATGATTTGAAGTTTGACTTTCTTTAGATGATTAATCAAAGCCATTGATTTAGAATTTTTTTATATGATTGGTCATTGAAATTATAGTTTGATTAGAATCAAACCCTTGATCTAGAATTTATGATGGTTTGATCTAGAATTCAATGAAATTGATCCCATCGGATGCTTGAAATTTTATTGAGTCGATATGTTGGGAATTTTTATGAAATTGGTTCGATCACATGTTTGGAATTTTTAAGAAATTCGTCCGATCATATGCTTTGAAATATGATGAAACTGATTCCATATGTTTAGAATTTTGATGAAATTGATTCGATCATGTGAAATTTGATGAAATTATTCCGATCATATAATTAAATAAAATTGATCCAATCATATAATTAAATAAAATTGATCTGATCATATGGCATTGTGATGAAATTGAAATTGATCCGATCATATGGCATTGTGATGAAATTGAAATTGATCCGATCATATGGCATTGTGATAAAATTAAAATTGATTCAATTATGGCATTGTGATGAAATTAAAATTGATCTTATTATGGCATTGTGAAAATTGATTGAAATTGATCCGACTATGACATTGTGAAAATATGATGAAATTGATCCGATTGTTGAAATATATGACCTTTGATATTGATTGTGAAAATATGATCCAATTGTGAAATTTAGATGAAATTGATCCGATTGTGGATTTGATCTAATTGTGTGGAAATATGTGAAATTGATCCAATTGTAAAAATTGAATGAAATTGATCCGATTGTGAAAATTAAAATTGATCGATCCCATATGCTTAGAATTATGATAAATAAAATTGGATCATTGATCTTTGGATTTGATGAGATTGGATTATGACCATTGATCTTGAATTTAATGTAAATAAATCATGGTCTTTGATTTAAAATTTTTAATGTGAATGAAATCTAGACATTTGATGAATGAATTTAATGTGATTAAAAATATGACCATGTGATGTTGAATTTTTACATGACTAAATCTTAGCCATTGATCTTGGAATTTGATGTAAAATAAATCTAGTCATTGATCTAGAGTTTCTAATATGATTAATTTTGAACCATTGAAATATTGATTTTTTTTTTTTGGATCATGAGAGAATATTAATTGTAAGTCATTGGATGTTTAATTTTGATTTGAATCTTATAATGAAATGAATCTAGTCATTGATCATGAGTAATATGAAATATAGACCATTAGATCTTAATCATGAGCATCTTATTTGAATCTGAACAATTTGATTAATATCGTGAGTAATATAAATGAATCTGGACCATCGGATTGTCTTAATGATTGATGTAAATGAATATGAACCAGTGGATCTTGATTATGAATGATTTAAAGGAATTTGAATGGATAGATTATCATTTGGAGTGATATGAGCCGTTGGATCTTTATTGTGAGTGATTTTGAGTGATCTGAACATTGGATTACCATCTTGAGTGATTTGAACCGTTGGATTATCTTTTTGAGTGATTTAATTGAATTTGAACTGTTGGATTGACCTCATGAATATTTTGAGTGAATCTGAACCATCGATCAAATATGATCTTGATCACATTGATGATGATCGATTACATTAAATCTGTGTAGTCGGTTAAATATGTTCTTGGTCACATTGTTGATGATCGATGCTTAATCAATGCTCTCACATGTTTGCTGCTATATTGTTTCACATGCTTTATTGCCATACTTGAGATGAAATATTGTTGTTACTTGTCATACTTGAATGATATTTATTGTTGACAATAACTTAATTTTTGTAATACCCTAGTTGAACCACCATATCTGTACACCTAAAAGATATATTAGGTATGGAGATGTGCATGTAGGCACTCACATTTACGGAAAGGATAAAAATGAAAAAATGATACATTTTAATTAAGAGATATGAAGCCTAGCCCAACACATGCCAAATTAGGATTTTAGGTCAAGGGTAACTTTAGGACGATCCCTACCCCTTAACTCATTTCTCTTAGGGTGCAAAGAACTAGATAGGTGTGAAGTGAATCGAACCATAGAGCATTTAGGTTCCATACCCTGATTTTGAATGAATACCTCAATAATTGAATCCCCAGTTCGAACTACGCAGATCCTAATTCTTAGGGCAGCACCTTCAGATACTTAGGTAGTTTGGAAAAAATTTTAAATACGGTTCCACACTTTGATCTTGAAAGCACATGTCAATGAATTGAATCTTTTGAATTACTCAGATCCTGTCAAGAGGGATAGATTCCTGAAGACGTACTCAAATTCTGCCAAGAGGGATAGATTCTCGAAGACGTACTCAGACCCTATCAAGAGGGATAGATTCCCGAAGGCATACTCAGATCCTATCTAGAGGGATAGATTTCTAAAGGCATACTCAGATCCTATCAAGAGAGATAGATTCTCAAAGACGTACTCAGACTCTGTCAAGAAGGATAGATTCCCGAAAAAGTACTCAACCCCTATTAAGAGGGATAGATTCCCGAAGATGTACTCAGATCTTGTTCAGAGGGATAGATTCCCGAGAAGATGTACTCAAATTTTGTTCAGATAGATTCCCAAAAGACGTACTCAAATCATGTCCAGAGGGATAGATTCCTGAAGACATATTCAAATCCCATCCAGAAGGATAGATTCCCAAAGGCACATTTGGACCTTGTCTAGAGGGATAGATTTCCAAAGGCATGACCACATTCTTAGTTCCTTTATGTTATCCATATCTATCATCAATTTATTCATATCCATAACCCATCACAATGAACTACGTTGTACCTGATTTTCAGGACCTCTAAAATACGTAGGCAACTTAAAGGACCTCTCCAAGTACGGTACCACATCTTAGAATCCTTAGGTCCCCCATATCCATATCCATATTCATATCCATATCTATATTCACTTCAGTCCACATAGCCTATCTCTAAATTCAATTTCAATCATCATTAAGCATAAACTTCGATTTGAACAATTGAATCAAAGAAAGCTTAACTATAAATCACATCCATAAACCTTAATCATATTCCATTCGAACTACATTATGGACTTGATTTATAGGATTGGAATACGTAGGCAATTTGAGATGTCTTGAATGTCTCAGATTCAGTCTATCACTGAACCATCTTTGATTTGGTTCACTGTATATTACTTTTCTTGTTTATTTATTTTAAGAACATGTTTGACTGAACCTAGGTTAGAAGAACTTAGCAACTTGGCATAGGATCCCCCATGAGTCCTAGTCATCATCCATTGACCATGAATAGTCAGAACCATAGAGTCTAAGAAAAGTAGAATCACATAGGAGGCCAATTTTTTGAATCAGACAGCTTTGGGGCCTAACACCTTTCCAAACTGTACCTTGAACGCTTACCTGTTATCTTATAGATCAAAACCGATAAATTAGGTCAAATGAGTCAATAAAAGCCTTTTCTTATGATGAGACTACATTTTTATAGGTCCTAGACCTTAATCTAGGTGGCGACTCCAAATCATTTACCATCCATCAGAGATGGATGGATATTTCATTGTCCTCACATCCGGCACCAGGGCAACCATTTACCCTGTACACCGATGCTTCCGGATTGGGTCTAGGATGCTTGTTAATGCAAGGTGAATAAGTAATTACCTATGCTTCAAGGCAACTGAAAGAGCATGAGAAGAGTTACCCTATCCATGATTTAAAATTAGTAGCGGTGATTCAAGCTATCAAGAGTTGGAGATACGATTTATACGGAGAAGAATTTCATATTGAATCAGATTACAAGAGTTTTACTTATCTCTTAACCTGGAAAGAGTTAAACATGAGGCAAAGGAGATGGTTGGAACTCCTGAAGGATTAAGATTGTGATATTTAGTGTCACCCGGATAAGGCTTATGTGGTAGCTGACGCTTTGAGTAGAAAAGGAATAATGAAGCCAGAAAGAGGACCTAGTACCAACGCTGCCTTGTATTTCACAGCAATAGTTTCAGATTTAGAAGAAATGCAGCATATAATAGAAACTCATAATGATCCAATTGAGCGAGAACTTAGGGATGAATTTTTGGAGCAACAGTTTCTCGCTTACACTCGCAACATTAAAGATCGTCTCTAATTCGATGGACAAAGTAAAAGCAGCAATTATATTAAATCCATAACTGAGGACAGTACCAGAAGATTTGAGGAAGGGTAAACCAAGTACTGACGTTACATTAGACGCAGATAAGGTCCTGAGATACAGAGGATGATTGTGAATACTTAAAAGTGAAAAAACTCGGATCTTATATACAAAATAATGCTAAAAGCCCATTCTGTTCCGAATTCAGTACATCCTAGAAGTACCAAAATGTACCAATACCTGAAGAGATTATATTGGTGGAAGGGAATAGAAGCAGATGTGATCAGGTACATATTATAGTATTTAAATTACCAGCAAGGAAAGGCTAAAAACAGAGACCAGCAGGCTTACTACAACCGTTGCCTGAACCAGTTTGGAGATGGAAGTGCATCACTATGGACTTTGTCATTGGTTTACCACTGACTCCCAGATCGATTGACATAGTTTGGATGATTATCGATTGTCCTATCAAGATGGCTCGTTTCATTGATATACAACCTCAGTGTACCTTGGACCAGCTAGCCAACCTGCATGTGGATAATATTGTCAGATTAAATGGTGTGGTTGAGAGCATAGTGTCGGACAGAGACCCACGCTTTACTTCAAAGTTTTAGAAGGGACTACAAAAAGCGATGGGAACAAAGTTGAAGTTTAGTACAACCTTTCACCCTCAGACTAATAAGCAGTCGGAGCGGACCATTCAGATCTTAAAGGATATGCTTGTATGGTAGGAAATGTTGAACTCCTCTATTATGGAATGAAGTTGGTGAACGAAGGATAGTAAGACCAAAGTTGTGGAAGAGACTCGTCGAGTGGTTGACATAATCAAGGAAAGGGTTGTAACATCTTAAGATCATCAGAAGCAATATACAGATAACAGACGTCGAGACCTTGAGTTCGTTGTAGGTGACAAAATATTCTTAAAGATATCACCTATGTGTGGTTAGAAGCGATTCGATAAGAAGGGTAAGTTGTGTCCCAGATACATTGGATCTTATGAAATTTTGGAGAGACTCGGAAGAGTACTATATCAACTCACGTTGTCGTCATCTATTTCTAGTGTGCACAATGTATTTTGCATGTTTCTATTGAAGAAGTACATTAGAGATCCATCACGGGTATTGACTGCAGATCCATCGGATTTGATAGAAGTCTTAACGTTTGAAGTGGTACCAGCCTCGATCACCAGTCGAAAGGTACAACATCTTTGGAACCAAGATATTTATCATGTAAAGGTAACCTGATGAAGCCAAAATGTAGAAGAGGTTACAAGGGAAGAAGAGAATGCCATGCGAAAACAATATTCTCACCTGTTTGACTCGAAAAATATGTATAAATTTCGAGGATGAAATTTCTTTTGAGGGTGGGGGAGTTGTGAGATCTGTACACGTAAATTTTAAAGATGAAATTTCTTTTAAGGGTGGTCGAGTTGTAAGACCCGTATGCCACGAACCTAGTTTAACCTTATGTTCTCGAGTCGTGACCAATCTTCCCACAAAAATTGGCTCAAACGAACCAAACGTATGAAAGAACCACAAGACCAGGTAAGCAAACAGTCAAAACAGTTAAACCAGTCAAATTTAGTTTGTGTGGTTGACAGTGTGGTTGAGACCGGTGAGTAGACCGGCCAATGTGTGGTCGCCTGTTTTAGTTTATATGGTCGATGGATTATAAGACCGGTGAGTCAATTGGTCAATCTTAGATTTGATTCTGTATTTAGGAAACTTTCTTAATTTGAAGAGGACTCTCTCTTAATTGAGAGAGGACTCTATATGAAGACTTTATCTCTATATAGAGGATGTCTCTCTACTTTATTTTACTCTTTTGTTTTTCTCAAACCCTAAAACTAAGAAAAAAAAGGAGAAGAGAAGGAGAAAGAAACTTGCAGAGGAAGAAAGCTTAAAGCAAGGAGAAAGGAGTTGCAGACAGAAGAGTTGCCATTAGAACTTCAACCTACCACAGCGAAGATCAATGGTAAGTACCTTGATTCTGTAAAAGGATAGGTTACAGTAGGATGGTGGATTAGAGACCTTGATGTAAGGAAAGATCAGATCTAAACCTATGTCAGATCAGATCAAATATCAATGATGATTCTAATATAAATTTATTACAAGGATTAGAGTGTTAATGGAAGGATTTAAACAATGTGTAATGGCTATAGAATGACTCTAGGATGAACCCCATTGATGAGCCAAAGTGTTGACTCAAAAGGGAATTTGGACTAAAAAATAACCTGACCAGAGTTTGTGTGGTAGCATCACTGGTTGATTATATGTGAGACTAGTGAGTCGATCAGTGACTCTCGAGAAGTTACTAAGAATTCTCAGGTGGCATTATTGGTCGCATGATGTGCAACCAGTCAATGTTGACCAATCAATTGTCAGCAGCCATAGTTCAGATTTCGACTGTTGTAATTCGATGAAATCAAACCCTATTCTAAATTCATTAATTGTTTAGGTTTTCAACTAGTTCAAAGTGATTTTCGTAACTTAAAGAGGAATAAACATAATTCACAGGTGAGGGAACAAGACCTAAACTAATTAGTTAATAACAAGCTACTCTTTTTACTTTCTGTTAACTTGTTGATACCATGCTATGTATGATTGTTTGAACATCTCACATGTCATCTAATATTTATTATGTATCTGTTCATGCATATTTATTTATGTTTCTCATGTAACATTGATGATGAGGATAGGCATGTGCTTGTGTGTGTGGTCAATGTGTTGGATTAGGATAGAGTATTAGGGGATACTAGCGGTGTGTGATCTAGGTGCTCTAGTTCTATCTCTATTCTGTTCATCATATTAACATCGTCATATAGCTATTATCTAAGTGAAACTAGTATGTCGTAGGGTATCAGGGGAGGTGTATGCAGTGTGTGGTTGTAAGCTATGTCAGCGAGCCTTAGCTCTATCTCTATGGGCGTATTGAGGGATGCTTGCGTAAGGCCTTGAATACAAACTTTTGATGACATCTAGAATTGGTTAGTCACAAACCTAGTTTGTAAGCCCTTGCTAGTAAGGGCATACCTATTGGTAAGGGTAGAGTATCAAGGGGAGTATTAGCGGTGTGTGATCTCGGTGCTCTAGCTCTATCTCTATTCCGTAGTGAGTGATGTGGGGCGACAGGAGTATTTGATCCTCTAGGCGTGCTCACAGTCTCTTGCATGGAGGTATGGTGGCCGCCTATCCTTATCATAGCACATTGCAAGCTTATACCAGACCCAAAGATATGAATTTGACATCATGCATATGTTTGTGCATTGTTTTGTTTTCTCACTGAGCTCATGTTAGAGAGCTAACCACTCTCGTGTGTCATTCTTTTTAGTTTCTGATGTTGCAGGTACTACTATTGAAGATTATATCAATGCATCCACGTATAGACTTGTGGCTGCTATAGACTTGTAAGTTGTGGAGGACGAGCATGACTCATCATGTTAGTGTTCCCACCGTGTTTACGCTTGGTGTCTTTATTTTTGTATTTGACTTATGAGATTTGTAATAGTTTGTTATATTTATGTTTTGGTTTGTTTGGAGATAACTGGTTTAATATTTATTTATCACATTAGATATTCAGTTCATTATTAATAAAGACTTTCGCTATTTATTTTATTATCTCTAATTGTGTAGAATGTGTATGGTTTGGATTGTTGGCACGATCTTACAAGATCTTGACATAAACCGTTGGTTCTTATAACGGTTCATTCACACTTCTGATTTGTCCAGAATTGGGGTGTGACAAATAATATCCTGAGAATCAATTAGTTTAGTTAGGAGATTAAGAATATATATATATATATATATATATATATAAGGAGGAGAGAAAGAGAATGTGTGTAAAAATGAAGAGAATTAAATTTGGATATTTGTTTTGTTTATAGAAGTAGTTAGGTTTTAGTTGAACCTTTTGTTAGGATAGAGAGCACAAACAAGAAGATTTAACATGGTTCAATACCCCCATCGTGGGATGCCTATATCCACTTGCGAAAAGAGAAATCTTTATTGCCAAGAAACCTCTACAACTCTCTATCAGACAGAATGTTCTCCTTTATCAGTCTTACCTAGGTTTTCTTACATAGAGACAATATATAGGCAAACCTAAAAATCGTAATCCCCACACAATTATCGATTTATCCCGTACATGTAGTAGACCCAAACCCTAATGCAAGCACAGTCCCAGTAATTGTGTAGACCACACAAAATACAAGACACCAAACCCAATAAATCTCTACTTGACTTGGATTTTGCAAGTTACCTTGAAGAAGAACCCGTTAATGTTGATTCTGTAAACATGTCTCTGCCAAAACCGCTACACCCAAACCAGCATAGCCCACACCCCGTTGTAGTGTCCTGTAGAGCTCACCGCCTTACGATGTAATGTGACTCCATCTTTCCCACTGCTACAACATCATCGAAAAGATCATCGTCACTCACAGTCCTCCTGCAACTCTAGTTGCACTTGAAACCCGAGCCTCTCACCTCTACACCTCCAATGCAAACCTAGAGATCCGACTCCTCATCCTAGCCTGCTAGTCCTACTTTGTCCCTCGGTGCGGCATAAACTGGCCATTATGTACACTGTACTAGGATTCAATCTCGTTATCAGATCCAAGGGAAAACTTCCCCGATCCGACCAACTTCACCCGAGATCTTTGGCCTAAATTGAACTCTGTCATCCCACGCATCACAAAATCTTCTACAATCCTCTCATAAAATAGCAACACCGGATATACTTTCCATATCTGGTAGACCCAAATATTGACCATATCCACCTTGCGATTAGCTTCCAAAATAAAAGCACCTTCCTTACCTGACTCTATGATCGTAGCACCTTCCTACGATGGCACAATACCAGGTTCCATAGAAGGAATTCTCAAAAATCTTTCCAAATCAAGATTAATGCTAGGTTTAGTTTCTTCCAACTGAAACCTAGTAGCACCAACCTCCACCGCCACCAACTCGACGACACCCGCTGTGTCTTCCTTTATTACATGTGATACCGCATGTAGCATTGTCAAAGGAAGCACCAGAGTTCTCTGTGAACCAGAATTTACATAAAATAACAAGTGATGAATCACGAAAGTACCCTCCTAGCTAGCATTCCGACCAGGACTACTTCCCAATATCGACAGCCCTTCCAAAGAAACCTGCTCCCATCGTCCTTCCTCGCTCCAATACAGATTTGCATTAGATATGCCTTCCGCCAACATCTATGCACCCAACCGATGCTCAATCCCAGGAAACAATGTTGAAGATGTTACCGTAGTCTGATCAAACCCCTCTTCGCAAGCAATAATCTTTCAAGCAAAAAAAAGGGACCTAACGCCCCAATCTCCTTTTTTTTTTTTAATCTTTTTGATTTTGCAATGATGATGTTAACTTTTTTTTTTCCTTAAAGCAATGATTATGTTTTGCAAAAGCAAATCAAGAGAAAAAAAAAAAAAACTCTTTTTCTTTTTTGTTTTTTTTTTTCTTCTTCTTCATATCTTCCATGCACCTCCCTCCTTCTCCCAGATCAATGATCGATCTGCCAAACCTTAGCTCTGATACCACTTGCTAGAATAGAGAGTGGAAACAAAAAGATTTAACGTGGTTCAATACCCCATAGTGAGATGCCTACGTCCACCAGAGAAAAGAGAAATTTTTATTGCCAAGAAACCTCTACAACTCTCCACCTAACGGAATATTCTCCTTTGTCAGTCTTACCTAGGTTTTCCCACACAAAGACAATATATAGGCAAACCTAAAAATCTTAATCCCCACACAATTATCGATTTGCTCTGTACATGTAGTAGACCCAAATCCTAATACAAGTACAACCCCAGTAATCGTGTAGACCCCACAGAATACAAGACACCAAACCCAATACCTTTGTATAGAATGGAAATCTAAGGTATTATTGTATGCTTGTATAGGTACCACTGCCTTTGAGTAAGTTTAACAGTATTTGGGAGTTCTAGTTTGTAGATAATTGAGGTGATTGGAAATACAATTGCTTCTTCTTGATGGGGTGTTTACGTGATTGGAAATACAATTGCTTCTTCTTGGAAGGTCCATACTCCCTCCTTCTTGAATTGTGATGATATTGCTATAATTTGATGGACCTTAAACTGATTACAATTTAAGTGAGTGTAATGTGATCATGCATGAGTTTGTAATGTGTAAAGGTACATGATAAATGATGTTAAGTAAGGAATGAAGGAATTGTTATAATGAAAAGGAAGGAAATAAAATTATGTTAGTGTCAAATAATAACCCTGTGACTGTGGTGATGGTAATTTGTTATGGCAACCCTTACCAATAGTGGGTTAGGTACGAAGTAAAATTTTCCTGTGACTTGAATGCAATGGTGTTCATTATGGTACATCTAGTCAGGATGTTTTCGAGTGTGCGATGGTGATACATTTTAGCATATCTAGTTATGTGTTTACTTGCTTGTGAAAAGGTAGCCAATGATCGTGGCGTACCTCATTTACTTGTTGCGCAAGTGACAAACACAATGATGACTTAGACCAATATAACATAATTTGTCTCGATATTGAATTGTTTAATATGTAAATATTGTTTTATGATCTCTCTTTGCAATCAGTGAGCTTTTAACTCACCCCACTTTATATGTTTATTTTAACCAAAGCCTGTGTACGCGTATTGTCATTGTGCCAAATATGAGTTGGGCTATAAGAGTAACCTTGCATCGGAGAACCAATAATATCATGCACCCAACCTCCAACTTTGCCAATAATATCATGCACCCCCCTTTAGTTGTTAAATATATGTATCACATAGATCCTGACTTAGCATGCATGTCTGTTAAATAATGATGTGGCAAGCTTAAAAATATTATAACAATGAAATTACCCTCTAAGCAATAGTAACGTACGGTTTTACCCTCTCCCAAACTGTTATACCCTCTCCCAAAACCCAAATTTACAATATACATTACCTACTATTGTTTACCTTCATTGCGACCCAGTCTGCAAATTGATTTTCGCTGGAGAAGAGCGTTCATCGAAATCGTTTGTGGGTCTCATGTCAACCAGTGGATAAGTTCAGACGTTCTAGCAGAAGCAACCGTTCCTCAATTTTCCTACACGTCTCTGCCAAGTCAGCCACCTCCTATAGCATCTCAGCCTCCGTCAGGAATTAAAACGAGTCTGAAAACTCGAGCAACGATTGCCCGCACCTTTCCAATCTCTGCATCTTGTCCAGCAGCTTCACGGATTTCTTCTTCCACCTCATTACTCTCAAACTTAGGAAAATAGGGGGGAAAAAGGGGAAGAAGGGAGAATAGAGGAGGAGATACAGAAAGTTGCAGATTGCTTGGATTTGGGAGGACTAGGATAGTCTTTTTCTTTGCTCCCCCCCCCAAAAAAAAAAAAAAAAAAAAAAACAGGTTTGTTCCTCTAGTTTATTCGATTTAGACCTAGATTGGCATCTATTTTTAACCAATCTGGGGTTAATATATAAATATATATATATATATATATATATATATATATATATATATATATATATATATATATATATATATATATATATATATTGGCATGTCACACGTTTCTCTTATCCCATGTATGAAGGTTGGTTCCTTTCTCCTTATTTTCTCCTTCTCTGATTGTGGTTGGAGGTTGCGATGTGCTGCAAGATGGCCAATGCTGCGAGATCAGGGTAAGGCTTGAAATCACTATGCTCAATCCAGACTTTTCCTTTCAACAGATGTGATTTTTCTTAGTTCTTCCTTATTTTCCCCTTCTCATACTCCCCTATTCTTTCCCCGTTGCTTCTCTATTATTCTTTTCTGCTACTATCAAATTGATTTGAAGGCCTGATTTTCCATCCCAAATTGGGTTGTAAGTGCCTTAAGATCAGGTCAAGGCTTGAGTTCATCTGTGGTTTCTTCCTTTATCAGTTGAAAATAGAAAAAAAATTAAAAAAATATGTATAGGAGAAGAAGAGGTTGCAGTAAGGATTGACTCGATTGTAGGAAGGAGTTGGAGTTGCAGCAGAAGCACATGATTATGTAGTGTTGGCATTATTGTTTGAAGACATAAACTAGAGGTTGAAGGATTTGAGAAGGGTTTGAGATTTATTTTAGTGTCAATTTATTAAGGAGGGTAATTGGGTAATTTTTTTTTTGTCAACTAAACAACAGGGGTGCGAGTGATATTATTGGCAAAGTTGGGGGGTTGGTTGACATAAAAAGAAACTGCAGGGGGGTGGGTGAAATTTTCCTTTTCTTTTATAATTTGAGTAAGTAGTTTTCTTAGCATTGCAATATTTTTGGAGCATAAACCTTAATCATTTTGTGTATAATGTATGTAGAGATGCTAAGTTAGGATCACATATTATGACTTATACTACTTTATAAAAGAAGAAATCAATTATATAGAAAGAGGTTCACTTGCATTGGTTGACAATCCTGATGTTATAGGCTGAGCTTAGGCTCAGTGTTGCCTCGAATCCCATGTAATTAATTTGAGGGTGTTACATACTCATTGTGAGAATAATGAGTTTTCCAAGAGGGGAAAAAAAAAAAAACCCTAATCTATCTTCAAGTGAGAATAGTAATAGGGTTACCATCAAATAACTCAAGTACCCTAATCTATCTTCAGATGGGATACTTAACGCATTAGCTACAACATTGTACGGCTCGCTGCGCACAATGCCTAGTATTCATCGTTTACGATTAGGACTATTGGAGCATCTAATCCCATTCGCTCCTCTAGCTTTCGTCTCTATCTAGCCGAAAGATTAGTTTAAATAAAGATAATTATGGGCATAGACTAGTGGTAAGTACCCAACTCATCTATCAAATACTATTTTAATATGGATTCAAATCCTCTCCTCCCAGAGATTCAGGAGGAGGGGCGGCGACCTGGAAGGATGGCCGACACCTGGGGCTCAGTTGAATCCAGACTGACACCGAACAGACAAGCTGAGCCGGCAGGGGGTGTTAGCTCGAATGGAGGGCTCAGATTCACCCGAGCCACACGTATCGGCCATCCAACGGGGGTGTCTCCCTCCTCCCGAATCACTGGGAGGAGAAGATGTGAATTCATTTTAATATGGGTAAATTACATCCGGGGTATCTAACGTTTCAAGAAACTGCATTAAAAGTACCCAAACATTTCATAAATTATGTTTGAGGCACTAGATAAATTTTCAATTTTTCCCAACATGATAAATGTTCAATTTTTCCCAACCCTCTCCCTACTACCCTTCAATACCCTTCATTCCTTCTGTAATCCTCTTCTCCCCTCTTAAACTTAAACTTAAACTTAAACTTAAAAATAAAATAAAAAAAAGAAAAAAACCTCTTCTCCCCCTCTTTCTCTGCCCCCATTTCTTTGTCGTACCATTGTTGTTCTTAGCGGTGTTGGATTCCAATTGACTTCAGTATTTCTATCATTCTCTAGCCTTATGGTTCTAAAACCAATAAATCACATTCTTGCCTTCAATCTTACTGATCTGATGAAGCTATGCCGTGACGTGCTGAATTTGCTCGGCCATTGGTGTGAGAGTTCCACATGGATACAAGTCCTATAAGGCCCTTAATTGTTCAGGCATGGGGTTCGACTTTGAGCTCACTATAGGCTGAGCACTAAACTCTCACTCGCTTTTCTTTGCTCAGTAATGGCTTCTGTAAATACATCATGGCGGACAACTGAACGTCTCTCAGAAGAGATTGGATGTCAAATCAAGAATCTATAGAGATGAGGTACAGTTAAATTATTGCAGACATGAAAAGACTGGGGAAAGCCAAAAAGGGCCTTGGAGTTGGGCTTTGGCAGGGATGGAATTGTTTGCCAACATGCATTTACTTGGTATCCATATCAGGATTTTAATCTATTCATGTCCCTCATGCCCGCATAAAGAAATTCAATGGTTGTAGTTTACTTGTAGTTTACTATACGCACATATCAATGTATTGATATACACGCACAATAGATGACAGTCACTGGATTTTTTCATGCCAGCATAAGAGGCATGAGAGGATTTGAATCCATCCATATCCCATTTCCAATCATCTGCCATTTGCAACACAACACAGTTTCCCATCATCCGATGCACAGAGGAAATTATAGAGGAAAGAGAAGAGATTGGGAGAAGCAACTTATGGGTTTTACTTTTAAATCCTCTATTTTTGTTCTTATTATTTGCTGGATTTATTGCTGCCAATAGATCAAAGATATTGTTGTCATACTGAACGTAAATGGTCTTTAGCTCAACGTAAATGGTCTTTAGTTCATCAGATCAAACCCGCACAGAGGAAATCGAACACACCGTGATGGTTGGGTTGGACAACCCTCCAACCACTCCGATGCTTAAGTTAGCTCGGTAAGACAAACAGTATGAGATAGTCACAAGTGTAACTGTTTCATACATCAAGAAGGTATTCTGACAAGTATATTTGCTAGAGTCCAAGAATGAACAGAATGAAGGTTTGGAGAAGAATGGCAGTTCAGTAGGGTTTTGGTTGTCTTGGCTTACCATTGGTAGTTCAGGCTCTTGGTATTTATAGGAAGAAAGTTTCTGCATGCTGCTTTACACATGTCCTTCATAGAGCTTTTATACATGGTTGGCTGACGTAAGCATGGGGATGGTGGTTCTTTGATGTGGCATGTACAGACCACTAAGGGTGTTAAACTATTTATGATGGATTTTAACAATCCGGTCCGGTCCAGTGCAATGTATAAGAGGGTACAAGAATAACCGAATCAATTAACTAAATGGTGTCAAAATTGAAACCAGAACCGATTAGTAATCGGTCTCGGTCTACCGGTTTTTGAATGATTTTTCATTAATATGTTTTACTTGCGATTTATAAACGGTTTAATGTATCAGTTATTAAACGATTTTTCATAAACAAAAAAAATGTGCATCCGATCAAAGTTGATACTCTTCCAAACAATATCAACACTGAACTCATGATTCACATCGATATGTACACCCTACATACAACATTAAGAATGAGTTATTAGTAATTATAATTTTTTAGTTTATTCAATTTAAAAAAAATATAACTTAATGACCAAGATCAAAGGTAAAAAATCAATCATAATGACTAATGATATTTTGTATGTTTTTTAATTCCAGAATTTAACGTTGAATATTATTCCCCTCATTTCTGATATCATTTAAAATTATTCTTTTTAAAAAAAAACTATCAAACCAACTCTATTGCATCCACCTTAGCTGTTGGTATGCCACTCTGCGTAACAATCGGACAATCGGATTAATTGGCAGGCCATGCTATGCATTTAATGTGCAATGCGCTTGTCTATGTATTTAATGCGTACGTTCAGTTTCAAGCGGATATTTCTCTTGATTGTCTCTTATTACTTTTCACGTGTCAGATGTTGGTTATTTTTCTTCTATAGATATTGAGTATGTCTCGAACTGACGTGGCCATAACAGGAAGGTCAAAGCCTACAAGGCTTACGTGGCAGTTGATATCAGGGAAGTCGCGTCCAGGTCTTATGCACCTATTTTGGTGACTTCGAGGCCCTCGAGGTCTTTAGTCGAGGCTGTTGAGGCTTTCAAAGAAAATGCTCCGCATGAGAGGAGATCTCTTAGACCTTGAATCGTCTTGATCAAGGGCTCGTAGGCCTTCCCTTTATATTAGAGATGTTGCCCTATGATCTTCTCCTTATCCACGTGGCAGTAATTTAGTGCATTGTTCACTGAATCCCATATCAGATACCAATTGATGTTTTACCGTTACTTTGGATTGAAAGAGTTCTGCAATGGTTTTTGTCATTCCAATCTTTCTGGGTCTAAGGCTTTGGGGATTAACCCTATACCCAAGGGCAACTCTAGCCATGGAGTTTGGTTTTGAGATTCCAAAAAAAAAAATCATGAGTTATCTGTTTGAGAAATTTCCATGTTCTGAGTGTACCATTAGGGATGCTTGCAGAGTGCAAAAATTATTATTTTAATTTCTGGACTTTTGTTTTGGATTCTTTTTTGTTGGAACTGAAGAGTGTTATCTAATCCCCAAGTTTTTTGAAGGTTTATAGGATTTACTAGTTGCTGGTTCTATGAGAACTAGATGGAATTATGAGATCTTGATGGAAGATGCTAACATAGAGAGAGGAGGAGAAGAGTGGTTGAGTTCAACCCCAAAATGATCTGGTTTATACGATTGTAGGGTCAGTATTGGTCTACAGGATTAGTCAGGTCAAAGGTCTAGATATCCATCATTACTCAAAAAAAAAAAAAAAAAAAAAAGATAAGATGAGAGGAGTTGAGAGAGAGAGAGAGAGAGAGAGGAGAGTGGCAGGTAAGGCAAGAGTCGGGAGAGGGTTGGACAAAATTGGAAATTTGTCCTAGGCTATTTGGTATCATAGAATTAATTACATGATACATTTGACATATGTAGTGGTTTGATATGATTTATGGTATTTATTTATATTTAAAATAAATTAATATAATATAAAATCTACAAATAGGTTAGAAGATGTTTATTATTATTGTGATAATCTATTATTACTTTTTTTTTTCTTCCTACCCGCAAGTGAGTTCCACTCGCGGATACCGCCGGCGATTGTCGGAGTGTCCGGCGGCCGATGTCGGCGATTTTTATATCGCCGGCTCCGTCTCTTCGAGACCTTTCCAACGGTATATTGCTTGATTTATTTTGTCGGTCGAAAAAAATTTTCGTCTATGGAAACTCCGACAAATTTGATCGAGATTCGATCTAAAATTTGAAAAAAATTTCTCTTTCAATTTAACCATTAATCATCAGTCTTTATAATCAATCTCCATTGATTCTAGGTCTGTATGGTTGGCTCTGATACCAACTGTTAGAAAATTATGTGTTTAGGGCTTCAATGAAACTCATTCTCTATCCATACAGTTACCATAAAACACAATAGAGAAGCCATAAACAATGAACATAAAGACATACCTGTCTGTGAAGAGATTAATTTTCATACGCTCCACGACGCTCCAAGCTTGATCGAAATCCCTCGGCTACAGTCTTCCACAGCCTCCAAAGGATATCCTGACGTCTCTTGCTAATAGGTGCAGAGAACTGATTAACTGTGGTTGTGGGGACTCTAACCCTATATTTATAGAATATAGATGTAACCTTAAAATTCTTCCCACAATAGAATTAGGGTTACCAAACTTATCTCATACCATGTGACAAATCAAACCAAACCGGTTATACCGTGTCAATCAGACTCCCACTGAATTAACTAGTTTAGGTAATTAATTAAGCCCACATAAATCTAACAAACTTATTCTTTTTCAAGTATCCAAACACAGTTTACAAAACGTTGGTACCTCCATTACAGTTTCTTGAAACGATAAATACCCTGGGTTTAATTTTCACTTCTAATATTGTCAAATTGTTATGTGTTTATAGAACAAGTCATTGTTATAAGCTTTATTCGAACAACCCAAATCTTTACGACTGCCGCACAAGCGCATTGAATTAGGCCAAAAAATTTCTATTAATCAAAACCAAAATCTAACCAATAAGAAATCTGATCGATATGATTTCGGTACTTTTGGTTGGTTCAATTGGGCCTTTTGGTCTAGTGTCTTAATTGATACCCTATTAGGCTATTACGGTAGTGTTGAGATAATCCCATTGGCATGATTTAGTGGAAAAAATCCTCTTGTTGCCTAGTTCGCCAATCGTTCACCAGACGTATTGACTGGCGCAATCAAACAATAGGATACGATCTTGGTCCTGATTCATTTTCATCAATGATTTTGGTTAATAAAACAGAGTGCTTCCATTAACGAATGTTAGGTACTGTAGGGGCATGATTTTACAAGCGGCACAACTCCTTTTAAAACTATTACATGTTTAAATTTGAATCTCTAAATTTAAATGCAGCTTAGCCATTAAATTAACAAAAAAAAAAGGTTTTCATCAAGTTCTTTGAGAATAGTTCATTTGCATGTATTTGTATCTTCCCTGAGATTCTATTACCGTTCATATTCAATGGATTCCACACTTTAGATGGATCCCACACCACACCGTCTTTTTTTTTCTATTTTTTTTTCAACTACATCTATTTTTTCTTAAATTGTTCTTAAATTGTCTTTAAAAAATCATACTAGTTTTGGGTTTTCTTCTTTGCTTTAATTAAGTATAAAATAGTGAGATCGGACATATGTCCCAAGAATAAAGATGATAAATTGAAGGTGATGCCGACTAGTCAATGATGAGGAACCATTAGTTCTGGATAAAAACGGTGCCGAAGGTATGCATGAGGAACATGCATGCAACATCCACTGGTGGAAATGCCAAGGATGACTGTGAGGAGTTTTCGCAATAGGAAAAAGGTTGACAACCAAGAGACACTAGGATGCAGGACGTGTGTCTGTCATTGCAAAATCCATCCTAAGTCTCAGTTTGGTTGTAAGGAAAATAAAAGGGAAAGGAAGTGAAAATTTTAAACTTAAACAAAAAAAAACCTTGTATAAATAGAGGATCTGCATCCTCTCCTCCCAAAGTTTTGGGAGGACAGCAACAGCCTTACCCGAATAGCCAACACGTGGCTCTCAGTAAATCCGAGACTCACGTCCGAGCCTACACCCAGCTGTCAAGCTGAGCCGATAAGGTTGTTGGCTTGGACGTGCATCTCGGATTCACCCGAGAACCACGTGTCGGTCATCCGAGTAAGGCTATCACGTTCTCCCAGAACTACTAGGAGGAGACGATGTGAATCCATAGATATAACACAACATGATTATATAAACTAATTAAATTTCTAATCATAATTAGTAATGATACTTATTAAATCTAAAATTTATTTCATTTCTTAAATGGTGGGAATTTGAATGCAAAATGAAGTATAAGTTAATAACTAAACATAGAATGATTTGGAGATAGTTATATAGTCATTTGATTGTATATGCTTAATTATTATGAAAGTTTTTCTTCTAAACTTAATAAAAAAAAGAAGGGAAAAAAAAAAAAACTCAATTCCCCTCTTTTTAATTCCCTTTACAACCAATCGAAAGCCCAAAAAATTTGCTAGTGCGTCTTTCACTTCCTACCACAAAAGCTTCTTTAGAACATACTCCATTGAGAGAAGAAGCAGAGATGGGGTTCCTTATGATCCCCACAGTCTTGCATCATGCACCATGTAGGCGTTCCATCATTAGTGTGTATGTTGTGAAACTCAAAAAAATGCTTTTACGAAGAAAAAAAGAAAAAAAAAAAAAAAAGGTATTACGTAAGAAAAAAAGTTGACCATTTTTGTTACCACTTATGCATTCCATTGATGTTTAATTTGATAAAAGATTTAGAACCATCGTAGACCATCTCCATCTCCACCCATTTTTCTTGTTAACTAAGATTCTTTTTGTTATAGTTTTTTGATATAATTTATATTTATATTTTTTAAATTATTTATGATAAATTATTTATGAGAATAAATTATGAGTTTTAAATAATAACAGTTTAATATCATTAGATATAAAGAAATAATAATAGATTATCACAACAATGATAAGCATCTTCTAATCTATTTGAAAATTTTAGATTATATCAATTTATTTTAAATATAAATACATACCATAAATCATACCAAACAATTACATATGTCGTAATATATTATATAATTAATTCTATAATACATACTAAAGAGAGGTGTTGCCATAGAACGAATACTATTTAGGAAATTTTACAAATAAATATATTTATTTTAGTAATTTAATTAAACAAAAGATTGGATGATTAATTTGATATTAGTTATAAGAACTCTCGTACATAGGACTGAAGGAAAGACTGGACAATTAACTTTAAACTTTACGATCAAACTAATCTACAATCACTCTCTTCCTGCAGTTGAATTGATCCACGACCACCATCGCTTTTGGAGATTCTTTCTTTCTCTTGTTAGAACAAACCCATTTATTACTTGCGCCTTCAACCAAATAGATATTAATTGAGTAAAAAAAAAAAAAAAACTCTATTTTTATACAAAAAAAAAAAGAAAAAGATAAATAGTAACTATTATCTAAATACAAAAGTTTAACAAATTCATTAAGAAGGAAAAACAATAAATGTTACAAAGCTGAAAATTTAATGTCATTGAGAAGGAAAGCTTACAACGTTTTTTTTTTTATTTATAATTTTTTTAAAATTTTTTATATAACTTTGTAATCTTTTTTTTTTCTTTTCAAAATTATATTAATCTTTAATTGTATTAAGGATTTAAGACACATTCATAAGTCATAATCTCTTGACAAGCCAAGAAGAGGGACGTGAGTGGCTGGATAGATGTTAACCCCCGTCAACCTGTGGGTGAAAGAGATGGATGAGTTCTGTTCTGATATTCCGAGTTGAAAGCGGTCCAAATGAAATTTCGATGTATGTGTGAATATGATGTTGAATCTTATTTTATTTCTAAGAAGATAAATAAATATATATAGTTTAAGTGAAACTCATTGTGAGAATAATGGGATTTTTTAAAGAAAAACCCTAATCATCCTCAAGTGTGAATGGTATTTAGGTTACTACCTAACTAAGATAGTTTAAAAAACTGAAATTAAATATTGATTCCTTCAAAGTGTCCAATAAAAAGGCTGATTTAGATTAAATTATGGGCATAAAGAAAATGTCAACCACCCAGCTCATCTATTAAATAAGTCTTCTAACATGGATTTTCATATTTAATGTCAATATGTATGCATCAATACAAAGGACATATGTCATATGGATGACAGAGAGGAAGCTTCTTGGAGCCCAACTCCAACTTGACTCAGACGGTCAGGCCTGCTAGACTCTGCATCATGTAACCCCAAACTTAAAGGCTTTGTTTGGATATTAGTAACAAAAAAAAATATAATAAAATAAAAAATAAATTATAGATATTTTTCTTGTATTTTACCCTTTAATCATGTATATTATAAATCTTTCAAAAAATTTCAAATTCACCCTTTTAAATCAAAATAAATTCCAAAAAGACTCACTCCATTAGTGAATTTTCGTTAACTGACGACAAAAGCTAAAAGTTAAATTTTTTTTACCTAAAATATTCTCTTGTATAAGTTAAATGACCATTTTACTTCCATTTAAACTTTCCATTTACCTAAAACTCATTCCGTTAGTGAATTTTTGTTAATTTATGAGAGTAGATTTTGTGTAAATGGGAGGTTTAAATGAGGGTAAAATGATCCTTTAACTTATATAAAAGGGTTTTTTATGTATTAATATTCTAACTTTTAGTTTTTGTCATCAATTAATGAAAATTCACTAACAGAGTGGGTTTTTTTAGAATTTACTTTGATTGAAGGGGGTGTCTTTGAAATCGTTTGAAAGATTTGGAGGTGTATCTGATTTAAGGACAAACGACAAGGGTACGTATAATATTCTTCATATGTAAGGATTCAAGTAGGGGTGTCAATTTTGGGATCGAATTGGCCCAAGTTAACCTGAAATCGATCCGGACCAAACTATTACCGCACATATTTCGGATTGAGATATAGATATCCTACCGGTCTTGGTCTAGTCCGGGCTAGCCCGAAACCAGCCCAAAAAACCAAACTGATGAGCCAGAATCCGATAATGGTCATGATCGAACCGATTTAGACCAAATATTGAACTCTAATTTCACTACTTTAGTCTTCTGGATGGCTATAACAGATTTTCTACTGGATTTTCAACCCAAACCAGTCTAATAACAACCAGATAAGTTAAACTTGATAACAACCCAAAATGGGACCGGCCCATTAGTTAATGTGCCCAGCACAACACATTCAACCCGAACCTCTTAACGAACATATTTTCGTCAAGCCCTATAAAGCCCGACACCAACACCGATTTGGCCTAAACCTGCTCGTTTACACCCCTACATCCAAGTTCCAATCTTTTTAGCAATGTGTGACTATCTTTCAAAATCCCAATATTCCTCACATGTAGCCCCACCATTAGATGATATATATATGGTAGTATGCGTGACAAATACATGACACATTTAGGTGACCATAATCCCTTTTCTATTTATTTATTTATTTTTCTGGCTAGAGATATCATGAAAAGGAACAAAGATTTTGATACCATATTGAAATTTCTAACTCAAAAATTTGAACAATAAGAAGAGGGACTGTCGGAATATAAAGGCCCAAGGTTCAGATCTCTTTAACTATGTGGGAGTGTGGGACCATTTGATACAATAATGAATTTATCTCTCTTTTTCATTAAAAAGTTTTCAACATCCAAACATAGCTTTAGGGACGGAGCTTCGATCGTATTCAGCCGTGCAACCCCTATGATCGAATCCGAATCAATGAAATGCATCGAAACATGTGGATATACACTCTCAACCTTCCAAATGCTACTGCAGGGGTTGCATTTGAATGTAACAAAACCTAACTCCAATTGGACAATAATGCTTTCCTTTTCTAGAGAGAGATTTTTTTACTATAGAGGAACAGCCGAACAGGCGAGATTTGATGGAGGAGGATCCACATCCTCAGAGCAATATAACTGACCTGTGCCATTAATTATTTCAATTCCAATAAATGCAAAAAAAAAAGTCAACCCAATAAATCTCTACCAAAACAGGACAACGAACAGGGAGATTAAAAGGAAGTCAAAACCAAAATGAAAAGGGTATAAATTTCAGAATATTCCACTGTTATATCATGAATTCATGAATCGTGATGAATCAATCCATCTGTAACATCGTTTGTTTGTTGGGTTTCAGATTTCTAATTCAGGTTACAAATTGACATCCCGATTTCAGTTGCAGAGGTGTAGTTTCAGAATTTTCAAATTCAAAGGATTCCTCTCTCTCTCTCCATCTCTTGCTGTGAGCGCTTGTAGGGGTGTGTGTGCTCGGTTTCTGGTTTGCAGATAACGATATTCCGCTTTCGCCTTTGTTCCTGTGTGTGGATTCATGGAGGATAGTACGTTGCACAAGGGAACAGTGACATGTGCTTCATGGATTCGAAGGCCAGAGAAAGCTCATCTCGTGGTCATGGGCAAGTCGAAGCGCGGTGACTCTTCATCTGTACTCGAGATTTTCTCCTTCGATGCCAAAACTTTCACCCTTTCCTCTTCTCCTAAGGTTGCTCGATTTCTTCTTTCTGTGTAGATTTTTTAGGGTTTTGGCATATTTTTTTGCTGCGTATCGTCAATAACTCATTTATTCTGTTATTCATCAAAGGCCACATATGTGCTCGAAGAGGGTGATCCCGTGAGCATTGCAGTGCATCCCAATGGAGAGGACATCATTTGCTCCACCACCACCGCTGGCTGTAGGTTCGTTTCTGTTTCTGTTCTTCCCAATAGATTCTCGTATTATTTTTTTGGAAATTAGCAATATATAAATACAGTGCAGAGAAATGCAGCAATTGTCTATTCGGTCCTTTCCACACTTAATCAACTCCATCTCTTGGCTAAAATAGAATTGCTGTCAAAAGTTTAAATTGAGTCTCTTTGCTTGTTTATTTGGATCCTATGACTGTAAGATGTATAATGGGTTCGGTCCCATTCCCTAAACCTCTGCAAGCAAATCAGTTGTGTTGCCCTTTGTGATTTTCTTATCTCATCAGTTGGTAAAACTACTTAAAGTTACGTTCTTTGATATCTTATATTTTCTAGTAGTGTTGCTTCCAATATGGGTTCATGTTCTAGTAAAGAAAGCTCGTGATCTATTGACCTTAGGTAATGCCGCTAAAAACTTATGTTGTTTTGGCTGTTCTGCAAATTTAGATTAATATGTCTAGTTTGAAACTTACTTTACCTTCTTGAGTTTTAGGGGTGATTGTTCCCTTAAAAATTTGTTTATACCAGAGTTCTTCATCAATTGTCAAAGTGGAGACTCTTGTTTCATGTGGGCAAACACTATTTGCTGCACTAAACCATTGTCTCATTAACTCCTCAGCTGGCATCTCTTAATTGTAGTTGGTGTACATTACCACTGTATGATTCTATGAACTCTTCCTGGTCCTGTGCTTTCTAATATCTTGTTTTATCTGGGAATTCTGTATTTTATGTTCAAACAATGGTAGAACTAATGGTTTTTTTATGACAGTACTATTCATTTGACCTGCAACATTTTCAGTAGAGATTAGGGCAATTTGGGATTGGTTTGTCTTCTTTTGGCATGTTTAGAAAAATGAGAAAGACGAATGAGAATTTTTTTTTGGGTAAAAACATGCAGGGTGTTTGAGTTGTCTGTTCAGGAAGAAAGTATAAAGCTCTTGGCCAAAGACCTAGCCCCTCTTCAAGTTGTCAGTCCCCAGAAATGTCTAGCTTTTAGTACTGATGGCTCTAAATTTGCCTCTGGTGGGGAGGTAAGCATTCAACCTACAATCCCTGCTTGCATATCTTAGTTTGCTATGAATACCTGATTGTTTAATAACGAGTCTAGCATCTCATATTTCTGCAAAAATAAACATCTGAGATTTTTTTTTATTCAATGTGAAAATTAAACTTTCTTGTGCTTTATCTCGAGGATGACTTTCATCTGTATGGTGGAAGTGTGAAATTTTTGTTGTCAATCAGTTGAGCTGCTTTGTCATCTTTGACTTTGCCAAGAACTTCCTAGTATCTTAAGTATTAGATCTTGTGTAATATATCTCCCCCCCCACCCCCCCTTCCTTTCTTTTTCTTTTCTTCTTTTCCATGGTTAAGTTGTTATCCTAGACGGATAGTGTATTCGAAATGTCTTTTGAAAGGACATTACTGGTGCTCGGGACTGTATGTGATAACGTAGATTAGGTAATGAAAATTTTTATAGCTGTCAAATTTTGTATGTGGTACACCATTGTGGTGCTCATGACTGTAAGTGATAACGTAGGTTGCGTAATGACGATTCTTTAGTGGTAAAATTTTGTATGTGATACCTAATGTACCTTGGTGTATTTCTTTGTTGTTCATAGGACGGCTGTCTTAGGATTTTTGAATGGCCAAGTCTGCGCGTAATTTTAGATGAGCCAAGAGCGCACAAATCTTTCCGAGATCTAGATATTAGGTAAGTATGGAGTTACTCATTATTTTGTGTAGATAAGCTTTGTATATACCTGTTAGCTTTTGCACCCTTGAAACTGTGTGGAGATTCTTTTGCTTTCTCGTATGCTATTTTATTTATCACTCTCAATTTTATTTTTTGCACGGGGGAGGGCGGGGGGGGGTGGGGGGGGGGGGTAGGGGAACATTCACTGTTTAAATTCGAACTCTGCAGGTTTGTGTGGGACTTGACTCGCCCAGTTATTTTCTTTTTTCATGGAGGACACTATTATGGTCTTTGCTTGCATGAAATTCATCCACTCCATGGAGCTATTTCTCTTGGACTTTTCCTGTTAGTTACGGATGAATGAGCTTCTTGTTACCCGCACCAATCATACAACTTCTGCTTGGCTGGAATCCACCAGAACAACTAGTTTTGTTAGTTTTGTGAACAGCTGTTGAATTACCTCTCTCTCTCTCTCTCTCTCTCTCCCCCCCCTCTTTTCCCAATGTAGCTAAAAGTAGCAATCATTAGGAGGAAGTGATGCTGATCTTTGTAACCAGTAAAAATGGGAATGCCAATGAGGCAGGTTCAGTATGGGTATCACCAATACAGCACCTGACCCCCCTGCAAAACATGCATGACACTACCTAATTTTACAAGATAACCAGGGCAGGCCCCTGTGGATTTAGATGGGGCAGGGCGGGATGGGCGGGACAGTAACTGGTTTTTTAAATTCCATGCCTGACCCCTACCCTTACCCAATAAGGGTCATTTCATACCTAATCCACCAGGAGCAGAAGGGACAGTTACCTGCTTTAACCTACCTAGTTGCCATCCCAAAGTGATGTAGGACAGCCTAAGGGTCTAGGCATGGTTCAAAATCTCGAGTCTCGAAGGTGTCTCGACCCTTTGAGAAACCGAGATCTCGGCGAGACACTGTAAAAAAGCCGCAAGGGCTTAAAAAGTGTCTCGGCCCTAAAATGACCATTTTAAGCCTGATACTCTAGGTAAACCCTATTTTAGCATATATAAACATATTTAAACCATAAAATTATAAAAATAATCACACACGGTGGTCATTTGGCTTTACATTCATATTTGGCAGTGTCGGTCTGAAGTTCAGATGTAAACCTAGGGTGACATTAGCTATTCTACATAATGTTACACTAGTAGAAGATTAAAGAAGATCAAATGAGTCAGTAAAATTATATTTTAGGAGAAGAATAAATATAATAACACTTAATTAGTTAATTGTTATAGTTGAAAAACCCAAAGTAGCCAAGTAGACCATACAATCATAATTCATACATTATGTCGAGACCAGTCGAAAACTGGTCGAAAATGTCAAGAAATGGTCGAAATTGTCGAGACCAGTCAAGAACTGGTAGAGAAACTTGAGACCCAGTCTCGTATCGAGTTTCGTCTTGACCATGTCGAGATTTTCAAAACTGTCGAGTTTTTGAACCATGGATCTAGGTTTCCTACACTTACAACTAGCTAGGTATGAGGTTATCTAAGGTTTAGTTAGTTAGGATAGGGGGCAGCAACATACATGTCTTGCATTTAGAGTGTTTAGAGTTGGATGTTATCAAATAATGAGCAATATATTCCTAACATATGTTTTACCAACTCAACAATGATCAAATAGAGTGAAATAAGAGTCAGTAATTAAAGGCAACATTTAACAAAGTGTTATGCAGGAAGTTTCAATACTCCTAAAATAATAACAGCTATGTTTAGTGCTTAGGAAAACCAGTTTCATGCAAATTCAGCAACAATCCAATATAAAGTAAATGGAATACTAACCAAATTCAGCAACAATTCAATATAAAGTAAATAGAATACTAATCAATTAAGCTATATATCAAAGGAGCAGGTCAGCATTCTGTCAACAAGGCTACTTTCAACAGCAACCAGAAAACAGAGTAGGAACAAGAGAGAGACAGCAAAATACTGTTCACTGTCCAACAAGGTTAAATAATGACAGATTAGTAGGTAACAGGAAATTTAAGCATTGTTAATTAAAACAGATATTCTGTTAGGGGAAAGTTACAGTAGGATAACAAGATCACATGTAAATAAAAATATAAAATGACATATCAGAAATGGCATAATAGAATTTCGATGAACATAAAGGGGAAAGAAAATTTCTGTATATGTATTACAGAAATTAATACATTAGACAAAAAGAGAGAATTTCAGGAAATGGGAAGGGTCAGGAAATGGGAAGGGCAAAGAAGAAGAGAAACATATTCAAGATAGGGGGAGTGGGGAAAAGGGGATTTCAGAATTAACATTGGAAAATGGGGGAAGAAGAGAGGGGAAATTGAGAAGGAGAGAAGATATAACACTTATAGCCAAGAGAGAAGCTTCATTTTCATTCATTCATTGCATAATCATTTTTACAACTTTCAAACTCAACATTTTAAGGGGATGAACAGTAATATGTGAACAGTAAATTGGTTAGAAGAGGTAGTTATAAATACCTTAGCAACAAAAACTAAAAGAAATGGTTAAAACTGACATTTTTTTTTTTTTTTTTGGGGATTACATGCTGTAAAAAAGAAGAAAAAGATAGCAGAATTCAAACTACAAAAGTTAGAAACAGAAATGGAAATAGAAAATTAGAAATAGAAACAATAGTTTCTAGAATTAGGAAATAAACAGAAAATAAATTAAAACTAGCTCTGTTGCTCCTAGCTGAAAAACTGCTGGGATGTCTTCATCAATTCTCCATGGCCTGGAAGAATTCACCTCTGGTGAATAAAAGCTCATATAATGCTCAAGCATAGCTGGGTTGAAGAGAGGGGAAATTGAGAAAGAGAGAGGATAGAACACTTACAGCCAAGAGGGGGGAAGAAGAGAGGGGAAATTGAGAAAGAGAGAAGATAGAACACTTACAGCCAAGAGAGAAGCTTCATTTTCATTCATTCATTGTATAGTCATTTTTACAACTTTCAAACTCAACATTTCAAGGGGGTGAACAGTAAATTGGTTAGAAGAGGTAGTTATAACTACCTCAGCAACAAAAACTAAAAGAAATGGTTAAAACTGACATTGGAGAAGAGAGAGGGGGGTGGGGGGGGGGAATTACATGCTGTAAAAAGAAGAAGAAAAAAAAAGCAGAATTCAAATTACAAAAGTCAGAAACAGAAATAGAATTAGATAAATAGAAATAGAAACAAATAGTTTCTAGAATTAGGAAATAAACAGAAAATAAATAGATTTAAAATAAAATGAAAACTGGCTCTGCTAATCCCAGCTGAAAAAACTGCTGGGATGTCCTCATCAATTCTCCATGGCTTGGAAGAATTCACCTCCGGTGAATAAAAGCTCATGTAATGCTCAAGCATAGTCGGGTTAAACTGCTATAGCTCCTTAATTAAGATCCATATGCAATCGATCTCATATCGTCCACGTCATCGAACTAAGAACTCTCGGGTACCACCAATGTATGTAGAAGTGACTCTCTCATCAAGAATATACTCAATCTCCTCAACTTATTGATTAAATTGGGGTATGGAAGGAATAAAAGTAACAGGAAGGGAAATAGACTTGGATGCATATGTATCAACAATGAAAGGAAGGACATGAAGAATATCAGGATAGAGGAAGGGGGGGAGGGGGTAGTGGAAGGGCCATGGTAGGAAACTAGATCCTCAACATTCAAAATGTTGTTGATTACCATGTTAGTAGGGAACTTAAGCACATAGGCATTAGTTCCCATTCTTTTAAGAATTCTGAAAGGACCTGCACTACGAGCATGTAATTTGCTCAACTTTCCCTTGACAAAACACTGCAGTTTAATCTTGACTATCAATTTTTCACCCTCTTGAAACTTTTGCATTTGTTGGTGCACATTTGCCCTGGATTTATATTGATCATTACTTAATGTTATTTGGCATATAATCTCTGGATGCTAGTCAAATATGTGTTGCGATGGGATAGACTTGGCTAACTGGAATGTCCTAGAGCTAGACACAATAGGGACAAGGTTTATTAGACACAATAGGGACAAGGTTTATGGGTTTCTTGGGTTGGTCACTGCCTTTAAATTGTGAAACCTTGCGACTCACAATACCCAGCCTAGCCTAAATATATGAACCCTTTATCCTCTTCGTCTGATATGGTCTCATTAGGTGTATGGTCCTCAAATTCACATATGAGACAACACAACAAATTTACTAAAGTCCTATTAATGACCTCGGTTTGACCATCAGCATGAGGGTGGAAAGCTGAAGAAAAAGTTCTGAACCAGTTGCAAGTCTGCCATAATTCAAAGGTTACCACACAAGATTGTATAGATTTTCTTATTTATACTTGTATGTATAATGATTACACACCCAAAAATAAAAATAAATTGAAAGGAATGAAAAACATATATATGTGTCTCTCCCTCCTCTCGTGGGTATGCATCAGTCATTTGTTCTTTCATTCATTGGATTATTATGCATTTTTTTTATTAAATTATCTAATCATATCTACGTGTCACAAATAATCTTTTTATACTCCAGCCTGGACTCAGAATTCCTTGCTTCAACATCAACTGATGGTTCTGCACGAGTATGGAGTACCAGTGATGGTGTTCCCTTGGCATCTTTGAATCGTAACTCGGTCTGGGGTTATTTTTGCTTTTATTTTTTTCATTCTCATTAAGTAGCTTCTCTGGATCTTAATGCATCATCAGTGTTTTGTTGCAGGATGAGAAGATTGAATGTTGTCGCTTTTCCAGGGATGGGACCAAGCCGTTCTTATTTTGCACTGTTCTGAAGGGTCTGCATGCTTTTAGAGATTCCATCCATATACACCATATTTCCTATTCTAACATTCGCTGCTATTTTATTTCTATTTATTTTCTAAATTTTATTGAATTTAGAAAATATGAATACAGGTGATAAAGCGGTCCTTGGAGTTTGGGATATTAGCACTTGGAATCGAATTGGGCACAAAAAGCTACTTAGAAAGTCCGCTTCTGTCCTGTCTATCAGCTTGGATGGAAAATACCTTGCACTGTAAGTAATCATTTCTGTACCATTTGTTGATTATGTTGCGCTTGTATGTGAAATTTCAATATTTAGATGGTATTTTGCCCTGCTGAATCTCACTGATTTTTTTTTTTTTTGAGGGGATAAAGAAATATATTAACAAACCACAAAGAGGATTCAAAAGCGATAGCCTACAAGAGGCATACTGGGATCAAAACAAAAAAAGAAACTACACAAAGATAACCCAGAAAATCGTATTCACTATCCACATTAGTATTGAATAGGTAGATCCCAAGTATTGACAATAAATCCATTTGTAGCAGTATGCCAGTATCTGGACAAGGTTTAGCAATGGGGATCAACATGCCCTGAAGTTAAAATAAAAAAAAAAAAAAATTGCATCTCAAATCTGACAAAGACCCTTTGCTGCTTAAGCCCAAAGAGAGCTTTCTTGAGCTTGCATACCAAGTTAGGATTCCTAGATTTGGTGGTCCAAGCCTCGGGTTCCGCTCCAACCATATATGATAGAGGCTAGGAAGAAGGCAAGTTTCCTAGCCATGTCTCAAGGAGATTTTTTTTGGTGGCTGACCAACATAGGCAGCAACTGGATTTCACGACAATCCAGGAAGGATCTAGTGGGCAGGGATCGTGTAATGCTCTCCCTTCTATGAAGCTGTGGCGAGGGATGTGGCATGGGAACCAGATGCTATTGAACCAAGGCACCTTTGCAGACCGAGATCTGACTATTTCCCAAGCCGAGGAGATTTTCCTGTAAAATGATTGAGCATCCATCTCCATCCCCTCTTCATACTGTACAACAGACCAGCATGGACAGAGAATCTTCCTTCTCATAGGTGGGATGAGAATGAGCAGTCGAAGAATAAACGAGAGATGTTTTTGGTGGCTGACCAACATAGGTAGTAACTGGTTTTCACGGCAATCCAGGAAGGATCTAGTGGGCAGGGATCGTGTCATGGCTCTCCATTCTATGGAGCTGTGACAAGGGATGTGGCATGGGAACCAAATGATATTGAAAGCACCGTTGCAGGCCAAGATCTGACTATTTCCCAAGCCCAGGAGGAGGAAATTTCCTTGACAATGTAGCAGTCCATCTAACACAATCTCCACTCACAAGATCTTCTCCGTTGCTGCCACTCTTCATATTATCTTGAAGATGCATGTTCTGTTGATTTCTTTCACCCTTCTTAAGCCAAGACCCCCTTCTTGTTTGGGGAGGTAAACTGAGGCCCAACTCAAAGTGGAATCTATTTACTTTCGGTACCTTTCAAGAGTAAAGCAATCATCAAGGACTCAATCTTATGTATGATGGATTGGGGCATACCATGGACCCCAGTCCAATAGAGATAGGAGCTATGCAGTATCGACTTTACCAGCTCTAGACAGCCTGCATAGGAGAAGAATTTAGCCTTCTATAGATGAAGCTTTGTGCGGAGACGATCAAAGATAGTGGAGCAATGGTGTGCAACCAACCTGGAGGAGATGAGGGGGAGACTGATGTGGTCCCGAGTTGCAAAAATCTAATTTGGGATCACTATGGGTGATGCAGCCCAAGTCTACTCCAGAAGGGGCCGAAAGAAGAACCTTCCAATTGGGCCGGGCCCAATTGGCTGACCAGCCCACATGGTTAACTTAACACTGTTCACGTGGTACTGTTCACGTGAACAGTACCAATAGCAGATTTTTTCCTTCTTTTGTTATTTCTCTCCTAAATTATTCTTAGATTTTGTTTCCTAAAGTTAGTCAGCAAGTAGTTAAGTTATGGATTGATATTTTGTTAGTTGTCTTTTTGGAAACTTTCCTAAATCTATAAAGGCAAGTTTCCCTTTTTAATTTATCTCAGGATATTCCTTAGATGACTAAATCCTTCCTTATTTTGTAATCTTTCTTAAGTCTATAAATAAGATAAAGAAGAAGAGAGTCGGCAGACTTTTAGAGAACCAGAAAATTATTTTCTGGTTGAGTCTCCTTGGTTGTGAGACTCAACCGCAAACCCCCCTCCCTTGTCTTTCTTTGCTCTATTTTCAATACCATCAATCTCTCCCTTTTTATTACATAATTGCTACGTTATTCACTACCGGTCTGATCATCAATACACTACGAAACTGGAGACTATAATCAGATCGATTAAATCTGCTGGTAACTAGGGGCGTCGTCAGAACATAGGCTGTTTTCAAAAATTCATATATTCTACATCTATCATCGGATCGTCTTCAACTTTCAGTATGTGTTCACGTATATCCTAAAGTTCATTGTCCCCAAGTTTGGAGAGATTTTAAGGGTCAGATTTCCAGATAAGTTGAATTTCTTGTTACTTTCTAATTTTGATTTAAGATTGGACTGCATAAAGATCCTGCAACAAAGAGGGTTTGTTAATTTGACTTGCTTTGAACCCTCTTTGTCATCAATTGGTATCAGAGCCATGGTTATCAGTAACATTTTCAACGTTGCTGATTTGACTCTCTACATGGGTCATCATTCTGACGAAGGAGATACGGAACATACTTTACGTCTTCCACAGTTTGCCGTTCCTTCCGCTGAACAAATTGAAGATGTTCTTGACTCCAAGTATACTATGACTCGCGATGGTGGAGGTTACCAGTCATTCTTAATCAAGTGGAAAGGGCACCCACATAGTGACAGCACGTGGATACATGAAGATGACTTCAAGCGCATCGGCCCTGATTTTTATGATCGCTACATGTCTTTCCTCCATTCGTCGGAGACGAATGTTTCTAAGCCGGGGGAAGCTGATGCAGCCCAAGTCTACTCCAGAAGGGGCCGAAAGAAGAACCTTCCAATTGGGCCGGGCCCAATTGGCTGACCAGCCCACATGGTTAACTTAACACTGTTCACGTGGTACTGTTCACGTGAACAGTACCAACAGCAGATTTTTTCCTTCTTTTGTTATTTCTCTCCTAAATTATTCTTAGATTTTGTTTCCTAAAGTTAGTCAGCAAGTAGTTAAGTTATGGATTGATATTTTGTTAGTTGTCTTTTTGGAAACTTTCCTAAATCTATAAAGGCAAGTTTCCCTTTTTAATTTATCTTAGGATATTCTTTAGATGACTAAATCCTTCCTTATTTTGTAATCTTTCTTAAGTCTATAAATAAGATAAAGAAGAAGAGAGTCGGCAGACTTTTAGAGAACCAAAAAATTATTTTCTGGTTGAGTCTCCTTGGTTGTGAGACTCAACCGCAAACCCCCCTCCCTTGTCTTTCTTTGCTCTATTTTCAATACCATCAATCTCTCCCTTTTTATTACATAATTGCTACGTTATTCACTACCGGTCTGATCATCAATACACTACGAAACTGGAGACTATAATCAGATCGATTAAATCTGCTGGTAATTAGGGGCGTCGTCAGAACATAGGCTGTTTTCAAAAATTCATATATTCTACATCTATGATCGGATCGTCTTCAACTTTCAGTATGTGTTCACGTATATCCTAAAGTTCATTGTCCCCAAGTTTGGAGAGATTCTAAGGGTCAGATTTCCAGATAAGTTGAATTTCTTGTTACTTTCTAATTCTGATTTAAGATTGGACTGCATAAAGATCTTGCAACAAAGAGGATTTGTTAATTTGACTTGCTTTGAACCCTCTTTGTCATCAATTCCTTCTGGTTGAGTCTCCAAGGTTGTGAGACTCAACCGAAACCCTCTCTCTTCTATTTTCTCAATTCCTTCTTATTTCCTTTGATCTATTCTTGTGTTACTGAATCATAGCTCTATAGTTAAAAGTTTATTAGCTCGAAGATTAGAGAACTTCAATCTGTGCAACCAGATCAGTTACCTACCACTGGCGGTACAGGTTTCAGCAACTTGTGAGACTTGCGGCTCCTACAATTTATCTCTGATTGAATCTAGACTTCGGCAGGTGTTCATAATCATTCCAAAGAGTATTTCCCATCAAGTTACAAGTGATTTCAAGGGTTAGATTTCAAGATAAGTGGTTTTCTTCATTACTTTTCTCTGCAGATTTTGTATTGGACTGAATTAAGATCCTGTAGCAAAGAGGGCTTGTTAATTTAACTTTTTTTGAATCCTCTTTGCCATCAATGGACCCACTTGGATAAATAAAACTTAAAACAATAAGGGTAGTGACAATTTTGTAAATAACCAGAACACTTGGGACCTCTTTTGTGTAAGGAATCTGGTTATGGGATGTAAAAGGAATTAGGTTTTGAGGATAGGGGACAGTTTTGGAAGAGAATCTAAGATTCTAAGGAGAGGATATAATAGAAACAAATTTTGAGAAGAGGGCTGTTGCGTCTGGATCCCGTGCCAAGGTCTTCGCTGCTAATTCAACCTACAAACTACAAGACAGGATAGGGGAGGTCGGGCCTATAGCCTCGGGTTCGCTCCAATGCTTAAGTCAAGAATCACATGAATAGATAATGATGTCGGTAATCCGACCAGTCATTTTATATTTTAATGGGGTAAGAGAGATTCATGTGCCGAGCTGTCAGAGCAAAGCTTAGTAAATTTGAATGTTTGCCTTAAATGAAGCTTACCTTAAAGTTGGAATTCTTGGGCTATTTATAGTAATAGTGATCCTCTGAAATGTCACTTATACCCTTGACTTAAGCCAATATTAATGAAAATGACCCTTAGCCTTATGAATAACGTAATCTGTGATGATGGCTTTCCAGCTGTCGCCATCCTATTGGCTGATTGATAATTATGCCCAACAGGGGCAAAATTGGAACTTCAAAATAAGAGGCCTCCTTCCTCAGGTCGGGCTGGGCCAAGGGCAGGATCCTAAAGCCCAGATCTAAGTTCAGGCTGCGATATGCCAAAGCCAGGACAGGCAAAGCCAGGACTAGCCTGTCCTGGCTCGGGCCGGGCCCATTCTGCCATATTCATGTTGCAGGATACCTTTGTATTAAATTAATTTACTTACATTACATATAACTGGTATACCAAACGGAAGGTCTAGTTGAATGTACTGTCCATGATTTGTAATCAATGGTCTTTACAATTTCTTTTAATATTTGTACGTACAAGTACATTGTCTTCAAGACTACAATTCATATACATATATATTGGCCGAGCCGGGATTAGCCCGAGGGTTGAAAACTCAGCCAAACCCACAAATTTTTGGGTAGGCCTCGGGCAGGCTCAAGCTTCGTGGGAGAAGCTAGCACTTGTGTAATAATTTTTTTCCTATTTGAGGTGGTCTGAAAATGGGTTTAAAGTAGAATTGCATTTGCCTTCTACCTGAGAGATGGTCTCATTCATACGTTTTACTTGCAATTGACACTTGGGTGGTCCCTTTCATTGCATGACTACGATATGGAGTAAACTGAAATTTCATAGTGCAATCTATGTATTTAAAATAAAATAAAAACAACATATTCTAGCGGAAGAATTTAAGTTCAATGTTATTGTTATTTTTGGAGTGATTTCTGATTTCTGCCTCCCAGCAAGGGTCATATAAAGCACAATCTCATCTTGGAACCTAATCCAAAATTTGTGTAGTTCTATTTTCAGATTGCTCATGTATAAAATGGAAATGTTTTAACCAAAAAAAAAAAAAAGGAGATTTTTTCGTCAATTTTTTTATAAACAAAAACATGTTCTAGCTCAAAGAAACTCTGGTCGTAGTTGGCTTATAAGGGTTGGTAAGATTCCTACCTCCCAGTAATTCATATAGAGTACCATTCTCTACCTGGTTGAACCCTCATCTGGAATATTTTTCTGCGTTACTCTTATTATGCCATTAGGGCCAACCATCTGACACAGCTGCTCTCAGGGACAGCAAAAGCCAATCACTTGGTTTTGAGCTCTGCTCACTTTAGCTTCATCACCCCCCCCCTTCTTTTCTTTCCTGGGATACTTGACGTGGAAGAAGTAATTGCCGACTAAGTCTTTAAAGAAGCATTCTTGATTCTCTTATCCAATTAGAACTTGATCCACACTAAACCTCATTCTAAAAGTTAACCTTTGCAAGTAGTGATGGAGACTTTCTTCTAAGCCATCTAACTGAAGGGGAGAATCTTATGTATTGAATGTACCAAAAAATGCCTCACCATAGCTCATGACTGGCATTTTAGTCTAGGCCTTGTTTTCTCTGACTTACAGGCTTCTTCCTAGGCAACTTGCTAAGGCATTATGTCTAACATATCACTATATCAACCGCTTTGTAGGCAGCTATATTACTATTTGTTTCCTTTCTTTTTCACAGATGAAACTTCATGGCAATAATCTTTTAAATGAGGCCATCAGTCAAATTGCAAATTATGAACTTATGATACAATTTCTTGTATTTGTTGTAACTATCTAGAGTCTGCCATGATGTTGCAGAAATTTTTTTTCCGCTTTGGGGATTAAAACTCCTAAAATGTTTCTGATTTGTGATCAAAGAACAAACATGTCTGCAATTTGGGTATTCTTCTCCTTTGATGGATATTTGGTGCACTTCTATTGGTGATTTTGTGGTTTGTGATACCTAATGGTAAATAAATATGTGGTTCTGGGTTTGCTGCATTAGCTGTTACTATCTTCTTTCTTGTAGTACACGATGCTTTTTAAATTTTAACTTCATACATGCTTTAAGATCGTGATTTCCCTTGACAAGGGGGCTTCTTTTGAACCATACAGGGGAAGCAAGGAAGGTGATATATGTGTAGTTAATGTAAAGAAAATGGAGATTTGCCACTGGAGTAAGAGGCTTCATCTTGGTTCGGCCATTTCCTTGGTAGAGTTTTGTCCTAGTGAAAGGTAAACTCCGCTAACAATTTTAAGGTTCAGTAATAACATAAATATCTATACCTTAAATTTTTGTTGTATAGAAACATTTTTTGTTGATCACATTTTTAAATTCAAGTGGGACCTTAATCCATTAGAGAAAGAAGAGGTTGGATGACAAATTAAGCAAATGTTTTCACAAACTCATCTTTGCATTTTAATGATGTCTGGTATACATATTATAATCACTTTGCTTTTCTTTTTCTTTGGATTGACATTAGAATCACTTTCTTTGATGGCTACAATTGTTGAATTGAAACTTCAAAGCTTGTGTTTTCACCGAGTTTTTGTATTCCTTTTGGTATTTGATGACTGGATATGTTAAATGAATGTTTTTGTTAGTTTGATGGCCTTTGAGTTAGTGTAAGAATTAAAAAGATAAAACTAGAAGTGAACTAAGTGCCAGAGGTCTGGAGCAGGAGCAATAACAAAAGTAGGAGCAGAATGTAAGAACATCAAATCTTAACATATTTAATGTTATCTAATGTCGAGGACATCTCTCGAGTGGCTGGTGGAGATAGAAGTCTTCCCTTCCCTGGTTCTTTTAAATATCAATTTTTGAGAAATACATTTCGGTAATAATGTATCTTTTTTAATTGTAAAATAGAGAGAGAAAGAAGAAGACAATAAAGAGGAGAAGGAGAATAGGAGAGACTGCTGTAACTCTTGGGAGTCTCAATAATAATATGAAACTCCCATTCTATTCAATATATAAAAGCACATAACCCTAAAAGGGTAAAAGAGGCATAAGAAAAGAAAGGAGGGAGGGAGAGGTGCTATCAGGATTAGTGGGACCCTTTCCCCCCTTATGACAACATATCGTAACATTCCTCCCTCAAGCTGGAGCATATATATCAATCATGCCAAGGTTGTTTTAAATATAAGCACTTCTCCCACTCCCTTCAGACTTCGTAAACACATCAAGTTGTTCGCATGTATGAACATGGCATGGAGAAATAATCCCTTGCAAAGCTTTTCATGAATAAAACGAACTCATGAAACACAAGATTGGAAACAATATGGATGGCAACTTGTTGATTACACCACAGCTGCATGAGGCTTGTATGGAAAACCAAGTTTGGTTAACAACTACTTGACCCACATCAGCTTACACATAGCACAATACTCAAACTCTGCACTAGGCCTAGCAACAATAGTCTGTTTCTTGCTCTTTTAGGATACAAGATTTTCGCCAACAGAAGTACAGTATCCAGTATTAAACCATCTATCAATAGGAAAACCGGCCCAATCAGCATCCGAAAAATCCTCCACCTTCATGTCCATGATCAGAGTACAAAATACTATGTCCTGGAGCTTCTTGAGATATCATAAAATACGAATAACAACATTCCAATGAGGGGTTCAAGGAGAGGACAAAAATTGACTCACAACACTGACTGGGAAGCCACAATCGGACGAGTTACAAGGAGATAATTTAACTTGCCAACCTGTCTACGATACTTCTCAGGATCAGTCAGAAAATCACCCTCATCAGTTGTAAGTTCGATGTTAGGATCTATTGGGGTATCCATAGGCTTGGACCCTAACATCCTTGTCTCAGTGAGCAAATCCATAACATATTTCCTCTGAGAAAAAGAAATATGTTTTCGTGAAAAAATACTTCAAGTGACCCAGATCCTTGGTATGAAATTGTTGTTGTAAATGATAATCATTACGTCATCAACATAGACAATGAAAAAAATCTTCCTGCTCCAAAAAAATGTTGATAAAACACTACGTGATCACTCTCATATCGGGACAAGCCAAAACTAAGAACAACCTCTGTGAAACGACCAAACCATGCCTGAGGAGACTGCTTCAACCCATACAATGACTTCTAGAGTCTACACACCATAATAGACTCCCCTTGAGCAACAAAACCAGGCGGTTGCTCCATATAAATCTCCTTATGAAGGTCATCATGTATGAAAACATTTTTTAAATCTAACTGGTGCAGCGGCCAGTGATGGGAAGCAACAAGAGAGATCATAATGCAAACAAGAGCAGCTTGGCTACGTGTGAAAAGTGTCCAGCTAATTAACGCCATAGACCTATGCATAGCCCTTGGAGACCAGGCAAGCTTTCAAACGAGAAAGAGAACCATTAGGGTTGACTTGAGCCACATAACCACTGACAACCAATAATAGACTTGCCCATAGGGAGGGGTACAAGATTCCACGTATGATTCTCCTCCAAGGCCAACAGTTCCCCTATATAGCTGTCTTTTAGTTAGGTTTAGACAATGCTTCCACAATAGACTTAGGATGGGGGTGATTCTCAATAGTGGTCAAACAAGAATGAAATGAAGAAGAGAAACTGAATGAAGACACAAAGTTCGAAATTGGATGCTGGGTACAACTCCAAACTTCTTTACGGTGAGCAATAGGAACATCAAGGTTAGAATAAGGTATACTTAACTCAGTTGCGGCTTCTGCAAACGAAGGAGAGGCGGCAGGGCAAGGGGAGCCGGGTGCAGGATTTACCCGAGGATGACAAGTGTATACCTGTTGGATGATAGGAGGAGTGGTTCTTGTGAAATAGAGTGCTAGACAATATATGTAGGCACATCGTCATCTAACTTAGACATAATAAAGGATCCATCCAAATATGGTGTGGACTTAAAGGACACATTGGTGGTTACATAAGATATTAGGACTTTGGTGAATAGCAACAATAACCCTTTTGACTGTACAAATAACCTACGAAAAGGCACTTGAGAGCTCTAGGATCTAACTTAGAGAAACTAGGACAATGGTCACGAATAAAGCAAACACACAAATACCCGAGGTGGAAGCCCAAAAAGAGCGTTAGAGGAAACAACAAAGAATGAGGAATTCCACTACCCAAAACAGAAGGAGGCATGTGATTAATAAGATAATATACAGTTAAAACAACATCACCTCAAAACAATTTGGCCATCTTCATTTCGAAAAGAGGGGACCAAGCAACCTCCATTAAATGATGATTCTTCCATTCTGCAACACCATTTTGTTATGGGGGGTCAGGACAGGAAGATTGATGAATCATTGTTTAGCCATAAACTGAGAAAATTAACCCGAGAAATATTCCTTAGCATTGTCACTTTGCAGAACATGAATAGAGGTTTGGAATTGAGTTTGAACTTCATGAACAACTGCATAGAAGATAGAAAATAATTTAGATTGACTTTTCATTAAATAAATCCAAGTAACTCAAATCATCAACAAAAGTGACAAAATACTTGAAACCTAACTTAGACGTGGTTGGACAAAGTCCCCATACATTAGAATGAACTAAAGCAAAAGGGTCTATAGACCGTTTATTGACTCGAGGGGAATAACTCATGATGGAGCTTTCCAAATTGATAGGATAACATTCTAAACTAGAAAGAGAACTAAAACATTCATCAAGCTTTCTTCAAACTCTGTAAAAATGGATAGCCCAACCGACAATGAACCTGATGCGGAGACTAAACACTTGAGCAGGAAACAGACAGTGAATCCTCAAGTAGATAGAGTCCTCATTTCTTCTGCCCGTACCATTCGTCCTCTTCATTGTAAGATCCTGAAAAACACAAGAATCAGGATAAAAAGTTATGGAACAGTTGTAAACAACAATAAGTTATTGACAGATAAAAGGTTAAATACAAATTTAGGTAAATGGAGAACCGAAGATAAGGACACAGACGGAGTGGGATGAACAGTCCTAGTGCCATTGACCTTTGACCAAAGAGCTATAAGCCAAAGTGACAATGGAGGTGGAAGGATAAAGGGAGGAAAATATACTTGAAACCCTAGACATGTGATCAGAAGCACCTGAATCAATTATCCAGGGACGAGAGGAGAAGAGACACGCAGTGACTTTACTTGTATGAACAAAAGTAGCAGTGGAAGTCGTAGAAGGCGGATACGTCTGAAACTGGTTATAACATGCATACTCATCATGAGTCATTTTGACCATCTTTCCCTCATATGGTGCAGGCAGGGCAGGGGGCTCGGAACTAGCTATAGAATTGGCAAACTGCTTCTAAAGGTGGTTTGCCATGAAGTTTCCAAAAGAACTTGTCAGATCTGAAACTGCAGAGAATGCTTACCAGATCTACAGAGATAGAATAGTATAATAGACATAGAACAATAAGCAACTGAGGCAGCAATGGTGGTTGATCCCAAAACGATGAACTTAGACGATTCTCAAAACGACATATTAGATCTCCTGTTCAAATACCATGTGACAAAGTAAATAAAGAGAAGCAGAAAAATAGGAGAGAGAGAGAGAGAGAGAGAGAGAGAGAGAGAGAGAGAGAGAGAGTTGTGAGGTTTCTCCTCCTATTGCTGATTTCATTAAATAGAAAATAAAGCAATTGTAGAATGAAAAGACTACGTCCAGAGGTCTTCTATCAAGACTAGGAACGATAAACAATTAGGAAACTATAAAACATAAATCCTAATGTAACTTAAGTCTAGAAGTCCAAACCTTAGAAGTCAATAAGATGATGTGTGGCAATATCGACTCACTCTTCAACAGGACCTAAGCTTGACAACTATTTTGATAGATGTATCATGTATAGGACTCATCCTGGACATGTCAGATACAGTTGTGGATGTGGCTAGTCATTTATATGGATACAGCTAGAGGCTTGCTTACTCTTTAGATTTGTCTCATATTACATATAGACATGTCATGTTATTATGTCAGACACCTGAGGATATGGCTAGGCATGTCATTGGATGCAGCTTTATCATGCATAAAAATTTGCTGTATCTCTTGCATGCACTTACGTAAACCTAAATATCTGTATGTGGGTGTGCTGATATTCTTCCTGCTTTCATATTAAAGCATGAAATGGCCATAATTTGGGAGTTCACCTTAGAGTGAGAATTTGGAATATAACTTATAGACTATCTATCAATGTGATTGACTAAGTCCCCCCCCCCCCCCCCCCTCTCTCTCTCTCTCTCTCTCTCTCTCTCTCTCTCTCTCTCTCTCTCTCTCTCTATATATATATATATATATATATATATATATATATATATAGGTGTGCCCATTCTTTCATTCTTTATTTTTTTGGGCTGGGTCTGGTCCACATGCATGTATCCCCAGATATAAAATTTATGAAGTTTTATCCTCTTTTTTTTTTTTTTGTTCTGTTGCTTAATGCATTTGTTAATTTATTAGCTTACATAATTCTGCAGGGTGGTACTTTCGACTTCTAGTCAATGGGGAGCTGTTGTAACAAAGCTAAATGTGCCGGTGGATTGGAAAGGTCTCTCTCTCTCTCTCTCTCTCTCCACCTTGTGCAGGTGCACAAAAACACATACATACTTGACTATAAAACTTTATCAATATATTAAGTTGACATTTGTCTGTTCCTACAGAGTGGCAGATCTACTTGGTTCTTTTGGGGCTGTTTTTGGCCTCAGCTGTTCTATTCTACATATTTTTTGAGAATTCCGATTCATTTTGGAAATTTCCTGTTGGGAGAGATCAGCCTGCAAGACCACCGGTTAAAGCTTTTTTTGGAGATCCAAAATCTTCTGAAGATCCAAATTCGTGGGGAGATTTAGGACATCTAGATTTGTAAATAAATTGCTGAGTTTTGTTACTCCAAGTGAAGTCATCAAAGCAAAACAATAGAATAAGCTCTTTTTGGGATGCAATGTATTCGTCATTTGTAACTGGATTCACTTAAAAGTCGTTCTCTGCCTTTTTAGCACTTTTCAGATGAGATTCGTCATTTGAAATTTTTTGAATGTATAGTTTAGACCAATTGGCCTGAGTGTGCAACTGTGGCTTTCTAGTTCATTCCTCCATGACAGTGATTACATAGATTTGACTGACATATGGGGGATGTCGTCATTGAGGATCCTCGAATCTTCGATTTGATATAATAGTGCTCTTTTATTGTCTAAACAACTGTCTCTGTAGATGATTAGTTGCTAAAATCTTCTTTGAGATGCAATTTTGTTAAATCTCCTTGTAGTTGTTATTTCAAGAGTGAGCTTTTGGTGGTTTTTGTTTCGTTGTGTGTTTTGGTTTATTTTTATTTTTGGGAGGGTGGGGGTGGGAGAGAACAGAGGAATATATAGGTTCCTCTGTTCTCTTTGTTTCCATGTAAAAGGTGGAAAAGGAAATAGTTTCTGTAAAATAGTGGATTTTCCACCGATTGTTTTATTGTAAAATACATAATAAGATATTGGAAAAAGTACGAAAATTTTCATGTAAAATAACTGGAAAATTAAAAAAAAAAAGGGCCCTATAGAATAAGTGTGTGTGTGGGGGGGGGGGGAAGATAAGTACGAATAAGTGAGCTTGTGAAAATCCCACGTTAGCACTTCAAAAGTGGGACGAAGCTTGTTTTTTTTTTTTTTGGGTAAATTGGACAAAACCTGTTATTGTTGCCTTGCCGTGAAATTGAGGTCTGAATGGTGAGTTGTACTTTTTTTTTTTTTTTTTTAAATGTTCACCCATAATGATTTTGAGAATTTCATTTTTATGGTCCTTTTAATCTAATTCTCTTCTTGGGAGAGTAATCTGATGTCTTAAACATTGGTAGATGACCCTGAAATTCAACAAGTGATTAATTTAGACCACGCTCCCTGGATCCAACAGTCAAAATGGATATATCATATGCCATGTGGTAAAATAGATGTCTTTTCATGTTTGAAAAAATAACAGATCCTTGTCATAATAATAATTTGTCATTCCCTAGTCAAATACTCCAATTTCATCATTAATCTGAACCCATGGATCTCTCAGTAACTGTTACAGTGCAACACAGCCCCAGTGTGCAATGGAAGTTGGGGAGTGATGCTGCTGCTATTTAATTTCCAGTTTGGCTAAAAATGCAGGTGGTCTGGAAGAAGTAGTGGTTGAAAATGTAGTTCTTGGGAGGAAGAATGAGATGTCTAATAGAATTGCCAGTGATGGCTTCTAGGATGGCTGATGACTATTTTCAAATAGCCACCCCACAAAGAAACCTCCCTCCACCAAGGAAAATTAGGGTATGATGGGGAACTAATCATGAATTCCAAATACCACCATTGCTACATACTACATGCGTCTAGGGCGGTACTAGGGATAGGAGTTCTGGATGCTTGACCTGCCGTCCGTACACAGTTGTGTTACTTGGATTTACCTCTGCTAAAAATTGAATGGAATGTCTCTCGGATTGAGATTGTCTCCAGTCTGTCTAGTTCGTCCAGCCGCAAACGGACGGACTGGATGTAAAAGACACGCATACCAATACATTGGGGGACGTGTCTTTTAAATCCAGTCCATCAGTCCACGACTAGACGGACTGGATGATTGGAGACGATCTTTTTTCATCTCTCCCATTAGTGGTTCTGCCCTACACACAATGGGGTCAATAGTTGATATTTAGAGACACCCAATCAAAATAAATTCCAAAAAAAAACCCATTCTGTTCGTGAATTTAACTGACAAAAAAAACTAAAAGTTGAAATTTTAATACCTAAAATACCCAGTTGCATAAGTTAAAAGACCATTTTATCCCATTTAAACTTCCCATTTACACAAAACCCACTCCCATAAATTAACAGAAATTCACTAACGAATGAGTTTTAGGTAAATGAAATGTTTAAATGGTAAATGAAATGTTTAAATGGCGGTATTTTAGGTATTAAAATTTTAACTTTTAGCTTTTGTCGTCAGTTAATAGAAATTCACTAACGGAGTGTATTTTTTTGGAATTTATTTTTATTTAAGGGGTGTTTTTGAAATTGTTTGAAAGGTTTGGGGTGTACCTGATTTAAGGGTAAACTAAAGGAAGATACCTATAATTTACTCAAAAAAAAGAAGAAGAAAAAAAAAAAAGGAGTTCATCCACGAATTGGTCTAAACTAAAGTCAAGCAAAACCAGCAGCATTATGAACTGAACAATATAACATTATTCAGGTCCAAAATTCATGTTTTATTTTGCATCCTCAACACAAAACTCAGGAAGAGGTCTCCATGAATTGATCTAAAACAAAACTCAACCAAAACCAGCAGCAGTAGGTTCACTTCTTTCTTCCAAGCATGTGGCAAAGTGACATGAGTCAAAATATGGGTTCATGATTACCTATGCAAGCAAGTTGGATTCATTTCTCTTCCAATAAAAGGGATGTGCAGGACAGCAGCGATGCCAACTCTTCCTTTGTTGCCAATCCAAAACCTTGCCATCTAATTCTACCAAACCTATCCAGCAGGAAAATATATCTGTGCAACAGATAGAACACAATTCAGAAACAAGATCACTGCTGTAAAACCATGATGAAAAGGAGGCAGCAAAATCATCATACCCAGTCAGAAGGTTCAATATTTTAAGCTCTTTTCGGAAGTAATAGTGATCGCCAAATGAATATACAAACTGCCTTTGGAGAGCATCATTCTTTTCATCAGCACTGGGCTTCCGCATTATCCGAAGAAGCAGTCGCTTTATGGGATTCAGTGATAAAAACCAAGAGTCTATAAATGAAACCTAAAAATATAACATTATTAAAGACAGTAATGTGCAGAATAGAGTATATATCATTAGAAGTCACAATTCCAGAAATTTTAGTTTGTTTCACAGAATTTTAAGTTGGTAGAAATCTTATTGAAAGTCTTCTAAGTGGAATTAGTATGATATATTAATAGAAGTCCTTTGGGACATTTATGTCCCAAAGTGTTGCGGTTACTTGCTACTGGTGACATACTATTTCAGACAATTACTTGCTATTAGTAACATACTCAAGAACTTAGATACAACTGTTCCCTTTATATCATAAGCTTGATGAACAATTCTGAAGCAGGAATGCTGCTATCTTAAGGGAATGATTATATTAAATGCTGCATTTACCTCGTACATTTGGATGTTTCTTGACGCCCTAAATGCTTCGAGAAATGGTATGGTCCAAGAATCAATCATTGACTGTCAAAGAAAACAAAATTATAAGAAGAGAATAACTAAATCTAAAAATCCCAATTGGTTTCTAAGCTTTGAACCATGTGTTTGTAATCTGTCGTATGAGAAGATAATGGATGAGTGGCCCAAGGAAAATGTTTACGATGTACAGAGTAAAGTGAATATGCCCATTTGGCCGTCTGTGGCTTCATCCACCTATCTGTAACTTCCATAACAAAATGCTTCTCCATGAATAGGCTATTGGGCCATCTGTTGGATCAATTATGATGATTAATTGGGTTAAGAGCATAAATCTTGATAAAGAATTAAGAATGGCAATCAGATGGGTTTAAATAAAATTAGGTAAAGAAGTGGCCTTTTAAAGATAAAATAAAAGGAAAATATTGTACAGCGTTATTGACATGATTGGTCAGGATAGAATAACTTTGCCTAGGGCTCCGCAATGGTGGTTTGGACTATGGGCAATCTCTAAAGGGTTCTTGATGCAGTCCAAGAAGGCAACCAGCCCACATGGTCAACACTGTTCATGTGTGAACAGTACCAGCAACAAATTTTCACTCTTTTGTTATTTCTTTCCTAAAAGTTAGTTTTCCTAATTTCATTGTTTAGTTTGTCTCCTAATATTTAGAATAGAATGATAGTAAGTTTCAATTACTTGGAGACCAAGTATTTACTTTCCTATTTTCAGATTTAGAAAATTTTCTTTCCATTGTATTAAATCCTTCTTATGTTATAAGGAGGTTTAGTTTTTAGTAGTTTTCTCTCTTTCCTATTTTAATTGTAAGGATTCTCATTATAAATAAGAGTAGAAGCTGGCGGTAGCTCTTAGAGTTGGCCAGAAAATTGTTTATCAATTTTTGGTTGTCTCATAGGTTGTGAGACTCAACCGAAGATCCCTTTATTGGTTTCCCTTGTGTTATTTTTAGTACTTTCAATCTCTCCCTCATCCTCACTGGTTTGCGACATGAATGCTGTTGTTCCTGACCACTCAACTCTGAAGAATTGAAGATAGCAACCAGAATTTTCAAGTCTTAAAGACCAGAGGCGAAATAATTAGAATAGGTCGATTTCGATGCTTTGTGATTTATGTTTTCATGGTTGGATCAAACTCGGCTTCTGGTTTGTCAATCATTACATCCTAGGGAATATTGTCGCCAAATTTTGAAGCTTTCCTATGGCCAGATTTTGAGATAAGTGATTTTTATTAAATTCTTTCTATTTTCTGTTTTGATTGGACTGTGAAGATCCTATTGCAAAAGAGGGTTTTGTGATTTGTATTGTGTGGAAACCCTCTTTGCATCAGTTCTTGATAGGTTTATGCTGGCTTCTCCATAGTTTTAAAAACCGGAAGCAGATAGGCTGATTTGAATCAGAATCGGCAGTCCCTGACCCTGATTCTTCCCAATTATTGAAAAGATGTTCGGACAATTCCAACTAAGTCAGAGCGAGTCCTGCCGATTCCCCACTGAATAGAATCAGAATCTGATCAGAATCCATAGAGATTGCTCTGTTGCCCAATTCTGAGTTTTTAAATCTTGGGACCCTCATGTTATTTGATGGATTGGTTGGTGTTACTGTTAGGGTACTTGGGGTTGTTTACTGTTGGGAATAGTTCTACATTGAGTTTGAACTTTTGAGATGGAAACTTAACATAGTATTAGAGCCCTATGATCCCTCCTTCCCTGTGTCATCTTTCCATGTGTATGCTTATTCCGGCTACACTTTCCACGTGTATGCTCATTCCAACTACACATGAGAGGGAACGCTGGGAATAATCTCACATTGAGTTCGAATTTTTGAGATGGAAACTTAACATTTACATTGATGGGATCTATGATGGCATCAACAGGCAAAATGAAGATTAAAGGTAGTGTTGTTACAACAGAACAATTTCTATAGCAGGTTACAGGAAACATTAGAAAAACAAAAAAAGAGTGCAAAACAGATTAAAAGAAATAATAGGAAATGATTAAGAGGAAAAAAGAGAAGAATAGAATTCTAGGACTGCTTCTAGAATTTGGAATAGTCCACTTCAACACCATGAATTATGGCTTAAGCAAGTTGCAGCAAGTTCTCAAGTTTCTCTAGTATAAACAGATTCATTAAAAATGTATAGTTGAACATGGAGAAACAAGATACTAGAAAGGACGGGTTTCTCAACTCACAGAGACCACATTAAAAGACCAAAATACTCTTACATTCCAAAATATGAAGATCTCAAAAAACCTCGATGATCGTTAATGGTATTTGGTAATACTTCCGATTTGACATAGTGATTCTTGTCGAAAGCACCTCTTTGATTCTTCGAAGTGATTCTTACAGAGAACGAATGATTACCATAAATCATCCCTCAAAAATGATGAAATGAGACTGATTCTAAGGATTGAGTAAATATCTTCACTGCAAAATCTGCTCCAAAAAAACATAAAACCAAGGAATTTCTACAGGGGATCAAATTTTTGGTCTGCACAGGTCCATTTTATCCCACACTTCTTTCCGTCATCTCTTAATCTCTTTAAGATATTATTGGCTCACCCTTCTACTCTATGAGAACCACTGTTTTCTTTTGCACTGCCATGACATCTGATTGCGAGGGTTTTGGCACACCAAATTATATATAGCAAGACCTACCGCTTGATAAGTAGGGTAATTTGCTCCAATGCAACCAAGCAATGGAGAACTTGATTGAAGACTATCGCTGTGCATTAGAAGATAATGGTTAAGGGTGCCCCAGCAGCAAGAATGAGTAAGTGATTCTGGCCAAAGTTGCCCTGGAGATTTTTCTTTTACCTTTTTAACAAAATCCTCCAGATAATCAACCCTGGAGGTCAAAGGCCAGGGGGCCCATTGACTCAATGCAAATGAATGATCCAAAATAATTGGAGAATTGGACGATCTATCTAGATTTTGGCATATATCCATTTTAGTATTTATATATGTTTAATGAATCTTAAAACTCATTCAGTTTTCATGTTGATTTTCCAAGTTGATTGCGCATGGATAATTAATCCATTCAGATCAGTGGAATCCCAAGTGAGTCGATCTTTCTAGTTTTAAAACAGTGTCCCCAGAAAAGTGATAGCCATTGCACCCTTTCTTTAACGGCCCCCATAATACAAGCATAGACCTCATTCTCTTGCAGCCATTCCTTACATCTTGACTCCTCAAAGGAACAACAAACCAAACCCACCCCCCTCCCCAAAAAAAAAAAAAAAAAAAAAAACGTGATCCTTGTGGGAAATACAGCAAAATGGACTCTGTCCCACTTAAATTTCTTCCATGTTCAGCCTTTGAACTCTATGAACAACCAAGGCCACTTGATGCAGAATCAAGGGCAAGGAAGAAGGGGAAGAAGAAGGCTAATTAATTAGCCTCGAGTTAGCTTGCGGATGTTTTTTCCTGCTTTATGTTTTGGTTTAGTTTGGGTTTGGTTCAGTTTGATTTGGTTCAATTTAAGTTGTGGTTTATTTCAAGTTGTTTACTTGTCTAGATTTTCTAGTTGGGTCCACATCAGATCAAATTAGATTTGATTGTGTTTGGTAGAGTCATCGATTGGGAGAGTTTCCACTTTGTGACTTTCCTAATTGATTAATGTCTCTTGCTTTATGTTAATAAAAACAGATCTGGGCAATAGTAACCTCTGATTTTGACAAAAAGAAAGAAACCTGCTGCTGTCGCAAGCTAGCTCTCCAATGGAGAAACCTTGTGTTTGATCAAGGTCAGGGACTGGCATTCGATCTAGTTAACACCTTGCGGTGGTAAGCCCAGGTGGATCACTAATATCATAACACCTTGCGGTGGCAAGCCCTGGTGGATCACTAATATCATACTTCCTATCGATTGTTGCTCCTCAATCCTTCAAGAGATCCCAACGTTATTCTACTGCTAGTAGGTGAGGTTTCTGTTCTGATTTGCTTCGATTATTCCTGAAAATATAGTGATCCTTGTTCCAAAAGTTAATTGTTCCAGCCCCTCCACCAGCGGATCAGCCACATATTAGTATCAAGTTTTGACTTCTAGGAGGAAAACTCAATCTGATTTTCTGGTCCTTCTGACCAGCTGATTTTGATCCACTAGCAATTCTCCTATTCTGCCCGATAATCACATATTGTGATCTGTGCATCAATTTCCGGAAATATGGGTAGGTTCTCCGAATAAGGTTTTGTTTTTGGGACTGTTTGACTTTTCAATTCAGTTTTACATTACCACTATTAACAAAACAATTAAAAGAAAAAACTGGAGAGTGGAGACCCAAAAGAGTTTAGGGGAAAATTCTTCAGAAATGCGGGTTTAGTAACAGGATGATCTGGTCCTTTGATCTTAAATGGAAGTGGATAGCCAAGAAGTTCAGAGATAAGTCCCCATATGACACTATTGTTAAGCTCGCCTTTATTGGATCTGTGTACTATATTTGGTTTGAGAGGAATCTTCGAAGTGGAAAGCTAGATCAAAATCCTTTTCTCAAATATGGGAAGCTATTCCTTTCGATGTGCGTGGAATCGTCATGCCTTTATTTTCATCTTCCCCGTATACCTTTAGGAATAGGTTCATCCTTTCCTCTTGGAACTTTAACACTGGCTGAGGTGGCTCCCTTTTTTTTTTTTCCCTCTTCCTAGGGTTCTTGCCCGTGTTTTTGTAAGGAGCCTAGCTCTGTCTTTTGGACACTATGGTTTGATCTCCCTTCTTCTGGAGTGTTGTTAATACATTTATTCATTCAGCAAAAAAAAAACTTCAGTGTAACATTTGGATCAATATGCCACCAAAATCAACTTCAGTAACTAAATTTGTGCTACTTAAAATGCATTCCTAGAACCTAGTGTTGAAACAATAGATCATCCCAAGTGACTCTCCGAAAGGAAAATTGTGATTTCCTTTGATAGAATTGAAGCTGGACAGGCATTCTTTGCACATTGCATACAGCTCTACAATGGAATTGACTTTTCCCTTCCATCGAAAAACGGAATCGTTTAAAACTAATTAAGATCTATATTGGTCGTACTTGTCAATAAACAATTCCCTTGTCAATACAGGTAACGGCTTGTAAGTTGTAAGCCGGACAACCTAATAGAACAGTTAAACTGTTCATTATAATATTTATTTTCTTCTAAACCATCCCATTATGGTTTTCACATGAAACAAGTTGAGTTCAAATCCCAAAATTTTTCAGTTTCTCCTATTGCTGGCATATCACCCAAGACCTAGAAAATGAGAACACCAAACTAACAAAAAACCAAAAATATCTAACGTAAACAAAATGGTAAACCATGTTAAATTTCACAACTAAAATGGAAAATAAAATGGAACTTAAATTAAACCAGCCGCTATATCTAACCCTGTAAGAAAATGGCCAAAAATTTGTTGAGCCACCAATCTTATTGGTCTATCCTGATTGCAGGACTGGTCAAATAGAAAGAAGCACAGCTGTAGTCTCAGACTTGACATTAGAGGGGGCGCTGGAATCAATTTCAAACTTCATATGCCATGCTTACACAAATGAAGCAAATTCTCCCTACAATATATATACCATACACATTCAATTTGAATGCTCTTGAGACAATTACATCTTCTATTAGGCATGCTCGAGACTAGGTATATGTTACCTGTCGGACAATAACCCAATTCATTTATTCCGTTCCCATTTTGGTGATTAATGTATATAGTCTATAAAGAAATGAAGAACTATCCATGATCCTAGGTCCTTGAGCAATGAAAAGACACCGAAACATGTCCTTCAAAATTAAAATTCCAATAACAGTTGGCCAACCACATAAAGTGATTGAAGCATCCCACGGAGGTGGGTATGACCATGTAAATAATTTATTTGGGGTTGATACAGCTTCCTCTGGAGCTAGTCAGAGAAGTAATTTATCAGAGGGTTAAGACTTAAAAAATTCCTTCCTGTAAATGTGTTTCATACCTGAACATTGAACATTAGAGAGTTAACCTTGTAGACGATACAGTGTCAAAACAAGAAATCATACTTCTACAGTTTTCTCACTCTTAATCTAAATTCTCTGCAGCTTTAAGGGGGAGGGGAATGGAATGGCTTCAAGAAAGATGACAAAAAATGCTTTCCTATAAAAAACTTTATTCAATATGGCAAAAGCGTCTACTAATGAATTTTAATATATATTTTTATGTAATTTGAGAGAAAAATTGCCGAACCTGAGAGCTTGCTCGAAATGAAAGACACAGTAAAGATGCCGCAGGTACAACCGTTTTGTTAACTTCAACTCCATTTCCTTCAGAAACAATGGGTAGTTTAAGACTCTTCCCATCCGAGAAGTTGACTTCCCTTGAGGGAAACTTCACAGCAGATATGGCAGGAATGATAACTTTATTCGCCATTGCAATCTGCAAAAATCCATCAGAAAATTTCAGGCTATTAATAGCAGGAAATGAGCTAATCGTTATAATAACCAACATGTCTCTCCAATACAATATCGCTTTGCCTATGCCATATTTTACCTGCCCTAACATTTTCTCTTTTAATCCAATAGAACATTAATATCATGTCTTATGCATTCTTTCAGATGGTATATTAGTTTAGAAAAAGAGGGAGAAACAATTGATCACCTTACCACCATGTTTCTTGAGCTCAGAAATGTCAGCAAAGTATCCTCTATTCATTTCATCCGTACTGCCCTAAAGCACATGAAATGGATTTGATAAATTAATTCCATTCACCAACTTACAATGTAAGTGGACTAATGATTAAATTCAACGACAAATGAGAACGCACAGTCTAGCACGCTCCTTCTCAATGGCCGCCTTGTTACCCATCTGCAAAGAAAAAGGTTCTTATCTTAAAGAAATTGAAAGAAAGAAAGATAAAGATGAAGCAAAACAAGAACAAAATATATAGTCGGAGGAAACGAAAGAAAGCAGATCAGAACCTGGTAAATGTCGAGGCAGCGACATGTAGTCTTCTGCGAGGGGTGAACGAAAAGCTCTACTTCATGGCTTCCTCTGAGTAGCAGGGTCGTGATAGTAGCGTTTCCTATGAATTTACAGTGGTAAACGTTCATCAAACGCTGCATCCTCTGCATCATCTTTGATCCTCTCTTTTCCTCAGGACATTCGCCGGTCCAAATTCCAACACTGAACAAAGGGTCGGAACTCGAAAACGGAAAATAAATAGAGAGAGAGTAATTTTACTCTTCTTGGGCGTGTTTGGATGCAGATTCTTTTCTGCCCTGCTCCATCTAGGCTGTGTTTGCTTGTCACGAAAAGAAAATAAAGAAAAAAAAATATGGCTCTCCAAGTTTAACCAGCATTGAGAAGGTTTCTGATCTATGGAAGATTTTGGGGGAAGTTACATGTACCTCCTGTGAACTTGGCAATAATTCTGAACACACTTTAACTTTGGAGGAAATTACAGCTGCTACAGTGGCATGGTAAACAAAAAACTTAAAATGATAAGATTACTCTTCTCCTAAATACACCACATTCTCTAAGCCACTTGTCCACCTTTACTCGTCCACCGTTTCATCAAGACTCATTATCCATTAAGTGTTGTTGAAGTTGGTCATGTGATCTCTCAGAAACCCAATTGCTTCCTTTGATCAGCGTCGCAAAAGAATTTTCTTTAGGAGCATCAGAACATCTCTGAATTTGTTCATCTTGCAAATCGATCTACAAATCTGTTCACTTTATCACGCATAACAGCATACCAACTGAGCCCAATAATAAAGGAATAGTTAATGAGGTGGCATAGTCAGCTCAAGATCACGATGAAGAAATTCATCGAACATAGAGCTGTTGATGATGTGGTCAGCTCAAGATAACAATAAAGAGATTCACAAAATATTGCATTGGCTTCCAATACCTCATCCTCGATAGTCTTTTCTCCACCTCTTTTCAGTTTCAGTGGAAATATGTCTCATGTTTTACAAATCAAACTCGATAAAGGTAAATTATCTATTGTGGAAGGCACAATCTCTCCCATTATTTTACCTTCATGGCTATCTTAAGTATATAGATGGCACTTTTGAGTGTCCCCTATTAGAAAATATTTGGCAAGGTTTCATTGCATAACCCTATCTCACATACTGACAACTAGAACACAATGAGAAAAGTAATCAAACAAGATGGATTAACTCGTGCCTCTTGCAGATGATTGATTTTTGACCGTTACTTGTGACAATCCTTAGGTTGGAGCCTTCCACAACCTGTCCAGTGGATCTTCCTTCTCCTCTGCTATGGGTGTTGATGGAGAGATCACAATAATGGTTGTAGGGACTCCTAACCATAGTATTTATAATACTATCCCATAACCTTAATTCATTCCCACAATGAATAAGGAAGGTATATATTTGGAAGGTGACAATCATGGCATATACTTGCCTACAAAATAATGTGAGATTCCCACAAGTAAATAATGTTGACCATTAAGATCTTAAATAAAGATCTTACATCTCCCTCCTACACTTTCTCCATTGAGTTCTACATCTACTACCTTTACCCCAGAGCTCAGTCCCCCTTATGCCACTTGGCAACAGTAGGATCAGATGCTGCTTTGTTGCATACTTTCTACTTCGACAAAACCAGTATTTGCCTTAGTGGTTGGTTTAAATACCTATAGAGCTATGTGGACTAAATTAGAGAAGTGTTATGCCTTTATCTCACAAGCCAGGATTATGCAACTTGAGTACCAACTCAGATCTTTGAAGAGAGGTACTCTTACAATGGTAGAATATATTCAGCAGGCGAAAACTCTAGGAGATCACCTTGCAGCTGTGTTGAAACCAGTACCCAATACTCAAATGGTATTAAGTATCCTCAGTGGGCTCGGCCCTGACTATGATGGGTTAGTAACTTCAATTACTTCTCGCCTAGAACCTATTGAACCTGATGATTTTCTTGACATTTTATCTAATCATGATGTGATGTTGCAAAATCGATCAAGGGATCCAGTGGTGTCATCACCAACAACCAATCTAACTGCCAAAGCTCCATCTTCTAATTAACCTATGGCTCGTAGAGACTGAGGCAGTGGACGAGGTCTAGGGCGTGGCTGATTTGCTTATGATTCATCAGACAATCGACACTGCGTTGTCTGCCAAGTTTGTAATAAATGAGGTCACTCAGTGTTTCATTGTTATCAAACGTTTAATCAGAATCCTTCATGAGTCGATTTTCACAGGCTGCGACCACACAAAGTTTGGTCAGTTTTCATCTTCAATCTGAATCCTTCATGAGTCGATTCCTTGACTCATTAATATGGTTCCTCCTATGATCAGTTTATGGCCATTAAATCATAATTCTACAAAGTTATTCATCCTAACCTATTCTCTATGATTTTCCTTTGAGATTTGCTCATGGAGTTCCATGGTCAAAGTCTTACATTAATCCCATAACTTAATTTACAATGGAGTCTCCCATTCTAAGTTTTCTACTGCTATAGGAAAGGGTTCCATACCTTAGGTTTGTTGGAGATAACTAGAACCTTTTCTGTAACTTTTCCTCCTAGCCTTCTTCTTCAAATCTTCTTCTCTTTTTCTTCCTTTCTTCCTTTCTCTCTTAGGTTTAGGGTTTGAGATTGATCCAAAAGAGTGAGAGAGAGTAGAGGGACGTTCTCTATATAGAGAGAAACTCTCCATGTAGAGTCCCACTTCAATTAGAAAAGATATCTCCTATGATTTGAAAAGTTTCCAAATCATGGAGTCTGATCTGGCAACGTGCGATCGATACGTGTGGTCGTAAAATCCATTGACTACACCCCTCAAAAATGTGACTACATGTCCATTTTTTACTGGTCTCACTTCCTTTATCCTGTGGTCGACCATACCAGCTCAGGTAGTCGATCATACACCCATGACTCACTGTTTTTGGATCGATTTACATACCTAGCCTTGTGGTTTCTTCACACGCTTGGTCTACTTGATCAAGTTATGATAGGAAGACCTGGCATGACACGGTTATACCAGATTAGTAGAGTGCAGGTCTTACAACAACAGACCGGACCAACCTTGAGATGCTTTCCGAGAGCATCCAATCGTTTGTCCGGTCTCCCATTGGGTGCTTTCGAACAACACAGATCGGACAACCTCTAGGGCATCCTTCAGGCTGTCTTCCAGTTCATCCTCTGCAGAGTAATTTCTCAGACTCCCTTTAGGGTTTATCCTATTCTATTCTTTGGTCAAGAATACTTTACCATTAGGGTTTCGAGGACACATAAACAGAATAACCCTAAATCTACACCCCTAATGGTAATAAAATAAGATCAGTGCCTCCAATGGCTATGAATCTAACCTTATACATGTATTAGCCTAGTTACAAGATTTAGGAACTTATCGTTGATCTCTCGACAAGGTTTGCTAGAAATTGATGATAAGTTCTTCCTTTTCCTTCTTCCTTCTCCAGTCTTTTTTTTTTAAGCTTCTCCTCTACTCTCTCTCTCTCTCTCTCTCTCTCTCTCTCTCTCTCTCTCTCTCTCTCTCTTTCGATACTAGGGTTTGGGGATGATCAAAAGAGTGGGAGATGGGACGTCCTATATATAGTGGAAAACCTCCATATAGAGTCCTCTCTTAATTGGGAGAGTGGTCTCCCAAAATTAGAAAACTTTCTTAATCTTAGAGTCCCATTATGAGTTTGATCGGTCCCTTGATCGGTCGCCTAACACACATACCAAACAACTTAAGTTATCTGACCAGACAAGCTTTGAGTCGACTATTTACCATACCTGGCTTTATGGTCCATTAGTTGGTTGGTTCGTCTGATCTGGTTATGATGGGAAGACTTGTCACGACACATCAATTGGTTAGATTGGGCTAGTGGAGTGCAAGTATGACAACTCCCCCCGGGGTTAGTGGAGTATGGGTCTGACAACTCCCCCTTAAAAAGAAATTTTGTCTTCGAAATTTGCATGTACCTTTCGAGTAAAAAAGGTGAGGATATTGCCTTCGCATGGCTGTTTCTTCTTCCTCGTTACCTCTTTCATGTCTTGGCTTCTTTGGGTTACTTTAACATAGAAGATGTCCTGGTTTAGGAGCTTTTGTAACTTTCAACTGGTGATCTTGACTGGCACAACTTCGAACGTCAGTTCCTCTGTCAGGTCCAGAGGATCTGTCATCAATATGTAAGATAGGTCTCTGATGTACTTTTTCAGTAGAGACACGTGGAACACATTGTGTACCCCGGACATAGATGGTGGTAGCGTAAGCTGATACACCACTTTTCCTCGTCTTGCCAGGATCTCGTATGGTCCCACATATCTAGGACATAACTTTCCTTTCTTACCGAATCACTTTAATCAGCGCATAGGTGATATCTTTAGAAACATTTTGTCACCTAGAGCGAACTCAAGATCTCTATGTCTATTGTCTGCATAATTCTTCTGTTGAACTTGAGCAGTCTTCACTCTTTCATTGATCTTATCTACTACTTAACAAATTTCCTTAATAACTTCTGGCCCCATGATCCTTCGTTCACCAACTTCATTCCAAAATAGAGGGGTCTGACATTTCCTACTATACAGTGCCTCATAGGGTGACATTTGTATAGTAGCTTAATAGCTATTGTTGTAAGCAAACTCTATCAATGGTAGTTTTTCATCCCATGCTCCCTTGAAATCAATCACACAAGCTCGAAGCATCTTCTAAAATCTGAATGGTTCTCGTTGACTAACCATCCATCTGAGGGTGAAACATTGTGCTAAACTTCAACTTCATCCCCATAGCTTTCTATAACCCTTGCCAAAATTTAGATGTAAAACAAGGATCTTGATTAAACACTATGCTCTCAGGCACGCCATGGAGTCAGACAATATTATCCATATACAACTTGGCTAGTCTCTCCAAGGTGTACTAAGGTCTGATTGCTATAAAACGGACCATTTTTATAAGGTGATCTACAATCACCCAGACTGCGTCAATGGATCTAGGAGTCAATGGCAACCCAGTGATGAAATCCATAGTGACACAATCCCACTTCCATGCTGGTTCAGGCAACGGTTATAGTAACCCTGCCAAGCTTTGCCTTTTGGCCTTCACTTGCTTATAGTTGAAACATTGAAATACATATCGAGCCACGTCTGCCTTCATTCCTCTCCACCAGTATAATTTCTTTAGATCATGGCACATCTTGGTGTTTTCTAGGTGTACTGAATATGGAGTATAATGAGTTTCTATCATTATCTTAGTCCTAATGTCTGAGTCTTCACTCTCAGGTATACAAATCCTTCTTCTGTATCTGAGTATCTTCTCTGCATCCAAGGTAAAGTTAGGGTTAGGTTTACCTTTCTCCAAATTTTCCTACACAGTTCTTACATATGGATCTTTTAAAATTACGGTTTTACTTCATCCATCAGGTCTGGTACGATCTTCAATGCTGTAAACATAAGCGAGAACTTATAGATTAGTCCTTGCTCTATAAGGTCATCTGGAGACTCCAATACATGTTGCACTGCTTCCTCTCTGGTAACTGATACTGCTGAACACAAAGCGGCACCTGGACTATGTTCTCTTTCTGGCTTCAATATTCCTTTCCTACTCAATGCATTTGCTACTACATTTGCCTTGCCTGGATGATACTAAATATCATAGTCATAGTCCTTTAACAATTCCAACCACATTTTCTGTCTCATATTCAGCTCCTTCTGAGTGAAGAGATAGGTGAGGCCCTTGTGGTCTGACTTAATATGAAAATTTTCATCGTACAAGTAGTGTCTCCAAGTCTTGATTGCATGGATCATTGCTGCTAACTCTAAGTCATGTGTGGGGTAATTCTTCTCGTGCTCCTTCAGTTGCCTTGAAGCATAGACAATTACTTGTTCACTTTACATCAAAATGCATCCTAAACCCAATCCAGAGGCATTTGTGTATAGGGTAAAGGCTTCCCCTAGTGCCAGAATGTTCAAGATGGGAGCCGATATCAGCTTTGACTTCAGTGTCTGGAAACACTCTTTACACTTGTCAGTCCAGATAAATTTCTCCCTCTTCTTGGTCAGCTTGGTGAGCGGTACCGCTATCCTGGAGTAGTCTTCCACGAATCGTCTGTAATAACCAACTAAACCCAAGAAACTTTGTATCTCAGCAACATTCTTAGGTGCTTCCCAACCTACAATAGCTTCAATCTTATTGGGTCCACTTTTATCCTTTTTGATGACACCACATGGCCCAAGAAGGCCACTTCGTTCAACCAGAACTCACACTTCTTGAATTTGACGTAAAGCTTCTCCCTTCTTAGCCATTGTAAGGCTGCCCTAAGATGTCGTCTATGAAGACTATAAATGAAGTGTCCAGCATGTCGTAAAACACCTGATTCATAAGCTCCATAAATGATGCTGCGACGTTGGTCAATCCAAACGACATAACCAGGAACTCATAGTGTCCATACCTAGTTCTAAATGCTGTCTTTGGAATGTCACCATCCTTAATCTTCAATTGATGATACCCTGACCGAAGATTGATCTTAGAGAACACCTTCGTACCTTGCAACTGATCGAACAAGTCATCAATCCGAGGCAATGGATATCGGTTCTTAATAGTGAGCTTGTTCAATTCTCGATAGTTTATACATAGTCGAACACTACCATCCTTCTTCTTTACGAACAACTCTGGTGCTCCTTAGGGCAATATACTCGGCCATATAAAACCCTTATCCAGTAACTCCTATAGTTAAGTCTTCAACTCCTTAAGTTCAGTAGGAGCCATCAGATAGGGTGCCTTAAACACTAGTGCTGACCCTAGCAAAAGGTCTATTACAAACTCAGTCGCTGGATCAGGTGGCAACCCAGGTAGGTCTTCTGGAAACACATCTAAAAACTCTCACACTACTTCAATGTCCTCCATCCGTGGCGCTTCTTTGGTGACGTCCACTATAGATATGAGGTAATTGACTCTGCCCTTTTCGAGACACCTCTTTGCCTTGAGTGTAGAAGTATAAGCTTTCGTTTCCGTGGTAGCTTGCTTTCAGTGAACCCAACCTCTGTGCCGTCCTTACCCTTGAATAATAACTTCTTCTCGGCACAAAGCAACTTTGCTGAGTATTGAGCCAACCAGTCCATCCCCAAGATAACGTCGAAGTCTGCCATCTCAAGTTGAACTAGGTTTGCGTCCAAATCCCTTCCATCGATACGAACCAGACATGGTCCATAACACTCATCTAACACTACCTCTAGTCCCAATAGATATCATATTAACAGTTTTTGGTCTAAAGGTCTGACGAGCAAATCCAATCTCTTTCCAAATTAGATGGACACAAAAAAGTGAGTAGCCCCAGAGTCGAAGAGAACTCTGGCGGGTACACTAGCTATTATTGCAGTACCTGTAGGTTTACCTAGGTTTAGTCTACATGCTCATACAAGTACACTATAAATAAAGGTTATGCCATACCTACAACCACATCAGGTGATGCGGTTTCATCTTCAGATGTCACAGCGTACACCTTGCCTTGCTGTAGTTATTTCTTCGACTGAGGACACGTCTTTGCATAGTACCCCATCTAACTACAGTTGAAGCACTTCACTTTCGCCAACTGACTGCCTTCTTGTGGTCCATTAGTTGTGTTAGCCTTAGCTGGTCCAACATTGTTCAGTGGCTTGAATGGTCTGAAAGACATGGAGTTTCCCCCATTAGGCATATCAGTGTTAGGCCATTTTAGTCCCCGATTTTGGACAAAGAAACTTTCCTTCTGGCTTGACTCTATAACCCGATCAATCTATACCGCCTCATTGTATACTTTCTTCTTTAGTCCGAGCACATGCTCCCGGATACTGCCTCTCAGTCCCATAGTGAAACGCTGAACAGTTCTTCATAATGATGTTGGTAAGTGTCCACAATCATCTGTCCTTGGTGTAAACTCAGAAACTCCCGCTCCATCTGATACCAAAAACTCCTAAGGAAGTACTTCTCTAAAAAAGCTTCCTTGAAGATAGTCCAGGTCACCTGGGTGTGCTTGGTCAGTTAGTAGGTGCGCCTAGATCTCCACCAATGGTTTGCACCTTCTCTTAACATAAAGGTGGCACACAAGACCTTTTCCTCTTCAGTGATAACCATCATCAAGAAGGTTTTCTCCATCTCATCAATTCACTGTACTGGCCACAGTGGGTTCGATCCCTTGCCAGAGAAGGTCTGAGGCTTCATCTTCATGAACCTTTCTACCGGCCTTGTCAAGTCATTTTGTCCCAGAGCCTTCATTTCGTACTCTAATAGTTGGTATGGAAAACCACCTTAGTATCCTCCTTGATATGCACCCTGGTTCTATACCGGGGTGTTCAGCTCTGAAATCTATCAATGGTTTGCTGGGGGGCCGGATTGGCATTACTGCCCACTAGTGTCGTACTGTTTTGACCTTGTGGAGTTACCATAACATTGGCAGCAGGTGGCACAGTGGTGCCCAATGTAGTTCTTAAATCTATAAACATCTATTGTTGTTCTTGTATTGACGGGCCAGGTTGTTCACAACTGTAGCCAAGTCCCTTGGAGGTCTAGGTAAATTGTTTCAATTGGCCTGTGCAGTTGTGTCTTGAGTCACCCCCGTTGGGTTAACATTATTTGGAGTCTGTTTAGCTAAGTTTTCATTCCCATTCGTCCCTTCTAGTAGCAGTAGGGTCGGGATATGGTCCCTTCTACTGCCTCTGTCGGCATGCCTTACCAGTTCGGTCTACTGATGTTGAGGAATCTACATAGCCAATAAGCATGAGACAATTGTACAATATTCGACAGTTTACAGGGTCAGTCTCATACAGTGCTTAAAAATCCTAGTGAACAGAGCAATAAGCATATATAGGGAGAGAAAATTTTGTCAAGTTGCCCTTGATGAGATAGACAAAACCTTCCTGATGATGGTTATCACTGAAGAGGAAAAGGTCTTGTGTGCCCTAGGCTTTTTGATGCGCTTCGATTCCGTTCAGCTGAGGCGGAGGCTTAGTTTCATTGGTTTAGGAACAAGAGCATTGAGGTGGGTCATTTTGTAAACCTCAGAGAGCAAGAGAGGTTCGATGTAGAGGTAATGTTTGGGGCATTGGGTTGGCTGCCTGTTACCAATTACCAGGGGTCTACTCACCCTGACCTGGTAAAGCAGTTCTACTGTAATCTACAACTAGAGGGTGATCTAAAAAACTTTGACAAGGGTAGGAAACTTCTCATCACTAACTAGGCAAAGGGTGTGAACATTTCATTGAACACCCAAGAGCTGACAAACGTACTAAACATCTACAACGCTAGGGAGCTAGTTTACTACACGCCGAAAGAGCGTGAATACTTATTTGAGGGCTTCATATTGAGATTTGGAGCCAAATTATGTAGGGTGGCCATCGCCTGATAAAGGCGGTCAACCTACGTCATATTCCCCAGGTTTATTGTTGTATCATCCAGTACAACATTGTCCAGCATAGCGGCCACTATAATGAGATATGCCAGTTGACTCAGTACATCATTTATTATGTGTGCACTAGGCAGGAGGTTTTCCTACCGTACATTCTTATCCGTACTATGCATCAAGAAATGATGCCTAATCTGAAGGGCAACCCGCCCTGTGGTCAAATGATCACTACTCTCCTAGACCATCTCAGTGTGGACATGGAGGGAGAGCGGATGTATGAGGAGACGGTCATGGCAGACTTGGACTGGGAGGCCATCTGCAAGATGGGCCTGGATGAGGCCATTACTAGTGACTCTATAGTGGAGGCACGAGAGCGGCCTCCGAGATGGGCAACAGTGGCAGTAGCAACAGCTGTGGGTAGTGGAGGGGAACACATGTATATTGATGTTGACAATATTCCTCCCCTTGCACCCGAGTATACCTTCGAGGCTGGTCCGTCACACCCCCCTCCAGATCTAATGATGTCTCTCTTCCTTGAGATTTGGGAGGCTCAGTGTATGTCCGATCGAAGAGTAAGAGAGCTCTTGAAGGCCCAGCGAGCAACGGATGAGAGTTTGGCAAAGCTTGCCCAGAGCCTCTATGTTACCCAGGATGAGGTGCATTGGCTCCAGACGCTTATGAGGAGGACTATGAGCGAGATCGGGCCACATCACCTCCCCCACCAGCCCAAGAAGGATAGAGTTTTACTTTCTTTTGTTTCTACACATTATTGCATTTCCTTATTATACTAGGGTAACTGTCTGGCTTGTGGACTATATCGTGTTTTATATTTGGACACATTTGATTGCTTATACATGTTCTTTATTTTTATAGCATGCATTATGCTCTTATTTAAGTTTCTGTCTGAACCAATATATGGGCTTAATTAGGCTTAATTGGTGTGTTAGTATTACAACTTTTATTTCACCTAGCTCATTCACAAGCACAGGTTGATGTTTATAGGTTTGATTGGCAGAGCCCAAGCGCTCTGATACCAAGATTCACACCCCAATTCTGGTCAAACTAGAAGTGTAAATGAACAAAATGAACCATTAATAGATCATAGCTGAAGCCATGATTACATAAGATTGTGCCAACCATCAGACCATACATCCAACCACGATTAAAATATATAAATAGTCAGCGGAAGACTTTATTAATAATGAATTGAATACTAAATGATAAGTAAATAAATAAACCAATTATCTCCAAGTGTACCAAAACATATTAAATATCTTTACAAGTTCTTCATTAAAAATACGAAAATAAATTTAGAAGTAGACATAATGAAAACACTCGCATGAAGAATCATGCTCATCCTTCATCGGTTACACGTTCATAGCAGCTAGGTGTCCATACGACGGCGCATTGATATAATCCTCTACGGCAGAACCTACATCATCGACTAAAAAGGAACGATATCATGGGGTGAGCTCACAACTTAGCTCAGTGAGAAACAAAATAATACATCAAGCATATGCATGATATAACATTCAACTCTTTGGTCTAGTTTAAGTTTGCAATGTGCTATGATAATGATAGGTGGCAACCACACCTCCATACACGAGAGTGTGAGCACACCCCACTATCAGGCACCCACCAAAATAGTCGTTGACCCATAATACTCACTACAAGATAGAGATAGAGCTAGAGCCCAATGGATCACACACCTCCAGCACCCTCCCTGATACTCTACGTCATATAAGTACCTATGCCCCTACTGGTGAGGGCTTGCAAACTCGGTTCGTCACTAACAAATCCTAGATGTCATCATGTGTATCCAAGGCCTTACCCTAGCATCCTTCAATATAGTACATAAATAGAGCTAGAGTCAGCTGACAGAGCTATGGCCCACACCTGAGCACTTCCCTTGATACCCTACGATGTATTAAGTTCACTAAGATAACAGTGATACGACAATGTCAACGCGGTGAATGGTTCGAGGCAACCACCTCTCCCACTCAATACGCCAACCACACATAAATACATGTCTATCCTCAACTTCATAAACATAAATAAATATGAATAATTATGCATTAATAATATAAACAATTATTAGATGACATGTTATATTTACAAACAATAGATCATCATAGCAGGCAATAAAACAAAATAGTTTGTTATTAACCAATTAGTTTAGGTCTTGTCCCTTACCTATTGAGTGATGTCGATTCTTTTGCAAGCTTTGAAAACTCTCTTGAAGTGATTATTAACCCTAAACAACCACTGGAATAAATTAGGGTTTAATTCGGACTCATTTCTGTCATTCAGATTGACTGTCCGGACTGACATTTAAGCCTTTCGAACATTGTTTGGTTGACTGTCCGGCACTATATATGTGCGACCAGAAAAATCCTGAGATGCTTCTCGAGAGCATTCGGTCGCCTGTCCGGTTTCCTATTGGGTGCTTCTAGACAATACAGATTGAACAACCTTCAGGGCATCCTTCAAGTTGTCTTCTAGTCTGTCCTCTTCAGAGTAATTTCTCAGACTCCCTTTAGGGGTTCATCCTACACTGTTCTAAGGTCAAGAATACTTTACCATTAGGGTTTCAAGGATACATAGACAAAATAACCCTAAATCTACAACCCTAATGGTAATGAAATCAGATCACCGCCTCCAATGGCTATGAATCCAACCTCATACATGTATTAACCTAGTTACAAGGTTTAGGAATTCACCATTGGTCTCCCGACAAGGTCTGCTGGAAATCGACGATGAGTTCTTCCTTCTCCAGAACCTTCCTTTCCAAGCCTTCTCCTTCACTCTCTCTTTCTTTTAATACTAGGGTTTGGGGATGATCAAAAGAGTAGGAGAGAGTGATGGGATGTCCTCTATATAGAGGAAAACATCCATATAGAGTCATTTCCCAATTAGGAGAGTGGTCTCCCAAAATTAGGAAACTATCCTAAACTCGGAGTCCCATTCTGAGTTTGACCGATTGCCTAACACGTAGATCGGACAACTTAAGTTGTTCGGCCAAACAAGTTTTGAGTCGACCATTTACCATACCTGGCTTTGTGCTCCATCAGTTGGTTGGTTCGTCTGATCTAGTTATGATGGGAAGACCTGTCACGACATGTCAACTTGTTAGACCGGGTTAGTAGAGTGCCGATCTGACAATGTTGTCATCCAAAAGAAGGGTAATACATGAGAGTGAGTGTTGGAATAATCCCACATTTATTAAATCTAGAACTTGGGTGACTTATATACTTGAGAGTCCCTCCACTTACCAGTTTGAAATTTTGAGATGGAAACTTAATAGAAAGGGTTAATGTGAACCACAATCGGTTGATAGAATCTCAAACCACAAAAACCAATTGGATCATGTTACTAATAAGTCAGTTTTTGTTCTTTCATTTTGGTTTTTTCCATTTTGGAACGAAAACTGAACCAAACTGAGCTTACAGGTTATGACAGATTAGGGTTTAGGTTTTTCGTATATCTGGGAATGGACTTTGGAACCGACCATTTATCAGTATAGGTTTACCATTTTGTGACCGACTGCTTATTGCGATGAGTTTCTTTACGGTTTTAGGACCAAGTAATCAGTTAGAACTGATTAGGAACTGTTACCAATTTAAACGCATTTTAGTGATTTAGGATGTTGATTTTGGTTGGCAAATGTTTATGCTGTATTAGTGATTTGGATTTTAGAATTTTATATTTATTTGATGCTTAGGAATAGAGATTTCCTCTTTATGTATTTGGTTCGTATCAATATATTTATATGGTTATGGATGAATATTCGATTATTTGTATGAGTATTTGGTTATTTGTATACTTAGGTATTCGATTTAAGAAGGACCTTGTGTCAGAATTAAGAAATTCTAATCATGTATATTTAGCCATGGAATCTGAAATTTTGGAGGAAACACAGGGGTAGTTTTGGTAGAAAAATAAGTATTAATTAATATCTAATTAATGTTTCATATCATCCAATGGTGTATGTTTTAGTGCACAATCTAATGGCTGCAAAACTTGTCACACTCTAATTTTGGACTAACCAGAATAGTGTGATGAACCAAAAATAAATCAACGGTTCAACCAGGATCTCCATTAGGTAGTACCCACCATATCAACCACACACACATTCCACAGTAATAATCAGAGATAATAAACAAATAAGCGAAAGTTTTTATAAATAATGAACTAAGTATCTAACAGTGATAAATAAATATTTAATCCAGTTATCTCCAAGTAACTTAAGACATAAAATAAAATAATCAATTACATGTCCGTTAACCAAAATACAACTAAACTAATCAAAGACTCATTGATTGCACTCGCATGAAGGATCATGCGCATCTTCAACAGATTCTATGTCCATAGCCGCCATGCGACCATATGTCGGAGCATTTACGTACTCTTTAACAGTAGGACCTGCATCATCAACTAAAAATATTCGAAGTCGAAGGGGTGAGCACATATTACGGCTCAGTGAGCAAACAAAACAATGTAACAAGCATATGCATGCATTCAATTCATATATTTGGTTTGGTTCTTAAGTTTACAATATGCGATAGAAAGGATTGGCGGCCACCGCACCCCTATACGCGAGTGTGTGAATCCACCCAATGGATCAAACACCATTGCCATCCCACATGCACCCACCATGGAATAGAGATAGAGCTAAAGTGTCTGGATCAAACACCGCAAATCCTTCCCCTGATGCCCTACCCATACCAACACGTAAGCCCCTATTGGCGAGGGCTTGCAAACTGAGCTCGTAACTAACCAATCTTAAATATCATCCAGTGTATCCAAGGCCTCACCCCAGCATCCCAAAATACGTCCATAGAGATAGAGCTAAGGCCCTCTGGCAGAGTCAGAGACCACAAGGTCCGAGACCACCTCCCCTGATGTCCTATGACGCAATAGTTCTGCTAAGGTAATGGCGATACAATGATGTCAGTGGACAAGACTTGAATAGAAATAGAGCTAAAGTTTGGGGACCAAGTCAAAAACCATAATGTCACGTCCTCCCCCTGATGCTCCACTCTCATCCAGCATACTAACCACACACACACAATTAGATGCCTATTCCTAGCATCACCAATCTACATGGTAGCAAATAGACAAAAGTAAATATGCATGAACAGTAATAACAGTAATATTGGATGACATTTGAGATGTACATTACAAGCATACAAGCATAGAATCAATTATGGCATTGGACTCAATAAAATAACAGTTTATTATTATCCAATTAGTTTAGGTCTTGTTCCCTTGCATGTTAGCAAAACTTGACCTCCGGGATGTACTGAATAAGCGGTGGTGTGGGCTTCCTTCATTAGTTTATGTCTAATATCTGAGTCTTCATTTTCAGGAACACATACTCTCCCTTTGTATCTTAACACCTTTTCAAGGTTTAAAGTGAAGTAAGGAGTAGTGCTACCTTTTTCAAGGTCTTTTTGCATTGTTCTCAGATAGAGGTCTGATTGAATAGCTGCTTTTACTTTGTCTATTAAATCTGGTATAATTTTTAATGTAGCAAACATGTTTAAAAATTGATGAATAAACCCTAGGTCAACTGATTCACTCGGTTCATCAATCACGAACTGTTCATCACCGTAATTGGATACTCTTCCTGTGTCACACACTGCAGCATTTGTGCTAGCTTCTTCCTATGACTTTGTCATTGCTTTTCTGCTTACTGCATCAGCAACTACATTAACCTTCCTTGGATGATACTGGATATCGCAATCATAATCCTTTAACAACTCCAGCCATCTCCTCTATCTCATGTTTAACTCCTTTTGATTGAAAAGATGAGTAAGACTCTTATGATCTGATTTAATCTGAAATATCTCTACGTACAAATAATGTCTCCATATCTTGACAGCATGTACCACTGTTGCTAATTCCAAGTCATGGGTTGGATAATTTTTCTCATGTGTTTTTAATTGTCTAGAAGCATACGCAATTACTTGCTCTCCTTGCATGAGCACAAATCCCAAAACTAACCCAGACTCATCAGTGTACAAGATAAATGGTTTTCCTGGTACCGATATGGTCGAGATGGGAGCTGATATCAGTCTTGCCTTCAGTGTTTGGAAACACTTACATTTGTTAGTCCAAACAAACTTTTCTCCTTTTTTGGTCAGACTGGTGAGAGGTACAGTGATCTTGGAGTAATCTTCCACGAATCGTCGATAATACCCAACCAAACCTAAGAAACTTCTAATTTCTACAACATTTTTAGGTGCTTTCCATTTTACAATAGCATTAATCTTGCTAGGATCCACTTTAATTCCTTCATTCGATACAACATGGCCTAAGAAAACGACTTCACTCAGCCAGAACTCACACTTAGTAAATTTAGCATAAAGCTTTTCTGTTCTTAGTCGCTGCAGAGCGGTTCTAAGATTTATGATATGAGTTTCTTTATCCTTGAAGTATACTAGGATGTCATCAATAAATACGATGACAGATGTATCTAGCATATCATGGATACCTAGTTCATGAATTCCATAAAAGTTGTGGGTGCGTTAGTTAATCCGAATGACATAACTAGAAATTCATAATGTCGATATCTTGTTCTGAATGCTGTCTTCGGAATATCACCTTCCTTGATCTTCAACTGATGATATCCTGACCGGAGATCAATTTTGGAGAAAACTTTGGCACCTTGCAACTGGTCGAATAAGTCATCGATCCGAGGCAACGGATATTGATTCTTGATCGTGAGCTTATTCAGTTCCCGATAATCTATACAAAGTTGAACACTACCATCTTTCTTCTTTATGAATAGCACTGGCGCTCCCCATGGTGATATACTGGATCAAATATAACCCTTGTCCAGCAGTTCTTGTAATTGTACCTTCAGTTCCTTAAGTTCAGTAGGAGCCATTTGGTATGATGCCTTAGATACTGGTGCAACTCTAGTTAATAGGTTTATAATGAATTCTGTCGCTCGATCAGGTGGCAATCCTAGTAAATCTTCAGGGAATACGTCTGAAAAATCTCGTACAACCTCTATATCTTCCATTCATGGTGCTTCTTTGGTAAGATCCACAACACACACCAGGTATCTAACTCCCCCCTTTTCAAGGCATCTTTTAGCCTTTAAAAACTGAGAGGATGAGTTTCATTTATGGAGAAGTTTGGTTCCTGCAAAACTGAACTCTGCGTCTTCCTTGTCTTTTAATGATATATTCTTCTCAGCACAAAGCGAACTTATGGAATACTGGGATAACCAGTCCATCCCTAGGATGACGTCAAAGTCTGCCATCTCAAGTTGCACCATGTTGACGTCCAAACTTCGTCCATTTATAAGAACTGGACATGGTCCATAACTTTGGTCTAATTCTGCTTCTAATCCCATAGGCGACCGTACTAGTAGCTTGTAGTCTAAAAGTCTGAGGGGTAAAGTTTTCTTTTCAAATGACAAAGATATAAAAGAATGAGTAGCCCCAGAGTCAATAAGTACTCTGGTAGATATGCCATTAATAGGTACGATACCTGTGATTTGATTTAATTTAGTCTACATGCGCATTCAAGGTATTTCAAAATAAAAGGTTGAATCATACCTGTGACCACATTAGGCGATGCAGCAGCATCCTCAGAAGTAACAACATAAACCTTTCCTTGCTGTAGTTGCTTCCTTGGCTTAGGGCAATCTCTTGAATAATGCCCTATTTGATCGCAATTAAAGCATTTGACTCCAGCATTGGCCTACTTCAGTTGCGGTTCAGTTGTTGGAGTAGTCTTAGATGCAACATTAAAGCCTTGAGTGAGGAAGGATTTAAATGTCTTGGAGTTCCCACCATTGAATGAGTTTCCATTAGGCCTTTTGATACCCCTATTTTGAGCAAAGTAGCTCTCCCTTTAGCTTGACTCCAAAACTCGAGCAATCTGTACTGTTTCATTATATTTTTTCTTTTTTAGTCCCAATACATGCTCATGAATGCTCTCCATAAGTCCCATGACAAACTTTTAGGTTTTGGTATTTTCCTCCTGCATGCTAGAGGGAGCGAAGAAGAACAACTCTTCATAACATTGCTAATAAGCGTCTACCGACATTTGTCCTTGATATAGACTCAAGAACTCCTTTTCCATCTAATCCCTGAAACTCCTGGGAAAATACTTTTCGAAGAAAGCATCTTTAAAGATATCCCAGGTTAATTGAGTGTGCTTTGTCAATAGATAACTCTGAGTGGACTTCCACCAGTGATGTGCATCACCTTTCAGCATAAATGCGGTACACAATACTTTCTCTTCTTCGCTGACAGTCACTGTCACACCCCAATTCCGTACTGTTCAGAATGGTGTGATGAACCGCTAGCAAACCAACGGTTCAACCAGGATCTCAAGTAGGCTATCCCCGCGTTATCTAAACTTACACACATCCGTAATCATAATCAGAGTAAATACACAATAGCGGAAATCTTATAATAAAATGAACTAAGGATCTACTGTGATAGTAATATTAAATAGCAAAATTATTTTATATCAACTGAGACATAATTAATTATCAAATACATGTCTTTATTAAATCCAAATAAAGAAAACTAAGAAAATCTAGTCGAATACACATGAGTTGCACTCGCAAGAGGAGTCAAGTGTATCTACTTCAGCTTCAGCTTCCATTGTCGCCACGTTCCCGTACGCTGGAGCATTCATGTATTCTTCAACTGTATAACCTGCATCATCAACTAAAAATATTCGACGTCGAGGGGGTGAGCACACATCACGGCTCAGTGAGTAGACAAAATAATGCAACATTACATATGCATGCAATCAATTCATATCTTTGGTCTGGTTTTTAGTTTGCAATGCGCAATAGAAAGGTTGGGTGGTCAAAGGTTAACGTTTATTGACCCCGCCTCTATACACAGGGTGTGAAAGTCCTCCCGAACGTTAACGTTTATCGTCGTCCCCATCCACCCTAATCATGACATTATACAACAAAGGTTAACGTTTATTGCTATATAATACCATACCAACACGTAAGCCCCTGTTAGCGAGGGCTTGCAAACTGGGCTCGCAACTAACTAATCCTAATGCCAAACAGTGTATCCAAGGCCTCACCCCAGCATCCCTCAAAATGTCCATAGAGATAGAGCTAAGGCCTCCCGGTAGAGTCAAAAACTACAAGGACCGAGACCACCTCCCCTGATACTCCACGACATAATAGTTCTGCTAAAGTAATGGCGATACGACGATGTCAATGCACAAGACTTGAGTTAGAGATAGAGCTAAAGTGCTGAGACCCGCCAAAGGTTAACGTTTATTGACGTTCTCATCACACCTCCCCTGATACTCGCTCGCATCAAGTACACCAACCACACACATACAATCACATGCCTATTCCTATCATCGTCATCATCATCATCATCATCATGTTATAAACAATAAAGTAAATATGCATGAACAAGTAATAGAAATATTGGATGACATGTTGTATGCACATTACAAGCATAGTCGCATAGAATCAAACATGGCATTGGACTCAAGAAAATAGAAAACAGTTTGTTATTAACCAATTAGTTTAGAGTTCTGTTTCCTCACCTTAGCTTGCTAATAAATACTTTTCCAAGCTTTAGAATCACCTTTATATTGTTATTATATTACTAGAAGACCTAACAAAGTCGATAGAATTTAATTAGAATTAATTCACAATTTAAAAACCATTCTGTCAACTGAGGGTCGGAGGTAGGGTCGGAGTCATGATCGACCCTGGGTGCGACCCTCCCCAAACTCTGAACTTCCCGAACACTGAGGGTCGATGGTCAGGATCACCTAGGGTCGGATGGTCATCGACCCTCGGTGCGACCCTCGGTGCACTTTGGTCCAATTCCCTCTTTTAGTCCATTCTTCGTGCTTGGGATCCTATGGCTTGCTCCTACATTTCATTCTACATTCATTCCATGGTCTAAAACCATGTATAACCCACCTAGATAGCTTTCATGCATTCTCCTATGGTTTTCCATGAAAACCTAACCATGGGTTGATGGTTTGGGTTTCTCCGAGATCACACTCTCATCAATAGCTAACCTAAGGTCTGTAGAAACTCATGGAATTAGTATCCATACCTGAGAATAATACTCCTTCTTTGCAAATCTTCTCTTTTGGCTAAATTCTCTTCCTTGTTTCTCTTCTTCCTCTTCTCCTTCTCTTCTCTTTCTCTCAATTCAATTAGGGTTGTAAAAGGAGTGAAAGAGGCTTAGGGACGTCCTTTAAATAGAGTAGGAACATCCTAAAATAAGTCCCTTTGAGATTAGGAAAGAATCCCAATCGAAAATTAGGAAATTTCCTAATTTTATTTCCTACGGTAACCGAGGGTCGATGATCCCGTCGACCCTAGGGTTCAAGATGTCCGACCCTCCCTTCAAAATTGAGGGTCTGACTTTCTGCCTTGGGAGGTCCGACCACCTTTAGCTGGGTATGCGACCCTCCCCTTAAATTAAGTGTTTTTGGGTCGATTTGATACACGGGATCTTGATCTTCCTCACGCCCTTGGTCCATTTGACTCGACCATGATGGGTAAACCTGGTTCAAGGTGGTAAGACCGGGTTAGATTGACACGGGTCTTACAACTCCCCCCTACATAAAAATTTCGTCCTCGCAATTGTACGTACCTTGTGAATCAAATAAGTGAGGGTATTGCTTTCGCATAGCATTTTCTTCTTCCCAAGTAATTTCTTCCATGTCTCTACTTTTCCATGTGACCTTAACATAATAGATATCTCGGTTGCGTAGTCGTTGAACCTTTCGACTGGTGATTTCAGTTGGTGTTACTTCAAAGGTCAAATCTTCAGTCAAATCAGGTAAGTCTTCGGTCAAAACGTGCGTTGGATCCTTGACATATTTCTTCAATAGGGAAATGTGAAATACGTCATGCACACTTGACATAGATGGTGGTAGTGCTAACTGATAAGCCACTTTTCCACGCTTAGATAGAATTTCATACGGCCCGACATATCTTGGACTTAGTTTCCCTTTCACCTACGACCGAACTCAAGATCTCTGCGTCGAGTATCTGCATATTGCTTTTGACGGTTTTGAGCTGTTCTTACTCTTTCCTTGATAATATCGACCACTCGGCAAGTCTCTTCAACAAATTTCGGCCTAACAATACTACGTTCTCCAACTTCATTCCAAAACAAAGGAATTTGACACTTTTCGCCATACAATGCTTCATAAGGTGACATCCGTATAGTAGCCCGATAGCTATTGTTATAAGCGAACTCGATCAATGGTAACTTTTCGGTCCCATAATCCTTTGAAATCAATTACACATGCTCGTAGCATATCTTCTAGAATCTGGATTGTGCGCTCACCTGTCCGTGCATGCGTGGGTGGAATGCGATCTTGAACTTCAACGTTGTACCCATAGCCTTTTGCAATCCCTCCCAAAACTTGGAAGTAAATCGTGGATCTCTATCGGACACAATACTTTACGGAACACCATGTAATCGAACAATATTATCCACATACGGCTTTGCTAACCTCTCCGGTGTATACTAAGGTCGTATCGGTATGAAGCGAGCTGTTTTTAGTCGATGGTCCACAATCACCCAAATTGCGTCAACTACTCGAGGTCGGTGGTAGTCCCGTGACGAAGTCCATTGTGATGCAATCCCATTTCCATGCTGGTTCCGGTAATGGCTGTAACAGTCCTACGGGTCTTTTTCGTTCAGCCATTACTTTTTGACAATTTAGGCATTGAGACACGAACTTGGCTACATCTGCTTTCATTTCCCTCCACCAATATAATTTCTTTAGATCATGATACATTTTTGTACTTCCAGGATGTATCGAATAGATGGTGGTATGGGCTTCCTTCATCGGTCGGTGTCTAATGTCCATACTTTCGTTTTCGGTACACATATTCTTCCTTTGTATTTCAGTACCTTCTCTTCGTCCAAGGTGAACTCAGGATTAGTCCTACCTTTCTCGATATCTTCTTGTACTGTTCTCAGATAAGGATCTGATTTGATAGCTGTCTTCACTTCATCCATTATGTCCGGTATAATCTTCAATGCAGAAAACATATTTGAAAACCGATGAATGAACCCTTGGTTGGCTGATTCATCCGTTGCGTCTATCACATACTGCTCATTTCCGTGATTGAATACCATTCCGGTAGTACACATTGCTGCAGTTGTGCTAATCTCTCCTTGCGATTTTATCATTGTTTTTCTGCTTAACGCATCCGCTACTACGTTCACTTTTCCTGGATGATACTGGATATCACAATCATAGTATTTCAATAGTTCCAGCCATCTTCTTTGTCTCATATTCAAGTCCTTCTGATTAAATAAATAAGTAAGACTTTTATGGTTCGACTTAATCTGAAATTTCTCCCCGTATAGGTAATGTCTCCATATCTTGACCGCATGTACTACTGCCGCTAGCTCCAGATCGTGAGTGGGATAATTTTTCTCATGTACCTTTAACTGTCTTGAAGCATAAGCAATCACTTGCTCTCCTTGCATAAGAACACATCCCAATCCCAGTCCCGACGCATCAGTGTATAAAATAAATGTCTGTCTTGGAACGGAAATAGTCAAAATCAGAGCGGATATCAATCTGGTCTTCAGCGTTTGGAAACTCTTCTCACATTTATCGGTCCACACGAACTGTTCACCTTTCTTAGTCAAACTGGTGAGAGGTACGACAATCCGGGAATACTCTTCTACGAATCTCCGATAATAACCGGCTAGACCCAGAAAACTTTTGATTTCCGAAATGCTCTTTGGTGCTTCCCACTTTACAATAGCCTCGATCTTGCTGGGGTCCACTTTGATTCCTTCAGCGGATACTACATGGCCTAAGAATGCGACTTCACTTAGCCAAAACTCACACTTTGAAAATTTGGCATATAGCTTCTCTTTCCTTAAACGTTGTAGGGTAGCATTTAGGTTCTTGATATGAGTCTCTTTGTCCTTGTATTATACCAATATATCATCAATAAATACTATAACCGACGTATCCAACATGTCGTGGAAAACCCGGTTCATTAATTCCATAAAAGTTGCTGGTGCGTTTGTTAATCCAAAAGACATAATCGAGATCTCATAATTGGCCAATCTCGATTCTAAAAGCTATCTTCGAGATATCGCTGTCCAAATTATTCAGCTGATGATATCTTGATCGAAGATCAATCTTAGAAAATACCTTTGCTCTTTGCAACTGTTTAAACAAGTCATCGATCCGAGGTGATAGATATCGATTCTTGATCATGAGCTTGTTCGATTCTCGGTAGTTGAACAAACTGACAATCAAGAATGGATATCCACTACCACGGATCGATGACTTGTTCGATCAGTTGTAAGGAGCAAAAGTATTTTCTAAGATCGATCTTCGATCGGGCTATCATTAATTGAAGATTAAAGAGGGTGATATTCCTAAGACAGCTTTCAGGACCAGATACGGACATTATGAGTTTTTGGTCATGTCTTTTGGATTAACAAACGTACCAGCAACTTTTATGGAACTAATGAACCGGGTTTTCCACGACATGTTGGATACGTCGGTTATAGTATTTATTGATGATATATTGGTATACTCCAAGGACAAAGAGACTTCATATCAAGAACCTAAATGCTACCCTATAGCGTTTAAGGAAAGAGAAGCTATAAGCCAAATTTTCAAAGTGTGAGTTTTGGCTAAGTGAAGTCGCCTTCTTAGGCCATGTAGTATCCGCTGAAGGAATCAAAGTGGATCCCAGCAAGATCGAGGCTATTGTAAAGTGGGAAGCACCAAAGAGCGTTTCGAAAATCAGAAGTTTTCTGGGTCTAGCCGGTTATTATCAGAGATTCATAGAAGACTATTCTCGGATTGCCTTACCTTTCACCAGTTTGACTAAGAAAGGTGAAAAGTTCATGTGGACTGATAAATGTGAGAAGAGTTTCCAAACGCTGAAGACCAGATTGATATCCACTCCGATTTTGACTATTCCCGTTCTAGGACAGACATTTACTTTATACACTGATGCGTCGGGACTGGGATTGGGATGTGTGCTTATGCAAGGAGAGAAAGTGATTGCTTATGCTTCAAGACAGTTAAAGGTACATGAGAAAAATTATCCCACTCACGATCCGGAGCTAGCGGCGTAGTACATGCGGTCAAGATATAGAGACATTACCTATACGGGAGAAATTTCCGATTAAGTCGAACCATAAAAGTCTTACTTATTTATTTAATCGAAGGAATTGAATATGAGACAAAGAAGATGGCTGGAACTATTGAAAGACTATGATTGTGATATCCAAGTATCATCCGGGAAAAGCGAACGTAGTAGCGGATGCGTTAAGCGAAAAAGCAATGATAAAATCGCAAGGAGAGATTAGCACAACTACAAAGAATGTGTACTACCGAAATGGTATTCAATCATGGAAACGAGCAGTATGTGATAGACGCAACGGATGAATCAGCCAACCAAGGGTTCATTCATCGATTTTCAAATATGTTTTCTGCATTGAAGATTATACCGGACATAATGGATGAAGTGAAGACAGCTATCAAATCGGATCCTTATTTGAGAACAGGACAAGAAGATATCGAGAAAGGTAGGACTAACCCCGAGTTCACCTTGGACGAAGAGAAGGTACTGAAATACAAAGGAAGAATATGTGTACCGAAACGGAAAGTATGGACATTAGACACCGACTGATGAAGGAAGCCCATACCACCATCTATTCGATACATCCTGGAAGTACAAAAATGTATCATGATCTAAAGAAATTATATTGGTGGAGGGAAATGAAAGCAGATGTAGCCAAGTTCGTGTCTCAATGCCTAAATTGTCAGAAAGTAAAGGCTGAACGAAAAAGACCCGTAGGATCGTATTCTGACCATTACCGGAACCAAAGATGGAAATGGGATTGCATCACAATGGACTTCGTCACGGGACTACCACCGACTCCTCGAGTAGTTGACGCAGTTTGGGTGATTGTGGACCGTCCGACTAAAACAGCTCGCTTCATACCGATACGACCTTAGTATACACTTGGAGAGGTTAGCAAAGCCGTATGTGGATAATATTGTTCGATTACATGGTGTTCCGAGAAAACATTGTGTCCGATAGAGATCCACGATTTACTTTCAAGTTTTGGGAGGGATTGCAAAAGACTATGGGTACAACGTTGAAGTTCAATCTTGCATTCCACCTACGGGACAAACGGACAATGAGCATACAATCCAGATTCTAGAAGATATGCTATGAGCATGTGTAATTGATTTCAAAGGATCATGGGACGAAAAGTTACCATTGATCGAGTTCGCTTATAACAATAGCTATCAGGCTACTATACAGATGTTACCTTATGAAGCACTGTATGGCAGAAAGTGTCGAACTCCTTTGTTTTGGAATGAAGTTGGAGAACGTAGTATTGTTGGTCCAGAATTTGTTGAAGAGACTTGCCGAGTGGTCGATATTATCGAGGAAAGAGTAAGAACAGCTCAGAACCGTCAGAAGCAATATGCAGATACTCGACGCAGAGATCTTGAGTTCATTGTAGGTGATAAAGTATTCTTGAAAGTATCACCTATGCGAGGATTGAAAAGGTTCGGGCAGAAAGGGAAACTGAGTCCAAGATATGTCGGACCGTATGAAATTCTATCTAAGCGTGGAAAAGTGGCTTATCAGTTAGCACTACCACCATCTATGTCAAGTGTGCATGACGTATTTCACATTTCCCTATTGAAGAAATATGTCAAGGATCCAACGCACGTTTTGACCGAAGACTTACCTGATTTGACCTTTGAAGTAACACCAACTGAAATCACTAGTCGAAAGGTTCAACGACTATGCAACCGAGATATCTATTATGTTAAGGTCACATGGAAAAGTAGAGACATGGAAGAAATTACTTGGGAAGAAGAAAATACTATGCGAAAGCAATACCCTCACTTATTTGATTCAGAAGGTACGTATAATTTCGAGGACAAAATTTTTATAAGTAGGGGGGAGTTGTAAGACCCGTGTCAATCTAACCCGGTCTTACCACCTTGAACCAGGTTTACCTATCTTGGTGAGTCAAATGGACCAAGGGCGTGAGGAAGATCGAGATCCCAGGTATCAAATTGACCCAAAAATACTTAATTTAAGGGGAGGGTCGCATACCCAGCTAAGCAGGGTCGGACCTCCCAAGGCAGAAAGTCAGACCCTCAATTTTGAAGGGAGGGTCGGACATCTTAAACCCTAGGGTCGACGGGATCATCGACCTTCCCATCGACCCTCGGTTACCGTAGGAAATAGAATTAGGAAATTACCTAATTTTCGATTGGGATTCTTTCCTAATCTCAAAGGGACTTATTTTAGGATGTTCCTACTCTATTTAAAGGACGTCCCTAAGCCTCTTTCACTCCTTTTACAACCCTAATTGAATTGAGAGAAAGAGAAGAGAAGGAGAAAAGGAAGAAGAGAAACAAGGAAAAGAATTTAGCCAAAAGAGAAGATTTGCAGAGAAGGAGTATTCTTCTCAGGTATGGATACTAATTCCATGAGTTTTTACAGACCTTAGGTTAGCTGTTGATGAGAGTGTGATCTCAGAGAAACCCAAACCATCAGCCCATGGTTAGGTTTTCATGGAAAATCATAGGAGAATGCATGAAAGCTATCTAGGTGGGTTATACATGGTTTCAGACCATGGAATGAATGTAGAATGGAAAGTAGGAGCAAGACATAGGATCCCAAGCACGAAGAATGGACTAAAAGAGGGAATTAGACCAAAGTGCACCGAGGGTCGCACCGAAGGTCGATGACCATCCAACCCTAGGTGATCCTGACCATCGACCCTCAGTGTTCGGGAAGTTTAGAGTTTGGGGAGGGTCGCACCCAGGGTCGATCATGACTCCGACCCTACCTCCGACCCTAAGTTGACAGAATGGTTTTTAAATTGAGAATTAATTCTAATTAAATTCTATGGACTTTGTTAGGTCTTCTAGCAATATAATAATAATATAAAGGTGATTCTAAAGCTTAGAAAAGTATCTATTAGCAAGCTAAGGTGAGGAAATAGAACTCTAAACTAATTGATTAATAACAACTATTTTCTATTTCTTGAGTCCAATGCCATGCTTGATTCTATGCGAATATGTTTGTAATGTGCATACAATATGTCATCCAATATTTCTATTACTTGTTCATGCATATTTACTTTATTGTTTATAACATGATGATGATGATGATGATGATGATGATAGGAATAGACATGTAATTGTATGTGTGTGGTTGGTGTACTTGATGCGAGTGAGTATCAGGGGAGGTGTGATGAGAACGTCAATAAACGTTAACCTTTGGCGGGTCTCAGCACTTTAGCTCTATCTCAAACTCAAGTCTTGTGCATTAGCATTGTCGTATCGCCATTACTTTAGCAGAACTATTATGTCGTAGAGTTTTAGGGGAGGTGGTCTCGGTTCTTGTAGTCTCTGACTCTATCGGGGGGCCTTAGCTCTATCTCTATTGACATTTTGAGGGATGCTGGGGTGAGGCCTTGGATACACTTTTTGGCATTAGGATTGGTTAGTTGCGAGCCCAGTTTGCAAGCCCTCGCTAACAGGGGCTTACGTGTTGGTATGGTATTATATAGCAATAAATGTTAACCTTTGTTGTATAATGTCATGATTAGGGTGGATGGGGACGACGATAAACGTTAACCTTCGGGCAGACTTCCACACCCTGTGTATAGAGGCGGGGTCAATAAAAGTTAACCTTTGACCACCCAACCTTTCTATTGTGCATTGCAAACTAAAAACCATACCAAAGATATGAATTGATTGCATGCATATGTAATGTTGCATTGTTTTGTCTACTCACTGAGCCGTGATGTGTGCTCACCCCCTCGACGTCGAATAATTTTTAGTTGATGATGCAGGTTATACAGTTGAAGAATACATGAATGCTCCAGCGTACGAGAACGTGGCGGCAATGGAAGCTGAAGCTGAAGTAGATACACATGACTCGTCTTGCGAGTGCAACTCATGTGTATTCGACTAGATTTTCTTAGTTTTCTTTATTTGGATTTAATAAAGACATGTATTTGATAATTAATTATGTCTCAGTTGATACAGAATAATTTTTCTATTTAATATTACTATCAGAGTAGATCCTTAGTTCATTTTATTATAAGATTTTCGCTATTGTGTATTTACTCTGATTATGATTATGGATGTGTGTAAGTTTGGATAACGCGGGGATAGCCTACTTGAGATCCTGGTTGAACCGTTGGTTTGCTAGCGGTTCATCACACCATTTTGAACAATGCGGAATTGGGGTGTGAAAGTCACCATCATAAAGTTTCTTTCCATTTCATCGATCCAGTGGGCTGGCCACAGAGGATCCGACTGCTTACCAGTGAATTCCCTTAGCTTCATTTTCAAAAAATACTCGATCAGTCTGGAGTGATCAAGTTGATACTGTGCGTAAGCTTCATACATGAGCGGTTGGTACTGATAACTACCTTGGTTGTACCCTCCTTGAGGTGCTTCAAGATTCTACACTTGAGCTTGCACAACTAGTGTTTGCATGCTTGGGGTATTGTGTTGCTACCCCCATATACGGTACTAGCTTGCCCTGCAGGTTGAGGTGTTGTGTTTGCAATTGGGGAAGCAGTTCCCATAGCAGCTTGCATGTTGGCTTGCATTTATTGTATATGCTGCACTTGTTGTGCCAAATTCATCACTACAATTGCCAAGTTTGTAGGTGGTGTAGGTAAGTTGGTTGGGTTGTCTTGGATATGAACATCTTGAGACACAGCATTTTGATTCCCAACATTTCCTTCATGTCCTTCCTAACCTTCGTTGTCATTGGCTTTCATAAGTGGTGGAGGTGGGTTTGCATTCTATCTCCTTTTGCTAACTCTACGCCCAACCATTTAAACTTGTGAGTAAAATGGTATTGGAAAAGCTACACCTGTAAGACAATACAGAATGGTAGTATTGGGTTAGTCTCATAATAGGAGGCTAGAGAAGAAACAAAATTAAGAGGCAATAGTTCTAACAGAATCAAAAGCAAACAACAATTAGTCATACGGTCGATGGCCTACAGTCGCATGTTGTGCGACCATAGGTTCGACCATCAGAATCCTGGCAACTTCCCGAGACCCTATGGTCTATCATATGGTCGATGACACGGTCGATCATTTTGGTCGAATTGTGCGACCGTATGATTCAAAATTAATTTTAAAACCCATTTTTTTGAGATTTCCCTCTCATTTCTCCTTCTTTCTCCTATGGTCTCAAATCAGTTGACACCACTGGGTTGCTACAATGTCAACCATACGAGCTTGATGATTTTTTCATCGATCGACGATCTATATTCCATTCCTTGAGGTATGTTCTCTATTCTTTCCTCCTCTTTAAGCTTTCATACCTAGATTTTTCTCTATATATAGAGCTTTCCTCAAATTAACATTTACTTGATCGTAAAAATTTGATTTTTATTGGGGGCTATTGCTATTGGCTACCCAACGGATGAAAGCCCTAGGAAAAAATTCGAGTTTCTTCGATGGGTTTGGCAAGAATGCAAAAAATCTCAATTTTGACATAGAATTTGGGGGTTTTCCTCTAGTTTCAAAATTTCCTCAAATTTAATCTATTTAATTGCAATTGTAGATTGAACAACCCTTGCAGGATGGTTTGGGACCCATGTAAGTCCTCCTGCCCAATGTTTGGGTGAAATTGTGGCTTTTTCCCAATTTACGTTGTTATGCTGTCCAATTTTACAATTTTTTAACTTATGTTCTTATTCTCTTCTCTTTTGCAGTTATCATGGTTCGCACCAAGGTTCCCCGAGTTCATGACCCTAATCACTTCAGGCCCGTCGAAGCAAAAGTACAATATCGAAGGTTTGATCGAATGAAAGTGGAAGGGGGTCGATTTGTGAACTTAGCCCACTTAGCCCTTTTTGATGTGGAGAGGCATTTCGTGATATGGACTGGCTTCTAGTGATCCTGTATGAGGCTTGCACTTGCCAAGATTTAGTGAAGCAGTTCTACTGTCACCTATAGGTAGAGGGTGACCTAGAGGCTGTGGATAGGGGTAGAGAGCTTTGGATCACCAGTTGGGTGAAAGGGGTTCCTATCTCTTTCAACTGTCAGGAGTTGGCTGATCTCCTAGGCATTTTCAATGATGGACAGTTGGTCTATTGTGCACCAAGGGAGCCCCAGTTCTTGTCTACAAAGGTGCATGCAGAGATATGTAACCAGATTCTTCGGGACGACTGCTGGGAGATGAAGGCTATTAACCTACGTCCTGAGCCATGGGTGTATTGTAAGATCATTCAGCATGATCTGATTCCTCAAGGTGGTCACTACGACATGGTCTCGTAGTTGACTTAGTACCTAGTGTACTGTATATGCACTAGGCAGCCGGTTTGTCTCCCTTATAACATCATCCAGACTATGCACAGATCTACATTGTCTGATTCGAGAGGTAACATACCCTATGGATGATTGATCTCCACTCTGCTCTCTAGTTTATAGGTGAACTTAGAGGATGAGAGGATTTATGAGGACACCTTCTCAGTTAACCTTGATTGGGAGGCCATCAGTAGGATGGGCATGAGAGATATACAGGTCAGTGATGACGAGATGAATACTATGAGATGTCCTCTCACTCGGGCAGCTGCAACAGATGCAGAGGCTGTGGCTGCGGCAGTAGTAGAGGCACATGAGAGCAATGATGAAGAGGATGATGATCGGATGTACATGGATGTAGATGCCATACCCCTCCATTACCACAACGTTCTACTGGAGCCAGCCCTTCTCAGACTTCTCACTCTGGTGGTTCTTCGCTCCCACCATCAGATGACATAATGGTGCTACTTTCTGAGATTTGCGAGGCTCAGCATGTTACGGATCAGAGGGTAGGAGAGATCCTAGATGCTCAGCGCTCTACAAACCAGCGGGTAGCGGATCTGGCAGCTAGTCTTCGAGCGACCCAGACTCAGGTAGCCTGGCTTACGAGAGTATATGCTGAGGACTATGATAGAGACCATGAGGCACCTCCTCCTCTAGCACCCCAGCTCCATGATTGTCATTTATATTGCAGAGTAACTGTCCGGCTTGTGGACCGTACTCTGGTTCAGATATTTTATCTTGTTCTTCATTTATATATATATAATTTGTTTCTCATTTACATATGTGTATTATTCTCTTTCTTAGTTTATGTCTCAAACAACACATATGCTTATGATGTGTTTGTATTACAGTTTTTAATTTATCCTAACTCAGTTCATGACTCATATGGAAGTAGTTAGGTTAATGGGTAAAACCTGAGAGAGTTCTGATACCAAGTTATCACACCCTAATTATGGACTAACTAGAATCGTGTGATGAACCAAAAATAAACCAACGATTCAACCAGGATCTCTGTTAGGTAGTACCCACCATATCAACCATACACACATTCCATAGTAATAATTAGAGATAATAAACAAATAAATGAAAGTCTTTATAAATAATGAACTGAGTATCTAACAGTGATAAATAAATATTTAATCCAGTTATCTCCAAGTAAATTAAGACATAAAATAAAATAATTAATTACATGTCCTTTAACCAAAATATAACTAAACTAATTAAAGATGCATTGATTGCACTCGCATGAAAGATCATGCACATCTTCAACAACTTCTACATCCATAGCCGCTATGTGTCTATATGTTGGCGCATTCACGTACTCTTCTACAGTAAGACCTACATCATCAAATAAAAATATTCGACATCGAAGGGGTGAGCACACATCACGGCTCAGTGAACAAACAAAACAATGTAACAAACATATGCATGTATTTAATTCATATCTTTGGTCTAGTTCTTATGTTTGTAATATGGTATAGAAAGGATTGGCGGCCACCGCACCTCTATACACGAGTGTGTGAATCCACCCAATGGATCCAACACCATTGTCATCCCATATGCACCCACCATGGAATAGAGATAGAGCTAAAGTGTCCATATCAAATACGGCCAACACTTCCCCCGATGCCCTACCCATACCAACACGTAAGCCCTTATTGGCGATGGCTTCCAAACTGGACTCGCAACTAACCAATCCTAAATGTCATCCAGTGTATCCAAGGCCTCACCCCAGCATCCCTCAATATTTCCATAGAGATAGAGCTAAGGCCCCCTGACAGAGTCAGAGACCACAAGGTCCGAGACCACCTCCCCTGATGCCCTATGACGTAATAGTTTTACTAAGGTAATGGCGATACGATGATGTCAGTGGGCAAGACTTGAATAGAGATAGAGCTAGAGTCTGGTGACCAGGTCAAAAACTAGAATTCCATGTCCTCCCCCTAATGCTCCACTCGCATCCAACACACTAACCACACACACACAGTCACATGCCTATTCCTAGCATCACCAATCAACATGGTAGCAAATAGACAAAAGTAAATATGCATGAGTAGTAATAATAGTAATATTGGATGACATGTGAGATGCACATTACAAGCATACAAGCATAGAATCAATCATGGCATTAGACTCAATAAAATAATAATTTATTATTATCCAATTAGTTTAGGTCTTATTCCTTTACCTGTTAGCAAAACTTGATCTCATTCCAAACCTTGTAATTCTCTTTGAATCAATTTAATGACTTAAAAGTTATATAAATTTAAGTTAGGATTCTGTGTAATGTGTTACAATAGTCGAAAATCAAAACAGATCATTGATAGGTGTCTGATAGACCCTATGGTCGCATGCTGTGTCGACCTTACTACGTACGGTCGATACCCTACGGTCACACTATATGCGACCATACCCTGCGACCATATGGTTTTTGAATTCTTCCCGAATGCCTATGGTCGATACTTTAATCATGCTATGGTCATGCTATGGTAGATCGTAACTGTGACCTTACGATTTCTGATCACAGACTACATTCAATCCGAGTTCTTCTTAGGTTGACTCCTCGACTTTTCTCTTGGGTTCATACTAAGGTTATCCTATGGTCATCCTTAGTAGTTTCTCATCAACCATTATCACCAAACTCATCCTTCATGGTTATCCTTGGGATTTACTCAAGGAATCACATGGATTATAATAGGCTGACATCTCCAATCCTCCATAGAAATCTTATTCCATAGAATTTACATCTTTAGAGATTAGGTTCATACCTTTACCTATGGTAGATAATTAAAATCTTCTCAGCAACACCTTCTCCTTTACCTTCTCTCCTTCTCCTTCTCTTCCTTCTCTTCCTCTAGGGTTTACTAATGTCCTAAAAGAGTGAAAAAGGTTGAGGGACGTCCTTTATATGGAGAAAAACTCTCCATATAGAGTTCTCTAATAATAGGAAAAAGACCCTCTTCAAATTAGGAAAATTTCCAAATTCGAGTCTCATTTGAGGTCCTACGGTCAAACATACGGTTGCAGAACCCGTCCATCATAGGGTCGAAAACATCGACCGTAGGGTCATTGGTCTATGATCCTTATTCCTTACTATATGGTCGACCATACCTACCTAGGTATTTGACCATACGCATACTTTTAGTGTTTTTAACTCAATTCTCATACCTGGTTTTGTGGTTTACCTTCACATGATTGGTCCACTCGATCTCGCAATGATGGGAAGACCTGGCACGATACGGTTGATCCTGGTTAGTGGAGTGCAAGTCTTACAAAACTGATTGCGTGGTTACTACTCCCCCACACAGCAGGGGAGTAATCTTTCTCCCTTAAGAAAAGAAGAGGAAGAAAAGAATGAAGTGAATAAAGAATTGAAAAAAATTATCACTAGTTGTCATATTTATTATTATTAGGGACATATATGTTTAGAATTGGTTGGTCATGATCGGACTACAACCTTGCACTGTGAGCGATTGATTATTAATCGTTTCGGGCCTAAGGCCGACACATTTAATAATCATCGATTGGTTCAAATTGGATTACTTTTGGGATTCTTAGATTAACAATCCTATCTTGTAGATGAGGTTGGACTATGCCTTTTTTTTATGTAGTTTGTTTTTTCAATTTATTATTCTATCTTAATGTTTTCATGTACATTGGCTCACGGATGCCCGACATGTATCACAAAGACAATTAATTTGACACCCAAGGGCAAGTCTGTCCAATCAGTTACTGAAAACATACAAGCCACCATTATCGCATCGTAGGCAATGTAACCAACCTCACCACTTACACCATTATTCAGCCGTTCATAGATGACTGTTCCAATAATGAAAGTAACCGATTGAAACCACCCAAGAAACGGTCGAAAACAAATTGATTGTTATCAGATTTCTAATATCTGAAACCTACTCACTCTCTTTCTATGGCTACCCATCTATATTGATTGTTATCGCTTAAATCTGACTTAAGCATCAGAGTGGTTTCCCCGAACCCCGAGTTTCGTCACTCGTGCAGTCACTCCTTTTATCATTTGCAACCTAAGTCCCACCTTAGAAGATTTATTCGGATTCTTACCGCAACAAATACTATTTATATATTCATTTTTTCTTCTCAAGAAATATATTTTCATCACCGAAAAGAAAATATTTAGCTAAGAGTTACACATGGATTTTATTTGATGGCTTATACTGCATGAAGGAAATTCATTTGAATTGAAGGTATAGAGTTGAGATAGGTCACAAAATTTAACTCTCAGACTATGCATCGCATGAAAACTTTATGATAATGTTTAAACAGTTAACTACATTATTACATAATAATTATTCCTCCCAGACCTTGACAAACTATTCTGGAGCTATTATATTTTTTCTGCAAGATCCATATAATACTTTTTCAACCATCCATCAATTATTTTGATCTCTGTATTTCTCTGCATGATTAACCACTTCGGATCATTTGGAAATGAATTAGCTATATCCAAGCAATGAGATCCTGCACAAACAACTTACATAAATATACTAAAGATATAAAAGGTACCCCTATATGTCAAAATGACTCCATATAATAACTTATATATCTTTTGCCCAAAACTTATAACCTAACCATACAAACTTTCAAGTTTGTTTCTTGTCTCAAGGATGAGATGTGGTGGGAACATGTGATGGAACCCCAACGCATGGTGGTAACCTCCCATCACAAATGGGATAGGATGGGATGGGATGAGATAGTCCCCAAAGGTGTGTGGGCTAAGAGATTACCATGTGGGAAGGGGATGCAGGCTTGGGATGAGATGGTTACATTAAGGGTGTCAAAAATGAAACCAAATCACGTATTGAAATCAAACTAAACCATTTAAACCAAAATCGTAAAATCGATTATTAAACGGTTCGATTATAGTTTAAAAAAAAAATGAAACTGTTTAGTTATGTTTCAATTCTGATTTAAAAAATAAAACCTCAACTGACTATTTGGAACCATTAAAACTAATTAAATCTTTACTTTAATCCCTTAATGATAAATGTTTATGTATGTATAAATAAAATTTATTTTAATACTTTCTACATGGCATACTTATAAATCATAAGTCCACCTTCATATTTGATCAATATTATTTTAATATTACCTTTGGCTTTCCTCTGCTTTGTTCCTAATTCGCTTCTCCTCTCTCTCCCCTTAATGAACCCATTTAAATAACAAAAAAATCAAAACCAATTAATATAGGTTTTAGTAAACATTTTGAAACCATTTAATAAAGGGTAATTGACTTATACCTCCCCTATAGTTTAGACCTATTTCATATACCCCCAAAACTTTTTGAATCGAACAACTTACCACCTGATTCAACCGGTTTTTAATAAAAAAAAAAGAAGGTAAATATACTATTTTTACCCTTTAGAACCCTTTTACGTGTTTGTTGAAATGTCAAAATTACCCTTTCCTTTCTTATTTACAAAGAAAACAAAGAGTCATTATTATGTTGCTCTTCCTTCTCCTGACTCAATCTCTTCTCTTCGTCATTTTCCAGAACCTTCCTGATGAATGGTTTCTGCAACCTCTGGTTTTCTTTCATTTTTAGTTCAATAATCTCAAATAATAATTACCTATAGAAAATTTCCCAGTTAAAGCAAGAATTCTAAAATCTATGATTGGAATTTCAGAATCTCAAAATCAAAATTGACAGTTGCATATAGCAGATAGTTCTGAGACCTAAACTTCATCAAAGACATGATTGGATACAAACAAAACGACGAAGGTGACAAATCATTCGATCATTCTTAGGGTTTCTCATAACCTGTTTTCTACACATTCATGAATCTTAATTTGACACTCCATCTGTTAAAATTATCGAAGTCATCATCGTCAGAGCAAGCTCGCTGGTTTAGCTACTGCAACTTAGTTGAAGTCGGAGAACATCAACTTCATCCTTCTGGAAGCTTCGGTCTGCCAGCAGTTGTGTCCGAACCAACGTAGTTATGGGCATTTACTGGTCCGAGGGTTTCAGATCTTACCCGTGTAAGATTGCAGAGTCCAAAATGGAAATGGGAAGATGAACAAAGCAAACACAAAAATCAAAGCCGGAAATTCAAAACCCGCCAAATCTTCTCTGTAAACTCAAGGATCAAATCTCTTGCCAGAACTCCTTAAACTGCTTCTCTTTCACTCGGGAAGAACTTCTTGAACTACTTTCAGTCGTCTTACCTCTCTTTCAGTCGGGAGGAACTTCTTTAACTTCTCTTTCCCTAAAGGACGATAGTAAGGGTTTGATGGAGGGACGATAGTGAGGGTTTAGGGAGAAAACGGGCACAGGGTTTTTAAACTTTTGAACTTACACTGGAGGGTATTTTGGTCATTATCTACTTATTACCTTGTACACATCATCATTAAACATGTGGTGTGGACTTATTTGTTTTAGTGGTATATGTGAAAGGGTAGTATGAGTCTTCTGATGGTCATATCTCAGTCGTCCGATCTCTGATTTGGGCGTATAAGATATCAAATTGAAGGTATTTTCAAATCCAAGCTTGCGAGACCAGTTGCAACTCGAGAGGAAGAAAGAAAAGTGTGATTTTAGGGCAAAAAATCTTCCGGTTCAAAAAGTTTTGGAGGTATATGTAATTGATGTAAATTACAGGGATGGTATGAGTCAATTACTCTTTAATAAATAATTCATTTTCAGTATTACTCATTACACATTGAATCCAAACTGAACCACATTATTAAACTGAGACCTCACCGATTAACACCCTTAGTTACCATCTGTCATCTATGATTATTTTTTAGCTTTTAACTAGTAAAAATGTGGAGTATATATAAGACATACCATTTTTTGTATGAATCGCAATTAGGCTCGGAGATAGGCTTTCCAGAACCCTATTGATGAGAAGACAAAAAGCCAAGTCAGATTACTGAATAGAGTCCTGTGGAGAGTACATGTATCTACGGATGCACATCGTCTCCTCCCAGTGATTCTGGGAGGACGCGGCAACCTATCTCGGATGGCTGCCACGTGGCTCTCAGTTGAATCCGAGACCCACGTCTGAGCCGACAACCCCTGTCGGCTCGGCTTGTCGGCTAGGTGTCGGCTCGGACGTGGGTCTTAGATTTACTGAAAGCCACGTGGCAGCCATCCAGGAGAGGTTGCCACTGTCCTCCCAGAGGTTCTGGGAGGACAGGATGCGGATCCATGTATCTACATAGGAACCAGCCAGCCTCATCACAGGTTATAAGTCATTACCCTCCACTGCTATATGGGTCTTTCAGTCCATTGGAGAATATGATGTTGCTTCCAAACCTCTTAAGAATCCGTTTAATATCCTTCAAATTTAAGCCACATGATCAGCATATTAATGGGTTATGATTGAAGTTATATAATAATTAAAGAAAATTATATAGCTAGTGATTACTGAGGAAAACTTACATAACCACCAAACTGAGTTGTGATCCAATGAGGACGAGGACTCACACCATACTTTCTCTTACATGATTTGATGAAGCCAGAGAGATTGAATGGTGCCGCTTGGAACATGGTGTTGTTGCTTCCATGGCCAATGGGCATTACCATCTCACTACATGTCTACATGAAAATAAACCATCAATAATTAAGGTTCTCTTTGGTATAGTTTATATATATGATTATGAATTATTTATTATAAGTCATTTATAATAATAAATTATGAGTCATAGATAATAACCGTTTGATATTACTAGATATAAAGAAATAATAATAGATTATCATAATAATGATAAATACATTTTAACCTTTTGTAGATTTTATATTATATTAATTTATTTTAAATATAAATAAATATCATAAATCATGCCAAACAACTATATATGTCATAATGTATTATATAATTAATTCTATAATACATACCAAAGAGAGTCTAAGATAATGTTAATGGTATAATCGAATTAATTTAACTTTGTTTGCTGTTGATGATGCAGGTTGTAACTACGTGATGGGTTGGCTTTGCATTCTATGGCAAAAAATGGGAAGATTTAGTCCCACAATGTTGTTTATCAGGTAGTTTACTTTTGACCCTGGGTAGGGCCTCTGCAATCCAAAGCTTGGACTTTTGGGGTGAACGGGTAACAGAATGGGGAGTCCATGCATTTAGCGGTATCAAAATTGGGTCTTTAACTAAAAATCAAAAGTGAACCAGCTCGATTTGTCCCAAACTAAATGGAACCAAAATTTATTGGGCTGTGATTTGATAAGCCCCATTGAAACCGAATCAGCCTGATAAGAGTCCATTAAGACAACCATTTATTGCATAAACATGTAGGAAACCAACACCAAAACCAGACCAACCTAATAATGGCTCGATAAAATTTATTAAGCCAACTTGTTACTACATATACATATAGACTCCATTTGTTTTGACACGGAACACGTTATATGTAAAAAAAAAAAAAAATTCAATGTTTATTTCCATGAGATAAAATATAGTGATCTCTAAGGGGATGGAAAAGGAACTTCGTCTTTCTTTTACCTATTGGAAAGAGACATTGAAATTTTTTTTCATATAAAATGTTACACATAAAATTTTACGTCAGAAACGGAGCTATAGAAAATTCAAACGATCCAATATTGGATCGATAAAAGCTCAGTAAGCCAACCCAATAAAAACCCAAAACCAAATTGGACCGAAACAGGACCAAAACCAAAAAAACAACTTATTGGACTATAATTAGGCTAGAGTATACCACCTAAACTAAATCCACCCAGATCGAAATCATTGACACCCCTACGAGTGCATGATCTTGAGATGAAATTAAATCCTATAAAATAAAAGGAAAGGAAGAAATACCTGCCAACTCCAACCCACAAGTGTTTCAGATGGATAGTTGTATATATTTGTATCATAGCATGAACTGTTTCCTCTATAACCAACTAGACCTGCAAATGCCCGACTTAGAATATCGGTTTCTTTGGGTGTTTCATCCATTGCTTTGCAAATCATGGAAACTGGATAGTTCGGAGGACTATTGTACTGTGCAGCTGACGAATATGTAGAGTCCAAGTAGTCCTTCAGATCAAAAGACTTGTTCAAAGGGCTATAACAAAGAATAGAAACAAACATAAATTATTTATATTTAGCATTATTGAACTTTAAACCCATGGTTTTATTTGATGGTATCAGAATGGGTATCGATCATTTTGAAAACTAACAGAGGATTGGTATTAGGTATCATATCAGGACCGCCCATTGCCCTAATCTAGATACCTAAAACCATGCTTGAACTATTTTTTTTCCTTTTAGAAATAAGAGATGAATCCTCTCTGGAATCCCATCACCGTTCATGTCCAATGGATTCTATACTACGACGATAGTGATAAGATCCCATGGAGAGTTACGTATACATGCTCGTGATCCGAAAAGAGAGTTTAGTTACATACTAGCAAGTCTTGAACTTTTGGCTAAGGTATGTGAGACCATTGGGTTGGGAGGCAACAGCATCAATTTTGGACCACACTTTTTGTATGGTTCTGTAGCAATCCTCACTAGCTTCCTGAACCAACGGATGACACCCTTAAATTTAGTGTTCTTTTTAATTAATTAAGGATTGAAACTAATCTAAAGAAATTTTTTCTAATATAATTACTCTGAAATCCTTAGTAACAATAGAGTAATATCCATCTTCAGGAGTAATGTGATCAAAGTAGAGAATCGGCGCCGATGATGCAAGTGCTCCGAAGGCGACATGAGGGTATTTTAGTCGAAACCATGATGCAAGCACTGAATAAAACAAATTAAGAATGTTAGAAAGAAAAAATCTTGTTGTAATCAAGATTGGTAAAAAAAACTGTAATCTTACTAAACAAAAATGTACCATAATTCATTGTAAAATTTAATTGTAAAACTATTTTTTACGAGTTTCGAGAATAAAAATAAAAAAAATAAAAAGATCTAGGGGAAAAGACAGTTACCCCCCCTGTACTATGCCTAAAAGACAATTGCCCCCTAAAGTTTTAAGAAAAGACAAATGCCTCCCCTAGAAACACTACTAAAATACAAATAGACCCACACCGTTAGGAATATTCCATTAGATACTAACGGTGGGAGGCCAATTTTTCCTTAAAGACCAAATTAACCGTTTAGAGAGGTGAACTACCTATTTTACCCTTACTCAAATAGGGTTACTATTTGCTGCAACCACAGTCGAGCCTTGCCAATCGAACTACTCATAGCTGAGAGCCTTCCAAACCCTTGAAGCACATTCGACATTAGAGATCTCCGCTGCTACAAGTCTTTGAAATTTCGATGGACCTGAGAATCCAGTCATTCATGGTCATCATGGAGGAGCAGCAACAAGAAACCAAAGCTTGATCGACAGAAGAGCGAGGTAACAAGGAACATGTTGTTTGGAAAGTACGAGATGGGGAGATTATTAGGGCAAGGCACTTTCGCCAAGGTCTATTATGGTAAGCAACTCAAAACCAGTGAAAGTGTCACTATTAAAGTACTCAATAAAGATCAGGTACAAAAGGAAGGTCTCATGGAGCAGATCAAGTGTGAGATCTTTGTAATGGGTTTGGTTCGAAACCCGAACGTTGTGGAACTCAAAGAAATAATGGCTACCAAGGGTAAGATATCTACATCATGGAGTATGTCCGAGGCGACGAGCTATTCCCGAAAGTTGCTAAAGGGAAGGTTAAAGATGTTAGGAATAAAGAGCGCACACAAGAAGAAAACACAAGAAGAAATTTACCGTGGTTAAACACCCCATCGTGGGATGCCTATGTCCACACCAGTGAAAGATAGATATCTTCATTCCCAAGAAAAGTCTACAAATCTCCACCTAATAGGCTATCTCCTCTGTTAACCTTTCAGCCATACCTAGGGTTTTTCCCACAGAGACAATATATAGGGATCCCTAAAATCCTAATCCCCACATAATTACAAGTTTACACCCGTAAATGTAATATACCCAAACCCTAACACAAGTAATACCCTTATAACTATGTGGACCCCATAGAATATAAGACACCAAACCCAACAAATCTCTACCTGGCTTAAATTTTGCAAGCCACCTTAAAGAAGAATCCGTCGATGTTGATTCTGTAATCCCATCTCTACCAAACCGCTACACCCAAACGGGCATAACCCACACCCTGTATTTGTGTCCCGTATAGATCACCGTCATACAATGTGATGTAACTTCATCTCTTCCACTGCTGTAGCATCACTGAAAAGATCACCGTCACTCACAGTCTTCCTGCAACTCTAGTTGCACTTGGAACCCGAGCCTCTCACCTCTGCACCTCTAATGCAGACATAGAGAACTGACTCCTCATCTAAGTCCTCTGTAACTCCCATTGTACTTGGAACCCGAGCCTCTTAACTCTACACCTCCAATGCAGACCTAGAGATCCGACTCCTTGTCCCAACCCGTCAGTCCTACTTTGCCCCACGGTGCAGCATCAACTGGCCATTATGCTCATCGTGCCAGGATTTCAACCCACAATCAGATCTAAGGGAAAACCTCCTCGATCCGAACAGATTCTCTAATAGCTGCCATCACCCCATCAATTAGATCAAGGTCTCCCAGCCATCACTGACCATGCTCGACTGCACCTAGACCCACATGCAATACCGCCTGGTGCAGTCGCTCCATCTCCCAACAGCCATCACAGATGCCTCAACAGTTTTCATAGTTGCCTCCCCTATACCGGAACCACTAGATCTCCCCTGGTTCTCCATCAATAGAACCCCCCTGTCCATTCTCGATCTAAGAGATTCTGATTTCCCTCCCATTCTAAGGCCAATGAAACCTACAGGGATTGTCCATCGATTAAAGTAACTATTTTGCAAACTCCTTCCAGCCAACACCAATCGACGTTTCCTCATTGACTGACACATCGTAGCGAGAGCCGCCAGGCCCTCATCATTAGCTAGCATCCTCTCAGTGATCTATTTTCTTATTATCTGCCTGGGTTTAGAGGCTTGTCGACGATTCTCTATTAAACCTAGTACAAGTCAACCTTCAATAGAATCCACTTACAAGACTGAGACTTCTTTTGATTTTAAATTTTTTTTCTTCTTCTTCTTCATGCTTTCCACACACCTCCCTCCTCTCAGAACACTGATCGATCTGCCAAACCTTAGCTTTGATACCACTTGTTAGGAATGAAGAGCGCAAATAAGAAGAAAACACACAAAGAAATTTACCATAGTTCAACACCCCATCTTGAGATACCTACGTCCACAAAAGAGAAATATAGATTTCTTCATTTTCAAGAAAAGTCTACAAATCTTCACCTAATAGGTTTATCTCCTCTGTCAACCTTTCAGCCTTACCTAGGATTTTCTTCACAGAGACAATATATAGGGATCCCTAAAAATCCTAATCCCCACACAATTATAAATTTACTTCTATACATGTAATAGACCCTAACCCTAATACAAATACTACCCTTATAACTATGTAGACTCCACAGAATACAAGACACCAAACCCAACAAAACAAGACATCACTTGAAAGTATTTTCAGCAATTGATCAGTGCAATCGATTACTGCCATAGTAGAGGTGTCTCTTATCATGATCTTAAACCAGAGAATCTCCTTCTCGATGAAAACAAAAATCTCAAGGTCCCTGATTTTGGGCTTTCTATGTTACCTGAGCAGCTCCGTCATGATGGTATGCTTTACACTCAATGTGGAACTCCTACTTATGTTGTTCCAAAGGTTTTGAGAAAGAGGGGCAACGATGGATCCAAAGCTGATATCTGGTCTTGTGGAGTCATTCTATATGTTCTTCTCGCTCGATTTCTTCCTTTTCAGGATGAAAACATAATGAAGATGTATTGAAAGGTATTCAGAGCAAATTACGAGTTTCCTCCATGGTTCTCAGCTGGGATCAGGAGGTTGATTTCAAAGCTCCTGGTGACAAATCCAGAGAAGCGAATCACGATTCCAAATATAATGCAAACTCCCTGGTTCAAGAAAGGGTTTTCTAGGAAAAATCCATTGTCTATTGAAGAACAGTCGCCTGAGAAATGGATTCCGTCGCCTTCTCCAGAGGGACTTGTTATTAAGGAGAAGAGGAAGATGAGAATAGGGTTTATTTTAGTTGGGATAGAAGGGTTATATTAGTCTTTTAACATTAATGGGATTTTAAAGTAGGGATAAGACGTTGAAGGTAGAGTTGCCCACAAAAAATATCACTTTAACACCACTAAAAATTGGGGATGTTTGTCTTTTTTTGAAACTTTAGGGGGCAATTATCTTTTAGGTATAGTACAGGGGTGGTAATTGTCTTTTTCCCAAAGATCTATTAAGTGTTAAACAAGAAATTACATGTATATGGTATGGGTATTTAATATCATACTTCCACCATAGGATCCTCCAACAACAATAACAGGGCTGGCTTCTGCAGACAAATTTTTCTTCAAATCTATAATCACCTCAGCATAATCGGCTAGAGCTTGGGAAGAGCTGAAATACCCAAGCGTGCTAGCGTTTTGAAATGCTTCTTTCCTTGACCCATACGGGACTGATTGTCCATAGTAACGGTGCTGTAAAAAATAAAACTTATCCATTTGTTTCTTAAGGAAAATTTTCATGTAAAATATCATTTGCACTTAAAATTGTACAATGAAATAATCATTTCCCTTACCTCTATATACACTATAAGAGCCTTGAATCGAGCAGCATTATCATTGAAGAAACCGACCCCACCAAGATCAAAATCTAAATTCGACTCCTCGCCTAGATACACAAAGATTGGAGCACTAGAATTCGCACCACCCCAGTACTTACAATTGATCACATATCTTTGTTGAAAGGTTGTATAGCTTTCAGGTCTATAATTGAAATGGTCCAGCGTTTGTGTGTAGAAAAATGTCTGCAAATCATCGGAACTAGAAGAAGGTTTGATGTCAGCGATAGTTTCGATGAGGCCGCCATGGTTCTTTACCCTTGTTCTATCAACCACACCGAGCCTAGGTGTATTCAATCTTCCTGTTGCAGAAACAAATGTTATGAAAAGCATTAAGAACAGCCATGAAAGAAAAAATACTAGATGAGGAGGAGTTTTCATGATGATGTGTTGAGGTAAGAAGCATGAAGGAGAATTTAGAATAGAGAAAAACAAATCACCTTTTCATAGTCATACCAAGTGTAAGAATTTAGAATAGTGAATCTGTGGAGTGATTTAAGGAGATAAATTTATGGAGTGATTTAAGGAGATAGATTTGGGGAGTGATTTAAGGAAATAAATCATAAGAGTTTGAAATTACAAAATTTAAAATACAAACTTTAAATCGACATGGGAACTGTTATCCAACACTTATTACGGGATAATTAGATGATTTTGTCTAAGTTTTTTTGGATTGTATTTTTTTAATATATAAATTTGTATTTATATGTTATATATTTTATTCATTGAATGATGTTGATGTGTTTTGCATAGTGAATCTATGTCCGTATTTTTACTCCAAAATCTACTGTATTAAGCACGTATTAAACACGTACACTCTCTTTTTTTAAAACAGATTATTAGTCCCTGTATTGAAGTTTGTCTTTGTCTAAGAAAAACTGAGAAAAAATGGTTCTTACTGTTCTATTCCTCTCTTTTCCTTTTATACAGAAGATAGGCAGATAATGACAATGATACTAAAAACTTTGTAACAACTTTCCTACCATTATAACAACCTAACCATCTTGCCACGTATGTATCCACAGTACGTACAACCCGTTATCCTTCCACATGTTTTTTCATTCTTCGCTTTGAGTTTGGATCACCTGCATGTATATGTATTCTCCATGGGATCACATCACCATTGATGTATGATGTGGGATCTACCTCTAGAGTGTGGGACCCACTAGATATGGACAGTGATGAAATCACATAGAGGATACAAATACATGTAGGTGAACTATTCTCCTTTGCTACCCCTTATGTAATTACACGTAATCCCTCAACGCATGCGGTTTCTTCCTGTCTCGACTACTATATCGTAATGGTATCAGCTCCTCATTAACAGTAGGTATCACATCGTGTATCGTATCAATATCTAAATCATTGGAAGTAGTGGAAGACTCTGGTGCCATGGACCACATGATTGGTAACCATGGCTTATTTCATTAATACTTTTCTACATCTAAAATTAATATTGTTTGTGTGGCAGATCAGACTCTCTCCTCTGTATCAAGGAAAAGTTCCATTTAGTGCACTCATTCTTTAGCTTTGTAGTCTGTTCTTCATGTCCCAAAATTCTCTATTAATCTTATGTCTATCAGTAGCATTACATCTGCTTTAAACTACAAAGTTACATTTTCTACTTCTTATTGTCTATTTCAGGATCTGGAAATAGAGAGGATGATTGGATGTAGTAGGATGCAAGGTGGTTTGTATTTGCTTGAGGAAGGCATCCCTAAGTCAGTTTCAGCTCACCTAAGCCCAGTATGTCACCTTTATTCGGCATCTTCTGATCTTCAACAGTGGCGCTAGCAACTCGGGCATCTGTGTTTTAGAGTTTTAGCTAGTTTTTTCCTTCTTTGGCTAATAAATGTAAACAAGATGAGTTTTTTTTTGTGAAGCTTATATTCTGGCCTAGCAAACTCAGTCTTCATATAGTCCTTCATTTCAACACAGTAGCACTCATTTTCATTTAGTTCATTCTGAAGTTTGGGGACTAGCCAGAACTAATTCCAGTTCTGATCACCACTGGTCTGTTACATTTATAAATTGTAATTTTAAAACCACTTGGGTATACTTATTGCATAACAAGAGTGAAGTTTTTAATTTTTTTCCCAGTTTCACCAAATGATCAAGACTCAATTTCAAGCTTCTCTAAATATTCTCTATAATGACGACAGCAGAGAATACATTAAGGGTGAATTTCAATGTTATTTAGCGAATAATGGTATTGTGTACCAGACCAATTGTGTTGGTACTACTGCATAGAATGGAGTGGCCGAAAGGAAGAATTGCCATCTACTTGAAGTAGCTCGGGCCTTGATGTTTGCCCACAATGTGCCACCACAATATTGGAGTGATGCCGTCTTTACTGCAGCCTACCTTATCAACTGCATCCCGACCCCAATCCTTGAATATCACTCCCCTTTAATCCTTGTTCTCAGTGATGACTCCCATATTACTCCTCCTAAGACCTTTGGCTAAATGTGCTATGTGCGCAACCATAGATCACCTAGAAAACTTCCGTTGTCCTTTCTTGGGATATTCTCAAACCCAGAAAGGATATAAATGTTATCACCCACCAACCCGCTGCACTTTCATCTCCATGGATGTAATCTTCTATGAGACCCTTTCCTACTACACAACGTTCCTGTCATGTTCACTGACATGTCATCTAATATTCTTGTTATTACTGCTCATGCATATTTATTTTTGTCTATTTATAATATGATGATGATGATGATGATGCTAAGAATAGGCATGTGATTGTGTGTGTGTGGTTAGTGTACTTGATGCGAGTGGAGCACCAGGGGGAGGACGTGACATTGTGGTTCATCCTGGTCACCAGACTCTAGCTTTACCTCTACTTAAGTCATGTTCACTGACATCGTCGTATCGCCATTACCTTAGCAGAACTATTACGTAGTAGGGCATCAGGGGAGGTGGTTTCGGACCATGTAGTCTTTGACTCTGTCGGGGGGCCTTAGCCCTATATTTATGGACGTATTGATGGATGCTGGGGTGAGGCCTTAGATACACTGGATGACATTTAAGATTGGTTAGTTGCAAACCCAGTTTGCAAGCCCTCGCCAATAGGAGCTTACGTGTTGGTCTGGAAGGACAAGGGAAGTGTTGGTGGTGTTTGATCCGGACACTTTAGTTCTATATCTATTCCATGATGGGTGCATGTGGGACGACAATGGTATTTGATCCATTGGGCGAATTCATACACTAGTTTATGGAGGTGCGATGGTCGTCAATCCTTTCTATAGCATATTGTAAACTTAAAAACCAGACCAAAGATATTGAATTGAATGCATGTATATGTTTGTTGCATTGTTTTGTTTACTCACTATGCCGTGATGTGTGCTCACCCCTTTCGACGTCGAATATTTTTAGTTGTTGATGCAGGCCCTACCGTTGAAGATTACATGAACACGCCGACATATGGATACGTAGCGACGATAGATGTTAGATGTGGAAGTTATGGAAGAGGCACATGATCCGTCGTGCCAGTGCAATTCATGTGTTTTCAATTAGTTTAGTTGTTTGGTTATCGAAACATATAATTGATTATTTATTTTATTTTATGTTTTGAGTTACTTTGGAGATAATTGGATAAATAATTATTCTATTACTGTTAGATACTTAGTTCATTAGAATTAAAGACTTCTGCTATTGTTTATTTACTTTGATTATACTTGTGGAATGTATCTGGTTTAATCGGATGGACACGGCCTATACGAGATCTTGGTTGAACCGTTGGTTTTCTTGACGATTCATCACACAACTGGTTAGACCAGATTTGGGGTGTGATAGCTTGGTATCAGAGCTCTCAGGCTCTGCTCCATTAAACCAAATTATTTTCACAATAGACGTAAACTGAGTTAAGATAAACTAAAAACCGTAATACGAACACACCATAAGCACCTGTGTTGTTTGAGAGATAAATTAAGAAAGAAAATAATGCATGAATATAAATGGGAAACAAATGGATATAGCTATATATAGACTTGAATATGAAATAACAAATGTACATCATAGGCCAGAGTATAGTCCATAACCCAGACAGTTACTCTGTAATACAACTAGAAAGAAAATGTACATATCATGGCACGGGAGGAGGAGATGCCTCTCGGTCTCACCCATGGTCCTCAGCATACACCTTCATGAGCCAGCTTACCTGTGCCTGGGTCCCTCGAAAACTCTTGGTGAGACTAGCCACCCGTCCATCAGTCTCGTGCTGAGCGTCTATGATCTCTCTTACCCAACGTTCTGTAGCACGCTGAGCATTGTGAATCTCACGTAATAAATCCGTCATGTCATATGATGGTGGGCGCGAAGGAGCAGCCGAATGAAAATCCCGAGAAGGGTCGGCTCCTGTAGAATGCAGTGGTGACGGAGGAGGTATAGCATCCACATCCATGTACATCAGATCATATCCTCCTCATCGTCACTCTCCAATGCCTTTGCTGCCACCTCTGCATCTGCTGCCGCCTCTGCATCTGCTGCCGCTACTCGAGTAAGGGGATGCACCATAGCGTTTCTCTCCTCGTCACTGACCTACGCATCTCACATCCCCATCTTACAGATGGTCTCCCAGTCTAGGACAGCTGAAAAGGTGTCCTCATGAATCCTCTCATGCACTAGGTCCACTTGTAGGCGAGTGAGCAGAGTAGTGATCAAGCGCCCATAGGGTAGGTTACCCACCAGACCAGGCATCGTGGCATGGTGCATGGTCCTGATGATGATATAAGGAAGGTAGATAGGCTGCCTAGTGCAAATGCAGTATATAAGGTACTGAGTCAACTGTGAAACTTTCTCATAGTGTCCACTCTGGGGAATCAGGTTGTGCTGAATGATCTTGCAGTACACCCGAGGCTCTGGATGTAGGTTAATTGCCTTTATCTTCCAGCGGTTGTCCCAAAGAATCTGATTGTCAATTTCTGTGAGCATTTTCACTAAAAGGAACTGGGGTTCCTTGGGTGCACAGTAGACCAACGGACAAACATTTGAGATGCCCAGGATATCAGCCAACTCCTGGCAGTTAAATGAGATCTCTACCCCTTTGACTAAACTGGTGATCTTGAGCTCTCTGCCCCTATCTATATCCTCTGGGTCACCCTCCACCTATAAATTGCAGTAAAAATGCTTCACCAACTCAGGACAGGTGCAGCCCTCTTACAGAATCATGAGGAGCCAGCCCATATCACCAAAAGCCCCCTCCACATTGAATAGGGCTAGGCTAGCCAAGTTGACAAAATGACCCCCTTCCACCTTCTTGCAATGGTACCAAGGATAATGTACCTCCGCGTCGATGGACCTGAACCGCGACGAGGTTGGTGAACTCTGGGAACTTTAGTACGAACTATGTTACCTAAAAAGGCATAAACCAATAGGCAATAGGTTAGATATAAATGATTCAAATTTGGCATTATGATGGTATGATTTGGCCAAAGCCTCATGTCTGCCCAAAATGTTTGGACTAAAGGACTCACATATGTCATAAGCCATCGTACCATAATCAATTGAATGAGAAATTGCCATTAATTAAAAAAAATTAAAGAAAATTAAGTTCCCAATTTCTTGGTCAAAAGATAAAATTTTCATTTATTGACCAAACCGAACGATGAAATCCAAAATTTTTATAGGGCTTTTGTTCGTTGGGTGTCCAATAGCAAGGCTCATCAATAAAAATTAAATTTTTATGGATAAATAAAATTTAATCGGAAAAAGATTGAAATAGGCGATGAAAATCTATAATGAACCAACCAAAAGAATAATGGGAATGTAAAACGTACCATAGAGATGGGGAACCCGATGCTAGATCGAAGAAATTTCACTTAAGGTGAGTGGTCAGTACTGTAGCAACTCAGTGGAGGCGAGTTGAGTTGTGAATAGTAGAAAACAAAAAGAGAATGGAGAAAAGGACTCAAAAATTGGGTTTAAAAACCTAATTTGGGGTCGTGTGGTAGCAGAATTCGACCAAAAGTGCGACCACACGATCGACCACAGGCTCTCAGTTAGCTGCCAGGGTTCGTATGGTTGCAACCCTGTGGTCTCAAATAGTGCGACCACACCCATCGACCCCACAATGAAAATGGCACGTTTTGACTGAATGACTTTAAAATTTGAATTTTTACCTCGTTTATTGTGAGATTAACATCATATCAACGTATATTATACTTGCCTCATATGTTTCCTTGACTTTCAGGAACTACCACCATCGAAAACAGGAAATGGCTGAGTGAAGAATAACTCGGAGAGGACGTAATCCAATTCCACCTCCATCACCACTTATGGAGGTAAATGCCCATGAAAACCCTGAGGAATAGGAGAACCAGAATATTGTACCGCTAGGAGTCAACAACCAAGCCAACCCAACAAACTTGCAATCACCACCTACGAAATTGGCTACAGTGGTTATGAATTTGGCATAACAGGTACAACAATTACAGTAGATGCAAGCCAACATGCAAGCTGCTATTGGAATCACTCCCCCAGTCGCAAACATAACACCTCTAATGACGGGGCAAGCTAGTACTGTACCAGGGGGTAGCAACATCGTGCCCCAAACATCAACCATGAATACACGGTACCCCAAGCACCTCAAACGCCAGTTGTACAAGCTCAAGTACAAAACCCTGAAGTACCTTAAGGTGGATATAACCAGGGCAATTACTAGTACCAACCGCCTATGTATGGAGCATATGCTCAATATCAGTTGGACCATTCTAGGCTGATCGAGCATTTTCTGAAAATGAAGCCAAGGGAGTTCCCTGGCAAGCCGTTGGATCCTTTATGGCCAGCCCACTGGATCGACGAGATGGAAAGGAACTTCATGATGATGACTATCGATGAAGAAGAGAATGTATTATGCGCAACCTTTATGCTGAAAGGTGATGCTTATCATTGTTGGAAACCTACTCAGAATTATCTACTGATAAAGCACACTCAATTGACCTGGACTACCTTCAAAGAAGCCTTCTTCAAGGAGTATTTTCCCAAGAGTTTCAAAGATGCGATGGAAAAAGAGTTTCTAAGTTTGTATGAGGGACAGATGACGGTAAATGCTTATCAGTAGTGTTATGAAGAGCTGTTCTTCTTCGCTCCCTCTGGCATTGTGAGGATAAAGATGGAAATTTTAGAAGTCGCCACCTAGATTAAGGTCTAAGACTTTGGAAAATGTGAAATCTCACCCCAAGGTAAGACTTCGATTGACTCTTGACCCTTAGATTGGATTTCTGGTCCATCAGAGATTGGGTAAGCGTCAGGTTACGGTTATGGGAAGGGGTTAGGCACCCAAACCGCCCGATCGAAATCGGTCTCCTATACCAATCCTATGTTAGACTCTATCTGTTAAACCAAACCAAACCAAGTGGTTTGATATCATTGAACTGAATCTGTATCCATCAGATTGCCTATGTATTACGGAATTATTCTGAAAATCAGGTTCACCATCGTAGTTCAGGAGTAATTAAAGTTTATGGATGTGATTTATACTTGTGCATGATTAAGTTCATTGTTCAAGTTGAAGTTTATGCTTGAATGGATGAGAAATCCTATGGGTTAGGATCTGGATAGTCCATGTGGACTGATGATAGTCCTAGTGGATCTAAGAATAACTCTATTTGGGTTAAAATATGGATAACCCATTATGGGTTGGAATGTTGATAACCCTATTTGGGTCAAAATGTGGGTAACCCTATCTGGGTTGGAATGTAGATAACCATATTTGGGTCAAAATATGGATAACCCATTCTGGGTTGGAATGTGGATAACCCTATCTGAGTTGGAATGTAGATAACCCTATTTGGGTCAAAATGTGGATAACCTGTTCTGGGTTAAAATGTGGGTAAATATCCTAATGGATCTATGGATAGTCCAAGTGGACTAAGGTTTGGATCCGAATTTAGGTTTCTCCCAAATGACCTACGTATCCTAGGGTTTGTCCTAGGAATCAGAATCTACGTAGTTCGAGATTGATAATCCATTCTGGGTCAAAATGGGGGGAAATATCCAAGTGGGTCTATGGATAGTCCGAGTGGACTAAGGTGTGGATCCGAATTTGGGTTTCTCCCAAATGGCCTACGTATCCTAGGGTTTGCTCTAGGAATCAGAATCCGCGTAGTTCGGGTATGAAGGGTGGATATGGTTAGATATCCTAGTGGATCTATGGATAATCCGAGTGGACTAAGGTGTGGATCCAAATTTGAGTTTCTCCCAAATGGCCTACGTATCCTAGGGTTTGCCCTAGGAATCAGAATCCACGTAGTTCGGGATTGATGGGATAACCTGTTCTAGGTTAGAATGTGAGAACCTGTTCTAGATTTAGTGTTTAGAACCTATTCTAGGTTTAGGATTGAGAACCTATTCTAGGTTTAGGGTTTACTGAGAGGTGGAAATCGTCCTGAATTACCCTTTTCATCCTAAGTTCTAATTTTGGAAAGTTTGGCAAAGCATTCTCTTTCTTTATTAAGATTTTTATTATTCCCATTATGCCCTTCCCAAGAATGTGGGTACCTAAAAGCACATCCCCACACCTAATATGTTTGTTAGGTGTACAGATATGGTAGTTCGACTAGGATGTTGCATAAATTAAATTATTACCAAAAATAGAATATTCTAAGCATGACATGTATGATATTTATGATAACTATCACAACATATAGTAAGATTATGAAAATCTCCCTAATATGGTAAGATCTAAGCATGGTAAGATCTAATATGGCAAGATCTAATATGCATCTATATATCAATATGGTAAGTACCAATCATAGAATGCATATATGACATGAATTTTTCAAAAAAAGGAAAAATCTTATATGCTATTTTCTAAGCATAGTAAGACTTAAAAATAGTAATTATTAAGATTTTACTAAAATATTATAAAAATTTATCTATTCTACCAAAAATAGCAACATATGGAATGTGGCAAACATGGTATGCACAGTCCAAACAAAGCATATTAATGCTCTAAATATAACCATTTATCCAAATATGACAGAATTTACTTAAACAATCATTGATATTATAATAAATGAGACATCAATGAAACCTTTTTTTTTTTTTTTGAAAAATAAAAAATTATCAAAAAAACATATGTTCAATGTTCTTTGAAAAAATTATAATTTTTATAATGAAATTTGGGAAGATTAATGACTCAAAACTGTCAAAATTGTGACGCAAGGTTTCAGATAATGGACAAAAATATGAACTGTATTCAGATTTTATCACATTACACAAGAATGACCATAAGTAGGTCTTCCAGAACTCAAATCAAGCTCAAATTTTTTTCATTGAAAGATGATTTAATATATTATATTTCATATGAAGGAGTTGAATCCCAACAGAAAGCAAAAATAGGTCAAAGATATGCCCTAAGACCGAACATGTGTACTGGTCAAATCTGTTCCAGATTTTTGACCAGTTACACCATAAATTCCAAATAAAATTCTATTCTTAATGAAAATTAAATACAGACATATGTATATGTAGATAACTGTCTGATCTAAAATTTTATCAAGAAAAAAAAAGTTAAAACAGTATATTTTCTTTGTGAAAAAATATTCTTTTTAATCATGCAAATCAGTACATCATGACAGATTCAAAATCAGAGTACTATGCACTTAAAAATTGATATCAATTCAATAGAAAATTGAAAAAAAATATGAAATTGTCATTGTTTAGAATACCTCCATGTCTAAAAAGTTCATATTAAGTGAAATTTCTGATTATGGCCATAAGACCTTTGTCTAGAGACTTTCTGTTGAAGGATTGCATTACATCTGAGAAAAATAGCAATGTCAAAGATAAATTTTTTGATATATTTTTCCATTTCCAAATGGACCGAAATTTTTAGGGTAGTCTTCTAACATATTAGAGAGACTCCCGTAAAAATTTGGGCTTCAAAATCTTAGAAAAAATACATGTGATGTACGTCCTAAGTTTGAATCCTAAATCTGAAAATTTCAGATTAGAAAACCAATTTATAAAATTTGCAAAAAACATCAAACATCATTGTATATCATTCAAAAATTCATCATTGAATAGCTTACACAAATTATCATTCATCAAAAATATTAGACATAGGCATCCTAGCATTAACAAGCATGTAATAGAGCATTCATGATTGAGATTTCATGAAAATTAACCTTTTTCAAGCAAAATTGGCATTAGAGCATTCTAACGACATCTAAATTTGTTTAGAGTACTATCCTTGTGCTCAAATCGAGCGAAACTGTCGATGAAGGATGATTGGAGGTTATATCAACCTCTTTGAATGCAAATCCTCCTTCTCCTCTCTTCTGCTTCTCTCTTTCTTCTCTTTCTCTCTTTTTTTCTTCTCTTTTCTTTCTTTTTTCTTTTCTTCTCTCTTTCTTTCTCCCTCTCTCACATTTTCTCTCTCTCACTCACATTCTCCTCTCCCCCACTCACATTCTCCTCTCCCTATGGTATGGAAAAAGAAGCCTCCTCTCTCTTCTCTTGGCCTATTTATGCTTTTTCTCTCCTCTTCTAGAAGATCCTTATTTCCTTTTCTCTTTTTCTAGAAAATCTTTTTTTCTTCCTTTTTTTCTTCTTTCCTTTCTTCTCTTCCTTCCCTTTTCTCTTCTCCCTCTCGCTTCCATACGTTTTCTTCTTTTCCCTCTTCTAGAAAGTCTTCTCCTCTTCTTTCCTTCTTCTCTCTTCCTTCTTTTTCTTCTTTTTTTTTTCTAGAAAACCTTTCTTTCCATTTTTTCTTCTTTCCTTTCTTCTCTTCCTTCCCATGTTTTTTCTTCTTCCTTTCTTTCCTTTTTCTCCTTCTTCTTCTAGAAAATCCCTTCTCTCTTTCATTTCTCTCTTTCCTTCTTCTAGAAAATTCTTTCTCTCTTTCCTTTCTTTCTTCTTTCCTTTTCTTCTTCCTTTTTTTCCTTCCTTTTTTTTTTTCTTTCTCCATCTCTTTTCACGTTTTCTTTTTTAGAAAACGTTTCCTTTTATTTTTTTTTTATTCTTTTTTTCCTTTTTTTCTTTCCTTCCTCTTTCCTTCCTTTTCTTTTTTTTCTTTTTCCCTCTCTTTCACGTTTTCTTTCTAGAAAATGTGAATGGGATCTTTTCTTTTTTTTCTTTTTTCTTTTATTTATCTCTCTTCCCTTTTTATTTCTCTCATTCTCTTTCCTATGATCTCTCTTTCCTTTCTCTTTCCACGGCCTCACTTTTCTCTCTCTTTCCTATAATATATATGTATACATATATATAAATGTATTAATACATATAATATATCCATAATATATATATATATATATATATATATATATATATATATATATATATATATATATATATATATTATATAAAATAATATATTATAAATTATACATATAAAAGAAATGCATGCATATGGACTGACATAACTTGGTCTGGATTGGTCTGGGCTGGACCGAGCTAAGTTAGACTAAGCTGGATTAAGCTGGTTTGGACTAAGGTTGACAATTCATAGTCCATTTCTATCACCCTTCCATATGGAGTTTTTCGATAGCATCTATTCCAAATTTTCTACGTTCACTTTGTAGAACATTAAAAATGAGGAATATTGAAACTTGAATCACCTTATTTGGAAATAAAATGACCAACTTATGAATTTCTGAAGTTTAAGCAGACCAATTATTGATAATTTTGACTGACCATTCTGCATGGGATCCTTCGGGGACTTCTATCGAAAATCCTTTACGTCCACTTTATAGAGAACTAAAAATGGAACATAATAAAACTGAAATTACCTGATTGGATATGGGGTGACCAAAATATAAATTTCTAAAGATTAAATGATAATTTTCATGTGTAATTTTGCATGGGACCTTCGGAGACTTCTACCCAAGATTTTTTACGTCAACTCTGTAGAACATTACAAATGAAGTATAAAGGCCTTGGAATCATCTGAATCCGACGTAGAACGACAAAGATATGAAGCTTTGAAGTTATAACGATAATTTTGCATTAAAGCTTGCATGGTGCCCACTGGTGACTTATACCCAGGATTTTTCACGTCCACTTTGAAGAGGACTGAAAATAAGGAATATTGTCCTTTGAATCATCTGATTCCGATATCAGATGACCAAGATATGATGTCTTGAAGTTTGAATGATAATGTATGCATCATACGATAATTACGTAAATGACCTTGCACTTTCAAACTACGATATCTTCCTTGTTTGACATCAGAATTTGATGATTCCGGTCTCATTTCGAAGATAATTTCATGACTTGTACATCCAAGTAGGTAATAACCTAAGACCTTGCTGTGGGGTTCATTAGAGAATCACAAACCCCTTGGTTAAAGGCAGAAACCTGTCATATTGGTTCACTTATGCTGAAGGTGGCAAAAATGGGGTGCTTACAAGCATGTAAGAAGAAGATATCAAAACCCGAAGGTTTGTCATGGGACTTAGGGGAAGTATACAGGAGCATGTATTGGGATTGGAAAAGAAGATCTATAACGAAGTTGTACAGATTGCTCGAGTACTAGAATCGAGCAAGAGGGAGAGCTACTTTGCTCATAACAGGGGCATTAAGAGGCCTAATGGAACTACTTATAATAGAGGAAACTCCAGGACATTTAAACTTCTGTACTCAAGGCTTCAATGCTGCAGCCAAGACTACACCAACAACCCAACCTCAGCAAAGGCAAGGAAGTGCTGAAGTTAAGTGCTTCAACTGTGATCAAGTAGGGCATTATTCGAGGGACTGCCCTAAACCAAAGAAGCAACTACAACAAGGCAAGATTTATGCGGTAACTGCTGAAGACGCAACTGCATCACCCGATGTAGTCACAGGTATGACCTGACCTTTTGTTGTAACGTCTTGTATGAGCATATAGATTAATTTAAGACTAATATCACAGGTAACGTACCCATTAATGGTATACCCGCCAGAGTACTCTTCGACTTTGGGGCCATTTATTCTTTTATATCTGTGTCATTTGGGAAGAAGCTAAGTCTACCCCTCAAACCTTTAGATAGTAAATTGCTGGTACAGTCACCTATAGGATTAGAAGCAGAATTAGACTAAGGTTATGGACCATGTCCAGTTCTCATAAATGGACGAAGTTTAGATGCCAACCTGGTGCAACTTGAGATGGCAGACTTTGACGTCATCCTAGGAATGGACTGGTTATCCCAATATTTTGCAAGTCTGCTTTGTGCTGAAAAGAAGATATCATTTAAAGATAAGGAAGGAGCAGAGTTTAGTTTTACGGGAACCAAACTTCCCTATAAGCAGAAACTCATTCTTTTTGCATTAAACACTAAGAGATGCCTCGAAAAAGGAGAAATTGGTTACCTGGTGTCGGTGGTCGACCTCCCCAATAAAGCACCACTACTGGAAGACATAGAAATGGTACGAGAATTTTCAGATGTATTTCTTGAGGAATTACCTGGTTTGCCACTTGATCGAGCGACAAAGTTTGTTATAGACCTTATACCCGGAATCGCACCAGTATCAAAGGCACCCTATAGAATGGCTCATACTGAATTGAAGGGACTGAAGGTACAACTACAAGAATTACTGGACATGGGTTTTATCCAACCAAGCATATTACCTTGGGGAGCGCCAGTGTTATTTGTTAAGAAGAAGCATGATAGTGTTAGATTATGCATAGACTACATGGAACTCAACAAGCTCACGATCAAGAATCGATATCCCCTACGTCAATCGATGATTTATTTGATCAATTGCAAAGAGCAAAGGTGTTTTCCAAAATCGATCTTAGGTATGGGTATCATCAGTTGAAGATCAAGGATAGTGACATTCCAAAGATAGCATTTAGGACCCGATATGGACATTATGAGTTCCTACTGATGTCCTTCAGATTAACAAATGCACCTACATCTTTTATGGAACTTATAAACTGGGTGTTTCATGACATGTTGGACACCTCGGCTATCGTATTCATAGATAATACATTGATATACTCCAAAGATGAGGTAACTCATGCATCAGATCTTAGATTAGCTTTACAACAACTAAGGAAAGAAAAGCTTTATGCCAAATTCAAGAAATGTGAGTTCTGGTTAAAAGAAGTGCAATTCTTAGGTCATGTGGTATCTACAAAAGGAATCAAAGTGGATCCTAGTAAGATTGAAGCCATTGTAAAATGGGAAGCACCTAAAAATGTTGTTGAAATCAGAAGTTTCTTAGGTTTAGCTGGATATTATTGACGATTTGTGGAAGACTGTTCTAAGATCACCGTACCTCTCACCAGTCTGACTAAGAAAGGAGAAAATTTTGTTTAGACTGATGAATGTGAAAAGTGTTTCCAAACATTGAAGATAAGATTAATATCAGCTCCCATCTTGACTATTTTGATTCTAGGAGAACCATTTATCTTGTACATCGATGCGTCTGGATTAGGTTTGGGATGTGTGCTATGCAAGGAGAACAAGTAATTGCATATGCTTCTAGACAATTAAAGACACATGAGAAGAATTACCCAACCCATGACTTGGAATTAGCAGGATTACGATTGTGACATCCAGTATCATCCAAGAAAGGCTAATGTGGTTGCAAATTCATTAAGCAGGAAAGCAATGACAAAATCTCAAGAAGAAGCCAGCTCAAATGCTGCAATGTGTGACACAACAAGAGTATTCAATTGCGAAAGTGAGCAGTTTGTGATTGATAAAATTGGATGATTCCTCTAACCTCGGGTTTATTCATCGATTTTTAAACATGTTTGCGACATTAAAGATTGTACCTGATCTGATAGATGAAATGAAGACAGCTATTCAATCAGACCCCTGTCTCAGAACAGTAGAAGAAGACCTTGATAAGGGAAGGACTGTTCTTGACTTCACCTTGGATTCTGATAGGACATTAAGATACAAAGGAAGGATGTGTGTTCTTGAAAGTGAAGACTTAGACATCAGATACAGACTAATGAAGGAAGCCCACATGACTGCCTATTCGGTACATCCAGGAAGTGCAAAGATGTATCATGATCTGAATAAACTATATTGGTGGAGAGAAATGAAAACGGATGTAGCTAAATATGTGTCTCAATGCCTGAATTGTTAGTGGTAAAGGCTGAAAGGAAAAATCTTACAAGATTATTGCAGTCATTACCAGAACCAGCTTAAAAATGGGACTACATTACTATGGACTTCGTCACTAGATTACCATTGACTCCTAGATCAGTAGACACAGTTTGGGTAATTGTGGATCGACTTACCAAAATAGTTCATTTCATTGCCATTTAACCTCAATATACTTTGGAATAGTTAGCTAAGTTGTATGTAGATAACATTGTCAAATTGCATGGAGTACCTGAAAGCATAGTGTCTGATAGAGACCCATGTTTTACCTCAATGTTTTAGGAAGGATTGCAAAAGGCTATGGGAACTACATTGACATTTAGCATGGCATTTCACCCTCAGACTGACAAACAGTCAGAGCATACTATTCAGATTCTAGAAGACATGCTCCAAGCTTGTGTTATTGATTTCAAAGGATCATGGGATGAGAAGTTACCATTAATCAAGTTTGTATATAACAACAGCTATCAGGCTACTATACAGATGTCACCCTATGAAGCACTGTATGGTAGGAAGTGTCGAACTCCTTTGTTTTGGAACAAAGTCGGAGAGCGATGAATTATAGGCCCTGAATTTATGGAAGAAACTTGCAAAGTAGTTGACATAATCAGGGAAAGAGTTAGAATAGCTCAGAATCGTCAAAAATAGTATGCAGATAATCGACGCTGAGACCTTGAGTTCGTCGTGGGTGATAGAGTTTTCTTAAAAATATCACATATGCAAGGCTTAAAATGGTTCGGACAGAAATGAAAGTTAAGTCCAAGGTATGTCGGGCCATATGAAATTCTAGCTAAACGTGGAAAGGTGGCGTATCAATTAGCACTACCCCCATCCATGTCAAGTGTGCATGATGTATTTCATATCTCATTACTGAAGAAGTACATCCGAGATCCAACACACGTCCTAACAGCGGATACACCAGGTCTAACTGAAGATTTGACTTTCGAGGTATTACCATTTGAAATTACCAGTCGAAAGGTTCAACGTCTACGCAACCATGACATCTACTATGTTAAAGTTACCTAGAGAGGTCAAGAAGTGAAAGAAATCACATGGGAAAAAGAAAATGTTATGCAAAAGAAATATCCTCACCTTTTCAACTCAGAAGGTATGTGTAAATTTCGAGGACAAAATTTATATAAGAGGAGGGGATTTGTAAGACCCGTACCTTATTAACCCGGTCTTACCACGTTGTATTAGTTCTTTCTATCATGGTCGGACCAAGCGGACCAAGTGCATGAAGAAACCACAAGGCTAGGTCTGTAATTCTAACAAAAAATCATCTAATTGAGACATGTGGTCGCATACCTAAATAGGTGTGGTTGACTATACCTTAAAATATAGAGACCACTCGAGTCTGGGATGTGTGGTCACAGTTTTAGGACATGTGGTCGATGGATTCTACGACCCCACGATGGTATAATCGACTCCGTGATTAGAAAACCTTCCTAATCTGAGGGGGGTTCTTTCCTAATTAAAGTGGGACTTTATATAGAAGTTTTCCTCTATATAAAGGACATCCCTTAGTCTATTTCACTCTTTTAGAACCCAAACTGAATGAGAGAGAAAGAGAGGAGTAGGAAGAGAAGGAGAATTAAAGAGGAAGACAAGGAGAAGGAATTATAGAGAATGCTTTGATTCTCCAGCAAGTTTAAAGTATGGAGACATTCCCTACATTAATTGAATGTCTATAATAGATTATGGAGGAGATATTGATTTAAAGTAAGATCTCAATCCTAAGACCATGAAAAAAACTCTAAGGAGATCCATAAAGAACGGATTAAGGTGAAGGACTATTTAAAATTGTGAATTTTAAGCCAAAGAACAATCATAGGAAGGATCATAATGTTAGCCATAGAATCAAGTTATGATAAGATGTGGCTGAGGGTAAGAGTTGACCAAAAACTTACGTGGTCACAGTTTGATCGACCATACGAGGCATATATGTCCGACCACACACCCTTGGGAAGTTTCTAGGGAGGGTGTGGTCGCATATGTGTGGTCGCATACCATACATATCGACCCTACACCTTGTGGTCTCAGAAACTGAGACCCCAGGTGTAGTCACACCTGCGACCACTCAGCTTCTAGAGGTCTATTTGATTCTAGTATGGACCATTGACTACTATAAATTGATGAGCTTGAACCCTAACCTAGAACATACAAATTTCTTAGGTTTCTAAGAGATTCAAGAGTGAGTTAAGAAGCTTGGAGAAGATTTAACAATTCTAGCAGGTGAGGGAACAAATCCTAAACTAACTGGCTAATAATAAACTGTTTACTTTTATTGAGTCTAATGTCAGGATTGATTCTATGCTTGTATGCTTGTAATGTACATCTCACATGTCATTCAATATCTGTTATTACTTCTCATGCATATTTATTTCTGTCTATTTATAATATGATGATGATGATGATGCTAGGAATAGGCATGTGATTGTGTGGGGTGGTTAGTGTATTTAATGCGAGTAGAGCATCAGGGGGAGGACATGACATTGTGGTTCATCCTGGTCACCAGACTCTAGCTTTACCTCTACTTAAGTCTTGTTCACTGACATCGTCGTATCGCCATTACCTTAGCAGAACTATTACGTCGTAGGGCATCAGGGGAGGTGGTCTCGGACCATGTAGTCTTTGACTCTGTCGGGGGGCCTTAGCCCTATCTTCATGGACATATTGAGGGATGCTGGGGTGAGGCCTTGGATACACTAGATGACATTTAGGATTGGTTAGTTGCGAGCCCAGTTTGCAAGCCCTTGCCAATAGAGGCTTACGTGTTGGTATGGGTAGGGCATCAGGGAAAGTGTTGGCGGCGTTTAATCCCGATACTTTAGCTCTATCTCGATTCCATGATGGGTGCCTGTGGGACGGCAATGGTGTTTGGTCCATTGGACAGATTCACACACTCGTGTATAGAGGTGCGGTGGCCGCCAATCCTTTCTATAGTATATTGTAAACTTAAAAACCAGAGCAAAGATATTGAATTAAATGCATGCATATGTTTGTTGCATTGTTTTGTTTGGTCACTGAGCCATGATGTGTGTACACCCCTTTCGACGTCGAATATTTTCAATTGTTGATGTTGGCCCTACCATTGAAGATTACATGAACACGTCGATGTATGAACACATAGCGGCGATAGATGTGGAAGTTATGGAAGAGATGCATAATCAGGCGTGCGAGTGCAATTCATGAGTTTTCGATTAGTTTAGTTGTTTGGTTATCGGAACACGTAATTGATTAATTTATTTTATTTTATGTTTTGAGTTACTTTGGAGATAATTAGATAAATAATTATGCTATTACTGTTAGATACTCAGTTCATTAGTATTAAAGACTTTCGCTGTAAGACCCGTATCATACTAACCGGTCTTACCACCTTGTATCAGGTCTTCCTATCATGGTCGGGTCAAGCGGACCATGTCCGTGAAGAAACCTCAAGGCTAGGTATGAAATTGAACTCAAAATCATCTATATAGGAGTGTGTGGTCGCATACCTAAACAGGTGTGGTCGACCACACCTCCGAATAATGCGACCACTGGAGTCTAGGACGTGTGGTCGTAGTTTTTGACTGTGTGGTCGACGGGTTCTGCGACCATACCTGCGACCACACGAACTCGGACAGACTCTGTGAATAGGAAACCTTCCTAATCTGAAGGGGATTCTTTCCTAATCTAAGTAGGACTCTATATGGAGGGTTTTCCTCTATATATCGAATGTCCCTTAGCCTCTTTTATCCTTTTATAACTCAAACTGAAAGAGAGAGAAAGATAAGAGGAGGAAGAGAAGGAGAATTGAAGAGGAAGACTAAGAGAAGGAAATTCAGAGAGAACTCTGAATCTTCAACAAGTATAAGGTATGAAACCATCCCCCACATTTGTTGAATACCTAGAATAGATCATGGAGGAGATAATGATTTAAAGTGAGACCCCAATCATCAAACCATGAACAAATTCTAAGTGATTCATGGAGGAAATCTATTAGGATGATGGAATGTGTAAAATATGAATTTTAAGCCATAGAACAATCGTAGGAAGGATCATGATGATAAGCCAAGGAATCAAAACATGAAGGAATTGAGTTGGGAGTGAAAATTCGACCATCACATGTGTGGTCGCATGTATGGTCGCATGATATGCGATCACATGATACCCACATAACTGACCACACACCCTCGGTAAAGTTCCAGGGAGGGTGTGGTCGCATGTCTGGTCACATGGTATGAGATCACACATAGCGACCACACACCCACGGGAAAGTTTCAGGGAGGGTGTGGTCACATGTATGGTTGCATGATATGCGACCACACATATCGACCACACGCCCTCGGGGAAAATTCAGGGAGGGTGTGGTCGCATGTATGGTTGTATGATATACGACCACACACCCTGTGGTCGCAGAAACTGAGACCACAGGTGCAGCCGCACCTACGACCACTCAGCTTCTGGAAGTCTGAATTAATGGAAATAAATTTTAATTTAAAATTTATAAATTTGTTAGGTTTTCAAGTAGTCTAAAAGTAATTTACAAAGCTTGGAAGAAGAACAACCATCGACCAAAGGTGAGGGAACAAGACCTAAATTAATTGACTAATAATAAACTATTTTCCTTATTGAGTCCAATGCCATGAATGATTCTATGCTTGTATGCTTGTAATGTGCATTTCACATGTCATCCAATATTCTTGTTATTACTGTTCATGCATATTTAATTCTGTATATTTATAACATGATGATGATGATGATACTAGAAATAGGCATGTGAATGTATGTGTGTGGTTAGTGTGCTTGATGCGAGTGGAGCATCAGGGGGAGGACATGACATTGTGGTTCATCCTGGTCACCAGACTCTAGCTCTATCTCTACTCAAGTCTTGTCCACTAACATCGTCGTATCGTCATTACCTTAGCAGAACTATTACGTCGTAGGGAATCAGGGGAGGTGGTCTCAGACCATGTAGTCTCTGACTCTGCCAGGGGGCCTTAGCTCTATCTCTATGGACGTATTGAGGGATACTGGGGTGAGGCCTTGGATACACTATTTGACATTAGGATTGGTTAGTTACGAGCCCAGTTTCCAAGCCCTCGCCAATAGGGGCTTACATGTTGGTATGGGTAGGGCATCAGGGGAAGTGTTATGCGATGTTTGATCTGGGCACTTTAGCTCTATCTCTATTCCATGATGGGTTTATGTAGGAAGGCAATGGTGTTTGATCCATTGGGTGGCTTCACACACTCGTGTATAGAGGTGCGGTGGCCACCAATCATTTCTATTACACATTGCAAACTTATAAACTAGACCAAAGATATGAATTGAATGCATGCATATGTTTGTTGCATTGTTTTATTTGCTCACTGAGCCATGATGTGTGCTCACCCTTTCGACGTCAAATATTTTAGTTGATGATGCAGGTCCTACCGTGGAAGATTATATGAATGCACCAATGTACAGACATGTTACTGCAATGGATGTAGAAGCTATGGTGGAGTCGAATGATTCGTCATGCGAGTGCAACTCATGTATTTTTTATTAGATTTAGTTGTTGGATTATCAGAACATGTAATAGATTACTTTATTTTATTTTATGTCTTTAGTCATTTGGAGATAATTGGATAATTAATTATGTTATCACTGTTAGATACTCAGTTCATTTATATTAAAGACTTCTGCTATTGTTTATTACTCTGATTATGGTTTTGGTTGTATCTGATTTAATCAAATAGACCCGGCCTATACGAAATCCAGGTTGAACCGTTGGTTCATAGATGGTTCATCACACAATTCTGGTTGGTTTAGAATTGGGGTGTGACAACTTGGTACCAAATCATCCTGCAAGGCTCATACAAGCGAAAATTTAAACTAGGTAGGTCGAATTTGAAGAAATTTTGACAATTGGGTAAAACCCCAAAATTTAGGTCAAAATTGGGAATTTTCTAGTTTCTAATAAACTAACCGATGAAACTCAATTTTTCTTCAGGGCTTTCAACCATTGGTTGGCCAATAGTAAAAGCCCTCAACAAAAATCAAATTTTTACGATCAGAAAAATAATAATTTGAAGAAAACCCTATAAATGGAGAAAAACCTTGATACAAAAGCTTAAAAAGGAGAAAGAGTAGGGAACATACCTGGAAGAACGGAACATAGGACGTGAGTCGATGTAAGAATCACCAAACTTGTGCGGTCAATACTGTAGCAACTCAATGGAGGTGAGTTGAGTTGAAGACAAAAGAGAAGAATGGAGAATGACTCCAAAAATCAGGTTTAAAAACCTGATTTGGGGTCGTGTGGTCGTAGAATTCAACCAAAAGTGCGACCACACGATTGACTATAGGCTCTCGGTGAGCTGCCAGGGTTTGTGTGGTCACAACCTATGGTCGCATATAGTGCGACCACACGATCAACCAGAGGCTCTCGGTGAGCTGTCAGGGTTTGTGTGGTCACATATAGTGCGACTACATGATCGACCACAGGCTCTCGGTGAGCTGACAGGGTTTGTGTGGTCGCATACCCTGTGGTCGCATATACTACGACCCCACCATCGACCATACGATGAGAAATACTCTGCTTTGACTGAATGACTTTAAGGATTGAAAATTTACCTTATTATTTGAATTTTGACATGAGAATTGCGTATATTATGATTGCCTCATATGTTCTTTGACATTCAGACACTACCACCGCCGAAAACAGGAAATGGCTGGTCGAAGAATAACCAGGAGAGGACGTAACTCAATTCCACCACCACCACCTGTGGAGGAAAATAGCCATGAAAACCCTGAGGAATAGGAGAATCAAAATGTGGTACCGCCAGGAGTCAACGACCAGGCTAACCCTATAAACTTGCCAGCCCTACCTACAGATTTGGCTACTGCGGTGATGAATCTAGCACAATAGTTGCAGCAAATACAGCAAGTGCAAGCCAACATACAAGCTGCTATGAGAATGGCTTTCCCAGCTGCAAACACTACCCCTTTACCAGCGGGACAGGCTAGTACCGTACCAGGGGGTAGCAACACCGTGCCCCAAGCATCGACTATGAATAACACGGTACCTCAAGCACCTCAAACGCCATTTGTACAAGCTCATGTACAAAACCCTGAAGTAGCTCAAGGCATATACAACCAAGGCAATTACCCGTATCAATCGCTTATATATGGAGCATATGCTCAGTATCAGTTAGATCATTCTCGATTGATCGAGCGTTTCCTGAAGATGAAGCCTAAGGAATTTAATGGTAAGCCAATGGATCCTTTGTGACCAGCTCACTAGATCGACGATATTGAAAGGAACTTCATGATGATGACTGTAAATGAAGAGGAAAAAGTGTTATGTGCCACATTTATGCTGAAGGATGATGCACACCATTGGTGGAAGTCTACTCGAAGTTATCTGTTAACGAAGAACACCCAATTGACCTGGGCTATCTATAAAGAAGCATTCTTTGAGAAGTATTTTTTTAAAAGTTTCAGAGATGCGATGGAAAGAGAGTTTCTGAGTTTGTATCAGGGACAAATGACTGTGGATGCATATCAACAGCGTTATGAAGAGCTATTTTTCTTTGCTCCCTCTAGCATGCAGGAGGAAAATACCAAAACCCGAAGGTTCATCATGGGACTTAGGGGAAGGATCCGTGAGTATGTATTGGGACTGGAAAAGAAGATTTATAATGAAGCGTTACAAATTGCACGAGTACTGGAATTGAGCAAGAGGGAAAGTTATTTTGCTCAGAACAGAGGTATCAAAAGGCCTAATGGAAATACATATAACGGAGGGAACACAAAGACCCTTAAACCCTTGCGTACTCAAGGCTTCAATGCTGCAGCCAAGACTACTCCAATAGCCCAACCTCAACAGAAGCAAAGTAGTGATGGAGTTAAATGCTTTAACTGCAATCAAATAGGACATTATTCAAGGGAGTGTCCTAAACCAAGGAAGCAGCTACAGCAAGGAAAGGTTTATGCAGTTACATCTTAGGTTGTTGTCGCATTGCCTGATGTGGTCACAGGTATGACCTGAACCTTTCATTTTGTATTACCTTGTGTGAGCATGTAGACTAAATTAAATCAAATTATAGGTATCGTACCTATTAATGGCATACCCGCTAGAGTACTCTTTGATTCTAGAGCTACTCATTCTTTTATATCTGTGTCATTTGGAAAGAAACTAAATCTACCCCTCAGACCTTTAGACTACAAATTGTTGGTACGTTCATCTATGGGATTAGAAGATGAACTAGAAAAAGGTTATGGACCATGTCCAATTATTATCGGCGAAAAGATTTTGGATGCAACCTTAATTCAACTCGAGATGGCAGACTTTGACGTTATCTTGGGAATGGATTGGTTAGCTCGGCACTCTACAAACCTATTATGTGCAGAAAAGAAACTGACATTTAAAGACAAGGAAGGAGTAGAGTTTAGTTTTACAGGAACCAAACTTTTCCGTAAACGAAAACTCATTCTCGCTGCATTAAATGATAGAAAATGCCTTAAGAAAGGGGGAATTGGGTATCTAGTATCCGTGGTCGACCACACCAAGGAAGCATCACGAATAGAGGATATTGATATTGTGTGTGACTTTTCGGATGTATTTCTTGAGGAATTACCAGGACTACCACCCGACCGAGCGACAGAGTTCATTATAGATCTTATACTCGGAGCTGTACTAGTATCTAAAGCACTTATCGAATGGCTTCTACTAAACTGAAGGAACTGAAGGTACAATTACAAGAATTACTAGACAAGGGTTATATTAGACCCAACATATCACCATGGGGAGCACCGGTATTGTTTGTGAAAAAGGACGGTAGCGTTCGACTGTGTATAAACTATCGAGAATTGAATAAGCTTACAATCAAGAATCAGTACCCGTTGCCTCGGATCGCTGACTTGGTCGATCAGTTGCAAGGTGCCAAAGTGTTCTCCAAAATTGATCTTCGGTCAGGATACCATCTGTTGAAAATTAAGGAAGGTGATATTCCGAAGACATCATTCAGAACAAGATATGGACATTATGAATTTTTAGTCATGTCTTTTGGATTGACTAATGCACCCGCAACTTTTATGGAACTCATAAATCGGGCATTCCAAGATATGTTGGATACGTCAGTCATTGTATTTATTGATGACATATTAGTCTACTCTAAGGACAAAGAAACTCATGTCACAAATCTAAGAGCCGCTCTGCAGCGACTAAGAAAAGAGAAGCTTTATGCCAAATTTACAAAGTATGAGTTCTGGCTAAATAAAGTCGCCTTCTTAGGCCATGTAGTATCCGCAGAAGGAATTAAAGTGGATCCTAGCAAGATTGAAGCCATTGTGAAATGGGAAGCACCTAAGAATGTTGCAGAAATCAGAAGTTTCCTAGGTTTAGCTAGTTATTATCGACGATTTCTGGAAGATTACTCTAGAATCACCGTACCTCTCACCAGTTTGACTAAGAAAGGAGAAAAGTTTGTTTGGACCGACAAATGTGAGGAGGGTTTCCAAACATTGAAAGCTAGATTGATATCAGCTCCCATTTTGACTATTTCGATCCTAGGACAACCATTTACCTTGTACACTGATGCGTCTGGGTTGGGTTTAGGATGTGTACTTATGCAAGGAGAACAAGTAGTTCCGTATGCCTCAAGACAACTAAAGACGCATGAGAAGAACTATCCCACTCATGACTTGGAATTAGCAGCAGTAGTACATGCTAACAAGATACAGAGACATTATTTGTATGGTGAGAAATTTTAGATTAAATCAGATCATAAGAGTCTTACTTATCTTTTCAATCAGAAGGAGTTGAACATGAGACAAAGAAGATGGTTGGAATTATTGAAGGATTATGATTGCGATATCCAGTATCATCCAGGAAAGGCTAATGTAGTTGCTGATGCGTTAAGCAGAAAAACAATGATAAAATCCCAGGGAGAAGTTAACACGACTGCGGCAATGTGTGTTACAGGAGAAGTATTCAATTATGGTAATGAGCAGTTCGTGATAGATACACCGGATGGATCAACCAACCAAGGGTTTATTCATCAGTTTTCAAATATGTTTGCCACATTGAAGATTATACCTGATATATTAGACAAAGTGAAAGCCGCTATTAAATCAGACCCTTATCTGAGAACGGTGCAAGAAAACATCGAAAAATGTAGGGCTACTCCTGAGTTCACCATGGACGTTGAAAAGGTACTAAAATACAAAGGAAGAGTATGTGTTCTTGAAAATGAAGACTTGGATATTATACACAGACTAATGAAGGAAGTTCATACCACTGCTTATTCAGTACATCCTGGAAGTACGAAGATGTATCATAATCTAAAGAAGCTGTATTGGTGGAGAGGAATGAAAGCAGATGTAGCTAAATTTGTGTCTCATTGCCTAAATTGTCAAAGGATAAAGCTTGAAAGGCAAAAACCTGTAGGATTGTTGCAACCACTGCCAGAACCAGCATGGAAATGGGACTGCATCACTATGGACTTCGTCACCGGGTTACCATTGACTCCCCGAGTAGTTGACGCGGTTTGGGTGATTGTGGATCGTTTGACCAAGACACCTCGTTTCATAGCTATACGACCTCAGTATACCCTAGAGAGGTTAGCCAAGCTATATGTGGATAATATTGTCAGATTGCATGGTGTACTTGAAAGCATTGTGTCCGACAGAGACCCACGCTTTACCTCAAAGTTTTGGGAAGGATTAGAGAAGGCTATGGGTACAACGTTGAAGTTTAGTACTGCATTCCATCCTCAGACCGACGGACAGTCGGAGCGTAATATTTAGATTTTAGAAGACATGCTTCGAGCTTGTGTCATTGATTTCAGAGGATCATGAGATGAAAAAATATCATTGATCGAGTTTCCCTATAACAACAACTATCAGGCTACTATACAGATGTCACCCTATGAAGCACTGTATGGAAGGAAGTGTCGAACTCCTTTGTTTTGGAATGAAGTTGGAGAACGGAGTATTGTTGGACCAGAGTTTGTTGAAGAGACTTGTCGAGTAGTCGACATTATCAAGGAAAGAGTTAGAACAACTCAAAACCGCTAGAAACAATATGCAGATAATCGACATCGAGACCTTGAATTCGTAGTAGGTGATAAGGTATTCCTGAAAATATCTCCTATGCGTGGATTGAAATGGTTAAGACAGAAAGGGAAGCTAAGTCCGAGATATGTCGGGGCATATGAGATTCTAGCTAAACGAGGAAAAATGACATATCAGTTAGCACTACCCCCATCTATGTCAAGTGTGCATGATGTATTTCATATCTCATTACTGAAGAAGTATGTCAGAGATTCAACACACGTGTTAACAGCGGATCTACCGGGTCTTACTGATGATTTGACATTCAAAGTAGCACCAACCGAAATAATCAGCCGAAATGTTCAACGTCTATGCAACCATGACATTTATTATGTTAAGGTTACTTGAAAGAGTCAAAATATAGAAGATATCACATGGGAAGAAGATAATGCTATGCGAAAGCAATATCCTCACCTTTTCGACTCGGAAGGTATATGCAAATTTCGCGGATGAAATTTATAATAAGAGGGGGGGAGTTGTAAGACCCGTATCGTACTAACCGGTCTTTCTGCCTTGTATTAGGTCTTCCTATCATGGTCGGGCCAAGCGGATCAAGTGCATGAAGAAACCACAAGGCTAGGTATGAAATTAAACTCAAAATCATCTATTTAGGAGTGCGTGGTTGCATACCTAAATAGGTGTGATCGACCACACCTCAGAATAATGCAACCACTGGAGTTTGGAAAGTGTGGTCATAGTTTTTGACTGTGTGGTTGACTGGTTCTACGACCACACCAGGGACCACACGAACTCAGACAGATTACGTGATTAGGAAACCTTCCTAATCTGAAGGGGGTTCTTTCCTAATCTAAATAAGACTTTATATGGAGGGTTTTCCTCTATATATAGGATATCCCTTAGCCTCTTTCATCCTTTTAGAACTCAAACTGAAAGAGAGAGAAAGACAAGAGAAGGAAAAGAAGGAGAATTAAAGAGGAAGATTAAGAGAAGGAAATTCAGAGAGAACTCTGAAAATTCAACAAGTATAAGGTATGAAACCATCTCCCACATCTGTTGAATACCTATAATAGATCATGGAGGAGATAATGATTCAAAGTGAGACTCCAATCATCAAACCATGAATAAATTCCAATAGATCCATGGAGGGAATCCATTAGGATAATGGATAGTGTAAAATATGAATTTTAAGCTATAGAACAATCATAGGAAGGAACATGATGATAAGTCAAGGAATCAAAACATGAAAGAATTGTGTTGGGAGTGAAAAGTTGACCATCACATGTGTGGTTACATGTGTGGTCGCATGATATACGACCACACGAGACCCACATAACCGACCACACACCCTCGGGAAAGTTCCAAGGAGGGTGAGGTCGCATGTATGGTCGCATGGTATGCGACCACACATAGCGACCACACACCCATGAAAAAGTTTCAGGGAGGGTGTGGTCGCATATCATGCAACCACACATAGTGACCACACTGTCACGAACTTCTTCTTTGAAGAAGCTAACTCGCCCGTGAGGCACTCGTGCAACCCTCTTATTCGTCACACAAGTCAATCTACTCACTCAAGACTCCGTTATTGTTGCTAAGACCCTCAAGACTTACTAGCACACAAAGAGAGAGAGAACAAGAGACACTTTTAGAAATGAAGCTTGGAATGCTTTGAGAATACTCAACTCTTGTTATCTCAAATGAGGGTGGCCAACTTCTATTTATACTTGGAGGCCTTACAAATCAATGGCTAGGATTTGTACATGTGTTACTAATCCAATGGTGTAAAGAATTGTCTAGAACTATCTCTAGAACTTTCTATACTACTAGATGTTTCTCTACTACTCCCTAAATATCTAATCTCCTTTCTAGAGTCTTTTTCATTTCTATGCAAGTGTGGAAGACTCTAGTAAGTAGGACCTTCTAGTATGTAGGTCTTGGGCTTCATAGTGGGCTGGCCCAATGGAATAGTTTTTTTATGGTGGGGTAAGCCCACAAGTTTGTGACAATCCTCCCCCACCAATTCCTTCCTCGTCCTCGACGAGTCCTTAGCCATTTTGCTCATCATGAAATTGTCGGATTTGTTCCTCAAATTGCCATAACTCCTCACCTCATTCCCATGATGCTTCTCGTTCAGGTAGTCATTTCCACTTGATTAAGTACTCCTTTTGTATTGGGGCTCCCTCCTTGTTGGTGACACATTTCGCTAGTATGCTCTCAACCTCTTTCTCAAATGATGGCATCAATGTCGCTGGGCCACGTTGTGAAACACCTCTTGTCAGGTCCTCCACATCTTCATAGTAAGGCTTAAGACAACTTATGTGGAAGACTAGATGTATCTTCAGCCAGGCAGGTAACTGAAGTTGGTAGGATACTTTTCCTACTCTCTTAATGATGGGAAAAGGCCCTTCATAGCGTCGTACTAGCCCTTTGTGTACCTTTCGGAACACTTTAAATTGGTGGGGTAGTACCTTTAACATGACCTTGTCCCCCTCTTTGAACTCATAAGGTCGTCTCTTCTCGTCAGCCCATTTCTTCATTCTCTTGGCGGCCTTCTCCAAGTATGTCTTAGCTATATCGGTCTGCTCCTGCCAGTCCTTAACAAACCGATAGGCTATTGGACTCCTCCCTGTGTATCCCGGTGCCACTGTGTGAGGAGTCAATGGTTGTTGTCCCGTTGCTAACTCGAATGAAGTATGCCCTGATGCCTCACTCCGTTGCAGGTTGTAACAGAATTGTGCTACATCAAGAAGTCGGACCCAATCCTTCTGATTAGCACTCACAAAATGTCGTAGGTACTCCTCCAGTAAGGCATTAACTCGCTCTGTTTGGCCATCGGTTTGTGGATGGAAGCTTGTAGAGAAGTGTAGTTCTGATCCAAGAAGCTTAAATACTTCAGTCCAGAAATGTCCCGTAAAGCGAGGGTCTCGATCACTCACGATTGACTGTGGAATTCCCCAATACTTCACCACATGCTTGATAAAAAGCTTACCTGTTTCTTCTGCTGTGCAATTTGTTGGTGCCGCGATGAATGTTGCATACTTAGAGAATCGATCGACTACTACAATGATCGACCCCAATTCTCCCACTTTAGGCAATGCTAAGATGAAGTCCATTGAAATGCTCGCCTATGGTCTCTCTAGGATAGGCAAGGGTTCTAACAATCCCTTGGTCTTCTTCCTCTCCACTTTGTCTTGTTGGCACACAAGACAAGTCCTCACGTACTCTTCAACATCTTCATTCATTTTCGGCCAATAATAGGATGTCTCAAGGAGAGCCAACGTCCGTTGTTGGCCAGGGTGTCCTGCCCACCGAGTATCATGGCACTCCCTTAAGAGTTCATTCCTCAAGTTGTCTCATTTTGGCACATAAAGACGTCCTCCCTTCGCCTTTAGAAGACCCTCATCTAGCCAGAATCTGTGAGTTTTTCCTTCTCGCGCTAAGTCTACAAGACTTCTTGCCATGGAGTCCTTCTCTAATCCTTCTCTTATCCTGTCGGGTAAGCTCGTTCTCAATTGGCTTATACTAGCCAACTCCTCTAACTTTAAGGAGGCAAGCTCAGCTTTTCTACTCAAACCATCAGCCACTTGGTTGATTCTCCCTGGTTGATACTCTAATACCATATCGAACTCGGCCAAGAAGTCTTGCCAACGTGCTTGTTTGGGGCTGAGCTTCTTCTGGGACTGAAAGTAGCTTGTGGCAACATTGTCGGTCTTGACCACAATCTTTGAGCCCAATAGGTAGTGACGCCAAGTGCGGAGACAATGTACTACTGCAGTCATCTCCTTCTCCTGCACTGTATAACGTTGCTCGGTCTCATTTAACTTACGGCTCTCGTAAGCTATGGGATGACCATCTTGCATTAACACTCCACCTATCGCAAAGTCAGATGCATCGGTCTGAACTTCGAATGGCTTTGTATGGATAGGAAGGGCCATGATAGGTTCTTCAATTACCGCTTGCTTCAAGTCATCAAAAGCCCTTTGACACCCAATCGTCCATCTCCACTCATGTTCTTTCTTTAACAAGTCTGTAAGTGGGGCTGCTCTCCCAGAGTATGACTTGATGAACCTTCGATAGTAGCTGACGAGGCCCAAGAATGATCTCAACTCAGCTACATTAGTGGGTTCCTCCCACTCTGTTATAGCCCGCACCTTCCCTTGGTCCATTCTCAATTTTCCATCCCCAATCCAGTGTCCAAGGAAGCACACCTCAGGTTGTGCAAAACTACACTTCTCCTTTTTCACATACAAGGCATTTTCCTTTAAGACTTGAAAGACTGTCCTTAGATGAACAATGTGTTCTTCCAGTGTCTTATTGTAGATCACAATGTCATCTAAGTATACTACGACAAATTGATCCAAGTAGGGATGAAAGATCTTGTTCATTAAGGTACAGAAGGTGGCAGGTGCATTGGTTAAACCAAAAGGCATGACTAGAAACTCAAAGGCTTCATACCTCCTCACGCATGTCGTTTTAGGTTCATCCCCTTCTGCTATACACACCTGATAGTAGCCCGATCTCAAGTCCAGATTTGTGAAATATTTGGCTCCACCTAGTTGATCAAACAAATCACCCACCAATGGAACTGGATATTTATTCTTGATGGTCACCTTGTTTAGTGCTCTGTAGTCGATGCATAGACGTAGGCTCCCATCGTGCTTCTTTTGAAACAACACCGGGGCTCCATAGGGTGCTTTAGAAGGTCTAATGTACCCTGCATCTAGCAACTCCTTTAGTTGTCTCTGCAGTTCCTTAAGCTCTGGCGGTGACATACGATATGGTGCCATGGCCGACGGTTTGGCACCAGGGACCAACTCGATCTCGTGGTCTACCTCTCTTCGTGGAGGTAGCTTCTTAGGTAACTCGTTAGGCATTATGTCCTTGTACTCATTAAGGACTGCTTGAATCTCCTGTGGTTGGGCCTTCTTGGGTCTCATATCCTCTTCCTCTCTCAAGGATGCCACATAGGTGATTTCTCCTTTCTTGAGACCCTTAGTTAGTTGGAGGGCAGAGATGAATTCTACGCTCCTCCTCTGTTTCTCATGTACAACAGGTACCATGCAAGGGACATCCTTGTCTAGGACACATACAGCTCGAAACGATGGCATAGGGATTGCTGTAGCAGCACTTAAAAAGTCCATCCCAAGAACCACCTTGAAGTCATCTATGGGTGCTACGTAGAAACTCGTAGGACCCCTCCATGTGCCCACACGAAGATCTACATCTTTTGCTACTCCAAGTGTGGGTTGGGCTTTAGAGTTCACTGTCTTCATTCGGCTTGAATCCTTCACAATGTTAAGGCCAAACCTTTTAGCTTCGTCGTTCGCGACAAAGTTATGGGTCGCCCCCGTATCAACTAATGCTCGTGTGTCTTTCTCATTGAGTTTGAGATCTACGAACATTAATTCTCTTTGATGGGGCTTTGGATTCCTATTCTCACTGCCCTTTAAGGCATTAAGTAATCTCATGGTACCCATGTGAGGCTCAGACGTACCTTCATCAACTTTAACTGCATTCAGGGCCTTCTTTTGTGGACAATCTCGCACCCGATGATCACCATCACATAAGAAGCAACCTGTTCTCTTGGGCTCTTCTTTACCTTTGCTTGGCTTCCTGAAGCTTTTGAAGCTATCTTTCTTCTCTCCCTCACCTTTGCCTTTATTGTAGCTCTTATTTTGTTTGGACTTTGAAGAGTCACTAGCCTTGTCGCTAAACTCCACAAGGCGTTCGGCTGCCGCAAGTGCAGAAGCCAAATCCTTGACTTCTTGTCGTGTCAGCTCTTGTTCTGCCCACTTCTGGAGTCCATCCATGAAGAAGAAGAGTCGATCATTCTCCGACATGTCGGTGATGTCTAGCATCAAGGTTGTGAATTTCTTCACGTAGTCCCTTATCGAGCCTGTGTGCCTCAACCGCTTTAAGCTTTTACGAGCAAGGTACTCCACATTCTCAGGTAGGAATTGATGTTTCAACTCTTTCTTCAATTCCTCCCATGTTGAGATAGTGCATAGCCCTTTCTCAATATCTTCGTATCTTCGTCGCCACCACAACATAGCATCATCAGTGAGGTACATGACACTTGTGCTTACCTTTTCGTCCTCGTCCTCCATCTTGGAAGCCTTGAAGTATTGCTCCATTTGCCAAATGAAGTTGTCTAAAACTTTGACATCCCTTGTCCCATTGAAGGGTTTAGGTTCAGGGATCCGAAGTTTAGGGATCTCCCTTTGGCTAGGCCCTCCATTGGCCATGGTTCTCTCCAGCACGGTGATCTTGGCCTTCAAATTTTCATTGACAACTCTCAAATTATCAATCTCTTCTCTGAGTGAATCCACCACTCCGGCAAAATCTTCTTTGACCCCGTCTAATGCTATCTTCATTGCGTCCTCAAGCGTCTCAACCGAATCAAAGCATTTGGTTATCTTCTTGTCTCCATTGGCCATAGTAGCCTCCAACCGATCTAGGCATGCCTCCAAAGTTGCACCTTCATCGGACAATACCCTGCTGATGTCAGGTCTCGCCATAGCTCCCCTCTCGAACTTGGCTCTGATACCACTTGTAACGGACTTCTTCTTTAAAGAAGCTAACTCGCCCGTGCGGCACTTGTGCAACCCTCTTATTCGTCACACAAGTCAACCTACTCACTCAAGATTCCCTTGTTGCTAAGACCCTCAAGACTTACTAGCACACAAAGAGAGAGAGTACAAGAGACACTTTTACAAATGAAGCTTGGTATGCTTTGAGAATACTCAACTCTTGTTATCTCAAATGAGGGTGGCCAACCCCTATTTATACTTGGAGGCCTTACAAATCAATGGCTAGGATTTGTACATGTGTTACTAATCCAATGGTGTAAAGAATTGTCTAGAACTATCTCTAGAACTTTCTATACTACTAGATGTTTCTCTACTACTCTCTAAATATCTAATCTCCTTTCTAGAGTCTTCTTCATTTCTATGCAAGTGTGGAAGACTCTAGTAAGTAGGACCTTCTAGCACGTAGGTATTGGGCTTCATAGTGGGCTGGCCCAATGGAATAGTTTTTTTATGGTGGGGTAAGCCCACAAGTTTGTGACAACATGCCCTCGGGGAAAATTCAGGGAGGGTGTGGTCGCATGTATGGTCGCATGATATGCGACCACACACCCTATGGTCGCAAAAGCTGAGACCACAGGTGCAGCCGCACCTGCAACCACTCAGCTTCTGGAAGTCTGAATTAATTAAAATAAATTTTAATTAAAAATCTACAAATTTGTTAGGTTTCCAAGTGGTCTAGAAGTGATTTACAATGCTTGGACGAGGAACAACCATTGACCAAAGGTGAGGGAACAAGACCTAAATTAACTGGCTAATAATAAACTATTTTCCTTACTGAGTCCAATGCCATGAATGATTCTATTCTTGTATGCTTGTAATGTGCATTTTACATGTCATCCAATATTCTAGTTATTACTGTTCATGCATATTTAATTCTGTATATTTATAACATGATGATGATGATGATGATACTAGGAATAGGCATGTGAATGTATGTGTATGGTTAGTGTGCTTGATTCGAGTAAAGCATCAGGGGGAGGACGTGACATTGTGGTTCATCCAGGTCACCAGACTCTAGCTCTATCTCTACTCAAGTCTTGTCCACCGACATCGTCATATCGCTATTACCTTAGTAGAACTATTACATCAGAGGGCATTAGAGGAGGTGGTCTTGGACCATGTAGTCTCTAACTCTGTCGGGGGGCCTTAGCTCTATCTCTATGGATGTATTGAGGGATATTGGGGTGAGGCCTTGGATTCACTGTTTGATATTAGGATTGCTTAGTTGCGAGCCCAGTTTGCAAGCCCTCGCCAATAGGGGCTTACTTGTTGGTATGGGTAGGGCATCAGGGGAAGTGTTATGCGGTGTTTGATCTGGGAACTTTAACTCTATCTCTATTCCATGATGGGTGCATGTGGGATGACAATGGTATTTGATCCATTGGGCGGCTTCACACACTTGTGTATAGAGGTGCGGCGGCCACCAATCATTTCTATTGCACATTGCAAACTTATAAACCAGACCAAAGATATGAATTGAATGCATGCATATGTTTGTTGCATTGTTTTGTTTGCTCACTAAGCAATGATGTGTGCTCACCTTTTCGACGTCGAATATTTTAGTTGATGATACAGGTCCTATCGTGGAAGATTATATGAATGCACCAATGTACGGACATGTTGCTGCGAAAGATGTGGAAGCTATGGTGGTGTCGCATGATTTGTCATGCGAGTGTAACTCATGTGTTTTCGATTAGATTTAGTTGTTGGATTATCAGAATATGTAATAGATTAATTTATTTTATTTTATGTCTTTAGTCAATTGGAGATAATTGGATAATTAATTATGTTATCACTGTTGGATACTCAGTTCATTTGTATTAAAGACTTCCGTTATTGTTTATTTACTCTGATTATGGTTGTAGTTGTATCTGGTTTAATCAAATAGTCACAGCCTATACGAGATCCTGATTGAACCGTTGGTTCATAGACGGTTCATCACACCATTCTGGTTGGTTCAGAATTGGGGTAACATTCGTTATTGTTTATTTACTCTGATTATGCTTGTGGAATGTATCTGGTTTAATCAGATGGGCACGACCTATACAAGATCCTGATTGAACCATTGGTTTTCTTAACGGTTCATCACACCACTGGTTAGACCAGATTTGGGATGTGACATGGGTAAGCACCAAATTACGAGTTGGGAAGGTGTTAGGCACCCAATTCGCCTTGTCATTGACCGGTCTCCCTAAATCCTATCATTTCTTAAAGTTTATATATACTTTGGGGCTATATACATAGACTACAATATATACAAAGGGATCTTCATAAGCTTCTAATTCACCTTATATTAATTGTATTACACTAAGGGATGTACAATTCTACAAGAAACAATATGTGTACAAAAAAGAAATATACGAATGAAGAGAAAAGATTGACTAATTACACAAGGAATGACATACAAAAGAATAAATGGGAAATGAACAAATTTACAAATAGAAATGAACGAAAATGATAGAATAATAAAAACAATAACAAAGGTATGACCGAGGTCTAGGAAAATCCCCGACCGCCTACATATCCTTGCGCTGTAGGAATCAGGCCAAACGTAGTTCGGGCGGGTATGTACGTACCAGGTGTGTGCAAGAGAAGGGACACTTCCAAAATATTGAAAAGCATCCCAAGAACGAGAGATGTCCCCACAATAGTGGGACCCATCCCAGTGTTGAGGTACTCCCTATCACAAGGAAGTCCCCTCGGTGAGGTAATCCCATAACACATGGAACTTACCTCAATTTGACGGAGTGTGGAGCAACCAAACTCCTTCGTAGCCTACATAACAATCAAGACCTCTGTTTCTCGAGAATCAGGTCAAACGTAGTTCCCATGAATTGATGAGCCATGGACATACGTGGCCAACACATAAGAAAGGTAAATTCCTCAGCTCCCCACATACGGGGAATCACTAAATCTCACTCACATCCCACATTCGGGATACCCAGGTGGGCCATCCGTCGGGCCACCAATCCTATACATACATCTACCCAATCGTATATTTTCATTAATACATTTTTGATACAATGATTTTCCACACTGTTGGATCCAATCTTAGGGTTGGGTGGGCCTTATTCTAAATGAGCCCACAATGGGTCGGACTCTCTGGAGTCCCCTACTCAATCATATTGCGGGAAGTGTGTATCCTAACATGCATCTATTACAATGAAGTGTTAAAGTAGGGATACATCACTTGGGTAGGGAACATGCATTCAAGAATCAAGTTTAAGGCATGAGCATTCCAGACATACATCTATTAATCTAAACAATAAAGTATTAAGTGTGGAAAACTAACAAATTTGACATGTAACTCAAAATACATGTGAAAAAGAGACAGCATTAAGCATCAGATTAAATTATCATGAGTTGAAACATGTATCTAAATTATGCTTGGGTCAAGCCAACACAAGTTAGACTAGAATAAAATCAAACTGGACCTAGACCACCCTAAACCTAACTAAACCAACCCACATAAACCAACCCAAACCAATTTAAAATCCAACATAGACCGAACAAAAGTCAGATCAGACCATGCAAACCAAAAGGGCCTAAACTTGAACAAAGTAAAACAAATGGGCTGACCTGAACCCAAACGAAAGTGATGGGTTGAACTTACACTCCATAAATTCACTGGCTGAACATTTACACAATGACAACAATGGTGGACTGATCCTAGCCCCAATGGAATGGTTGGCTGAATTTATACATAATAAAACAAATACGCTGATCCTAAACCAAATGAATAATTGGCTGGCCCAAAAAAGAATAATAAAACCAACTACACATGGGTTCAATCTGATTGGATTGGGTTTTGACCGAATTATGATAGGAATTGACCCAATTAAACATGAGAATGACCCAAACAAGATGAGACCAACTCAATTGTTTATGGGAATGTCCCAATTGATCCAACATAAGTGGGATCATCAACCCAATTAAACAATTGATGGCCAATTAGCAATGGAATAAACAAATTAGAAATTGATATGATTCAATTGACCCAAATTAAGATGTTTTAATCGAACCGGCCTGATTTGTCCCTGTATGGTCTAAATAACCTACAATTGGCCCATTTGACAGAGATGGATGGTTTAAACACGGAACAGACTGATCAAAAGTAAGGATGCTCAAATCCACTCTGATGCAAATTTGTTGTATTCCAGATCATAGGAGAATAACTTGACAACCATCCCGTTTCAAACTCAGGAGTATCTCAACCGAAAAAAATGTTAAACCAATAATTTCATGAATTTTCTTGATCCAGATAGAAGTTATGAAAATAAACTTTAAACAACAAGAAATAATGGAGCAACATGACATTGATTACATGCACATACAAAGCCTCACAAGAATAAACAACAACAATAATCCAGTCTAAACAAAAACAACCATAAAGAGCAAAACTCTCTTAAATAGGATATCTTGTGAGAACGTACAGAAGAATACCTGTTCCATTTAAGCTGCCCAGTCATTGAAAGACAAATTGAATCATTAGCCAAACCAAAGTTTTCCAAAAGCCTTACACTGTTGTCATTGCCTCCTCTTGAAATCAGTGCATCCCTTTGCTTGCTTTGCATTTCATTATGTAGAACTTTACCTTTATACTCCACAAATAGCCCATCAAAGAAATGCTAAACTTTGCTAGTTCGAGCACAAGAATCCCTTAAGACCTTGACTACTCTCAGCTTTAAAGTCTGGTTGGAAACAAACATGCAAAGAAAGTCAGGTTAAAGAAAAGCTTGAAGTTCCAAATGTGGAATCAGATTTAGAATCGAGAGAAAAAAAAAAAAAAAAAAAAACTTGGTGAATGAATAACACTATCAGATCCACAGGATTAGGCAAGTAATGAACTAGCATGCATTGAATCGGAAAAATAGCAAGCAATGAATAAAAGCATGGTTCGGGCTTAACATCAAACATGAGATATGCAGTAAATAAGGGATTGGACTCAATGTAAAACCAGCATACCAATAAAAGAATACCCAGCAATAAACATGGTTGAAAAATGGAGCAAGTAAAAGTAGATTACAAAGTATTCAAGAGGCTAACCTGATCACAATGGTTTTAGGAAAGCCAATCCCACCAGTAGGAATGGAAATCACAATCTGAACAGTCTACGCCTCTCTTGGATTAGAATGAAAAGCCCTCTTCCTCTCACCTATTTCTTTTCCCCTACTTGCGGTAGCTTCTTCTTCTTACAATTTCTTCTCTCCTCTCTTTCTTCCAACCTGTCTTACTCCATCGAATGAGAGAAAGCCTCTCGTTCCTTTGGCCTTTGCTCTCCCACAGTCGAATCGCCGCCAAAACTTTATATATATAACAAACATAAAGTTTAAGCACATGGGTTGAACCGGTTTGGTCTGAACTGGTCTGGGCTGGGCTAGGCAAAAATAGCGTGCTGACACTCTTCCGATCAAAACTGTCCGCATCCTTAAATACTACAAGCTTGCCCCAGCTTTAAGCGTCGACATAGAGAAGCTTCGGTGAATCTTTTTAGGAGTATATTTAGCCTAAATGTGGATAAGGTACTACTTTCTAGTTGCCGAGAATTCCCGTCGAAAAGTACCTTCTAGTTGGTACTATTTTAATAAGAGAAAAAATGCCCCCTAAACCCTAAGTTCAAAAAGGTCTTCAATTCTAGGATGACATAAAGACCTTTTCTTCGTTAGTCGAGTTGACAGAGCTGCTCTATTAGTATGCAACGTCTGGTGTAAGACCCACACTCCACTAACTAGTCTAACCGTGTCATGATAAGTCTTTCCATCATTGTTGGATTGAGTGGGCCAATGGTGAGAAGATAGACCACGAGACCAGATAAACTAATCGACTCAAAAACACTAAAAACTAAGTGTATGGTCAACTAGCTGGGTAGGTATGGTCGGCCATACAATGGAAAACAAAGACCATTGATAATCAAACGCACGGTCAATGTTTTCAAAAGTATGGTTGATGGATTTTGTGACCATACGTCCGACCGTACGACCCCAAATCAGACTTCGAGTTTGAAAAATTTCCAAATAAGAGGGGGATCTCTTTCTTATTGTTGGAGAACTCTATATGGAGAGTTTCTCTCTATATAAAGGATGTCCCTCAACCCTTTTTTATTCTTTTTGGATCATTATCAAACCCTAGAGGAAGAGAAAGAAGAGAAGGAGAAGTAGAAAAGACTAAAAAGAAGGTTGTGCAAAGAAGGTTTTGGCTCTCTACTATAGGCCAAGATATGAAACTGATCTCTAAAGATGTAAATCCTACGGAATAAGATTTCTATTGTGGATTGGAGATGTGAAACCATTATGATCCATGTGATCCTTCGAGTAAATCTCAAGGATAACTATGAGAGATGGCTTTAGTGATAATGGTCAATGAGAAATTGTAAATAATGGCCTGAGGATAACCTTAAGATGAACCCAAGTGAAGAGCAGAGAAATTGACTCAGGAGGAACTCGAATTAAAAGTAAATTTTGACCAGAAATCATATGGTTGCAGTTACGGTAGACCATAGGATGACCAGAGTATCAACCATAGCTATTCGGGAGGAATTCAGGAAACGTATAGTCACAGGTGTGGTTTCATATAGTGCGACCGTAGGGTATCGACCGTACGAGGTAAGGTCGACATCAGCATGAGACCATATGACCAATCAGACACCTAACAGTGATATGTTTTGATTTCTGACTACTCTAAGATATTACACATGAATCCTAACCTAAATTCGTATAACTTCTAGGTTACTAAATTGGTTCAAAGAGAGTTACAAGGCTTGGAAGGAGATCGAGTATTGTTAAAAGGTGAGGGAACATGACCTAAATTAATTGGATAATAAGTAACTATGTTTATTTTATCTCGTCCAATGCCATGAATGATTCTATGCTTGTGTGCTTGTAATGTGCATCTCACATGTCATCCAATATTATTGTTATTTCTGTTCATGCATATTTACTTTATTGTTATTACCATGTTGATTGATGATGAGAAGAATAGGCATGTGTTTGTGAGTGTGGTTGGTGTATTGTGTGGGGAAGGGTTTTTGATCCCTAAACCATGCTTCACATTGACATCGTCATATCGTCATTACCTTAGCAAAACTATTATGTCATAGGGCATCAGGGGAGGTGGTCTCCGACCGTGTGGTCTTTGACTCTGTCAGGGGGCGTTAGCTCTATCTCTATGGGCGTATTGAGGAATGCAAGGGTGAGGCCTTAGATACATTGGATGGCATAAGGATTGGTTAATTGCGAGCCTAGTTTGCAAGCCCTCGCCAATAGGGGTTTACGTATTGGTATGGGTAGGGCATTAGGAGAAGTGTTGGCTGCATATGATCCAGACACTTTAGCTCTCTCTCTACTCTATGATGGGTGCATGTGGGATGGCAATGGTGTTTGATCCATTGGGTGGATTCACACACTCTTGTATAGAGGTGTGGTGGTCGCCAAACCTTTCTATATCATATTGCAAACTTAAAAACCAGACCAAAGATATTGAATTGAATGCATGCATATGTTTGTGCATTGTTTTGTTTGCTCATAGAGCGGTGATGTGTGCTCACCCTTTCGACATCGAATATTTTTAGTTGATGATGCAGGATCTACTATAGAAGATTTCGTAAATGTGCCATTGTATGGACACATGGAGGTTATAGATTAGAAGTTGTAGAAGATGTGCATGATCTATCATGCGAGTACAACCAATGTGCCTTTGATTAGTTTAACTATTTTGATTATCGAACATGTAATTGATTATTTTATTTGATGTCTTGAGTTATTTGGAGATAATTATATTAAATATTTATTTTATTACTTTTAAATACTCAATTCATTATTTATAAAGACTTTCGCTTATTTGTTTACTATCTCTGATTGTACCGTAGAATGTGTGTGTGCTTTGATATGGTGGGTACGACCTATATGAGATCCTGGTTGAACCATTGGTTTATTGATGGTTCATCACACTACTCTGGTTAGTCCAGAATTACGGTGTGACATCTGGAGTTTCCACTGTGCCCATGAGTTAAATAGGCACCCTAAGCTATCATTGTATTACCTGGATTCCCATCATTCTACTTTAAATCCCCCTGGTATGGGTATAACCCACTACGAGTTGGTGGATCATAATTTTTTCTTATTTATCTTCTCGGAACTCGCAAGTGGGAGCTATGTATATGATGAGTTCCCAGAGATTAGGGCCGAGAGTTTCGATTTTCTTCCATTAAATGTAGCTTTTTCCCATCCTTTCGCACGACTTGAAGCTAATCATCTCTGAAAGTCGGTTAGACTAATGAAGGTGATGAGTTTAAGGAGATTGATAGATGGGTCAGTGATGATAAACCCACCGACTTTGGTAGGTCATTTAAACCTCAATGCTTCTACCCTACTTTATAATTGACTTACATTCTGACTTACATTTTCTTTGAATGATAGTAGTGGTGAAGCCCAAGCTCAGCGTTAACTCTATCAAGCATAAAGACAAGCAGATCACAGAACCCGATTCAATCAAGAAGCAGAAGATAATCCAGGATGTATCTTCAAACAAAGGGATTACTATTCGTTCCTCCCTTTGTACTGCACAAATCGATGCCCACTCCTCAAAAGACTTCAACTGCTAGGCGAAAACATTTGACCCTGCCACCAAGCACTTTGGAGGAAATAGCAAGGGATGCCGAGATGGAGGAGCACTGGAATTCCGCTAGGGAACAATTGGAGATAAGGTGGGAACTACCACAAAAACTGGTTCTCAAGTTCCGCCTTCTACATCCTCCATCCCTCTCTATGTTAACCTGACTGCCACTGAGGAAGACAAGTTATACACTCCTAAATGGAAGGTGAAGACTATCAATTTTGGCACTGGGAACCCACGAGTTGCGAGAGAACTCCTTAAGGGAATTTGTCTACCCATGGATCAGGGATCCCTGGGTTCTTGTACAGTCAAAGAGTTAGGCTACATGGCCTTCCTCACCATCATAAATGTAAGTGTTGTTCTTCACTTGCCACACTGCTTTGATTTAATCATTGATTCATTAATCGAGTTGTTTTCTTTTCAGATCATTAACCCTCTAGTCAAGATCATCGAGGGGGTTAAAGCTCTGGCCAATGCCCGCCTTGATGCAGTCCAGAAATGATAGTCCTTGGCCCAAAATTTAAGGATTACTGAGGCAACCCTTGTGAGGGAGAGGGCGAATGTAGATATGGAAAGGAAAAGGGTCATCCAGGAAGAGTAGAAAACATTGGCGAAGAGAGAGAAGGTGAATTAGGAGAAAGAAAGGGCCAACAAAGCCACAGAGGAAGTTGAAAGATTTAGGAAGGAGAAGGCCAATTTAGAGGCCAAACTTCAGAGAGTTGAGGAGAACATCCCAAGAAAAATCAACAATGCAGTAGCTAGGTTCAGGGCTCTCAAGAATTGATTAATTTGATTTATAAGTCGGATGAATTTGATGGAGTCAGGACGGATATAGCACACGTAACGTATAAGAAAACTTTGCATGATATGCGCAACTACATTCTTGGGAAGATCCCTAACTTTGACTTCTCCTATTATGGATATGATAGGGATGTGCCTATCTTTCCCGACTCTAATGATAAAGAAGGGACTCCTTCTGTTGATGTTGGAGTAGAGACCAAGTTGCAAGGCGGAGAGAAATCTCCGTCCTCCAAACAAGTATGATGAATCCTTGATACTACTATATATATATATATATAATTGGCTTCCTTGAAGCCTTCTTGTATGGAACTCTCTTGTTTTCTTTTTAATAATAAAAGTACCTTGTCCCCTACTCTTTTGCATATGCTTTAACTCCTGCACTTTGTCATTCTAATTTGGGAACAATCATGTTCTTGCATAGAGTTCTTTCATGGAGGCCACAGAAAGGATCAATCCCCAAAGCTTGATAAAACTTTCCATAGCTCCAACTGTATCGAACAAGTTCATACAAACTTGTAATTTTGAGAAGTCAATTGAAACTATTGCTACTGATAGCCAACTTGATATCCAAAGTTAAGGCTTTATGATCTCAGCTAGCAGAGTATTGAGAGGAAATAAATCTTCCGAGGAAAGTAACGGCTTTGCATTTCCAACTCTCCAAAGCCGAGAAAGAGAAGAAAGCGGTTTTAAACAAGTTGGAAAAGCTGAAGTGGGCAACAGGATAACCTGAGATTGTATCTCATCTTCTTGCACAAATAGAGGCACAACATTCCCATCATATTCAACTGAAAGAGACAATAGGAACATCTAAGCAATCATTGGAAGCTGAACGACTATACTCATAAAAATGGAGACAGAGTGCAGTACTTTTCATGATGCCTTGACCCAAGTTATAACCTAGTTGCAATCTAAACTTAGAGTAGTTGAAAAGGCTAAGGAAGCTGCAGACATGGACAGAGAGAAGTATCACTGTATTAATGAGCTTCGCCAGCAAATCACTGACGCAACTTGCCTTCATGCTTCTACAGTATAAAAAGCTTAAAACTTACTAGCTGATTCTAAGTGTCGAAAAGGAGTTTGACTTCTTCCTTAGGATTCTTCTTTAAAGAAGTGCCTTGTAAGCGACTGGTAAACATCTTGTAAATGACTTCTATAGAAGCTATGTCACACCCCAATTCTGGTCTATTCAGAATGGTGTGATGAACCGCTAAATAACCAACGGTTCAACCAGGATCTCAAATAGGCTATCCCCGCGTTATCCAAACTTACACGCATCCACAATCATAATCAGAGTAAATACACAATAGCGTAAATCTTGTAAATAAATGAACTGAGAACTAAGATGATATCAATAATTTAATAGCAAATTATTCTGTTTCCAACTGAGACATAAATATTTAAATATCAAATACAAGTCTTTATTAAATGCAATAAAAGAAACCTATAAAATATCTAATCAAATACACACGAGTTGCACTCGCAAGAGGAGTCGTGTGTATCATCTTCAGCTCCAGCTTCCATAGTTGCCACGTTTCCATACGCAGACGCATTCATATAGTCTTCAATGGTATAACCTGCATCATCAACTAAAAATATTCGACGTCGAGGGGTGAGCACACATCACGGCTCAGTGAGTAGCCAAAACAATGCAACAATACATATGCATGCAAAAAGTCAATTTATATCTTTGGTCCGGTTTAAAGTTTGCAGTATGCAATAGAAAGGTTGAGGTAGCCAAAGGTCACGTTTATTGACTCCGCCTTTATACACGAGTGTGTGACGTTACCCGAAGATCACGTTTATCGTCAACTCACATGCACCCAATCATGAACATTATATAACAAAGGTTACATTTATTGCTATATAGTGCCATACCAACACGTAAGCAGTTGGCGAGGGGTGCAAACTGGGCTCGCAACTAACCAATCCTAATGCCAAACAGTGTATCCAAGGCCTCACCCAGCATTCCTCAGAATGTCCATAGAGATAGAGCTAAGGCCCCCCGGTAGAGTCAAAGACTACAAGGACCGAGACCACCTCCCCTGATACCCTACGACATAATAGTTCTGCTAAAGTAATGGCGATACGACGATGCCAATGCACAAGACTTGAGTTAGAGATAGAGCTAAAGTGCTGAGACCCGCCAAAGGTTAACGGTTATTGACGTTCTCATCACACCTCCCCTGATACTCGCTCGCATCAAGCACATCAACCACACACATACAAGCACATGCCTATTCCTATCATCATCATCATCATCATGTTATAAACGATAAAGTAAATATGCATGAACAAGTAATAGAAATATTGGATGGCATGATGTATGCACATTACAAACATATTCGCATAGAATCAAGCATGGCATAGGACTCAAGAAATAGAAAATAGTTTATTATTAACCAATTTAGTTTGGGGTTAAGGTTCCTCACCTTAGCTTGCTATAAGATACTTTTCCAAGCTTTAAAATCACCTTTACAATGTTATTATATTGTTAGAAGACTTAACAAAATCGATAGAATTTAATTAGAATAAATTATGAGTTTAAAACCATTCTGTCAACTGAGGGTCGATGCTAGGGTCGATGCTAGGGTCGATGGGTCTATCGACCCTCCCCTCTTTCTGGACTTCCCGAATGCTGAGGGTCGATGGTCAGAAACACCTAGGGTCGGATGGTCATCGACCCTGGGTGCGACCCTCGGTGCACTCTGGTCCAATTTACATTTTTTAATCCATTCTTCATGTTTGGGGTCCTATGGTTTGCTTCTACATTCCATTAAAAATCCATTCTATGGTCTGAAACCATGAATCATCCTCCTAGATGGCTTTCATGTATTCTCTTAGGGTTTTCCATGAAAACCTAACCATGGATGGATGGTTTGGGTTTCTCCGAGATCACTCTCTCTCCAATAACTATCCTAAGGTCTGTAGAAACTCATGGAATTAGTATCCATACCTAAGAATATAACTTTTCCTCTGAAATTCTTCTCCTTTGTGCTAAGTTATCTTCCTTCCCTTTCTTCTTCCTCTTTTCCTTCTTCTCTCTTTCTCTCAATTCGATTAGGGTTGTGAAAGGAGTGAAAGTGGCTTAGGGACGTCCTTTAAATAGAGTAGGAACATCCTAAATAAGTCCCTCTGAGATTTGGAAAGAATCCCAATCGAAAAATATAAAAATTTCTTAATTTCTATATTCGGCAGAAACCGAGGGTCGATGGGAGGGTCGATGATCCCGTCGACCCTAGGGTCTTAAGCTGTCCGACCCTCCCTTCAAAACTGAGGGTCTGACTTTCTATTTTGGGAGGTCCGACCCTGCTTAGCTGGGTATGCGACCCTTTCCCTATTTTAAGTGTTTTTGGGTCGATTTGATACCTAGGATCTCAATCTCCTTCACGCCCTTGGTCCATTTGACTCGACCATGATGGGTAAACCTAGTTCAAGGTGGTAAGACCGGGTTAGATTGACACGGGTCTTACAAGCTAAGGCAGACTTCTACTATAAAAAGCTTCAAACTTACAAGCCGATTCCATGTGTCGAAAAGGAGTTTGACTTCTTCCCCCCCCCCCTAAATAAAAAAAAAACCCTTAAAAAAAACATATAAAAAACCTAAAAAAACAACTTTAAAAAAAAAAAAAAAAAAAAAAAACCCCCTCCATTTCTAGGGATTTTTATTTTTTACAAATCTCTCTCTCCCCCCCCCTAAAAAACCCCTCTGTTCCCTTACTCAAACCTCAAAGCTATACTAGACCCCTTGAGTTCATGTTGAATGTGTAAATACATTAAATATGAAGTCTTGTGACTTAAGTTGAGTTGTGGTCGAGTTGTACCATTGTACCCCCGATATCGATCAAGTCATTTATAATGACACAAGCGATATAGAGTTATATTTGAAGACAAAAGAGATTAAATGTAAAGTATATTTTATTCAAAAAATAACCACTCTACATTAATGATAAAATTTCTGAAGATTTTTAAGATGCCATGGCTTTGGTATGAATATTTCATCCAACTTACATAAATGGTAAGACCCAAGTCGAGTTGCTTAGACAATTCTATATGACCCTTCCTAATTTGGCTATAACTTGCCTTGTTGAGAAAGTTGAGATAGAGATGCTCGCCGAAGAACTAAGTCTCTGACTTGAAATTGATAACTTTTCACCCATGAGTTATAGTATCTCGCTACCTTCTACTGGTAGGATAATATGTTCAATGCAGCCTTCTCACGAACTTCTGGAAGTAAGTTGAGATTGGCATGTAGGGCTCCTGAATTGGCTTCTGCGTCATAATTTAAGATGTGGTATGTTGGGAATGTGACTTCCACTGGTAAGGAAGCTTCTGCCCCATACACCAACAAGAATGGTGTCTCCCCTGTTGTTGTTTGACTTGTGGTTCTGTAAGACTACAACACGCTTGGCAACTCTTTAACCAAATTCCTTTCTTGGATATAAGTCATTTTGCTAAGATGCATCCTAACGCCTTGTTCGCAGCTTTAGTTTGGCCGTTTGATTCAGGTGATAGACTGAAGTTGGTCTATGCTTGATATTGAGCCAGTTACAAAGCGTTGTGAACTGATTTCCGTTGAGTGGAGGTCCATTATCAGTTATAAAGACTTGGGGGACTCTAAGGGCCCGTTTGATAAAACTTCTGCTTCTGGATTCTGGATTCTGGTTCAAATTTGGATTCTACTCCAAGCTACTCTAAGATTATTTTGGAGTAGAAACTTGTTTGATAACGCAATTCTAAAATAGATTTTAGAGCATCTTTGGATTAGAAACATGTTTGATAACACACTATCCCTCCAATCGAAGTTTAGAAAAACAGTCGTAGTAGTGGTGGTGGATGGTGGTGGTGGAGGCGACGGTGGTGGTGGTGTTGGTGGTGGTGGTAAAGTGGCGACGACGGTGGTGGCGGTGGTGGTGGTGGTGGTGGTGGTGGTGATTGTGGTGGTGGTGGTGGTGGTGGGTGGTGGGGGTGGTGTTGGTGGTGGTGGTGGGGCGGCGGTGGTGGTGTTGGTGGTGGTGGTGAGGTGGCGACGGGGGGTGGTGGTGGTGGTGGTGGTGGTGGTTGTGGTGGTGGTGGTGGGTGATGGGCGGTGGTGGTGATGGGCGGTGGTGTTGGTGGTGGTGATGGGCGGTGGTGTTGGTGGTGGTGGTGGAGACGGCGGTGGTGGTGGTGTTGGTGGTGGTGGTAGAGGTGGCGGCGGCGGTGGTGGTGGTAGTGGTGGTAGAGGTGGCGGCGGCGGTGGTGGTGGTTGTGGCGGTTGTGGTGGTTGTGGTGGTGGTGGTGGTGGTGGTTGTGGTGGTGGTGGTGGTGGTCAAGTGATAGTCATGTGAGTGTCGACTCTTTTTTTTTTTGGATTCGGAGTCATTCAATCCGGTTCCTCGGGAGTTGGAATCTAACTGGACTTATCAAACGTGCTTCTACTCCAAAATGGCTCCCTGGGAGCCAGAATCCATAGAATCCAGAAGCAGAAGTTTTATCAAACGGGCCCTAAATCTATATATGATATTCAATATAATGAAGTTTTCCACATGCTCTAGATCTGTGGAAGTTACTGCTTCTGCTTTTATCCATTTTGAGAAGTAATCCACCGCCACAAGTAGGTAGTTCTTCTTCGAGCGAGATGAGGAAAATGGACCAACAACGTCCAAACCCTAAATCACAAATGGTAGTGGACTTATTATTGATTGCAGTTGTGTAGAATGATGGTGGTTGAGCTCTGTGTCCTACTGGCACTGCACACATTCTCAAACAAATTTCTCACAATTTGCAATCATGACAGGCCAATAGTATCCTTGCCTTAGCACCCTGTGGATTCAAATCGTCTCCTCCCTGTACTTCAGGGAGGAGGGAGATGCCCCCGTCGGATGGCCGACATGTGGCTCTCGGGAAAATCTGAGTCCCACGTCCGAACCGACACCCCTTGTCGGCTCAACTTGTCGGTTGGGTGTCGGTTCGGACGTGGGTCTCTAATTTTCCCAAGAACCACGTGTCGATCATCCTACGGGAGCGTCTCCCTTCTCCTTGAAGTACAAGAAGGAGACAATTCGGATCCATAAGCCATCACCTTTTTGGAGAGTTAAACATGGAACACAATCATGTAGCCGAGGGCATTTCTAACACTTTGTATTGCTCTAGAGTCTAGACTATATATTCTCTTAAGTGATCGGTGGAGGAGAAAATTTTTCGCCTAAATTTAAAAACTTTATTATTCCAAAATAAATCTGTTTTCAATAATTTTCTAGATATCCAATGGTTAGAATTACAAAATCACTACTGCATGTAATAGAACATATGCACCTATTCACTGACTTTGTCAATGGTATGACCACAAGAACTTTCACCAAATTGTTTCGGGAAAAAAAATGAAATTGTTAAATAAAATGAAGGGAGTATTTTTCATACACAGGCCACGCATTTGATGGTTAGGGCATCAACCATTCACTTAGTAAGGGATGATAGTATTAGATTACACTTTTTCCTTTATGTCCCATCCGACGGCCGAAAATACAATCTTGCACGTTCATGGCTGTTGAGAAAATCTTTAGCCTAATATGAATAGTTGCTTTAAATATCAAATTTTATTGCATGAAAATTCAAGATTTTATTACAGTTTATTTTATTAAATGGACACGGTTTTTAAATATATATAGGGTGGGTACATACACAGTCATGCATTTAACTCTTCTTCCAAAATAGGGGGCAGATATGGAATTACTCATCTCTCTCTCTCTCCCTCGTCGCTGATGGAAGCCATGGTCATACATAAAATCTTTTGCCTAATTATACTATAACTGGTTTGCTAGTGAGTACTCAATCTTTATACATGAATTAACTTCTCTAAATCAATAAAATAAACAGCCATCACATTAGTTCTGGCAATGATGAATTCAATTGGCGGCAGAGGAGGAGAGAGAATGTCAGACAAAAAAGATATAGAATGAGATTCTAACGTAACTCTCACTTTGCTGTTCAAAGAACATTATCCCTAAATAATCACTTGAAGTTCATGTTCTCCTGCATCAATGGTTCAGAGTTTCGACCAAAATCCGAAACGTAACGGTTTTTGTCAAAACCGAAACGATACTACGTAGCGGTACTGCTTTTACCAGAATTCGTTCCCATTTTTCGGTTTCGTACATATTAAGGCTTTTAACAGCATATTTGGACGAAAACCAGTTTCATCTCCTTCTCCGCCGAGACTGCAGTGGGCGGCTGAAATATGTAAGTTTCCTTCAATATTCATTCTTCCCCTTCATTCTTCTTGTTTTCTTCTTGTTTTCTTCTTGTTTTCTTCAAATTTGTAATCCCGGAATGAGTGGTAGGCTGGTAACTTCGATATTCAGTGGCCAGTGGGTTACATTCCTTGAGCTTCAATCCTTTAAAGTTTGAATATGAAGATCCCAACTCATCCAGGTTTTGAAATCTATACTAGCAATGTTTGTCGATTTTTAAGTTTATTCGCTAGAGGGTTTATTTGCAAGAGGGTTTTTGTAAATGTTTAACCACGGCACAAAGTTTCACTCCATCGCAACTCCTTTTATCCGTAAATCTCATTCTGTAAATCTTCATCTCTGCAACTCCTTTTATCAGTGGTAATGTCTCCTCCACCGCACAAACCACAAAGTTGCACTGGTTTTTCTTATATTTATTTTTCAATAGATAACAGCAGATAGGATTCATAGGAGTAGTTTGAGTAATATTTGGACTCTGTTTTGAGGGTTTTTTTTTTTTTTTTTTTTTTTTTAAATATATATATATATATTTTTTGAACTAAGAGTTTAGTTTTTGTTCTTTTAAATACCGTAGGAATAGTTGACTTTGAACATTGGATGAATAGAACTTTTGAAGCTTCACATGCCGTTGAGCGACTGATCTTCTTTTTCGTCCCTTCTTCTCCTCCGGTAAGTCTTCCCAATTCCTTTTAGTTCCTTCTTCTCTCTACTGCTACTGTTATCTGTTTGTTTTACTTTCCCAACTTCCAATCTGGATAAAGACAACTTCTCCTTTTTTTGGACTCCATGATCCAGCTATACCAGATTCGTTTCGCAGGTGTTGATCCCCTTCTGATACATTAAACACCAATTGAACAGAGGGTGTGTTTCTTGATTGAATGCACAATTTAAAGGGTATGCATCTTAACTAGTTAAATTTGGATAATTTCTGACAAAAAGCCTCAGCATATAGAGGAATAGTTATATCAGGACAATAAGATCAAAATAGACTGCCTTTTGAAGGAAAATGAATGCTAATAAATATTGATTGCTGTTAAAAGTAGACTTAAAAAAAAAATAAAAAAAATTCAAATATGATATGTCTTCCAGCATTAACATTCATTTTATAGTACACTAAAGAAAAAATCCAATGGTGCTAAATCCATTATATTAAACTTCATTAAGAATAAAATGATCTCTCACGTGTACAATAACTAGTTGAATCCAATAATCTGAGGATGTAGTTACAGAGGCTGGAAAATTTGACATTCTGTAAAGAGAATTAAATATTTCTAAACTAGTTTGACCTTAGAAGATCAGTTTCATATTGTGTAATCCAGGTATAGCAGTAGAACCAGCTCAAGAAGAACTGATCTTATTAGTAATAGTGTATTGAATGAACCCTTATGTTAAGTTCTGTTTGTAAAAAAAAAAAGTGTATGGGATGCTAGTGATACGAACAACATACTATATGAACCAATTATGAAGGAATTAAGGATGACTTATAGGACAGACTTTGAATGACATGGCTAAAAGATAGGACCAGCTTATATGTTAAATCAGTAAGTGAGGTTTAGGACAGCATGTGTGCTGTATATTATCGGTTGAATGAACTTACTATAATGGATGAGTGGTTAAGAAGGAAACCAGCACAAGATAACCTATAGTAAAAGAATGAGTGGATAAGGCAAGATAATGATGAACCACATGTTAAATTACATGATTAGAGGGATTTGTTGAATAGGAGCATATGTTAAGCCTATAAAAAAAAAAGATGGACAGCAAGTATGCTTGCTGTATTTTTTAATGGCCTGGTTTGGTGAATAGCAGAGCCTATAGAAGGACTTGATGACAGTACACAGACTTATGGTTGTGTGGGCGCATAAGTGTTGTGTTCTTTAAGGACCTAATAAAACTAACTAATGAAAGAGTCAAATGATAAGGAAGGACCAATTTGATGCCTCAAAAATAAATATAAGTTTGTACTATTTATTAAAAGGATAGAAGTGAACTGGTTGTTGGACAGTATAATGCAAAGAAAACAAACCTACCTAAGTAATGACTTACCTTAAGGACATAGTGCTGATTAGAGGTTTTAAGTTTGGGGATTGGCAGCAAGGTGGTGCTGTCCGATCCACCTCCTAGTTGAGGCTTTCTTGTGCACATTGAAACTCAGTATGAGTTGGATATTGGAAGGATAGCACCATCGTAGACCTGTAAAAAAAAATAAAAAATAAAATAATGACCTACCTAAGAGATGAATTGATGGACAATATAACTAATACAACCTATAGACTCAAATGGTACTCCCCTCTTTCGACTAACTTTTAGTTCTTGTCTTTTAGGAGGAGCGGGAAGTAATTATTCATTGAGAGAGAATTAGCCCCTTTGAAGTTTTTGAGAATAAAGAGATGGTAGAGTTTTTGTTTTCACAACAATGAAGTTTTAGGAGGGTATTGTGTGTTCCTTGGTTCGAATCCTATCTCATGGTGCGCCAAGAAACAAATAACCGTAGCATGGTCATCCTTGGAGGCAGAATACCGATGTCTAGCTCATACAGCAACAGAGGTTGTGTGGCTTTGTTCATTGTTTCGTGAGCTACAATGCTCGATTACCACCACACCAGTAATCTGGTGTGATAATATTTTGACATTAGCGTTCAATCTTATTTTCCATGCACGCACACAGCATGTGGCCATCAACTATCACTACGTAAGGGAGCTTGTGGGGCGCAATACCGTTGATGTTCGGTATATCTCCATAAAGGATCAAGTTGCAGATATTTTTACAAAGGGATTTTCTTCAATCAGGCATCAATATCTTCAAAACAAATTGTGCTTACTTCCTGTATCGCACAATTTGAGGGGGGATGATAATGTTGATACAACAATGTGCAAGAATCTCTCAACTGAAATTGGACTCTGCACGATTCTCTCAACAACTGAAACTGAAGATGAGGATATCCCTCACCGAACTTGAAGATGTAGATGGTGTTTAAATTTCAAAATTTTAAATTTTGAATGTCTATACACTTATATTTCCTAAATATATGGGATAAACCCAATCTGTAACGGCTGTAAAGTCTTTATAATAGACCACACAATTGTCAATATAGTCAATTGTGAATACAATTATCGAAGACATTACGTCTACATTCCATTCTCTCAAGTCTATCTATAAAGAGAGTATGAATGAGAACTAATCCCACAACAATCAAGGCTATCCACCATTAACTATACATTTATACATTAAATGTATAGTAACATTCAAAATTTAAAATTTTGAAATTTAAACACCATCTACATCTTCAAGTTTGGTGAGGGATATCGTCATCTTCAGTTTAGTTGTTGAGAGAATTGTGTGCAGTCCAATTTCAATTGAGAGATTCTTGCACGTTGTTGTATCTACATTATCATCCCCCTTAAAACTATGCGGTACAGGAAGTAAACACAGTTTGTTTTGAAGATATTGATGCTTGATTGAAGATAATCCCTTTGTAAAAATATCTACAACTTGATTTTGCTGGAGATATACCGAACATCAACGGTCTTGCGCCCCACAAGCTCCCTTACGTAGTGATAGTTGATGGCCACATGCTTTGTGCCTGCATGGAAAATAGGATTAAACGCCAAAGAAATTGTCGAAATATTATCACACCAGATTATTGGTGTGGTGGTAATCGAGCATTGTAGCTCATGTAATAGTGAACAAAGCCACACAACCTCTGCTGCTGTATGACCTAGACATCTGTATTTTGCCTCCGAGGATGACCGTGCTACGGTTGTTTGTTTCTTGGCGCTCCATGAGATAGGATTCGAACCAAGGAACACACAATACCCTCCACTAAATCGTCTATCAATAGGGCAACCCGCCCAATCAGCTTCACAGTAAGCATTCAGGATCATTGGACCTGGTGTGAGATGTAAACCAACACTTATAGTCCCCTTTAATCAGAAAATTCATTGCTGTATAGTGTGCTTCTATGGGAGCATGAACGAACTGGGATACCTGATTAACAGCATATGCCACATCTGGTCTAGTGAGTTTTGCATATTGCAAAGCACCAACCAAGCTTTGTTATGGGGACTGTCCTAGAGACCTAGTTTGTGTGCTGTTGTTGGAGTACATATGGGTTTACACCATCTGCAAAACATATTTGGATTGATCCAAGTACAAGCTAGATGCATCTCTTTTGATACTTATGCCCAAGAAATTTGATAAAGCACCAAGATTTTTCGTCTTGAAGTGCTGGCTGAGAAAAGCCATGAGATGCCATATGAAGACAGGTAGGTTGCCAGTAATGAAGATGTCATCCACATACAGAAGCAGATATAATGTGACCGACTGGTGATTGTAGATGAATAAGGAGGGATCCGAATGTGAAATCTGAAACCCATATTCTATTAGTTTGGTTGTAAACTTTTCATACCATGCTCATGGTGCTTGGCGAAGACCATAAATAGCTTTCTTCACCAAAACAAACATGACCTGACCTGGTCGGATCAACATAGCCAGTCAGTTGTTCCATGTGTACCTTTTCATGTAGATCACCATGTAAAAACACACATTCAACATCCATTTGATGTAGTGGCCATTTGTTAGAGACAACTATGGACAGAATTGTTCGGATTGTGGTGGCCTTTACAACGGGACTAAAAATTTCAATAAAATCAACACCCAGTTGTTGTAAGAAGCCCTTACCAACTAATCTTGCCTTATATCGGTTGATAGTGCCATCCACATTTTGCTTCACCTTATAAACCCATTTGCACCGAATAATATGCATGTAGGGATCTGATGGGACAAGTGTCCAAGTTTGCTGATTTTGAAGAGCAGTGTATTCTTGATCCATTGCATGCCGCCATTCGTTGTATTTGGATGCCTGGGAATAACAAGTTGGCTCAAAGTAGGTGGTGGTTAAAAGGGCCATAGGTAATGGATGAACACTGTGGGAGAGGGCACGCTGTTTGAATGTACCAGATTGAGATCTGGTTTGCATATGGTGTGTCCTTTCCGTGTGGAAAGGAACCGAGGAGGGTTGTGGACTGGTAGTGACTACTGGTTGTGTCTCACACGTGGGTGGTAGATTTTCAATTGTGGTTTCATCTTGGGTAGTAACATTAGTGGGTTGTGACTCATGGAGGTGTCAAGGACACCCAACATGGACCATTTCTGGTTCAGAATTTGGTGGGATGGGTGGTGGTTGGACAATTGAATTTTGTGGGACCGTTTCTGGTTCAGAATTGTGTGGGATGGGTGGTGGCTGTACAATTGAATTTGGTGGGACAGGTGTTGGTGGTGCTATGGAATTTTGGGAATAACTCAAATGAGTTGAAACCCTAAAGAAATCCACATCATTGGAGGAAGGATGAGGGGACAAGGTGGGACTGGATTTAGAAAATGGAAACATGTTTTCACTAAAGGTCACATGCCGAGAGGTGTAGATCCGCTTAGAGTTTAAGTCCATACACCGGTAACCCTTATGATTAGGACTGTATCCCAAGAAACAACACCATGTGGAGTGGTGTTGTAACTTGTTAGAATTATATGGTCTTACCCATGGAAAACAGAGACAACCAAATACTTTCAAAATGGAATAATTTGGTTTTGTTTTCATGAGAAGTTCAAATGGTGTGGACTGATTATTGTGTTGGATGGACATCCGATTAATAAGATAAAGTGCAGTAGTGAAAGATTCTAGCCAATATTTGGGAGGCATATGAGCATGGGCTAGAAGTGATTCCAGTTTCAACAACGTGACGATGTTTCTGTTCCTACACACCATTTTGTTCAGGTGTATAGGGATAGGAAGCTTCGTGAGTGATGCCATGATTTTGAAGAAAGATTTTAAATATTGTACTCATGAATACAACCCCACCATCGGAGTGGAATTTAATGATGGGGTGTTAGAGTAGTTTTTCAACATTTACTTTAAAAGACACGAAGATATAAAAAAAAAAAAAAAAATCAAATTTATGCTTCATAGGGATAAGGCAAGAAAACTTTGAATATAAACAAACAATACATATTATAAAAACTGAGAACACGAAGGAGTTGGGGCTGGACCCCAAATATCATAATGTACTAGTTGAAGGGGCTGATGAGATGACGATTTTGACACTGGAAAAGGAAGTTTATGACTTTTTCCAAGTTGACAAGAATCACACAGATCTGCACTCTTTTTATTTTTGACTGAAATATTAGAGAAAATTGATTGTTGGATGTTGGAGGAGGGGTGACCAAGCCTAGCATGCCATAGCAAAGTTGAAGCAGATGAGCTGAAGTGAGCTTGAGGAGACCTTGAGGTGGGAGACGGGATCGGTCTAAATGGATACAATCCATTTTCAATGGACCTTTGTGATAGCAAAGAGTGTTCAAAGCAAGTCAAATTAACAAGCCCTCTTTTGCTACATGATCTTAATTCAGTCCAATACAAAAATCTGCAGAGAAAAATAATGAAGAAAACCACTTATCTTGAAATCTAACCGTCAGAATTAGATGAAACTTGGTATAACTGACCTTTGTAATAATTGTGAACACCCTTGCAAATTTGAAGAGGATCTGATGAGAGTTGAAGGAGCTACAAGCTCCGAAAACTGGCTGTACCTGGTACCGCCCAGATCTGTAGTAGTATTCAGCTGAGGCTTGATGTTTTGTATTAAATCAGCAAAGGAATGATATAGTTTTGCAGGAGATCAATGTCGCCAGCCAAGGTATGGTGTTTGTAAATCAAAACAGAAAATAGAATCTCAAAGGAAAGAAGAACAAGTGGTTGAGTCTCACAACCTTGGAGGCTCAACCAGAAAATAGGAGTTCAATCTCTTTTTCTGGAAAATCTCTCTACTGCAGCCAGCCTGCATTCTCTTTATTTATAGCTTTGAAACATTACAAATAAAATAGGAAAGAATGAAATTTGGAAAAGCTAAACCTCCTTTATAACTTAGGAAGTTTCTAAAACATAGAAATAGGAAAGTTTCTAAAACTAGAATTAGGAAAATCGATTTTAGGCAAGTCTTAGTCTCCAAGCAACTAAGACTTCTAAACTAACTAGCCTAATTTTTAGGAAACTAAATAATGGAAATAAGTAAACTAAAAATTAGGAAACTAATCAAAAGAGTCATAACTAATGCTGTTGGTTCTGTTCACGTGAACAGTACCGCGTGAACAGTGTTCACGTTGATGGTTTGGCCTTTGGGTTGGTCCAATGGACCAATACCAACTAGTTCTTTGGGCTGACCCATTATCGACTTGAGCTTGGGCCTTGGGCCTTCTTGGACTGCATCACTTTGGTAAAGTATTGTCCCTATTTTCTTGTCCTTCACACAACAACCAAATTTATCAAAATAAAAGACAGTTATCACTGGTAAATTTATGAACTGATAAAAGATTGATTTTGGCAGTAGGACCAAGGAATCAAGTATCGTGTATCGGTACCATATCGGTCAGCTGAAATTAAGAGACGTTATCATATTATATTGTGGATATGGTGGATACGCATGGATACGGAGCAAGAGACGCACAAAAATGATTAAGGAACATACAAAACACAATTTTAAAGCATAAAAACACTATAATTAGCAACATTGAGAAGGAAAATGTTTCAAGAATCCAACACCCAACAGGGCTGTGATGCTAGCAACCAACAATAACAGAAAACTAAAGTAGAACAGGAACAAAATACATACTGTGATGCTGTCCGTAGTGACAGAAAAAAAGAAGTTAAATAACAGAAACTGATAACAGAATATAATAACAGAAACTGGTTGTTTATATAATAACATGCTGTGATGCTGTTCATACTGTCCATAGTGAAAAAATATATGCTACAGTACTGGTTGTCTATAGAATAACAGAAACTGATAACAGAAAAAAAAAAAAAAATTGCTGTAGGGAAGGGAATTACAGTGGAATGAGTTGTACTACAGGAGGGAGAAGAAGAAGGAGATGCAGTGTAGATCAGAGAGAGAGAGAGAGAGAGAGAATAGTAAAATTTTACATGAAAAAAATAATTTATCTGAATTATATATTTATTTTTTTAACCAAAAAATAAAAAAATAAAAAATAAATTCGAAAATTACAATTGAGAAGCAAAGATGGTAGATCAGTGGTCTACACATCTTATATAAGTAGTAGAAGAGCAAAGGATTAATTTTTGGGAAAAAAAATTCGAAATTTTACATGTTCTGCAAAATTTTCTCAAATCAAACCTCAAATCAGTGTTTAAATCAATGAATGTAGCACGCATTCATCAAATAGGGCCATAGTTCATTGATTCATGTCAAGAAACAACAAAAAAAAAAATCAAATTAAAGAAAAAAAGTGAAGTTGAAACTCATACCTAATGGGTTTACCGCCACTAGAGCTTCAATAGATGATTGGAGCTTCAAATCTTCACAAAGAAGTTGTTTAATGCAAGGAATCCAGTTGTTTTAGGGCTAGAAATGAAAGCCCTTGAAATTTTGGAGAAATTTCTGTAGGTCTTTGAGTTTCTCCACCTTATACAGTCTCGGCTCTTTCAGAAAACACGAATAGGGGCTTTTTCATGCTTGTCTCTCGATACTGGTCGATACTAATGGGTGTATCAACCAGTATCGAACCGAGGCTGGTCGATACACCCATATTTTTTCTTTTTATTTAAAAAAAATATTACTTATAAACTGTATCAATACATCTGGGGGTGTATCGACTGTATCGATACGTATCGAACCGATACGGCTCGATACGGTCGATACACCACGATACTATAATTTTTTGAAACTTAGGATACGAATCGGCCAGTATCGTATGGACTACTGTCGATACCGATACGTTTCGGCCGATACGCATAGTATCGTATTGATACTTGACTCCTTGAGTAGGACAGTACAGAATATTATTAAATTGAAAGTTAGAAAGGGTACTTGAACCAACATGAGTTATGGGCAAACCTTGGCCATTACTGACCTGAATAGAGTCCGTCCCATCATATGGTGTTGAAACATGAAGATTGTCAATGTCGGGTGTAAGGTGATGGCTAGCTCCAGCATCGGAGTACCAAGTATCACTTGCAAGGGTGTTGGATGAAACCATAGCCGCTTACTTCTCCGGTGGATGATGACCTTGATATGCATGGTACATTCGATGATAACAATCAAGGGCAACATGACCCATTTTATGGCAAATCTGACATTTGAGGGCGTGTGGTATTGCCGAATTGATTGGGTGATGAGGGTAGCAGCCCTCCTTCATTTGCATTAGATGGGCGGCGTTGAGTCTGTCCACCTCGGTTTTGATAATTATTTCAACCTCGAGAGGACGATGAGCCACGGCCAACATTGGTCCTACTTGGGCAGAAGGCCACTAATGCATTTGAGATGTCAGATGCAGGTTGATCAGCTAAAGCTAATTCTTTACATATTAGCAACGTATGCAATTCTTCAATGGGGAGAGCAGTTGTGCGAGCTCTAATTCGAACAGAAGAACAAAACTATCTATATGACGGTGGAAGACCATCAAGAACAAATAACACAAGGTCATCTTCACTCATAGTATAGTTGATCAGAAATTGTTTTAAATTACTGCAACTAATTTGTCATGGTTTGAGTCCCCTTTTTAATGCGACATGAGCTGGGGTTGTTGATGCATACCTTTTAACAATTCCCATGCTTTCTTTGCAGAGGAGATTTCAACTATATATAGAAGAGCTGACTCACTAAGAGTAACATTGATCCAAGACAAAAGCATCTGATCTTTTTCATACCATTTAGAATCAGAACTTACAGGAGAGGGAGTTGTGCCATCAATAAGATGCATCAACTTATGACCTCTAAAAATGGGTTCAAACAACAACTTCCACAAAAGATAATTGGAGGATGAGAGTTTAATTGGAATAAAACTAGAGATGTTGGATATTACTAGTGATGAAGAGGGTGAACTAGTAGGTGGAGAAGTCGTTGGAGTTGGTGTTTGTGGAACCTCATCATTCGAATTAGAGGGAGTAGAAGACATGATTTAGAGATCGATTGAATGCTGTGTAGCTTACAGCTCTAATACCATATAGATAGACTTGAGAGAACTCTTATAGAGACTTTACAGCCGTTACAGGTTGGGTTTATCCCATATATGTAGGAAGTAGTTTATACATTAGATGTATCGTAACATTCAAAAATTTAAACACCATTCACATATTCAGGTTCGGTGAGGGATATCCTCATCTTCAGTTTCAGTTGTTGAGAGAATCGTGTGCAGTCCAGTTTCAGTTGAGAGATTCTTGCACGTTGTTGTATCTACATTATCACTCTTGATTACATGCTTCTTTAAAAATGGGAAAAGGTTGGAAAGATTGAACGCCTAGCTGGCCAGCCTATTAGGCCTTACGTATCTCAGGTGCCTTTTCATGGCATCACTCAAACACCCCCACCCAACCCCCCCTCTCTCTCTCAAAGGAAAAAAAATGTTACCTATATACAACAAGTGGAACTTCAGTATGTCATATTTACTTCAAGTGAAGCATTGGACATGGGTATGGCTCCCGACTTGCAGAATCCAGGTAACATAAAAGCGCACCTAGAGAACAAAGAGGAAATGTACCTATTCTCTTGTGGCCCCTCTTGGCAACCATTGTAACCCTGTCAAACTTTGGTTCCTTTGGTGGTTTGTACGATCATCATGTGTCCATGCCAATGCAGCCTTCATTGATTGTTTGGTCCCTTACTCGCAAATACCTTAATGTTATCCGAGGTGACTGTGGATGAGAGAAAAACAGAGTGAAGGTTATAATGTTTTCATCTAGTACCCCTGTTCATATATGTAACTATTAGATGCACAAAGATAGAGGGGTGCAATGGTTAATGGCTATCACACTTCTTCATATGTACAAATATAAATACAAATGCTATGGTTCCCTTTTCATCCTTTTTTGTGGTCAAATTTGATCAATCATTAGTATCAAATGCAGTCAGTCTAATGCTGACTGATCATTCAACAGCCTTCTTCTCTCAACCTTAAAGGGGGTAAAAATAGTGGGATTAGCTAACAATCAAAAATACAAAAATCAGAAGATGGTCAATTAGGTCTATTGACCATACAAAAGGTGGTTGTTGACATTCAATTCAAAGAATGTTGACACTTTCTAAATATGTGCACATGGTGGTTATTTTTATGTGAACTTTGAGCCATGAGATTGTCTAAATTGTCGTACAACGCAAATTGGATTTTCTTTTGGGATGGGGGGAGGTGATGGGGAAGAACTGCTGGTCACCAGTAAATGTTATTTTCCTCTTTGTAATGAGAGAAAGAGAACCATAAAATGTTTTTGTTTCTCATACATGGGACCTTGATTGAATCCTGCCTTTTGTTTTTTAACTTGTAACTGGGCACTAACTAGTGATTGTTTCCTAGCCCAGCTGTTCTTTTATTTTTTTTCCCCCTTCGGTTGGGGGAGAAGGAGGGGGGTGGGGGTGTGGTATATCCATTACACTATCTACTAAAATTACAGTGAAAAAAATAACAGCAGTTATTAGCTTCTACTCTCATTTACAATGAATCGTTATCCTATTATTTTGGACCATGAGTAATATTTCTTATAATTTAATGATAAATAAATACCTTTATGATGTTAGAATATTTTTTCATATAAACTATAGGAAAATATACTTGACAATAAATTATTATGAGGTCCAAAAAGTGTCCACCAGGATAATGGTTATTGTAACTATTATAATGGTTAATAATGGTCAAAGTTTCATAAATTTAAAAACAATAGAACAGCCTAGGCTATTGCTTCAGGCTTAATCAGACTGGGACACATCTAGGGTTGAGACTGTCCTGCTGTGGTGATTTGAGGTTGTAAATAAACTGGAATTGCACATATTTTCCTTGATTACTTCTTTCTCCTAATCGATCAAGGTGGTTAGACTAGACTAGGATGTTATTGTTGCCTCTTAATCATGCAACCCTCATGTCTCCACTGTATTATCTTTACCTTTATTGTGTGTTACTTGTTTATCTTTTTTACTTTGAAACTTTCTCCTATTTAATTTTATTCTTTCTGTTCATTTGCCACTTATCCCATGCCATGTCAGTTTTTTTTTTTAACTAATAATTGTTTCTGTGCCTCTCTCTCTCTCTCTCCCGGCCATAAGGTCAAGTAAAATTAGCTGTTGACTTGTTTGTAAACTTTCTGAATACTTTTTTGTTCTCCCTCCCCCCCACCCAAAAAAAAACTTTTTTTTTAGTTTTAATTTCTTTCAATGCACATCTATCAGAAGAAAAAGTTTCTTTCAATGCGTTTATTAAAACAGAAATATGTGCTTAATCTGTAATCCATTCTAATTTCTAAGAGATCTGTAAAATTCTTAAACATTAATGCAACTCTCCAAACCCTTAAGGGGATTTAGGATGATTATAGCAGATATGAAAATAAAAGCCCACATAAATTCCCACTATATAGGCACATTAAAAAAGCCCAATGCAAGAAAACCCAGTTGTCCAAAGGCCCAATCCTGATGGGACCCAATCCCTTGCTTTGGATAAAATAAGCCTTTTTTCTGTCATTTTCCTGTATCACCCATATGTATTATGGTCATAACCTTTGCTGCAGATCTTATTAATATTGTCCCTGAAAGAAGAAGCTATGCCCCGAAGACGAACAAGATGCCACCGTTTCCCGAAACCACAGCCTTTTATTTTCTCTGCCTTTGGTCGTTCTGTTGCAGCTTCTACCTTCAAGCACAAGTGTCAAACCCACAACCCCAACTTCAAAGAAAGAGTTCTCTCCAAAGCCTCAGGTATCCTTTTGTACATGTAATTCTCTTATTGTTGTTTTTAGTGTGTTTTTCGGTATTTTTTTTTAAAAGAAAATTCATCCGTTTTGGCATAATTTGTCATGGTTTTGGTTACCTGGAAATTGTCAACATGTTCTTTAGAGTGTCATGGTTATCACTGATTTTTAATGGAGTTATATGTTCTAGATAACAACAAATTCATGAAGCGCTCTATAAAAGATGAGATGGGAGGATCTGAATCTTCTGATGAAGAAGAGCTTAATGTAAGTTCCTCTTTTCTTGATATTTTTAAAGCCCATCAATCTATCACTTCTTTCTTATCATTTATGCAAGTTCCCTTCATTTTGTTCTTGTTGTTTTGTTCTTATCCTAGTCTGTATCTTCTGAAGGAAACCATCCAAGCTGATTTTGCATTCTTTGATCCGAAACCTGATGACTTTCATGGAGTGAAGATCTTGCTGCAGAACTATCTTGACAACAAGCAGTGGGATTTGAGTGGATTTGTGGCTTTGATACTGGAACAGACCACAGTAGGGACAGTGGTTAAGTTAGAGGAGGCAGACGATGATGGACTGTTCTCTGTTGTTACTGCTCTTAACATAGGGCGATATAAGGCACTTGGAATCCTCTTCAAGTCTATATCATTAATGTGGTTATTTTTCTTGCATATATATATATATATATATATATATATAATTTCTTATGTTATTCCTAGCAGGATCACGAATGTGTTACAGAGCTCAGCGAGTTCTTGATTGACGCATGCCAAGAGAAGGATGTATTGAATAAACTTAGATTGCTTTTGGGAAAGGATGCATCAACTGTTGGGCTATTGGTTTCCCAGCGAGTAATGAATCTTCCTCCTCAACTTTTTCCTCCACTTTATGATGCTCTTTTTGATGAAGTCTCATGGGCAACAGAAGATGAGGTTAGATGAGAATATTATTTGTAAGGGGTTAGTTTTATGTTGCAAGAAATTCCTCTTTCTGTTCATTTTATGGGAATGACTTCCATAATACACTTATCTTTTGTAATTCCTTTCTTAAAGTCAACAGAGGAGCTCCGGGATTCCTTCCGCTTTAAGTTTTATTTAGTGTTAACTAGAATCTACAAGGTATGCAGTGTCAGTATTTTATTGTTCCTTCTGTCGCTTTGATTTATTTTGGTATGGAAATTTCCCCAGACTTTTCATGGTATTATGTCCTTAATTTAGCCTTTCAGTTTTGACAGTTTTCTTCTATTTTTTTATCTTTGTCTGCTAATGTTAGCACAAGAATGCCAACCAACAGAAGGGTACATCAAAACATTGCAGTAATGAACCAATAATATATATTAAGCCAGAAGACGAAATTTTTCATAAGGTACACCCCCTTGTTTTATTCTTTTCCCTCATGTTATGAGTACACTGTACTACCTGTATAACGTCCTTACATTGTATCCTGTCTTTTTACTTGTTCGTTCTTGAAAATCATTTCAGCTAAGCTCATGGTCCTTCAGTTTTCCTCTTCAAACTCAGCAGCTGGTCATGCATGAGGTATTTAATAGTCTTTTGAACATTCTGGTATTATTTTTATATGCTTTCTTTTAGAAACTGAAATTGTTTTTATCAACCTATTTTGCTTACGGAAATGGTCCAGTGCTCACTAGTCTGCAGCAGTTCAAAATTATAACAAAATCCTATTGTACTCTTTCGTTTTTTGGTATGGAGAATTGAAACAATATTCTATTATTTGTCATATAACAGATCAGATTCCTCTTGTTTGCTCGGTTTCCTTTACCTGTAGCACATAGTGTGCAACTCGCCATTTTTATTTTGGGAAACACAGCCTTTCTTTTGTACATCTTGTTTTCTGTTTTATTGTTCATGTGGCTTTTGCTTGAGCAATTAGTTTTGTGATTGTTGTTGGGTATTATCAAGTTTCTTTCCCAGTGAGGCTTCACTGCTCCTTTGTTTGAAGTGTTATGAGTGGATGCAATATGCATTCTAATATGTTATTTGTAATTACTATTGCAGCTGAGAAATTACAGGCTAACAGGACTTGTCATGGCTGTTGAAGCAAACAAGATTCCTACATTTCGGAAGGAGTTGAAATCTCTAATAAGTGAATCTTGAGGCTATCCCGAAGGTGTTGTGATGTGGATTTTCTGTATTCCTTTCTCATCTTCCCCCCAACCTCCCCAAGTTTTCACGTTGTGTATGCATGACCGGTAAGCATGGATCCTACTATTATCCATGTCTCTTTCTCTGGTCCTGTTTATATAGAATGGCCACATTTTGTAAGGGGGGAATATATTAATAATTTTGTCTATTTCCTGAGATTTGGAATTGAATCTTTTTTTGTACTATTATTTTTTATGCATTATTAGTTGTTGATGATGTATTCAAACATGCAATTTATACTAGTAAATACACTGATACATTCAATGTTTCTTCTATACCACTTTTCCCTCTTGATACATTCAATGTTTCTTCTATACCACTTTTCCCTCTTGATTACTGTTCTTGCAAGCCTAAGTAGCACATCTTGTGCACCTGTAAGATTATCTGAACTCTTGGGGTTTGGTTGATTTAGCCAAAGTTTTCTTGGGTAATGAGAATGTGACCATCTCCTGCTAGATTTAGCCCGAGTTTGCTTTGGTAACAAGAATGCGAAACTGTCATCTGGTACTTCAGTTGATTTTGACCTTGGCCTAATTATTCCTATGCATATTTAATTTCACTATGGCCAAACTTGTCTTTCATGCTAGATTGCATAGGCGAAGATAGTTATTTTAGAGAGTGTCAAGGGTTTATCAGCCTACTGAAGACTGGGATTCTGGAGGACTCTTTAAGCAGGTCTTTGATAAATGGTCCGTCTAAAAAGTCAATGTGTAACCCAAAAGAAGATTCAACCTATATCCTTTTAGAAAAAGGGAATGAGTAGATGGAGTGCTAATGAGATTCTTGGTTCAGGTTGCATACTGGGCAAGGCTAAGGCACTTCACTGCTTATCCATGATAGAAACTTTCTTATGGGAAGAATGTCTTGCAGATATGTCCATAAGAATAATGAACTTCAGTTGTAACGGGAGTTTCGAAATACACTCCTGAAGGAGGATCTCAAAACTTGATCTTGATTTTACAATCTCTCTATATTCGGACTTTGTGGTAAGGTCTCCTATTTTGAAGATCCAGCAAATTAACCTGTCAGGTGCCTTATTGTAAGGTAACCTGATATTACAGATTTTCTGAACAAGCACCACTGGGAAAGATGACATTAGCAAGTGTAGATTCTGTTTCAGCCAAATCCCGTATCCGAGGTCCGTGGTGCTGACGGGGCCTGCAAGACAAAGACAAGAGAAAAGGGAGGGGCGGGCCCCGGGTCCACTCCAATGCCGAAGTTAGGAATTTGTGAACGGTCAATGGGCTCGGGATCCGAGCCCACCTTTTATGTGGTGGGGCAAGAGAGAAATCCCGAGTCCGAACTGTAGAGCGAGAATCTCAAGAATGAGTAATTAATGTTTGCGTACTTGAATTCTCGAGATTTGATCTATTTATAGTGAATAGTGTTTTTTTCTATAAACTCTGAAAAAATGGTAGGTACTTATCGGCGGACCTGGACATGAAACGGCTCAGCGCGGAGATTCTTCCTGTCAGTTCCTGGACATGTTGTCCTCTGGTCGGTGCTGGCATATCAAGTGTCTGGCATATCAAGTGTTGCTGAAATTTTGACAGGGTTGGCTTCTATCCCGCGGCTGGATACCATGAAGACAAGGAATTTTCCGGATGTTACGCCGAATGCGCACTTGGCAGATTTAGCTGCATGTGGTATTGTCGTAGTATCCCGAATGCTTCCTCTAAATCCTTCGGATGATCGTCTGTCGCCAGGCTCTTGACCAACATGTCATCGATGTAGACCTCGACATTTCTGCCGATCTGCTTCTCAAAAATCTTATTCACCAGCCTTTGGTACGTCGCGCCGGGGTTTCTTTAGCCCAAATGGCATGATGTCGTAACAAAACAGGCTGCGGTTGGTCACGAATGCAGTTTTTTCTATGTCAGCCCTACGCATCCTGATCTGGTTGTAGCCTGAGTAGGCATCCATGAAGTTGAGTTGCTCATGCCCTGTCGTGGCGTCGATCAATTGGTCGATGCGCGGGAGAGGGAAGCTATACTTGGGGCACGCTTTGTTTAAACCAAAAAATAGATGCAGATCCGCCACTTGTTGTCTTTTTTTGGGACCATCACGACATTGGAGATCCACTCTGGGTAAGTGATCTCACGCACGAAGTTTGCCTTGAGCAACTTGTCCACTTCTTCATCAATGAGCTTTTGCTTGCCTAGGGCAACGATCGTTTTTTCTGACACACGGGTCGGTGCTGGGGGTCAATGCCCAGGCCATGTTCTGCCACTTCCCTTGAGACACCTGACATGTCGGAGGCCGTCCATGTGAAGACATCGGCATTGTTACACAAGAAGGTTACTAATTCAGTTTTCTGCGGCTCTTTGAGAGTGAAACCTATCTGTACAGTCTTTTCTGGGTTCGTCTTGTCCAAGGGAACGGTGAGAAGGTCCTCGACAGGGGTCCCCCTTTCTTGGGTGAAGTCGTCCCTCAGATCTTCAAACTATATCGGGAAGGCCTGGGCCGGTTTGCGGAGGCCGCTTAACTCGGCCGAGTAACACTTGCGGGTGACTAGTTGATCCGTCTTGCATTCTCCTGCGCCCCTTGGTGTTGGAAATTTAATTACCAGATGATACGTGGATGGGACATATCGCAAGACGCGCAATCCTGGCAGGCCGAGCAATGCGTTATATGAAGAAGGTAAGTCAACGACCAAGAAATTCATCATAATGCGTGACTCCTTAGGGTAAGAGCCGGCCCTAACGGGAAGCCGAATGGAGCCCTTGACTGTTACGAGGTCTCTGGAGAAGCTGATCAGTGAATAATCTACCCGCTGGAGGCAATCTTGAGATATTTCCATCTGCTGAAAGGCTTGTCAATATATTATGTCTGCGGAACTACCAGTGTCCACCATGATCTTGTGGACATCGCTGTCGTCAATGCACAGAGTAATAACGATAGCGTCAGCATGAGGGACTTCTAATCTGCATAGGTCCTCATCGCTGAAGATTAAGAAATCTCTAGTTCTCGTCCTCTTCCCGGGCCATTCGGTAAACTTTACACTCCTTGCGTAGGCCCTCTGGGCCTTAGCGGATGTGTTGCCTGATGCGGGGCTGCCAATAATAGTCATTGCCTTCCTTCCCTCTCGCGTTTGGTCAAATGTTGGATCTTCTTCTGAGGTGGAAGTGGGCACTACAGCCGTCGCAGGTTGGTCGGCTAGGAGCTGGTTTCGAGCGACCAAGCTGCTACCAATGCTGTCTTGACCTGGCGCCCTCACGGGGGGAATGTAGCCCTTCAGCGTGAAACGAATTGTATTGACAAGGTCGGAGGGGCAGTCGACGTGCTACTCAGGGGGATCCAACACCAAGTGAGGGAGAGGTGGCCTCATCTGATCTTGTCGGCGGTGGGAAATTCTTAGATTGGTGCGCACAAGCTGTCGCCCTCTGGTATCCAATGTGTTCAGGGTTCTTCCGACCTCATGTGCCTACTGGGAGACTGGATCGAGGGCGGAGGCAAATTGAGCTCGAATAACGCCGACCGCCCTCTGTGCCGGAGTAGGCGCTCTTTCTTGTCTTTTTTCATGCCTCGGGGCCTCTTCTACCTGTTGGTCTCTGTGTCTTCTGTCGTTTCTTTCCCCTCTTCTCTCATTGTCAAATGGTTCCCGTTGAGCATCCAGTCTGTGCCCTATGTCCTTCGTTTGTCGCATCTGTTCGTTCGGCCTCCGCCCTGGAAACTCCTCTCAAGGGGGAGGGGGGAGTGCCCTTGCGTCCTCCCAAGCTACCATTTGCACTCTGTGCGCATTGTGATCCACATATTGGTCGTAGTATCCCCTCTTGATGAGGTCTTTGATTTCAGCCTGTAAATTTCGGCATTCGTCAGTTGTGTGTCCAATGTCGTGGTGATACCGACAATACTTGTTCGGATTCCGCCTTCGTGCCTCAGTTACAATTTTTGGTGGCCTATGAAGGTATCCATCTTTCTCTATTAACGTGAATACGACACCCAACAAACGGTTCAAAGGAGTGTAATCCTTAAATCTTCTCAATATCCCCTTGGCTCGTGCTTCTTCCTTCCTAGACCGCTTGTGCTCAACGTGATGTACAACTTCTTTTGTCTCGTCTCCCTTCTTGTTGACTGGGGCATGCACCCCCTTATTGGCTTCTTAAATTTCATTTGCAGTAGCAAACTTCTCGCAGCGGGCTAGGAATTCCTGGAGGTCAGCAGAATCTTTCTTTCCGATGGAGAATCTGAGCTTTTCGTCAGTGACTGCAGCCCAAAGGGTGGCGAAATAGATAGGATCCTCGATGTCCTTAACTTGAAGTACCTCCAAATTGAACCTGGCCAAGAAAGCTCGTAGAGACTCCCCTGGTTGTTGTTTCAATATCATCAAGTGCGCGCTCATCTTAGGTTGTATTCGGCTGCCCTAGAAGTGCATCTGAAATGATTTGCTCAACATCTGGAATCCGTAGACCGACCTCGGGGGAAGGTTTTTAAACCACATCCGCGCGGCCCCCTTTAGGGTTAACGGAAATGCTCTGCACATGATCGCATCTGGGTTGCCATGAAGCCTCATTGCCCCCACGAAATGGTTCAAGTGCTCGATTGGATCGGTAGACCCATCTGTCTTCGCATTATAGCCATTCTTCTCCATAATTTCAATCTTCTGCTGGAGCCTCATCAGTTGATCTTCAATCCGTGCAGCCATCTTCGTGTGCATCGGAGCCCTTGCTCCATCGTTAGGTGGCTCATCTACTTCCCGTGGCGGGGTGTCGTTTTCACTATCTTCAACCCGTAGTTCAACGTTTGGGTGTGATCCTAGCCGGTCCCGCACGGGTATCCGAGCTCGCTGAGCGGTCGAGCTGGTCTGGCTTTCTTCTTGACGGGCTCGAGGTTCCCTTGCCTCTCCCTCTGCTTGGGGCCATCGTGGCTTGCCACGTTGAGGGGGCTCTAGCTGGGGACCATTTCGAGGGGCTGGCCGATATGGAGGGATAACCCCAAAGGGTGGAACGACCCCTACCGGGGGTTGTGAGGTTGCACCCATCGGCGGGCGCTGGGTAGTCTGCAGGGCTCTTGTTACCTCTTATAGTTGTTGCACTATAGTGTCAAATTTCTCATAGGTAATATATTCTGGTGGTGGGGACTCAGCTGCTGGCATTTTTCCTTTCCTCTGGGCAGGTCTTCCCTCCTGGCGGCCGACGCCGGGTGTGTTACGGGGGTTATGGTTGATCGTGTGGCTTCTCGTCCTTCTAGGGCTCATGCTCAAAAATTTCTTTCTGACATTACTCTTCCGACTTTGAATTATTTATTGGCCCTACAATGGGTGCCAAACTGTTTCAGCCAAATCCCGTATTCGAGGTCCGTGGTGCTGACGGGGCCTGCAAGACAAAGACAAGAGACAAGGGAGGGGCGGGCCCTATGGCCCCTGGTCCACTCCGATGTTGAAGTTAGGAATCTGTGAACGGTCAATGGACTCGGGATCCGAGCCCACCTTTTATGTGGTGAGGCAAGAGAGAAATCTCGAGTCCGAAGTGTTAGAGCAAGAATCCCAAGAATGAGTAATTAATGTTTGCGTACCTGAATTCTCAGGATTTGGTCTATTTATAATGAATAGTGTTTTTTTTCTGTAAATGCCATTTTTGCCCTTTGTAGCTTTGATCCCTGGAATGTCCTTGGCCTAGCTTGGAAATGACGCTTTTACCCTTAACTCATATGATCGGTTTTATGGGGATGCTTTCTTATATCCATGCGAGAATGTCTATGCGGTTGTACCTTTGAGTCCTAGGTGTCGCGATTTTATTGGTGACGTGGTAAATTTCCCCAACACTTGCCTTGTTGCGCTACTGAATCTGTAAGGTTCGGCTGAATAGAGAAATAGAATAGAAATTCATCCTAATCAGATTCCATTCTCTGTTATGGTTAATCAACTCACTAACCTTTTCAAAGGATGATCTTATAGGAATTTCCTCTTGGAGTGAGAAAATCGACTGTTCTGGGCTGCGTTTGGTATGCTGTCTAGGTCAAATACACATTGAGATGACAAAAACAGTGTTTGGTATGCATTCTCAATTTAGGGTTGGCAAAGAACCTGTTCTGTTTTTGGCAATGGGGTAACTTAAGTCAGCCATAGGGCATGTTTTGGTTCTTTTTTATTCCAAAATAGTATTGGTCTTTTGGTAACCAGTTCCAAGATGGTTTCAAGGATCTTTCACTTTTCCAAATGATTGTGGCATACAGGGTAGTGATTTAGCTTATGTTAACCCAGACTCTTCTATAGAGTCAAGACAAGAACGAAAGTTCTTCATCATTTGGCATTGGTTAAAGCCCTAGGTGTGTATCAGTAAGCAACCCAATAGGGATGAATTGGGTGATGTGGAATTAAAATTTTTTGCTTACTGAAAACTCAACCGAAAAACCTAAGCAATTAAATGAAGGCTTTGCTCTGTCTTTGCACTGGCTAAAGTCACTAATTTATGCCATAATGGTGTTTATGCGGTATACTAAAATCTTGTCAGCCTTAAACCACACATCAAAATTTTCGTCTTCTCTCTTCCACAACTCTCCTAAAAGTCCTCTCTTTTGCCAAATTCCATTCTATTGTATTTTTGCACCCACGTCCCCCCCTTCTCTCTTTTTTTTGTGCCAATTCTAAGGACATTTGACCTGTAATTGACCAAGTCAACTTTTTCAGGGTCATTTTGGTCATTTTTCAGTTAACTCGTTAAAGCAACATTTCATCTTTCCTTCTTCTTAGACTTTTTAAAATTTTTTCTTTACCCCTAAATCACATTTTTATTATTTTTTCATTTTACTTCTAAATATACCTCTTAAGTACCTTAGGAATTTTAGGGTTACTTACGTATGTATTACACAATATTCCTCTATACGAAGCTAATATTTACTCAAACTCCTCCATCCCAAATTTATTTTCAGATTCCCCTAGCAAAATAAACTTCGTATCTATATCTCCCTGGATAATTAAAAATCCCAAAATTATCCCTTGTCCCTAGTCGTAACATCTCTCCCTTGGTTCCCCTTCTGGTGGCCCTCCCTCCTAGTGGTGTCAACGGGTCGATTTGGACCAAGTTGGTCCGAGCTTTTAGGGGCAGCCCTAAACATGCCTAATAAGCTATTTCGGGTTGGGGTGGGTTACACTTTGCATGTTAGTTAACGGGCTGGTTTGGTGTTGGTTTGTTATTAGGTTGGCTTAGTGGACTCTTATTGATCTGCTATTAGATCGGTTTCGGTTTACTATATGTATATGTAGTAAAAAAGTTGGATTAATGGGCTCTATTGGGTTGGTTCGGATTTGGTGTTGGTTTACTACATGTATACTTAAAAAAATGTTGGCTTAATGGACTCATTCTGGTCCATTATTGGGCTGGTTCAGTTTCAATGTTGGTTTTTTACTTGTATAATTAATAAAATATTGGCTTGATGGACTCATATCGGTCCATTATATGACTGGTATGGTTTCAGTCTTATTGGTCTAGCTTGGTTTTGACTTATCAATTAGTACTATATGGTTTTGGTTTTTCATCGGGCATAAAAAACACAACATAAATCTTGTCCAAAAAGGTTCGATTTCAATTTGGTCCAGTCGAATCGAGTTGGTTCGGTTTAGAGTTTAGACTAGTTTTGACACTGTGGCTCCTCCCACAATCACTCTCTACCCGCTCCCCCCCTGTGTCATCTGCATCTCCACTCCCTCTCAGCAGATCTTGTCTTAAACGTTTTGTGGCGTTGAACTCGGAGGAGGATTAATCGTTTGTCTTCTATCATCGAATAGTGTAAGACAGGACAGAAAGGGGTTCGGATCCTATCCTGTCGTTGGAGCGATACGCTTTAGACATCGAGAAGAATCTGTTGTTGGAAATCTATCATTGTTTGCAAACAAGCCAAATCCAAAACAAAAGCTAGCAAGTTTCTCGGTGCAGAAGAAAAATAAGCAAAACTTGGTGCTTTGACGTACGGAATGGGAGAGGGCTAAGAGGCTGTGCACAAGATAGCAGGGGTGAAGATGTACATGTTGTGGGGATTGGGGGAGGGGTGTGCAAGGGGTAATTTTGGGATTATCAATTATCAAGGGGATATAGTTGTGAAAAAAAAATTATCAAGGGGATATAGTTGTGAAAAATCTTTTTATTTTTTATTTTTAGGAAATTTAAAATATAGTTTAGAATAAAGAAGTTTTAAGTAAATATAGATTAAAATAGGAGAGTTTTAAAAATTTACTCTTATTATTTAGAGTAAATTATAGGTACTTCCATTGTAGTTTGCCCCTAAATCAAGTGCACCCCAAACCTTTCAAACAATTAATTACAAAGACACCCCTTAAATTAAAGTAAATTCCAAAAAAAAAAAAAAACTATTCCGTTAGTGAATTTCTGTTAACTGGCGACCAAAGTGTAAAAGTTAAAATTTTAATCGTAAGACCAGTACTCCACTAACCCGGTCTAACTTGGGTTAACGTGTCGTGGCAGGTCTTCCCATTATTACCGGGTTGGACGAGATGGTCGGATGACGCAGAACCACACAGCTAGGTATGAACTGACAACTTAAACTTTGTCCGGTTGGACAGATTGTGTTGTCCGGTCTTGCAGGTTGTGCGATCGGACAAACCCAAAAAAAAATCCATAAATTGGAAACTTTCCTAGTTTGGGGAGACTACTTTCCTAATTGGGAAAGGACTCTAGGAGGTTTTCCCTCTATAAAAGGAACATTTCTCCACTCTCACTCACTCTTTTGTTCAACCTACAAACCCTAGAATTGAGGAGGGATCTGAGAGAGAAGCTTGGAGAAGAAGAAGGCTGGGAAGGAGAGAAGGAAGAAGAAGAAGACTGTGTACTTGCCGTCGGTTTCCATCCTCGTTGTCGTGAAATCAACGATAAGTCCTGTCATCATTGTACGTAGGGTAGGATGTGTATGAGATTGGACTCACAGGAGTCAGAGACTGTTAGTATAATTTCACTACTGTATGAAACATATTGTTGAATGATCCACAAGGATCTAGTGACAGGGATGTGTCTAGAACACGATATGGCTTAGGGTTATCATAGGAGACCAAACCCTAGGGTATTATGACCATAGAACGATGTAGAATGAACCTTGGGATGAGCCAAATAATCGACTCTAAAGGAAGACAGACTGGAAGATAGCCTAAAGGTTGTCTGGTCTTGTTGACTGGTCGCACTTATAGTGAGACCGAACATGTGACCAGACACTCTCGGGAGTGTCTTCTTCCCGCCCATCAGTATAAAGGAAGAAGAAACTAAAACCCAAAGGTTCACTATGGGACTGAGGGGAAGTATTTGAGAGCATGCGTTGGGGATAAAAAAGAAAATATATAATGAGGCTGTACAAATTGCTCGAGTACTGAAGTCTGGCCAGAAAGAGAGCTACCTCTCTCAGAATCATGGTTTCAAGAGGTCAAATGGAATTCGTTCAATGGAGAAAACTCAAATAGTGCGGAGGTGTATGGTTGTGGAGGTGTATGGTTTAGTCTACCAGGACACAGCCTATTAGAGATCCTGGTTGAACCGTTGGTTTATTAGCTGTTCATCACACCATTCTGAATAGTGCAGAATTGGGGTGTGACAACTTGGTATCAGAGCCCTCAGGCCCTGTCTTGTAAACCAGTATACTACCACAAAAGTTTGTGAACTGAGATAGGATAAAAATTTAAAAGCTGTAATAATAACACACCATAAGCATCTGTGTTGTTTGAGACAAAATTGAAAGAGAATAATACATCTATTAAATGAGAAATAAATTTATATATATTCAAAGGAAGAATAAACGTATATATATACAAGTCTAAGCAGAGTACAGTCCACAACCCGGACAGTTACTCTGAAGTACAAAAAGAAAAATAAAAAGAAAATACATCAGGAAGCTGGAGGTGATGGGGGAGGCGGTGCTTCGCGGTCTCTGTCATAATCCTCAGCATAGACTCTAGTCAACCAAGCTATCTGAGTCTGGGTTGTCTGGAGACTAGCTGTGAGATCAGCCACCCGCTGGTCAGTCACGCGCTGAGCATCTAAAAGCTCTTCCACCCGCTGATCCGACATGCGCTGAGCATCTAGAAGCTCTCCCATCCTCAGATCAGACATGCGCTGAGCCTCTCGAATCTCATGCAATATCCCCATCATGTTATCAGAAGGTGGGTATGAAGGACCAGCTGCATGTGAAGGACCAACTGCATAAGAAGGACCAGCTCCCGTAGCATGAGTAGGTAATGGAGGAGGTATGGAATCCACATTCATGTACAAACGATCATCATCACCCCCATGAACCCCTGCTCCAGCGGCTGCTGCTGCTGCCTCACCGTCAGCCATCTCCACTCGAGTACGTGGACGCACCAGAGCGTTCCTCTCATCGTCGCTGACTTGAGCATCCCGCATGCCCATCTTACAGATGGCCTCCCAATCCAGAGGTGATGAGAAGGATTTCTCCTAAATCCTCTCATCTACCATGTCAACACCCCGACGGGTAAGCAGCATAGTGATCATGCGTCCATAAGGCAGGTTGCCAGTATGACCGGGCAATGTGGCACTGATCATCGTCCGCATAATGATGTAAGGGAGGCAGACAGGCTGCCTAGTGCAGATACAGTACAGCAGGAACTGGGTCAACTGGGAGATCCTCTCGTAGTGCCCACTCTGAGGTATCAGCTTGTGCTGAATAATCTTACAGTACACCCGAGGCTCTGGATGTAGGTAGATCGTTTTCATCTCCCAGTGATCCTCTCTGATGATCTGACGATCAATCTCAGCCCTCATCTCCAATGAAAAGAACTGGGGCTCTCCAGGAGCACAGAACACTAAGGGGCTGTCGTATGAAATGCCCAACAAGTCGGCTAGCTGCCGATAATCAAAAGAAATCTCGACTCCCTTGACGTAGCTAGTGATCCGGAGCTACTCATTCTTTTATATCTGTGCCATTTGGAAAGAAGCTAAATCTACCTCTCAAATCCTTAGACTACAAACTGCTTGTACGATCGCCTATGGGATTAGAAGTGGAATTAAAAAAAAATTATGGACCATGTCCAGTTCTTATTGATGAGAAGACTTTGGATGGAACCTTGATCCAACTTGTGATGGCAGACTTTGACGTCATCTTGGGAATGGACTGGTTAGCTCGGCATTCTGCAAACCTATTATGTGCCGAAAAGAAGCTGACATTTAAAGACAAGGAAGGATCAGAGTTCAGTTTTTCGGGAACCAAACTTCCCCGTAAACGAAAGCTCATACTCTCTGCATTAAAGACTAGGAAGTGCCTTGAGAAAGGAGCAATTGGGTATCTCGTATCTGTGGTCATTCTTACCAAAGAAGCACCACAAATGGAGGATATTGATGTCGTGTGTGACTATCCAGATGTATTTCTTGAAGAACTACCAGGACTACCACCCGACTGCGCTACAGAGTTTGTTATAGATCTGATACCCGGAGCCGCACCAGTATCTAAAGCTCCTTATCGAATGGCTCCTACTGAACTGAAGGAATTAAAAGTACAACTACAAGAACTGCTGGACAAGGGCTACATCCGACCTAGCATATCACCATGGGGAGCGCTAGTATTATTCGTAAAGAAGAAGGACGGTAGCGTTCGACTGTGTATAGACTACCGGGAACTGAATAAACTAACAATCAAGAATTCGGTACCCATTGCCTCGGATCGATGACTTGTTCGATCAGTTGCAAGGTGCCAAAGTGTTCTCCAAGATCGATCTTCGGTCAGGCTACCATCAGTTGAAGATTAAGGACGATGATATTCCCAAGACAGCATTTAGGACCAGATATGGACATTATGAATTTTTGGTCATGTCTTTTGGATTGACGAACGCACCAGCAATCTTTATGGAACTTATGAATCGGGTATTCCACGATATGTTGGATACGTCGGTTATTGTATTCATCAATGATATATTGGTCTACTCCAAGGACAAGGAAACTCATATTAAGAATCTAAACGCCGCTCTGCAGCGATTACGGAAGGAGAAGCTCTACGCCAAATTTACAAAGTGTGACTTTTGGCTAAAGGAAGTCGTTTTTCTAGGCCATGTTGTATCCACTGAAGGAATTAAAGTGGATCCTAGCAAGATCGAAGCTATTGTGAAGTGGGAAGCACCGAAGAGCGTTGCAAAAATTAGAAGTTTCTTAGGTCTAGCTGGGTATTATCGAAGATTTGTGGAAAACTATTCCCGAATTGTCGTACCTCTCACCAGTTTGACTAAGAAGGGTGAAAAGTTTGTTTGGACTGATAAATGCGAGAAGAGTTTCCAAACATTGAAGGCTAGATTGATATCTGCTCCAATCTTGACCATTCCGATTCCAGGATAGCCATTTATCTTGTACACTGATGCGTCAGGATTGGGATTAGGATGTGTACTTATGCAAGGAGAACAAGTAGTTGCTTATGCCTCAAGACAATTGAAGAAACATGAGAAGAACTATCTCACTCATGATTTGGAATTAGCGGCAATAGTACATGCTGTCAAAATATGGAGACATTACTTGTATGGAGAGAAATTTCAAATTAAATCAGATCATAAGAGTCTTACTTACCTCTTTAATCAGAAGGAGTTGAATATGAGATAAAGAAGATGGCTGGAACTATTGAAAGACTATGATTGTGATATCCAATATCATATGGGGAAAGCTAATTTGGTTGCTGACGCACTGAGTAGAAAGGCAATGATAAAATCTCAAGGGGAGGTTAGCACAACTGCCGCAATGTGTACTACCGGAAGAGTGTTCAATTACGGTAACGAGCAGTTTGTGATAGATGTACCGAGTGAATCAACCAACCAAGGGTTTATCCATCAGTTTTCAAATATGTTTGCCACATTGAAGATTATACCCGATATACTTGATGAAGTGAAAACAGCGATTAAAGCAGACCCTTATCTAAGGATGGTACAAGAAGACATCGAAAAAGGTAGAACTATTCCTGAGTTCACCTTAGATGATGAAAGGGTACTGAAGTACAAAGGAAGAATATGTGTACCTGAAATAGAAAATTTGGACATTAGACACCGACTAATGAAGGAAGCCCATACCACCACCTATTCGATACACCCTGGAAGTACAAAAATGTATCATGATCTAAAGAAATTATATTGGTGGAGAGGAATGAAAGCAGATATAACCAAGTTCGTGTCTCAATGCCTAAATTGTCAGAAGGTGAAAGCTGAACGACAAAGACCAGCAGGACTGTTACAGCCGTTATCGGAATCAGCTTGGAAATGAGACTGCATCACTATGGACTTCGTCATAGGGTTACCATTGACTCCCCGAGTAGTTGATGCAGTTTGGGTGATTGTAGACCAATTGACTAAAATGGCTCGATTTATAGCTATTCGACCTCAGTATACACTGGAGAGGTTAGCTAAGTTGTATGTGGATAATATTGTCAGATTACACGGTGTACCTGAAAGTATTGTGTCCGACAGAGATCCACGTTTTACTTCAAAGTTTTGGAAAGGATTGCAGAAGGCTATGGGTACAACATTGAAGTTCAGTACTGCATTCCATCCTCAGACAGACGGACAATCGGAGCGCACCATTCAGATTCTAGAAGACATGCTCTGAGCTTGTGTAATTGATTTTAAAGGATTATAGGATGAAAAGTTACCACTGATTGAGTTCGCTTATAACAATAGCTATCAGGCTACTATACAGATGTCACCCTATGAAGTACTATATGGAAGAAAATGTCAAACTCCTTTGTTCTGGAATGAAGTTGGAGAACGTAGTATTGTTGGATCAGAATTTATTGAAGAGACTTGTCGAGTAGTCGACATTATCAAGGAAAGAGTAAGAATGGCTCAGAATCGTCAGAAGCAATATGCAGATACTAGACGCCGAGACCTTGAATTCGCCGTAGGTGATAAGGTATTCCTCAAAGTGTCACCTATGCGAGGTTTGAAACGATTCGGACAGAAAGGGAAACTAAGTCCGAGATATGTCGGACCATATGAGATTCTAGTTAAACGTGGGAAAGTGGTTTACCAGTTAGCACTACCACCATCTATGTCAAGTGTGCTTGATGTATTTCATATCTCCTTATTGAAGAAGTATGTCAGAAATCCAACGCACGTTTTAATAGTAGATCTACCTGATCTGACTGATGATTTGACATTTGAAGTAGCACCAACTAAAATCACCAGCCGAAAGGTGCAACGACTATGCAACTGTGACATTTATTATGTTAAAATCACCTGGAGAAGCAAAGATATAGAAGAAATCACATGAGAAGAAGAGAATGTTATGCGGAAGCAATACCCTCATCTATTCGACTCGGAAGGTATGTACAATTTCGATGACAAAATTTTTATAAGCAGGGGGGAGTTGTAAGACCCGTATCGAACTAACCGGTCTAACCACCTTGTACTAGGTCTACCTGTCATGGTCAAGCCAAATGGATCAAGTGCGTGAAGGAAATAGCGAGACCAGGTATTAAACTAACCCAAAAACAGTAAAATAGGGGGCAGGGTCGCATACCCAGATAGGCAGGGTCGGACCCCCCTCATTAGGGAGTCAGACCCCTGAAAAATTGACCGAGGGTCGGATATTTTAGACCCAAGGGTCGACGGGATCTCCAACCCCCTCATCGACCCCCTCTTTGCCGACAGAAACCGTAAATAGGAAACTTTCTAAATTTCAAGGGGATTCTTTCCTAATCTCAATGGGACTTATTTTGGGAGGTTCTCCTCTATAAATAGGACATCCCTTAACCTCTTTCACTCCTTTTGAAACCCTAATTGAAAGTGAGAGAAAGAGAAGAGAAGGAGAAGAGAAGGAAAGTTGGAGAAGAAGAATAAAGTGAAGAATTCAGAGAAACCTCGCAATCTCAGTAAACCTAAGGTATGGGTATGTTTCCATTAATGATTTAAGACCTTAGAATAGTTCATGAAGAGAGTATGACTTAGGAGAAACCCAAATCATCCATCCATGGGAGAATTTCAATGAAATCCATGGAGGAAATCATGGTAGGCAAAGTAAGGAAGAAACCTAGAGTTTTAAGCCATAGAACAAGCATAGAATGAATTGTGGAAGTAAGCCATAGGACCCAAACATGAAAGAATGGACTGTAGAATGAAATTCTCGACTCAAACCACGGGGGGTCGCACGTGGGGTCGATTAGGAATCGACCCTACCAGACCACACGATCGACCCCCAGCATTCGAGAAGTCCAGGGATGGGGTGGTCGCACCCAGGGTCGATGGAACATCCGACCCTGGCATCGACCCTACCCTGGGGGTCGCAGTAAACTGCTACCCTACCTGCGACCCACCCTGCGACCCTCGCTTAACAGCAAGCCTAAAATTGTCGGAATGACTTCTAACTAAAATCTATCGACTTGTTAGGTGTTCCTATTGATATAAAAGTGATTCTTAAAGCTTGAAAGAGGATCTACACTCAAGCAAAGGTGAGGGAACAAGACCTAAACTAATTGGCTAATAATAAACTGTTTTATTTCTTGAGTCCAATGCCATGACTGATTCTATGCGTGTATGCTTGTAATGTGCATTCAACATGTCATCCAATATTTTTATTATTACTGTTCATGCATATTTAATTTCATTGTTTATAACATGATGATGATGGTGATGATGATAGGAATAGGCATGTGAATGTTTGTGTTTGGTTAGTGTACTTGATGCGGATAGGGGATGGTATCAACCGGTACTTCAATGTCGTTTTCATTAGGTATATTGTGCCATAGCTCTATACAAGTCTTGTCCACTAACATCGTCGTATCGTCATTACCTTAGCAGAACTATTACGTCGTAGGGTATCAGGGGAGGTGGTCTCGGACCGTGTAGTCTTCGATTCTTCCGGGGGGTCTTAGCTCTATCTCTATGGATGTATTGAGGGATGCTGGGGTGAGGCCTTGGATACACTGATTGACATTAGGATTGGTTAGTTATGAGCCCAGTTTGCAAGCCCTCGCCAGCAGGGGCTTACGTGTTGGTATGAGGCAACCGGTACTGCCATGCCGTTTTCATGGGGGTATATTATGTCATAGTGGGTGCATGTGGGGTCGACAGTGCCGTTTTCATTGGACGGTTTCACACACTCGTGTATAGAGGTGAGGCGGCCACCGAAACTTTCTATAGCACATTGTAAACTTATATACCAAACTACAGATATGAATTGAATGCATGCATATGTTTATTGCATTATTTTATTTGCTCACTGAGCCGTGATGTGAACTCACCCTTTCGACGTCGAATATTTTTAGTTGATGATGCAGGTACCACTATGGAAGATTATATGAATGCTTCTGTGTACGGGCACGTTGCTGCGATGGAGGCTGAAGACATAGTGGAGACGCATGACTCCTCATGCGAGTGCAACCCATGCGTTTTCGATTAGATTTTATTGGAACTATTAAGGAAATGTAATTTGATATTTTATTTACTTATGTCTCGGTTGATACAACATAACTTGATATTTTATTTATGATTATCACAGTTAGATTCCTCAGTTCATTTAATATTAAGACTTCCGCTATTGTGTATTTATTCTGATTATGATTGTGGAGGTGTATGGTTTAGTCTACCAGGACACAACCTATTAGAGATCCTGGTTGAACCGTTGATTTATTAGTGGTTCATCACACCATTCTGAATAGTGCGGAATTGAGGTATGACACATGATATGGGGTGGAGGTATGAAGATTACCTGTTGAAGCTGTCATATGTGCCGTTGCCCCAGTGTTAGGAAACCATTCCGAATCCTGTGAGTCAGAGATATTCATTGCTACAAGGGCGTTTGGAAGACTAGGAAATTGGTAGTTGGTATCAAACCTACTTCAGCATTTCAATGCTCCATGTCCCAGTTTATTGCATATCTGGCACCGTATAACAGAGGTGTTTGCCCAAGTATTCTGCAGATTGGTTGCAGATGTAATATGAGGAAGATTTGGCATAGGCAAAACTCCTTTATCAAAATTTCCTTTTGCTGGGATAAAGGGGTGATTAATCACAGGAGGATCAGCAGTAGTTGGAGAGGTCATACGACCTTGTTTTTGAACATTTTGGTTTCCTTGATGGAAACCTCTGCCCTTAGATGAGAATCCTCCTCTTCGATTGTCCTTGAAACGTTTTTCACCATAATATGCAAAGTGAGGTATTGTGTTACCTGAGTTGTGTCGATTTCGCAGGTCGTGACTTTGAAGAAGTTGAATTAACTCAGCATAGCTTGGTACAGGAGGCTTCAGCATTGATGTTGCAAATGACTCATATTCTGGCCCCAGGTTGGTTAACAAGGAGAATAACTTTCTCTGGTCGGGTACTGGCTTTCCTATGGCATTTAGCTGATCGCAAATGTTTTTGAAATGAAGTAAATACGGAGAGAGAGACATGGAATCAGTTTTGGTAAAAAAAATACAATTTAGAGAGGAGTTCAAACTCTCTAGCTTCTGAAGCCTGTGAATATGCATCAGACAATGTATTCCATAAATCAGCAGCAGTAGAGATACAAACAGCAAGACTAAGAACTTCTTCAGAAAATGTTCCGGTTATCCAAGCCTTGACGAGACGATATGTACGAATCCAAGACGTATAGTCTGGATTTGTTTCCTTTTTTCCGTCAGGTAAGTTGTTGCTCTGATTTGGGATAGGAATCGATCCATTGATGAATCCTACCAGGTCTTGGCTTTCAATGAGAGAGTGGATTTGAGTTTTCCACAGTAAGTAGTTTGAAGGAGATAATTTCAGGGTGACAAAGTTGGCGACATTCAATGTGCTGGGGAAGGGATAGGATGAAGCTGAAACAGGAGTTGAAGATAAAGCAGCCATGTTCGCGAGAATTCTCTTGGTATGCTCTGATACCATAAGAGGAATTAGAAAAGCAATTGAAAAAAAAAAAAAAAACCTCGTTCAATTCAACAGAGGTTTCAATGTATTGAGTTCCCTATTTATAGGATTACACTCTGATCAGAGGTTTGTAAGCTTTATTATAACTGTTTACAAAAGAATTAAAGAAAGCAAAGAATTATTTTAGGGATTAGCTGTCTAACTGAATTCTGTTATCTAACACAACTAAATTCTGTTGTATAGAAGCCTCTGGAAGATGAAGTCTCTGGAATACTTGATCTAGATGAAGTCTCTGGAATGCTTGATCTTTATCCAAAGGTAGCTTGCTGAATCTGCTTTGCCACGGATGAGTGTTTTACTGAGATGCTGCCACATGTGATGCCACAAATGATGTCTCCTTAACAAAAAAAGTCATGCATGGAACAGAAGAGTAAGTTGCAAAATTCAAGAGAGTGCAACTCCCCAAGAGACACTTAAAGTTTCAATGCCAAGTGGCAGCCATGTGGAAGGTATGCTCAAAGACCTACATAGAAATGCATATTCTCAAGGTAAACAAGAATCAAACTCTTCGATTTTTGGTTTAACCTTATCAATTTACCAACAGCATGCATCCTGAAACGGTTCCATCTAGCCCTTTCTCAGCCCACCAACAAGCCACTATTTCAGAGTTCATTATGAGAAACCCTGACTTAGCCTCGGCCATTTTGAATCTTACCCCCAGGTTTTCTGATGTGTCAATATCTAACCCAAATCAAAACATCCCAAGACACCATTAAGCCTATAGCTACATCTTACACCCCCTCCAAAAACCCATTGATTTAAATCAGATCCAAGTTAGTAATACAACCTCTACAGGCAGCCAGGATGAAGAAGTTCAAAACTCCCATGATATGAACCTTCATATGAGCTTATCACATCGGTCTCGACCCAGAATCCAATCAGCTGATACAAGGGGAATGAAAAATGGTCAGTGTGCCTACCGCTTATCAAGGAACAAAGAGAGCCCATCCCTTTCCTTCTGACTTTGACTACCCTGAAACAACTGCAGGTTATTTTTTATTGAATGGCCCCGTGGAGGCTGGGGAGAATCAGCCCCACGGGTCGCCACGAAAATCCTCTGCTAGAACTGTCAAGGTCTTGGGAGTCCCTTGACAGTTCGAGCATTCAAAAATCTCCTACGAGTGGATGATCCAGTTATGGTGTTCTATTCTTGCTACATCACTTTTGTGTAGGGGGAACCCATTAAGGTAAAAAGAGAGGAATTCTGGAAAAATCTTCTCCAGCACTGCAATCATGGTAATGAGGATTGGATATGTTTAGGAGATTTTAATTCCTATCTTAGATGGCGTGAGAAATCAAGAGGGAATCAGACGCCCAATAAGGACTGCAGATATTTCAAAGATTTTCTAGACCAATGCTGCTTCATTGAGATACCATCCAAGGGACCAAGTTTTACCTGGAATAATAGGAGGAAAGGGAATGAGAATATTCGAATAAAATTGGACAGAACCTTCTCTAATTTCGGGTGAAAAACCAGGTGTGAAGATATTATGGTTAGTGTGAAGCCAGCATATGGGTCGGATCACAACCCGATGCTTTTAGACACACAAGGGGCAGCATTTAGAGGTATCCACCCATTTTGCTTTGAAGCGATGTGGCTCCACCATCCAGGATGCTATGATATTGTTAAGAAGGGGTGGAATCAACCTACTCAGGGGAATGGGGAATGATCCACATGTATTATTCCAAAAGCTTAATCATTGGAAGGGCAATTAAAAAAAATTGGAATAAGAAGTGTTTTGGTCAAGTTCAACTGAATATTGCCACTCTACAGGCCGAGCTTGAGGAGATCCAAAAAAAATCAGATTCAGAATATTCCCTAACTAAAGAATTGGATATTATTAAACAATTAGAGGCCAAGCTTCTCAAGGAAGAAATTATGTGGCAGAAGAAGTCGAGAGTTAGTTGGATACAATGGGGAGATTTAAACACGAAGTTTTTTCATGCTTCAACCATTCAAGACAAGGTGCCGAAACAGAATCACACAACTCAAACTCCCATCCGGTGACTGGACAAGTAAGGAAACTGCCATTTATACTGAATTTTATAATTATTTTAAAAATGCTTACTCCTCCTCCAACGTGAATTCTGGCCTTATTAGAGACTCCATTCAATTCATACAACCGAAAATTTTGGTTACCACTAATGAGGATCTATGTAGTATACCTGATGAGTTAGAGATTTACTTGGCTGTAAAAGCAATGGCCCCTTGCAAATCTCTAGGCCCAGACCCAGACGGCTTCCCCTCCCCCCCCCCCTCCCCCCTCCCCCCCTCTCTGTTTTTCCAAAAAAATTGGGACACTACCAAGGAGGTAGTTATCAAATTTATCCAAGATTTCTTTGCTTCAGGATATAAGCCTAGGAAATTAAATCAGACATATATATGCCTAATTCCCAAGAATATAAATCCAAAATCAGTGGATCAATACAGACCGATCAGTCCCTATGGTGTATGTACCAAAATCATATGCAAGATTTTAGCTACTTGGCTGAAACTGATTCTAGAAGAGATTATGGGGCTAGTCCAATCAGCTTTCATCCCAAACTGTCTAATCTCTGATAATATTTTAATAGCCCATGAAATGTTTTATCTTATAAAGAGATGGAAGAAAGGAAAAAAAAAATTTAATGACCATGAAAATTGACCTTCAGAAAGCCTATGACAGAATCAAATGGAACTTCATAGAGGCTTTATTGTTAAAATTTGGATTTTCTGACAAATGGGTTTCCATGGTCATGCAACTCATCACTACTATTTCTTACACTCTGCTCTCATTAATAGAGCCCAAAGAGACCCTCTTACCTTGTCTAGAGGAATTCGTCAAGGTGACCCTCTTTATTCCACTCTATTTATTTTATGTGTTCAAGCCCTCACATCTATTATTAATCAAGCAGTGGATGAGAGACTAGTTTATGGAATTAAGCTACACCGATCTAGAAAATCTATAACTCACTTGTTATTTGAACGATTGTCTGCTCTTGTGTCAAGCAAATCTTCAGCAAATATCTTCTTGTTTGGACACTTATTGCAGTGCTTCAGGCCAAAGCATAAACCTGAAGAAGTCCTCCCTTACCTTTAGCCCGAATACCCCGGCCAGGTTTAAAAGGTAGTTTTCTAGAATATTAAAAATTGCTTATGGGAACAGCCCTGCTAAGTACCTTGGCCTTCCATTTGAAATTGGTCTCTCTAAGAAGCTTTCCTTCAAGGATAATCTTGAGAAATCCATCAACAAATTAAATGGTTAGAAAGCAAATTTACTATCCTTTGTAGGAAAGGAGACTCTCATAAAGGTTACTGCCCTTCCAACCTCAAATTTTGTTGCTTCACACTTCAAGCCTCCATCTTCCTTCCATAAATTTCTGTAGAAAGCAACAGCAAAGTTTTTTTTGAAGTAATGGAGGTAAGCACAATATTACTCATTGGATTTCTTGGAGAAAGTTAACACTTTCAAAAGAGCATGGGGGTTTGGGGTTGAGAGGCCCACTCTTACACAATAAGGCCTTCTTACCAATCTTGACACACTATGGGCCAAAGTCATGAAATCTTTGTACTTTCCTAACATTGACTTTATGAATGCAAAATTAGGCCACCACCCATCATGGGCATAGAGAAGCATTTTGGAAGGTAAACAACTCTTAAAGGAAGGTATGATATGGCATGTTGAAAAAGGAAACAAAATAAGAATTTGGGGAAGATCCTTGGATCCCAAATATTCCATCTTTTAGGCTCACATCTACAATGAATCTAGCATAAAACATAAATTGGGTTAGTGATCTTATTGATCCAAATAATAGATACTGGAAAAAAGATCTCATTCTAAGATTATTTTCTTTAGAGGAATCGAAGGAAATCCTGAATATCCATTTAAGTTTATTTCTTAAGGAAGATTATATGGTACCCCTTCTAATTCTGGTATTTTTTTCAGTAAAGTCAGCCTATCACATACTCAAAAACAAAGAGGAATCTGAGCTGCTGAATCTGCTACCAACTTCAAGAATCCCAAAATGAAAGTAAGTTCCAAAGACAGTTTGGAAATTGATCTGGCATTGCCAAAATCTACCAAAAATTAGACCTTTTTTATGGCTAGCTTGGCCGGATGGCATTGCCTCAGGTTCGGAGTTGCTTCATAGAAACATTAATCATTCCAGCTCATGTAAAAGATGTGGGAGTGGAGATGAAACTCTGAATCACATTCTTTTTCACTGCTCCTTTGCATGAGCAGTTTGGTGTGGTGCTTCCTTATCTTACTTCCCTTCGGATAACATGGATTTCTCTTTATCTCAGTGGCTGGAGTCCTGGAGCACTTTGATTGAATAAGAACAAGTCTAAAGGTAAAGTCCTATTTTGCAAAGCCTCCTTCAACTATTGGCACTTATGGTTGGCAAGATATGAGTTCCTATTTCAGAAAGAAAGGTTTCCCATTGGGGTTTTAAATTATGCCCTAACAGCTTTTATTGAATTTGCAAATATCCAATTTTCTCAGTCTCCTTTTGCAGTTCCTATTGAGAATCCATATATATGTTCTAGGTTTCAGCAATCTTTAGATGGATATCTCATGATAAATACCAATGCATGTTTATTAGAGGACCTTCAAAAAGGTGGTATTGGATCCTGTTGGGGCCTCTGTGGTGATCAATTAAGCAAAGTTGTTTCTCATGACTAGGTGTTTTGATCGGCTATCGACGGAGAAGCCCTTGTAGTTCACGAGGCTATTCTTTCAGTGTTGGACGAGGGATTTGATCTTCTTATGGTGAAGTCGGATTGCAAGGAACTTATCGACAATCTTATAGTGGGAAAGGAGTCTACAACTCTTTAAGTTCCATTGTCAAAGATATACTCTATCTGACAGCAAAGTGCAAAGTCTGTAATTTTGCTTTTATTCCTAGGAATGGTAATCATATTGCCCATTCCCTAGCTAGAAAGGCCACTACTGTTTCGGGGTCAATATCGTGGCCATTATCCACTCCTTGGATTCAGGATCTGTTAGTTCCTAATCCTTTAGTTGTATCTCGGTTCTCTTCTCAATGAATTTATTTTCTACTAAAAAAAAAAAGAAAATCGTGAAATCGGTGAGAAAAATCTCTTGCTTCCTTTCTCATTCAAAATTTTAAATTATTTGTTTCATTTTCTTGTAGTATTTATTTTATTCTTCTCATCTATAATCTTGGTTGAATTTATTAAATCTACACCAAATGAATAATTACCCCAACTAGGGTTCAGAATGTCTCACGCTTAAATTATTGAGATTTGTTTTATGGGAAAATTTCAATCACACCTCCTATAGTATGGCTTAATATCATGCACCTACTATTGTTTGCGATAATATCACTAACATCCCCTGAAAACACTCAAACGTTATCTAGACTCATAATATTTAAAATAAAATAAAAACTTTTTTACCCTTAACATCATTCACTTTGATTCTTATATTTTCCTTTTTTGTTTTACATTTTCAAATTTTCCATTACTTCTCTTCTTCTTTATAGGTTAAAACCTATTTAAGTCGGTAAGACCCGTACCCAGAATCCCTTACTAACCCGGATTCCTCCTGTGCTAGGTCTCAACACACCGACTGATGGAGCATTTAGAGCGGACCCGATGATGGTATTCGAACCATAAGTAAGCTTCACTACTCAAACATGGCAAGGTTAGGTGCCATAGTGGACCCTGGATAGTATGGATGAGCATCCCAAAGCATCCGAGCCAACTGGCTGAGTTAAAAGCCATATTTTGGCCTCACCGGATACTCTGCCGGATGATGCATCACTTGGATGATAGCATCCAGTTGAGCATGGGTTTGAGTCACTCTCTCTCACGGATTTTTCTAAAGGGAGGATCAAACCTCCTTATTGGTCTTTCTTGGCTCATTAAGGTGTGTGGGAGAAAAGGAGAAGAGGAAGTGGAAAGGAGGAACTCCAAGTCCACAAACCCTAGAGTGGATCATCTTTGGAGGTAAGCCATTGTCTTCCCCTCTTTTCTTTGGTAGTTAAATGCTAAGGCCATGGTGGTTACACCACCATTAATGGAGACCAACCATTAAACCTAGAGTTAGGTTTTGCTCACCAACTCCATGAATGGAGTTAAATGGAGCCATAAATGGCTCCCATTACACCTAATAAGGTTGGGAATATGATTCCCACTAACAAATGGAAGGTAGGATGTAGGGGGATCAAAGTCCCCAAGCTTGGAGACCAAGTTCTGTTCGTAACTTGGTTTCTAGGTACGAACCAGAGGCACCAATCAGAGGCCTGGTCGAGACCATCTGTAAGACCCATACTCTACTAACCCGGTCTTACCATGTCGTGTCAGGTTTTCCTATCATGGTCGGATCAAGTAAATCAAGTGCGTGAAGGAACCACAAGGCTAGGTATGTAAATCAACCCAAAACCAGTCAATTTTTGAGCTGGTATGGTCAAGCACACCTTAAGGAAGAGAGACCACTCAAAATCCAATGTGTGATCGCATATTTGGGACGTGTGGTCTACAGATTCTGCGACCACACATGCGACTACATGATGATGAGACCGACTCTGAGTTTTGAAAACTTTCCTAAGGTAAGGGATCTCTTTCCTAATTAAAGTGGGACTCTATATGGAGAGTGTCTCTCTATATATAGGATGTCCCTTATTCTCTCTCACTCTTTTAAAACCAAAATTGAAAGAGAGAGAGAGGAAGAGAAAGAGAAGGAGATCTGAAGAAGAAGGTTGGGAGGAAAAGTTACAGAGAATGTTCTAGTTCTCTACAAACTCAAGGTATGGAACCCTTCCCTGTAATAGTAGAACATCCAGAAGAGGATCTCACATTGTAATTGAGATGCTGAATCAAGGTAGGATCTCAACCATGAGACTCCATGAGCAAATCTCAGAGGAAGACCATGGAGAGTAGGTTAGGGTAAATAGCTTTGCAAAATTATGAATTTAAGGCCATAAATCGATCATAGAAAGGACCCTAATGATAAACCAAGGAATCGACACATGAAGGGATTGGATTGAGGATAAAAATCGACCAAAGCTTTGGTCGTGTGGTCATAGCTATGGTCGACCACAAAATGATTACATGATCGACCACATGCTCTCGGGAAGATCCCAGAGAAAGTATGGTTACATGTGTGGTGATATGATATGCGATCACACGTATCAACCACACTCCCTATGGTCACAATTACTGAGACCATAGGTTCGACCACACCTATCAACCACATAGTTTCAAGAAAGCCTGCTGAGACCAGATTGAGTTTTCGACTACTGTAACTGGGTAAACTTGAATCCTAACTTAGAATCCATAAATTTCTTAGGTTTCAAGTGGTTAAAAAGTGATTTACAGGACTTGGAGAAGATCAAACATCATTAAAGGTGAGGGAACAAGACCTCAACTAACTGGTAATAACAAACTATATTTCTTTTATTGCGTCCAATGCCATGTATGATTATATGATTGTATGCTTATAATGTACATCTCACATGTCATCTAATATTATTATTATATATCTACTCATGCATATTTATTCATGTTTATTTATAATATGATGTTAATGCTAGGAATAGACATGTGATTGTGTGTATGGTTAGTGTGTTAAATGTGAGTGAGGCATCAAGGGGAGGACGTGGCACTGTGGTCTCTGTCCTGGTCACCAAACTCTAACTCTATCCCTACTCAAGTCTTGTCCATTAACATCATCGTATCGTCATTACCTTAGCGGAACTATTAGGTCATAGAGCATCAGGGGAGGTGGCCTCGGACCGTGTGGTCTTTGACTCTGCCAAGGGGTCTTAGCTCTATCTCTATGGATGAATTTGGGGATGTTGGGGTGAGGCCTTGGATACATTTGGATGGCATTAGGATTGGCTGGTTGTGAGCTCAGTTTGTAAGCTCACGCCAATAGGGCTTTATGTGTTGGTATGGGTAAGGCATCAGGAAAAGTGTTGGCGGTGTGTGATCCAGACACTTTAGCTCTATCTCTATTCCATGGTGGGTGCATGTGGAACGGCAAGGTGTTTGATCCATTAGGTGAATTCACACACTTGTTTATAGAGGTGCGGTGGCCACCAATCCTTTCTATAGCACAGTTGCAAACTTAAAACCAGACCAAAGATATGAATTGAATGCATGCATATGTTTGCGTATTGTTTTGTTTGCTCACTGAGCCATGATGTGTGGTCACCCTTTTGACGTTGAATTTTTTTTTTTTAGTTGTTGATGCAGGTCCTACCGTGGAAGATTATATGAACGCACCGTTGTACAGATACGTAGCTGCTATGGACGCAGAAGCTATAAAGGAAGTGCATGATCCGTTGTGCGAGTGCAACCAATGTATTTTTTTATTAAGTTTAGCTATTTTTGATTGTTGGAACATGTAATTGATTAATTTATGTTATGTCATGAGTTTACTTGGAGATAATTGGATTTACTTATTTATTTATCATTGTTAAACCTTAGTTCATTATTAATAAAGACTTTCGCTACTTATTTATTTACTCTGATTATTATTGTGGAATGTGTTTGGTTTAACTGGGTGGGCACAGCCTATATGAGATCTTGGTTTGAACCGTTGGTTCTCATGACCGTTCATCACACCATTGGTTTGTCCAGAATTGGGGTGTGACACCATCCCTCCAAGTGACTTAAGCCAAGCCTCCGCCAAGGCAAATGCCTTGGCTGATGACCAATGAACAACCGAAGGCTCCTTAAAGGAGGACTCTCACAGAGGCATAACCCTTCGGTTACCTTCCCTCAGTTACCTGATGGGTCTGATTGATCTAAGCTCTCCGATTAGGTTTAATACTAAGTGTAGGCATTACTGAATGATACACCACCCGACAAAACCTCCGAATGACCTACTGAAACCCAACTATTATGACAGTGTGTATATTCGGATGCTTGACCATCCATTGTACTCTCCAGTTCTGCAAACTTAGAAAATATTCTAAGTGTTAACCGGATGATGATTCTAGAGGATGCACACCCCCCCCCGGTTACATCCTCTGGTATAGTCTATGTTAGCATGTTTGCCTAGTTAAGTTAGTGGGACCAACAGTTGGGTTCATGGCTTGTCTTAGGACCCATGTATGGACATGAAAAGCTTGTCCATGCTGGATTAAAAGCTATGCAATCAACTAATGAACAATGATCTATTTAAATAAGTATCAGACACAGATAAAGTTGAAGCCTTTTATTTGGCTTCGGTTTACTGCTGCACTTGTTGTGCAATTAGGTGAGGGGTCTAGTTTGTAAACTTAGGCATCCTTCACATGTCTACTTTTGCTTAGTAACATGCTTAGGTTGTATTGAATAACATGCTTTTCATTATTGTTATATGTGAGCATGCATTGCATATTATATAACTATGTTTTCTATTGTGTGATGATTGGCTATGATGGTTGTGTGGCGTGTTGGAGTACAATACACGAGCCATGTTGTTTATGTTATACCTTAGTGGGGCACGGCGATCCGTTGGAGCGGTGAGTCAGGGACCTCTGCTGGGGCATAGCTTTTATGATTAATAAAACATATGTACAACCATGTATGATGGTTCATGTGGTGAGTAGGAGCACGGGTACACAGATCATGTTGGTTTGTTAAGAAAGTATATGTACAACCATGTATGATGGTTCGTGTGGCACGTTGGAGGTTGGGCACACAGATTATGTTGAATTGTTAGGACACTAGTGGGGGCACGGTGATCCATTGGAGTGGTGAACCAAGGATCTCTGTTGGTGGGCATCATTGTGGTTTTGTCAACATGTTAGCGGAGGAACGGTAATCTGTTAGAGCGATGAGCCGGGGACTTCTGTTGACAAATAGTCATTATGTAATAAAATGTACATAATAGACATAGAAGGTGCAATTCTCTGTTTCCTACACCCTCGCTAGTACGGGTTTACGTACTGGTATAGACTCATACTTCCTCAATTGGGAGACCTAATGGAAGAATCAGATCAGCCCAGGGTCTTTGATGTAAGAAGGGGTCTATGGTGGGAAGTGATGAGCCTGAAGGGGTGACCAATGTGCTATTTCTAGGACCTAGATGGGGGTTTGCTTGTAGAAGTTGTTTAACGGCTCGAGGTCATCTATTTAGCTTTTACCCTTACCCAGTATCTGAAACTTAGAGGTTTGTTAGTCGTAGGCGGGACCAAAAGTGCCAAACTGAATCTCAATATGATACCAAGCAGAAACATTTACCTAGGACCTAATATTAAAATTGTATTTCATATTATTGTATGTTGCATGCATGTGATACTGGATTTTCTCACTAAGCTGGGATGGGAGTTCACCCTAGTGTTGACATTTCTTTTCAGATTTTGTTGCATGTAGCTACTCTATTGCTGAGTTTATGGAGTCCCCTCGGACAAGTGTTGTTGCCAGAAACGATGACATTAGTGGAGAGCACGGCAAAGGCTGCACCTGCAGCAACTACGTTTACGCATGACGTAGCTCTCCCCTTACTCTTTTCCTTCCTAATTACCTATGATTTTTTTGTTGGTAGGCAGACAATATGACCGGAATATAGAGAATCGCCAGAAACCAAAAGGAGATGAAACACATTCGCCGTCAAAGCTCAGGAATGAAATGAAGCACGGTTGCCATTGGAAATCAAAGTCGTTGTTGCCAAAGATCATAAGTTAAAGAAAACAAGGAGATTTGCTATTTAAAGTGAATCATGGGTTCGCATTAAATTTATGCCTAGTGTTCTAGATTGAACTCTGTCGTTGTGTGATTTAGTATTATCACTACTCGCATTGTTCTAATTCCTAGTATAAATGTTATTTTATCTTCTTTTCTCGTATTGTTCTGATTCCTGGTATGAATATTATTTTATCTTCTTTTTGTTCGGATGTTCTAGAATTGATTGATTAGTTCCGTAGTGTCAATAGCACAAGTGGACTATTTGAACTTGAAGTATCTGTTATCACTAGCTAAAGCTGGCAGTTTGATTTTATACATTCTGAAGTTTCCATATTTTGTTTGTGAGATAGACTGAGGCTCTCTTTGGTATAATTTATATTTATGTTTATGAGTTATTTATAAGAAGTCATTTCTGAGAATAAATTAGGAGTCATAAATAATAATCATTTTATACCACTAAACATAAATAAATAATAATAGATTATCACAATAATGATAAACACCTTCTAATCTATTTGTAAATTTTAGATTATATCAATTTATCTTAAATATAAATAAGTATCATAAATCATACCAAACAACTACATATATTATAATGCATTATATAATTAACTCTCTAATACATACGAAGAAAGCCTAAGGTAAGTGATGCTAATGGAGGGCGAACACTCATGAATTTGTGTATATTATCTGAACAGTCCTTTAGTACTATCATGACTATGGGTAAGTGTGCAAGGTCATTATGGTGACCATACTCATATAAGTATGGCCTGTGCTTAGAATGGAGAAATTGATGGGAAGACGATGTCGAGGGAGACGACGATGGGCTGTAAAATGGTAAAATGGAGAAATTGACAATGGGTGGTAAAAAGGTAAAATGGTGAAATTGTTGCCAAACCCTAAATCTCTTACATAATAATTTTTTTTTTAAATTAAAAGGGTAAACTGGTAAGCTCACATTTTGATGGGGGTAGTTTTGCCATTTAAAAATTTAAAACAGTACACATCATCAGTTAATGGCCATAACTTAACAGAGGGGGTCTAACTGAACCATGTTTTCAAAAGTAGGGGGAGTTAATGATATTATCATGAACAATGGTGGGCAGATGATATTAAACCATACTACAGGGAGTATGGTTGAAATTTTCTCTTGTTTTATTTATGAATTAAATGTGTTTACATTCAAAAGCTAGGCATGGACATAATCAGTCGATCAATTTTTGGTCCATAATTAGACTCATGCTAAACAGGATTTAAACAGACTATAAATGAGCTAATACCAAAATGATTATAGATATTTTCTTGGGGTATTGCAAAAAACTCTTATTGTTTTTGAATCCATAATTGTTCTCATATTGTAGATTAAATACTCTAGTATGAAATTGTAAAATGCTCTAACTGGGCTTATAATCACCCATGTAGAACAAAAACGATGACGGAAGGCACGAGAGCAGCAGAGAGACACCGTCGTCTTCCCCAATAGCAAGAGCAACAGAGAAACATCGTCGTCTTCCCCTGTCCAAGAGCAGAAAAGTTATTCAGCTTTCTTGGAATTCTAGGAATCTTGGCATTTGGAAAGATATTTCAGTACTTTACTATGGACTTGATCTGTCTAAACTGTAAGAGTTTGCCATCCCTAAACTGAAGATTAATGCGGAAGATAAATACCTCCAGTGTGACTTGTTCCAACCATTTTCCGTCCAACCGATATCCTCCTCCTGATCTACCCTGATATGCCTTGCTGCACAGAGAAAAGAAAAAAGAGAGAGGAAGGAGGTAAGGTTTTCTCTGTACTCCTTAATCTCAGACAAAAGAGAATCCAATGGAAAATTCTCTAATTGCTTAAGTGTACACAGGACCCCACCCTTGGGTTATTTATAGACCAACCGTCTCCTTCCATCAAGGATGGACGGTGATCTGGGTGCCACATGTCCCAGGATCCTAATGTTAATCAATCAACTTAGGTGGGGCCAGGTGGCATGTGAGCCACCCAACTTACATTCTCCCACTTGGCCCATATTGCCACAAGGCAAGCCACTTTATGATTATTAACATGATGTATGGCCATACAGTAATTTTTTAGATCCTTCTTTATGGACTTGTTCTTTATGTTCATAATAAAACTCCCAACCCATGAATCATGGCGGTGCATGTCCCAGTATGGAAGTACAATGGAAACACTCCCTTCCATGTATTACAATAGATTGTTTATTTTACGATGAACCTCAATTGTGACTACCCTACTTTATAGAATCAATTAATAATCGATTCAAGGGTCAAACTTTATTGCCTAGAAAACTTTATAGACATCTGCCATTACAAAACTTTATGTATACAATAAAATAACTGACAGAAAATAACTTTATTTCGAGTCGTCAAAACTTTATATTGCAATATCATAAATAAAACATTCAAAAAAACTTAGTGATTTATATAGTCCCTTATGATCCACGTGAACTACATACACCTTGGGCGGAAGCCCTTTAGTGAAAGGATCAACTATCATATCATTAGTATCAATATGTTCTATTTGAACGCAACGAACTCGAATGTCTTCTTTAACAACAAAATACTTTATCTCAATGTGTCGGCAATGACTCATTGAGCATGTGTTGTTAGAGAGACGTACTGCTGTAGTATTGTCACAGTAGATCCTTATAGGTCTTTCAATAAAACTTATGACCTCAAAACTGTGATAAACTACCTCAACCATAATGCCTGAGAAAATTGCTTTATAGCACGCCACCACTTCCGCTTCAATAATAGAAGAAGCTGTCTTAGGTTGCTTTACGCTGCGCCAAGACACTATTCCTCTAACAAACAAAAATGAAGCCAGAAGTGTACTTCCTTGTATCTCCACATTTAGCAAAAAGCTGAATCTGAGTAACTGATTAGCTTCAAAACATCAACATGTCTATATATGAGCATGTGATCCTTGATGCCCTGTAGGTACCTCAGTACTTTCTTTGCTATTGTCCAATGTGGCAAACCAAGGTTCTTTCGAAATCTACCTAATACTCCCACTGAATATGAGATGCCAGGTACAGACCTGAACATACATCAAATTGCTTACTACTGATGCATAAGGGATATTTTACATTGTCTGCAATTTCAGATTGGTCTTCGGACATTGCTCCAGACTAAGTCTGTCACCTTTAATTACAGGTGCTACACTTGATGAACATTGCTTCAACTTGAACCTTTCCAAAATTTTGTCAATGTAACCCTTTTGGGACAGTCCTAAGGTCTTAAGAGATCTATCCCTGTAAATCTCTATGCCTAAAACATAGGAGGCTTCACCCATATCCTTCATGTCAAAATTTTGGGTCAAGAAATATTTAGTCTCATGTAGCATCCCTAGATCATTGCTAGCTATAAGAATGCCATCCACATATAACACTAGTATGGTGAAACTAGTTCCCTTGATCTTTATGTAAATGTATTGATAAGCTCGATTCTCCACAAAACCATAGGAAGTAATCGTGCTATCAAATTTCAAATACCACTATCGGGAAGCTTGTTTCAATCCATATATGGATCTCTTAACCTTGCATACTAGATGATCACCTTTATCCGAAGTAAAAACCTTCAAGTTGATCCATGTATACCTCCTCAATCAGATCATCATTCAAAATGCCATCTTGACATCCATCTGGTGCAGCTCAAGATCATAGTGAGCCACCAGTGCCATAATGATCCCCAAAGAATCTTTTCTAGACACGGACGAAAAGGTTTCTTTATAATCAATGTTAGCCTTCGATTATAACCTTTCTCCACAAGTCGAACCTTGTCTCTTTCAATATTGCTATGTGGGTCCATTTTAGTTTTGAAAACCCATTTACACCCTACAGTAGAGGTGTCCTTAGGCAATTCTACAAGTTATCATACTAGATTCTTTGACATAGATTCCATTCCATCCTTCATGACATTATGCCATAAAATGGTATCTATACAACCCATAGTCTGTGAAAATAATCGGATCATCTTTTATTCCAATATTAGTTTCACGCTTTTGGATATACACTTCATAATCGAAGGGATTGCCGATTTTCTCTTTTGATGATCTCCTTAAAACTTGTGGTTCAGGATTGGTTTCTTGATTCTGGACCACAGGTTCAAACGACAACTGGTTCCTGATGTGGTGTATCCTAATGTGGTAATTCATCACAAACATGTAGTGTTGTTCATGAACCACATGTACCACTGGTAAAGGGATAAATCCCTGACCACCAGATGTAGAAGGAATTGTCGATACATCTTATTCCTTGAACTCAATGTTTCAACTCTGTATACTCCCACTGTTGTCGTCATCCTCTAGAAACTTGGCAACTTTAGACTCTACAATGGTAAAACTATATGAGGGACAATAAAACTTATAACCCTTTGATCTTTCAGAATAGCCAATGAAATATCCACTGACCGTTCTAGGGTCCAACTTCGAAGATGTGGATTGTAGACTCTTATTTCGGCTTTGACAGTCCCATATACGAGTATGTTTCAAACTAGGTTTCCATCCATTCCATAACTCAAAAGGAGTTTTGGGAACTGACTTGGATGGTATCCTATTCAAGATATATACCGCTATTTTAAGAGCTTCACTCCACAATTTCAAAAGTAGATTAGAGTTACTAATCATACTCCTGACCATATCTATAAGTGTACGATTTCTTCTTTCAACAATGCCATTTTGATTAGGAGATCCAGGCATGGTATATTGTGGTACAATACCTTGCTCTTGAAGATACCATGCAAATGGGCCAGGTCTTTGACCATATTCTGTGGTTCTACCGTAGTATTCTCCACCTCTATCTGATATTACGATCTTAATCACTTTTTCAGTCTGTTTCTCTACTTCTGTCTTGAAGTTCTTAAAGGCTTCTAATGCCTCATCTTTATGAACTAAAAGATAGAGATACATGAATTTAGAATGGTCATCAATGAAGGAGATAAAGTATCTCTGACCATTCAGATAGGGAGTGGAAAATGGGCCACAGATATCTGTATGTATGATTTCTAGTAGTTCAGTTGACCTTCTGGCACTTTTCTTGGTTTTGTTAGTCTGTTTTCCCTTGATGCAGTCCACACATAACCCTAGATCAGTGAAATCAAGAGTCTCAAGGATTCTATCATTCACTAATCTTTTAATTCTGTCACTAGATATGTGACCTAATTTAAGATGCCACAACTGAGAGGATTTTTCATTCACATTCATTCTCTTTATGCCAATATTATTTACAGAGAGTAAACTACTTTTATATGTTGGATCTAGATTTAAGAGAAATAAACCATCAACTAAAGAACCTGAATCGATGAATACATCATTTTTTTTTTAAATCCTTATTTCTGTACTAGAAAAAATTAAAACACATAACCCAAAGGTGTTAATCTAGAAACAGAAATTAGATTCTTTACAAAAGATGGAATATAAATGGTTTCTCCTAAATCCAATACATATCCGGATTGCAATATCAATCTATAGACACCTATAGCTTCCACTTGAGATTTCATCCGATTTCCTGAATGGATATGTCTCTCAATTTCTTTCGGAACTATTGTCTGAAGAAAGCCTTGCATGGTATTGGCCACATGGATTGATGATCTAGAATCAATCCACCAGTTATTTGAATGAGAATCAACTAAATTTGATTCATAACAAATCAAAATTCTCTGAGCTGAGATGTCCCTCATGCACATGATGTAGTCACACACATCATCCTTATCATTGTAACTTAATGAATCTGATTTTTCCATTAGAGTGCTTACTAACATCTTGTTTGAACTCACACACTGAGCATTAATTGCCTTCATGTAGTCCATGACCTTCTTACATTCAGGAATTGATCCTTTAATGCTCTTGTCGATGACAAGCATTAGGCTCAAGTGGTTAGACCGCTCCCACTTATCATAATGAGCAATTTAGACTAGCGTACTGGAATCCGTAAGAGCAGCGGGCTCTTCTATACGGAGCGCCGTATCCAAATCCATGCACTCTAAGGTTAAATAAATCTTCTATTTTCAATCTGAATAATTTTTCCTAGTAAGCATTGGGAGACAAATCTGATTATAAACTGCAAACAACAATAAGGAAGTTTAGATTTATTGGCGTACAACTTTATACTGATATCAACCCACGTCAATAATCAGTAACATACTAAAATTAATTATAACCTACCTGTGGGCTAAACTTATAATCAATTTTAGTATGTGAAACTTTACACTAAGTTGATTGACATCAAACTTAAGTGACAGACAGATGTATCCTACAAAATTACCTGTGGGCTAAGATTATAGTCTATATCTGTCAAGGTCTGTATTAATAAGACTAGAATGCTACACTACAATTCAGAAGGTTGTTCCACACCTGTAGGCAGAAGAAGGCTCCCACTGTCTTGTAGTTTCACATTCTACCTTATTCCATCTTCTCACATAAGAAAAGAATATTTTCCTGTGGGGATGATATCCAGTCCCAATGCAAAAGATGCAATTTTCTGATGCCTACCACTAGAAGGGTATTTCAATCTTTTATGACATCCTTAAATAGGCACTTATATGTGTTAAAATATAAAACTAATTATTTCCTTGATTTTAACACAAAACTTTATTATAAAGGCATATTTGTCATCAATGACATCCTGAGAAACACACTTATATGTGTTAAAATATAAACCTAATGATTTTCTTGATTTTTAACACAACTTTATTATAAGGGCATTTTAATCATTTATGGCATCCTTTAAACAAACATTTATAAGTGTTAATATAAGCCTAATAATCTTAAAAGAGTTCCTAATGGCTTATTCTTTTATTTAACACTCACTTTTAATGGCGTTTGTTACTGTCACTAAAACAGTGACTCAAAACAACCTCACTGTATTCATATATTTAGTGGCGTTTATACTGTATTGTCACTAAACAGTAAGATAAATCATTCTGATATGTACATCTATATACAGTGGTGTTCTGTCTTTAGATGTCACTAAAACAGTCCTTAATACATTCTGTTATGTTTATAGATACAGTGACGTTCTGTCTGTAAATGTCACTACAAGAAAACTAGATTTTTAGCGACGTTCAGAACACACTGTCATAACAATATAGTCACTGTTCTTTAACTTTTAGCGACGTTCAGAACAAACTGTCATAAAAAAAAGGTGCAGTCACTTATACAGTGACGTTCGGTTCATAACTATATTATGGTGATATATAATAAAGATAGTCCAAAAACATTAAACATCACCATCTGTATAACAGAATCACCCGGTTTAAAAGGTCACGGGTCAGACCGAAAATGAACCGAATCATAATGGTTCTAACAGGTCCAACCAAAATAGAACCAATCCGGGTCCATCCCGGGTCAAAAGGTGGGTTTTCGGGGCAACCCGAATGGGAATTGGTTCGGGTCATGGGTTGAGTTTGGTTCGGTTCAATCCTTAATCGGGTTTTCTTTATCCGGTTCATAATATTGAACCGGGTTGAACCGAGATCACTTAAAACCCTAATTTCTTTTAAATCTAACCAAAAATTCCCTCAAATTTACAAAAATTGCCATCTTTAAAAATTTTCTCTTCCTCTCTTATCAGACCACCGAACCTAGTAACGGCGGCGCCAGGGATGTGCCAGAATATCCGGCACTCCCAAACTAATCCGGTGAAGAACCGGTCACCGCTAGAACACCTCCAAATGGCCGGAGAGATAGAGAGAGAAAAGAGGGATTAAAAATCCCACGGCAAAAAAAAAAAAAAAAAAACTGCATGTTGGCTTGCGGCAGCCTGGCTGGCTGCGCATGGCCGCTGCCGGCTGGCCCTTGCCGGGCTGGCCTGCTGCGCCTAGCGCGCCGGCATCCGCTCGACCGCCCCTTATGCCCGCGCGGCCGCACGCTTGCGGCTACGCATGGTCGCGCCAGCCGATTCTACAATGGCCGGCCCCCGCAAAGGCGCGGCGGCCGGCGGTCGCAATGCCCCGCGCTCCTTGCGCGGCCGGCCAAACATATAGAATTTTTTTTTTCATTAAAACCGATTCTAAAATCGGATCGGTGGATGGGTGGTGAAACCCCGCTCTCGATACCAATGTAAGAGTTTGCCATCCCTAAGCCGAAGATTAATGCGGAAGATAAATACCTCCAGTGTGACTTGTTCCAACCATTTTCCGTCCAACCGATTCCTCCTCCCGATCTACCCCGATTGCCTTGCTGCACGGAGAAAGAAAAAGAGAGAGGAAGGAGGTAGGGTTTTCTCTGTACTCCTTAATCTCAGACAAAAGAGAATCCAATGGAAAATTCTTTAATTGCTTAAGTGTACACAGGATCCCACCCTTAGGTTATTTATAGACCAACCGTCTCCTTCCATCAAGGATGGACGGTGATCTGGGTACCACATGTCCCAGGATCCTAATGTTAATCAATCAACTTAGGTGGGGCCAGGTGGCATGTGGGCCACCCAACTTACATAAACCTCATGAACTTGAACTTTGAGAGCAATTTACTCGAACCGCCATGAATAGGCTTTCCAGTTGTTCTTTCATCAATGTTTAAGCTATCAAAGTTCATTGGAAATCGAAAGGGCTTAGTTAAACGAGTAAGCTTCTACCATTTGTTTTATGCCCTTCAATTTGGAGAAAATCGATTTGCAAAGGAACCAATTTCTCCGGAGAAAATTGATTTGCAGAAACATGTTGATGGGGAGTCTTTCCATTAACGAATTTAAGACGGTGACACGTCATTAGTTACGACCATCAACTAACGGAGGGGGTCTAACTGAACCATGTTTTAAAAAGTAAGGGATGTTAGTGATATTATCATGAAAAAAAGGTGGGCGCGTTATATTAAGGATCTCTTTGGTTTGTATTATATAATGTCTTATGAGTTATTTGTGACAAATCAATTATGATAATAGATTATGAGTAATAAATAATGACCGTTTGGTACCACTAAACATAATACATTATATAATGAGAAATATAAACAATCACCTAATAGATTATTCTAATAATGATAAACAGCTACTCACCTATTTGTAGATAATGAATTATATTGATTTATTTTAATTATAAATAGACATTATAAATCATACCAAACAATCATAAATTTTATAATATATTATATAATACATTATATAATACAAACTAAAGAAAGCCTAAGCTATACTACAAGGGGTGTGGCTGAAATTTTCCCTTAAAATAAATTAATATATAATCTAAAATCTATAAATAGGTTAGAAGGTATCTATCATTATTGTGATAATATATTATTATTTCTTTATATCTAGTGGTACCAAACAGTTATTATTTATGACTCATAATTTATTCTCATAAATGATTTATCTAAAATAGTCCATAAACATAAATATAAACTATACCAAAGAGAGCCTTATTTATGAATTAAATGTGTTTACATCAAAAGCTAGGCATGGACATAATCAGTTAATCGGTTTTTGTCCAGAATCAGACTCATGCTAAACAGACATATTATAAACGAGCTAATACCAAAATCATTATAGATATTTTCTTGTGGGATTGTTAAAACCTCTTATTGTTTTCGAATCCATAATTGTACGTTCTCATGTTGTAGATAAGATACTTTAGTGTGAGATTGTAAAATGCTCTTATTGGGCTTGTGATCACCCATGTAGACAAAGACAATGAAGACAGAAGGAACAAGAGGAAGATACAAGAATTAAAAGAGAGAGTAAGAGACGTTCTACTATTTTAGGTCATTAGCTTTAGGGTTGTATTGGTTTAAAGACATATTCAGTTTATTCGTTCGGTTTGATCGAACTACACCCTTGCACCATGAATGCCTGTTTAATAATCTGTCCAAACCTAAGCCCTGACACACGTTTAATAATCAGGCCAATCAATCTTGGTACATAAACTATCGGGTTAGGTCAGTCTACACGATGCAAGTCTGAAATTGACACCTCCTAGGTTTATGCAGTGGTCACGGGTTCAAAATACGAAAACAATCTCTCCATGTTGCTAGGGTATTAAGACTACAAACATATATTCTACCCTCCCAGACCCTGTAGCAGTGAGAGTCGAGTTTAGATCAGCTGCATGTACATGTACTCTCCATTGGATCCCATCACCGTCTAGGTAGTGTGGGACTCACCTCAATAGTATGGGACCCACTGGATACAGAAAGTGATGGGATCCAAAAAAGATACAAGTACGTCTAGATGAACTATTCACGCGGAAGTCTCGTGCACTGCAACGATTGGTCTAATATACTGACTAGAGAGTGATGAATTCCCAATTAACGGATATTGATCAATACACTAAAGTACTGCTTGTACATTGAATAACCCCTTCTCCGAATCTTGCCCTTAAAAAAATCTTTCTATTCCACATCCTTATGGAATCCCTATCCACCACAATCTCGATCTATAGTGGGACCCCATTTGCTGACTCACTTGTCACGGTTCTCACAACTACGTTCAGATGTATCAATCGTTTTCCTCTCTTTGTCTCTCTCTCTCTCTCTAAGGAATAAAATCCCCATGATTCTATTAAATTTGATTTTCTTAACAATACACAGTTGACCTGCAAAAAATAATCTCAATCGTCGTCCATTTGATCGAAGAAGAAGGATGATCTTGGATTAACAACTCACAGAAGGGTTTGGTGTTTGTAACTACACAATAATTCCCTCTTACAGTTAAAGAGGAATAGCATTTTGCAGATTCTCGTGAAAGTTGATCTCCTTTTTCAGTTAAGAAACTGAGATCCACACTTCGGAAGTTCTGCTTTTTCATCTTGATATTCCAGCTCTTTGTTCTCTCTAACAAAGATGAATTGCCTGCAAAATCTGCCACGGTTAAGTAGTACTCATCTTTTTGTTGGAAAATGTTTCTTGATTTCGTTTCTTCTTTATTCGGCTACAATCCGAGCTAAAATGGGAATGTGTTCTCTGGTTTCAGATCTTCTACTCTGCCTTCACAGGCCTTTACAAGGGTTGCAAGAAAGCCTTCGAGACCTAGCATTGTTTTTCTAATGGTATGCTTTTGTTCGAACATTCCTAGATTGAGCTTTATGTTAATTTTGTTTTACTTGTGAAATACTTCGGTTTAATGCAGGACAAGCTGAACACTAGTAATCTTCACCAGAGATCGTCCTTAAATGTAATTCACAAACTCTTCACTGACTCTGAAAATGCTTCTTAAACCTCTTCTAATTTTTAGTTGATACCTCATGAAAGAGAATTCGATTCCAGTTAGCCGAAACGATTTTTTATTTTTTTGGTAGATATTGGGGCTGGGATCGTGGAATATTCATATAATTGCTCTGTATATGTATATATGTTGAATTTCCATATTCTGAACTAATCTATTGAGCTATGTTTCTTGTGGCCTTACTATAACTGTGGAATTTTTCCTTTCTAAATCAGCATCGTAGAAAAACCCATTTTTCTCAGCTGAACCGCTGAACTTGGATTCCTTTTAAGTAGCTATGGTTTGGGTAGATTATTTTATTATGAGCCATAGTAGCTATACGTTTTTCTTATGTTGGAGATAGTTTTGTGTTGGACTAAGCTATGTTTGCTCCAGGCAACTTCTGGGCCCCCTTCCAGCACCGAGATGAGCGGCTCTGGAGTAGATGAAGTCAAGTCTGATGTCTATAGTAACAATATGACCCAAGCGATGGGTGCTGGTAAGTTCAATTACACTCTATCAGCTGGCAGGAAGTGTTCAGTATAGTTAATTTGAAGAGTCGAAATGGTAGACTACTCATTTGGTTAGGACTACCAAAAACATTAGTAATAATAATAACAATAATAATGATAATGATAGTGGTAATAGTTTCCAGATGTCTTCATCAGATTGTGGATTTCTTCCCAAATTTTACTGTATATAAGTCTTTCCAGTTTGAGAAAATGATTGAGAAATTTTGTTGTTTTAATTGTACCCCTATCTATAAAGCGGCCTGGCATGTGGATGTTTGGAACCATTGAGCATGTAAACCATTTGTAGAATATAGGCCTCTGTATTGAGCTTAAATGTGTGCTGCCAAATTATACTAGGCTTTCTCTGTTAATTATATACTTTAAAATCCATTTCAATCGAATAAAACTTCTCAAAATTATCCTCTTTCTTCCTGATTTCAATATTTTTGGTGCATATAGTCCCAGCTAACTATTCTTTTCTTAATAACTGGTCAGTGTTGACCTATAGGCATGAACTAGGAATGAACTACAACTTCATCCGCCCAGACATAATTGTGGGATCCTGCCTGCAGGTGATTCCCATTATTACTACTAAATATATTTATCCATTTTAAAATGATTGTCTAACTTCAGTTTCTCTGAATGCAGTCTCCTGAAGATGTTGACAAGCTTCGCAAAATTGGAGTTAAAACCATATTTTGCTTACAACAAGATTCCGACCTTGAGTATCCTAAATTGGTTTTAAGAATATAATTAAATTCTGAAAATATTTTCTTTAGTGCATTCTTTGATCCTTAGATCACGTGCATACTATTTTGTGCAATGTGTAGCTGTAATTTGTTCAATCTGGTTTTTTAAGTTTAAAAATATTCAACTAAAAAAAAAGACATACTTTTGGGAGGTTTCCTTTACTAGTTTTGCTAGATATTTTAGTGTTGATGTCACTGCCATCCAACAATATGCAAAGCAGTTTGATGATATTCAGCACTTGCGTGCTCGAATACGGTAAGCTGATGCCAACTTAGTTATCAGTTTTTGACAATACTTGGTAGTGGAATCCTGAGTTAGTATATTTTGATAGGTTGGGTTACTTTAGGTCTACTAATAAGTAAAACTGAAAGTGCATATGAAATTCTTTAAAAATTTGTTGCTGGCTTCTATACATTTATAAAGTGATACATATTTATGAAAACATTTACTTACAACTGGAATTTTGTGATTAAAAAATAAAATTTCTTTATGGTTTAGCGATTGCATAGAAGCTGAGAGAATAATAAAGTGGTAATGAAGTTAGTATACAAATCACAAATTAAGTTATGTTAGTTTATAATAATAATAATAATAATAAATAAATAAATAAATAAAACCTTAGTGGTGATTTGGGCTGCCCCAGCACCATTCTTGCAACCTGTCCTGTAATGATTTAAGGATCAGCATCCCTTGTCTGGACCATAGTTAGTTTATTCATGTTAAAATGCCGAATCCAGTTCTCTTTTCACGAATGAAAATGTTTTTTCCTGCATTGTAGTTTTCCATACGGGAAAAAAGGGTCTAGCTGGGGAAATAAATCACATATCCATATTTTATAATCCAAAAAAAAGGGATAATTGAAAAACATTTAAAAATATTTTTCAGGGGACAAACTGGCAGCCACCCTCTATAATTAAAGAAGGCAGGCCAGCAAAGTTTCTCGCCTTCCTGTACAGAGCCTACAACCTCACTCCCTTCAAGTTTTAATTTTGAAGTTTATCAACATGGGACTAAAAAAGCCCCTACTTTTGATGTTTTATTCACTCTCTACACTCTCTTACATCTTTGGGACTCTAACCTTCTCATCCAGCCACCTGCAGAATGTGGTTTACAGGAACCAAGATATATCGTATACTTCAACCGAGATTCATGGAGATTCATGGTTGAATCTTGAGTCCTTGACTACTTCAACCATCCATCAAGCTTCCCTGTTGTCTGATCGTGTCATCATGATCATCATATGCTTGTAAAAGCCCATCTATTCCACTTGATAAACCAGTGGTTGGTAGTAAAAACCACACATAAACATACTGAAACAGGCTGAGTGAGGCCTGAGAGAAAAAAAAAATGTGGGTATCTCATGATGTCGGTTGCACTGCAAGGAGTATACAAGTAAGGCCTAAAATTGGGCTTAACTTTGAACCCAAATAAGCTGGGCTGGAATGGGTATGCAGGCCATGGAACTTTAACCAAATATGTCCACTTTCAATCCAACAATAGGATATGTCACAATGAGTTGCTCATCCATCAAACCAAATTAACTGTTGGTGATCCAATCCCCTTATTAAGTTGTGCATCCTGATCTAAAGGCTATGAAGAGGCATGGTCATACGGTAGTCCACAGTTCAATTCAATGCTGAAGGAGGGGTGGGGATCATCTGGCATCCTGTACCACACATTATTGAGCTTGGAATCTTAATCCTCTATTTGGTGCTTAGATTTTAGAGTTTGGAATGGATGTGGATATTATTATGCATATTGATTGGATGTAATATTTGCTTTGAACTTTGGATGCAGACACTTAGGTAATAATTTATCAATTTATGTCTGTATGTTCCCATTCTTTTGCTCCTGTATTTTCCAAACCTAAACGTCTAAAACCCATACTGTCCATTTTCTCTTTTTTCCATTCTCGAAATGTTTGCCCCTTTTTTTGATGTGTCCTCTTCAAATTCTGATCTGTTTAAAACACACCCCTACCAAACACCCCCCCAACCCCACCCAATTCCTGTTTTAACTATGGTTTGGACCAGATGGATTAGAATGGAATTGATCAAGATGACCTGAGTTAGTTTCAGCTAGGGACCTACCATAGGTAACTTTAATTAATGATCAACAAGGATTGGCTGAATTTGTTCAAACTTCTTCTAGTGCTAACAGAACTTTATGAGATGAAAAAGAAGAATAAAGAAGTGGGCAAAAGAATGTTCACCCTTGTTTTGCAGCTTTTTTTTATTGCGTTTTGGTTCTCCATATGTGTAAAGTTGTAGATGTCCAATGTAGTCCCTGACAAAGCTTTTTGTTCCCTCTAGATTGTAGTTTGATACTAATTTCTATGTAACATGATTATTAGCTTTGGTGCCCTAAATATGGTGAACCATGATATGCTACTCCTTGTAAACCAGAAATATCTGGGAAGGTACAAAAGTAGAAATACATATTGATGATGGGATCTGACCATGGTGCTGAAGATAAAAATCTGACTGACAGCTAATGAATGGATGAGAGGATTTTACTGTAGCCTATGTTCAATTTCTATAATAATTAGAGGGCTCTGTTGAGTAGTCCATCTATATATATGTATATAGGAACTGAGTTGATAAATTGACCAAGTCCTTACTAAGGACAACTTGTGTGTTTATATTTATACTAAAGGTGTGAAATTTCCATGCAGAGTCTCCTGCATGGGGTCCTCAATACTAGAATATATCCATCTCCTTGAGTGAGGATTAAAGTATCGCATATCGGTAGTGTGTATTAGTCGGGCGATTTTAAGAGACGTATCCATCGTATCGTGGATATGATGGATACGCTTGGATACCAAGAAAGATGCGCACAAGAATGATTAGGGAACATGCAAGACACATTTGTAAAGCACAAAAATACTATAATAAGTAACATTAAGAAGGGAAATGTTTCTTACATTCATACTAAATTACTAATACCATGTCGAAGTTGCAGGTTTTGACATTTTTCCCACAGGTTTTGCTTCAATGATCGATTAAACTTTTCAATCTTCAATTGAAACAATAGTTGGATGCTTTGTTTCTAATTCATTTTTTTATACATAAAAATGCCCTAAAGTTTGGAGAGTGACTGGTTTACAAGTAATGGTCGCAATCCAACCATCTTACAAGCTCTTTTCGCTGGTTCCAAAAAGCAACAGGAAATGAAGACAACAGTTATTTTAAAACCCAAATTGACTAGTATCGTCCTGTATTGGTCAATACTGGTCAATACTATCCGATACAATCAATACATCCAAATTTAATTTTAGTTGTATTGACCCGTATCAAAGTATATTGCTGCATATCAACCGTATCGACCTGTATCAGTTCAATGCGTTGGATACGCAGTGATACACACACTATTTTTAAAAACTAGGAGACGTATCGCAAGGGTATCGTATTGACCCCCTGTGATACGGATACATATCGGTGCGTATCAGCCGTATCGTATCGATACTTAAAACCTTGTCCTTGAGTATTTTTCTTAACTTTTATACCCAAAGTTCCCTTTAGCATACTTTTCCACATTACCTAGGGAGACTGCTCATTATTAATGAACTCTTTTGTTCTCTCATCAAAGTGGTGAGGAAAGATATGCATAGCTTAGAACTACAAACAAATATGGCTTTGAATATAGCTTCTGTAATTGTTCACATTTGTGATGATACCAATTTCCTCAACATGCTATCCATTATATTTGTTTTATACCCCATCACTTGATCATGAAATCGAGTATGTTATGCTTCAGGGACTTTGACGCGTTTGATTTGCGACTGAGGCTTCCAGCTGTGGTGAGCAAATTGTTCAAGGCCATAAATCGGAATGGAGGTGTGACTTATATACATTGCACTGCTGGGCTTGGAAGGGCTCCTGCTGTAGCGGTAAGCAAGTCAGATTGGTTTCTGAAAAATACAAGTTAATTTCTATGTGGCCATTTGTTCTAGACCTTGGAAATGCCATTACTTAAACTGAGTTGCATAAGTGATAAAAATAATCTTTCCATTTATCCATGCCCCCAATAAATATATTATATGATTTATATTTAGGTTTATGACTAATGATGATGTGTTGCACTATTTAAATATAAATACTGTTCTTTCTTTTTTCGTGGGTCCCTGAATCTATGTTTCTTCGACTAACCAATTTCTGGTCTTTGTACCATGTCAGATTCTCTGGATATATTCTAGAGAATTGTATAAGAAGATCACTAAAATTATCGTGTGACTTAGTTTCTTATGCAAGATTTTTTTTCTCCTCTCCTGATTGAGGAGATTAGACTTTCATTTGCCGACATGCAAATGATGTAGGATATTTACAACTTTGTGTACATGGGTAATGGGAATATGAACAGTTCCTATCTTCAAAATTAGAGTAGTGTACTAAATCTGGATATAATCACACCCTTTATGATGCAAGAGCTAGGGTTTATAATCAATTTAGACCCTTAGCCTTGCAATAGGATCTTTACCACCAGTCCCAATACAATTCCAGTCAAAACTAGAAAACCAGAATTATAACAAAGGTAGAAAACTTAACTTTGGGGACAATCTGGCCATCAGTTGGTCACAAAACTTTGGGGGCTTGTAGTCTAGGATGTGCTTGCTACAATACCCGAATTTGAGGTCAATCTGACCGTTGGTTGCGAAGTTATGATTTTTCCAAAACTGTCTATCATCTGGTGACAGGTTCTGGTAATCAGCAATAGTGATAAATCTTTAAACTCAACAACCAATAGGATTTTGGAGGGGAAACACTTGCACAATCACTAGGGAACAGTAGGAAAGATCGAGAGAGAGATAGAGAGAGATTGGAAGAGAACTAGGGGAAGGGGAAGGGGAAGGGGAAGGGGAAGGGGAAGGGATCAGTTGGGTCCCACAACCAAGGGAGACTCAACCGACTCAACCGAAACCGAAACAGAATTTTGGTTCTTCAAAGTCTACTTTTCTCTTCTCCTTTATTAATATATATAAAGGCTAATGTTTACAAGCTATGGAAAGTCCAAAACAGAAAAGGATTAGAAAACATTCTTAACAAGCTATAGAAAGTTTCCAACATAATGAAGGAGAAAAAAAAATCTAGAACGCAAAAAAGCGGAGGATGTTTAAAAGAAACCCTCGGTGGAAAACATCTCTCCACCGAGGGGTGGGAAGATGGCAACACTGAGAGAGGAGGTAGCGAAGAAGGCTGGAGGAAGGAGAGACAAGAGAGAGAAAGAGAGAGAAGTAGGATGACGGCGTAGGTGTTGGATGGTGGCAGCGCTAGAAGTCGAGCATCAGGGTGTGGATCCCGAGGGTAATCCTCACTCTGATAACATGTTGGATTTTTAAATAATGGTTTGACATGTCGTAAGAGAGGTCAGCTTTATTATATAGAAAAAGAGTGTACAAGGGAATAAAAGAAATAAACCAACCCTAGACAATTAGAAAATTATACCTGTGGACCCAATATATATATATATATATATATATATATATATATATATATATATATATATATATATATATATATATATATATATATATATATACGTCCCAGTGCACCAAGATTTGAGGTGCCGGTTTCGAGGCCTATTTTGGCCAGCCTCGAAATCGAGATATCTCAGGTTTCGACCAAAACTTGGTCGAAACCTGGTATTTTTCCTAGGACATCTCGAAGCTTCGTTTCGAAACCCAAAAGTGTTTTTCTTGATTTGAGTTTTTTTTCTGTAGCCTATTTTAACTATTTTACACATTCCTACATTAGTTTAAATAAAAACATCTAAAATAATAATATGTGGTGTGGACCCAAGTTTGCTAGTATACACTGAGACCTGGGATTGTGTTTAAAGTTAAGTAGGCAATACGTATTTATGACTAACATTCGCATACTTCTAACAAATTTGACCGGAGCGTAACTCCTTTAATGTAGTTCGGATTCAAACAATCTCGAATTCGTTGCAAAGCTAGCATAATCAGCTTTCCAACAAATCCGAGATTGTTTGAATCCGAGTTATAATGAAGGAGTTACACTTCGGTCAAACCTTGTTCGGAGTACGCGAATGTTGTTTAAAGTTGTCTGAATGTAAATTATTTTTTGGGCATCAAAGCAAGAGATTATTTTGGTACGCTTTTGGTTTTTAGTGATCTTTACTATAATAAGATTTATGAAATTTTTATATTTAGAAAAAAACCTAGCATTTGAAAGTTGAAAATCGGCCTCACACCCAAAAATACGGTTTTGTTCTTGAACTAGAGGGTTGACTTTTTATCTTTCTGGAATTTGAATTTAGACTATTCTGGGAATCAGCTACAAAAAAAAACTTCCTAATGGATATTATATTTGTCCCCTGTATCCCTCTTACAGCCCCCTTGAGGTACATGCTTTAGTGCAGATGTAGGTCATTTCCTGCTGCAATAGCTGCCTGAACTTCCATTATGGTCTCTCAAACATTTCCATTTTTGGCACCTGTATTGAGAAGGAAATATCGGAGTGAATGTGGACCATTCCCACCTGTAGAGGCCTCCAAACACGTGAAAATTTCAGCAGCAAATTTGAAATGAACTACAGTACCCCATGAAGCAAATACCTCCTGTTACGTTGATTTTTTATGATTGAATGATCCCGTTGAAAATCTTGGGCCAGCATCTTAATTTAATTTCCTTGCTACTTCTTGCGGGATAGGAAAGTGAGTCCAAACTTCCTTCCATTCTTCTCAGACCACGCATGGCATATCATAGAGCAGGAATATTTCTTCATGGCACTTCTCAGAGAACTGCATAGAAAATTGGAGGAAAGTCATCAAAGCTCCTAATATCACCTAAGCAGCTCACCCCTGTTGTACGTGAACTTCCTTGGGATTGCTTTACTTGAATGGAAACATCTGAACTACAAGTGGTCATGATTCTCTTCATGGACTAGATAAAGGATACATCTTTTGGTACATAATAGACTTATGTTCATCAATAATTCTAATTAAGCAAAATCTGATTTGCTCCCATCCAAGCAGTGGAGTGCCTTGGTTTGTAATACTTGCTAAATCACAAAGATCCATAGAACTGTGGGGGGTGCTCTGGTACATTCAAAGGGTAGACTCGAGGAAAATTCCTAGTTGTTTCACCTTCCAGGCAAACTGATCCCGCTGATTTCAATCCAGCTTGAACAACAGAGGGATCCTATCCCAAGCTTGGCCTAGCTTAGTTGCTTGAATTTGGGAGAGATTCGACCACAAGATTTTTTTTTCTTCAGATTTGTGTAATGATGTTAGCTAGTGTGCAAGGCTGAAATGTTGTAGCAGAAGTCCCAGGCTATCATTTCTTGCTTTATTACACTCCCTTCATTACTTAAATAAAAAAAAAACAGCAGGAAAAATAAAAACTATCTGAACACCCAGAATTGAAGAGTCCTGCTTTTTTCTTTAGCAGTTACTGAAATTAAGCTCGTTTAAGTATTTCAGTGGAATTTCCAGATGCTAATCACCCCTGGATAAAAGGGAGAAGAACAATGCTGAAACTTGTGCTATTTGATCCCCGTAAAGTCTCTGAATGGGAACATCAGAAAAAAACCTTCACAGATGTCTTCTATCTAATGTAAAGGGGTCCTCAATTTGCTTAATAAAGAATTATTGCATTGCTTTACCCTGATAAGCTCCAAAATGAAAGCAACAAGGCCAAATTTCCAAAGATTGCAGCCATGAATGCCAAAAGTTACCCATGTCCTTGATTATCTGTAGTGAAAATTTTAACTTCAGCTTGATTGAATGGAAGGGGAAAACTCATAACTCATTGCCTGCACTCTTGAATCAAATATTATGCTTCTAAATTTTTCTCTCATATGTATTGAAATTTTGTTTCCAGATTTTTTCTCATTTATTTTATGATGTGCAGTTGGCATACATGTTCTGGGTTCAAGGATATAAACTTAGTGAAGCACACAGTTTGCTACTGGTAACTCTCAATCCTTTCCTGTTGTAGTAATATGATATAAAGTAATCCATTTCTTGTTCTTGTTGAAGTATGGCTAGATGCTTGCAAAGGATAGCTTTATCATACCTCTTATATAATGTGGGTTTTTTAAAAGATTAATCCACTGAATGTACAAGTAGAGATGTCTTTAGATAGAGGATGCAGCTGTCATTTATTTGGAAGACAGGGATAAGAATAAGAATGAGGAGAGAAAACAAAAGAAAACAGAAGAGCTCAAGTTGGGAAAACAGAGTGCTGCTGAGGTGCCCTAGTTCTACTCCACCTTTACAATATTCTGTTTTCCTAACTTGAGCTGTTCCATTTCTTCTGTACTACTACTTCTATTATTATTATCTCTGTTTTGTAAATAAGTGATTGATGTGCCTCTACATCAGTGGTTCATGTGGATTACATATAAATCTTATCATTATGTTAACCACAGAAATACAGACAAGGTAAAGGTATGTAATTGAACCATGCCATAGGTGGGGAATGGCAAGAATGTGGGCTAGAAAATCCATTTATCCCATCTGTTTGGTCTTACAGTTACAGTTACAATCATGAATCATATGGATCAATTGAATTTAAAGGAATAAAAAAAGACTACATCATAGGGGAAATAAAATTACAATTTAGTTAATATACAAATACTTAGATATTGGTGGCTGCTTCTTAGCACATGGTAACTTTTTCTAACCCCCCCAGTTCGCAGATCTAAGCCAAACCAAGCAACTTGTTCAAGTTCCTATTTCAATTACTGAATATTCCCGGGACATGGTCAACAATTCCAAAATCCAACTCCAAGTATTTTTCAGGACAATGAGCTGTACTTTTCTTGATCTTTAAAGGGAGGAAGTAAGAGCATATGCTTCTGTTTGTAGACATTATCAAGTAGAATTTCAGAAATTTTGGTCTTCTTGTGTAGGAATGATGTAAGAAGATCATTAATTGGGTTATACACAAACTCTTAACTATTGGCTCCAGTTTCTCCATAGAACCTGCTAACTTTTTCCAGCCCTTGGTTGTCATATCTGAGCCATACCAATCAACTTATTTCTGATTTCAAGTTCAGGTGGTATTTCAAGTCCCTGTTCTGAACCTCTCTTGATCATCAAATAAAGGACAATCCTGCATTTGCATTGTGCTGCAAGAATGTAACTTCAGTTGGGCACCAATTCCATGGTGGTGAAGCATCTGTCAGATTTCTTTTTTTTTTTTTTTTTTTTTGGGAGGGGGTGGATAAAGGGGTGTGGGAAGAGGGATTCTGGAAGTGCTCAGTCGAAATAGAAGGAAAAAAAGGAACATCTTAGCAATGAGTGTAATTACATGCATGACCCTTGAAGGTACCAAAGAGGAGGCAGAGCCCTCAGAGAAAGCCATGGTAGCTAGCTTTTATATCTACATATTCTCTTTGTGATGATCTCAGCTTTATATATTTAAGTTATTATTTCATTTACTTCTATAAATTTTACACTTACATATGAACATAAACACAGGTCAGTAAATATGTGAAACCCAAGAGACCTAACCACCCAGTGCAGCCCAACCTCACTCGATTGCTTGGGCTTGATAACTGCAAATGTGGTTGGGCATGACTTTGTAAAATCAAATGTCTGGTCAGTTTGATTTTTCCTCCTTCCTATACTTTGGTTTGTGTACTTGGAGTTGGTTGCTTACCCACCCCACCCAATTTGCACCTTATTTTGCGAATAATATATTTTATAATCATCTGTCTTCATAGTTAAGTGATTCAACTATTTTAATGTTGTTGAAGAGTGGATCAACATTGCCACATCACCATCTTATTGACTGCTAAGCTTTGGACTTCTAGACTTAGAGTTACTTTAGGTTTTATGTTTCCTAGTTATTTATCTTTCCTAGTTTCCTAGTAATTTATCTTTCCTAGTTTTGATAGAAGCCCTATGGACTTAGTCCTTTTCATCTATTGTAATTGATCTATTTTCTATTTAATAAGATCAGCAGTAGGAGGAGAGACACTAACGCTCTCTCCCTAGTCCCTCCTGTTCTTCTTCTCCGTTCTTTCTCTCTTCCTTTACTTTGTTACAAATGTTTATTGACTTAGGATAAACAATCTTATGATGGGAGTTGTTTGATTTAGAAAACATGAGATCCAAGATATTTCTGAAGCAGTTGTGTTTCTTTGCTGTCAGAGTATACGCCCATGCTTCCCAAAGCTTGATGCCATAAAGAGTGCAACCGCTGATATTGTGAGTCAATACCTCTGATTTTTATTTTTAGTAAGTGTATCTAATCTAGTCTTGCACCAAACTTCAGAAATAATGAGACTGAAGATCAAGATTGGCACATTGACAAAGCGTACCAAGGTATTGGAGGGCTGACGGACACCTAAGGCGACCAAAGCGCCCAAGACAGCCTATTTTTCAAGGCGTCACCAAGGCGCCTGGACGCCTAAGCGACGCCTTGACAACCTTGCTGAAGATATTCCCCATAGTGTTAATCTTATATTTCCTATACTTCCAAATGGCCTCCAGAATTGTAGTTGAAGTCACTAAATTATATCATTATGTGTAGCTTACAGGCCTCACCAAGAAACGTGTCACCTTGACGTGGGAAGACAACAATTGCTCCTCAGTGGAAATCTCTGGACTTGATATTGGCTGGGGCCAGGTAAGGATTTCAACAGTGATAATATGAAGTGGCTCTCTTGATATTCTGAGTAGTCACTGGTGGCCTATCTAATTCCGAAACGTGATCCTTTTGTAGCAAGTAGGGTATAGGATCAGAATTGTATAAAGTGTTATTTTATGTTGTCTGTAAGTGTATCCATGCAGCTCAATATTCCTGTCGATGTCATGTGAAATCCTATTACCTATAAAAAGGCATCCTCCCCCAGTCCAGGAAAGAAGGATACAAAAGAAAGAAATATAAGAGTCCAATTGACTGACTTCAGAATATACAAGAGCATTTGAGTTTCTTGTGGTTTGGCTTTATCTCCTAGCCATGGAAAAAAAATTCTATGTTTGCCACCCAGAATTCGATTTTCCCAACAGACAGGAAATCTTAGAGGAAATAGAATATAGGTTGTCTACCAATAGAAGTAAAAAATAAAAAGAATTATCAGATTGATTCAATATTTTCTTGGAAATCTTGGCAATGATTTATGATTCCTTCATGATCCATTTGTCGTTTTCTTCTCTTTTTATTTTGTAGCGAATCCCATTGAAGTTCAATGAGAAAGGACAGTGGATTCTTGAGAAGGAATTGCCAGTAAGTAAAAACATTATGCTAGGCCTTCATTTATCTGTTGCTGTGTTAAGATTCCTTTTTGTTCTAATTATATCACTTACTGTTAACTTCCTCTGCAATATGTCAAGCTATCTGGAAGTGGGCTTCTCAACATTTTATTATTATTATTATGTTTTATTTTATTTTTATTTTATTTTTTTTTTTTGGGGGGGCTGAATATTATATTATCTGGAAGGGGATTCAAGAATACTTTGTCGTGCTAATATTTTATTTTATTTTATTTTATTACCCAATCAAACCAGTTCCTTACTCTCTGACCTTGCAAATTTGATTGGGTATTTTGGACAACCCTAAATGCTCGTTAATGCTGACCTTTTTTTTATGTAATTGCAATCCATGCTTTCTATGAAAACATTTCAAACATAGGAGTTAAGAATGTAATGTCCAACTAGCTTTTAAAATTGATATCAGGTTGATGTTTCAAAGACACTGAAAATGATCTATTGACTTTGATTCAGCTATCTGGGAGTATCATATCACACAAGTGTTGAAAATTGTGCAGAGATTTCTGGTACTTACTGAGCTCATTGTCTTACAGGAAGGACACTATGAATACAAGTACATCATAGATGGTGAATGGACGTGCAATAAATCTGATCCTGTAACTCTTCCCAACAAAGATGGGCATGTCAACAATTATATCGATGTGAGATTCACCTTTCAAGAATTATTTGATTAATGCAATTTAGTGCCCCACTGTCAACACAAAACAAGTTGTTGCTTCTGAATACTGATCTGGAAGTAGCTTGGGTTCTCTGTCGTAGGGGACCCAAACAATGGATCTGGGGCATCAGTAATTTGCCACTTGTCTTATAACTGCAAGATCAGGCGATCTGCCCATCTTAAAGATTGGTTAGGTAAAAGTTCAGGGGTCACCATATGATTCTCCGCCATCTGATCTATGGTTTACATTTCAGCTTCAATAAGGTTTTTTTCCTGGCCACCTATTGGGGTACAAATAAATGATCCTGATCATGTACTCAGACTTACTTTTGTCGTGCTAATGTTCCGGATGAGATCCATCAGGGTGAGTCCTGTTCTCATTTAGTTAAGATAAAATGGAAATTGGCAAATTCTTAGTGCCCCAAACTTTTCTACCCAGTATTGCTGGAAATATTGCCCATTAATGGACAGTCAACTTGCTGCTGCACAATCTTTTGTAGTGATAATGCTGTACAAAGTGTTTTGAAAACAGAGTGGTCCCTAAAATGTTCAGGGATGCCATTCATTGTCTCGAACATCATTCCAAATGTTCTACAGTGATGAATACAAATTATTTTGAAAAAGTTACTCCCAACTAAAATTTGTTTTTCTTCTTTGAAGTCAATGGTCTGATTTTTAATAGCATTTCTAACGTTCATCATTGGAGATACTGAGGTTGAACTGATTTTCTCTAATGAGATGCTGAGGTTGAACTGATTTTCCCTAATAAGGATTGTTCGTATAAATGTCAGGCCACTGCAACTGATTTTATGGGTTGCCTGTCCGAATGTTAAAGATCCACGCATCCTGAAAAACTTCACCCGGACATTCCTTAAGGACACTGTCTGTGGCAACTGAAACCAAAAGCGTTCTCAGCAAATCATCTGGACTCACCACAATTTTCTATGAAGTTTAAAGCCTCATTAACCGTTAATCCTTAGTCCATTTGAATGGTGCACTTCATGTAGTCTCTCTGCTTGCAGGTTTCAAGTCTTGATCCTAACAGTTCTAGGGCAGAATTGCAGAAGCGGTTGAGTGGTGATGATGTCAATCTCTCACAGAAGGAAAGGTTTAACATCAGAGAGTTTTTGGAAGCATATGCAGACGAGGAAGAATACTAATGAAAGATCAAAATAAACATGGCATGTAAAATTGTAAAGAGATGATGATTGACTACAGCTACATGTATCTTTCCCTCAATCCGTGATAAGGGTTTGGTTAGATTTATTTTTTGGTGCGACTGTCGATCTGATGCACCAATCTGACTCCTTTATCAGGACTTGGGACTGACAGCATAACACTGGCGGAATTGTGTCTTTCCATCAAATAATAATCACATATAAGTCAGGACCTTGCTTACAGAAGATTTTACATCTAGCTGCGACTTGTGAGCCTATCTTTTATGCTGTCTGAAGTAGATAAATCTTTGTAAGAGGATTAACATAAGGACTATGCAGCAGAAACTGTCATCATGGCCAAGTTTCAAAAATATCTATTCTCACGTGGATTTCAGGAATTCAAAATAACAAATGTATTTGTCTGACATATAAATTTATTATATGGTAAATTACACAGACACTCTTTCTATTGTAGTGAAAATACACAGAACTATCTTGTTTTTACAGAAGTTACACAAAATATCCCTCTAACAATGTTATCATATAATCTCATTCACACCGTTATTTTCAACTTAATGGCAAAGGAACAAATTTTTTTTAGACAAAAATACCCTTGTTAAGTGTAAAATGACCTAAAAGGGTTTTTCTTTTTAGATGTTAAAAAAACTTTTTTACCCTCAAAATTTTTCAATTTCATTTTTATATTTTTTTGTGATTTTTTTTATTTTCTTTTTCATTTTCAAAAATACACTTAGCAAGGGTATTTTTGTCTTAAAAAAAAAAAATTAACCCTCTGCCGTTAAGTTGAAAGTAACGGCGTAGGTGAGATTGTATGATAGCATTGTTAGAGAGGTATTCTGTGTAGTTTTTGTAAAAATAGGGTAGTTTTGTATAATTTTACTACAATAGAGGGGGTGTCTGTGTAATTTACCCATTATTATATATCAAGAGCATTGTTTCCAGGACTATACTATTTAACATTATGTGGTTTTCCATTAAAAATAATAATCTTACAAAATAAGGTTTATCATAAAAAATTGGGAAAAAAAAGCCAATATGTAAGTGCCAAAGAAACAAGTATTTTTAAGGCTGCCTCCTCAAGTGAATCCCATGCAACAAACCATGTTTTGCGCAGGGAATAATAGGGGGAAAAAACGATACTGAGTTTACTAGGCTCTGCCAAAAGAATTTTCTAGTAATAGAACCATTATAGAGACTTATGACTTCATTTGGTTGCAAGTATGGTTGCAAGTAGAGGAAAGTGGAGGGAAGTGAAATCATTTTTGAAAATTAAAAAAAGAAAGTTTTGCTATCATGATTATCCAACTCATTTACCACTTAAAATTCTTACCATATTTAGAATATATTTTTCCTATATAAAAATTATTTTACAATTCAAATCGAATGGATTTTTTTAGATGGAAATTAGAGGAATTTTGATTGCAAAGTAATTTGAGTTAATAACCAATTTTGGTATGTTTTAGAGTTTCTGTTTTGGAGTTATTTATATTAGTTATATCATAATGTGAGTCGTAAAATAAAGATTATAAAAATCTTCTCTCTACTTTTGATTTGTTTTCCATTTATTTTCCTTTAAGTTCAACCAAACAGACCCTATGGATTTTCGCTTTTTCAAGAATATGTTGCTCCAAAGTTCAAATGCATGGAAACGGGATGGAAACGGGATCGGATCACCCCATCCCCAGCCGATTACCGATCCCAAGTTAGATCCGACTGAATCTGCCAGAAAATCCTTTGGAATCGGCTGAGACGTTATCTTTTGTCCGATATCTATCACCCTTGCCGAGTCAGGGTGCTGCTTTAGATCAGCCCCGCCGATCCAAACCGATTCCTAACACCCTGGTTTGGTCTGATTTAAGGTTGTTTGACTTTTGATTTATTATATTTATCAGGATGTGACTGCACGTCGCACTTAACAAGAGCAAGTAGTGCTCTTCCACTCTCACCACAAGAGATGTATATATCCTGCATTCCTCTCCTATAAAGAGAAGGAAAACTCTCCAACTTGTTCTAGAGAGAGAGAGAGAGAGAGAGAGAGAGAGAGAGAGAGAGAAGGAATGATGAAGAAGATGGCATTGGTGTTGATAATAGCTGCATCTGTTCTCATGAGTTGCTTAAACGTTTGTGAAGCAGCTGTGACTGAAGAGCCTCAAGTTATGCATGTAGGAGGGAAAGTGCTATGCCAGGACTGCACCAAGGATTATAAAGAATGGGTTAAAGGAGATAAGCCCATCAACGGTATGTCACTCTCTGCTCTAGATCATTTGCTTTTGGTTAGTGTTAATGTAGTCAAAATAAGGAGAGGCTTAAAAGACTCTGGGTTGGTGGAAGGAAGAATGGGTTCTGATCCAATCATGGTCTTAGGTTGACATTCGAATGGATAACTGAATCCGCACATCGATACCTGACGGATATTGGTTGACATGTGACCGATATAAAAAAGATAAATCACATCAACATAATAGTAGATACTGATACTAATATACCATCTGAGAATAGTATCTTTCTCGGGATTTCATCACCGTTTATATCCTAGAGGTGGGTCCCACACCACATCGACGGTAATGAGATTCCATGAAAAATATATGTACATACTGGTGATCCTAATACCATCTTATCAATATATGTTCTAATACTGTGAACTAAAACCATGGATCCAACAGCCTTCAAGTACTGCTTGATGAAACAAAAACTAGATTTGAGTTTTGAGTGATGTTAATTAGATCCAATAATGAATGCATGGCAGGGTCTAAAGTATCAATAACGTGCATGGATGAGAGACATAGAGTGGTGTATTACGGTAGTGATGGGACAGACGTAAAGGGTCAGTTTGAGCTAATCGTCAATAAGATCCGCAGCAATGGAAAGTCATTTAACGCCCAGGATTGCTTGGTGAGATTGATATCATCACCAGATGCTACCTGCAACGTTTTTACAAACTTTGGTGGAGGACGTACAGGAGTGAAGCTTGGTCGACCTTCCTCAGTTTATAGAGATCTGATCAAGTATACGATTAGCCCTCTCTACTTCACAACTCCCATGTGTGATGAACCCCACCTTAAGTATTAGATTTTTCAGTTTTTCTCCATTGTTGGGGACTTATTAAATATGAAATATATATGGAGTTTCTATGGTAATTTGTAATGTTGGTGAACTACATAACTGTTTCCATCATCAGATATTCAGATCACCCATTGTATTAGACCTATTTTAAATTTCATTAGTAATCCCATCAATCATATGATTCATATGTATTTCAACCTTCTTTCTTGTATGTTCACTAGGAAAGGGTTATCAACACTTGCAGATCAGGATTATAGGATAATCCTCCAACCCAAGGTTTCAAGGATCAGGATCTGTTGGGTATATCAGCTGTCCCATTTTGGGATCAGCCAAGACCTATTCAACCAATACTAATTAATACCACTCTTTTTTTTTTTTCTTTTTTTTTTTCCTTTTTTTTTTATAAGAACTAATTTATTCGTAAGAGCGGGAAAGGCTCGAGAAAACAACATTACAATGTTCTTGAATCCAAGGATTGGAATTGGACTAGACCGTCGTGCCATTACAGACAGTGAGTGCCCTCCTGGCCAAGTAACCAACCTAGGCTGTTTAACTCTCTTGGAATATATTGAAAGACCACTCTTTCTTCAGGTGCAAAATGTTGGTTATATAACCGTTGCGATAATCAGAGGTATGAAGTAAGAACTTGATGACCTCCTGGCTATTGGATTCCACAATAAGATGAGGATGATTCTCCGAAATGGCTTCAAGGAGACCTGCTCTAATAGATTGTGGGTTCAGTTGGACACCACCAATCCTCAAAGATCAGGACAATATCAGGCAGCTTCAACAGTCCATAATGGGATTTGTGATATGCTACTGAACCCATAATCAGCATTTAGGTCCCGTCGAACCGTTAAAATTGAACCTAAATGTCTGACACAATTGACTTAAGAAATCCAAATCAGCTCATTCATGAAAAAGAAGCCTCAAATCCCTTCACAAATCATATCCAGGAAATAAAGTTTTGGGTACCCAGAAAAATATATCTGAAATTGTTAGAACAATGCTGCTCTACATTTGTTGGAACCAAAAAAGCCTCAATAAATCTACATATGCACATCTCATCAACTAGAACACAAACAATAACAGATTTTCAGGCAGAAGCACATCGAAAGGGATGGCACACCTATCACACCCAATTCCCAACCCCCTCTCCAAACAAAAAAATATTAAATAAACAACAACAAACACAAATGTGACTCAGCCAGCAGCAGTAGTACATAAGATACAACGCAAGCGAGAAGCACCCAACTGAGTATCATCTACATCATCTACATCATCATAATTATTACTTGATACAGATTCTTGGAAAGTAGCAGAGGCCCCACTTTTATGACCAGCAGAATTTGTGGAATCTGTTAGACAGGTAACATGATAGGCATGACAGCAGAAGAATACAATGACAGAGACATTCTGGATAGAGAAGGGATCAAAACACACACAACACCTTCCACCACCCCTAGTTTTCGACTTGAGCTCCACTGTTCCCATACCAGCTACTTTGCCAGTGGCCTGACCTGCTCTACTATTGTCCCTTTTTGCTCGAGTTTCTTCTTCTTCACTACCCAAGTAAATTGCATGCCGGGCTTCCTTATAATATTTAACCAACAAGTTAACAGAGTCTGCCTGTCAGTTGCAAAGAAACAAAACATGCATTAGCTAACACCTTCTAGTGGAAAATAAAGCAGCATTTTTTTTTTTTTTTTTTTGGGGGGGGGGGTGTGGTGTTCAGTAATTAATACCTTGAGGATATCATTACATCCATGTCTTAAAGATGTCTCAGTCCTGTAATCCGTGATGATTTTGACCAATCGATCCCTAAGGCTGCAGAGAAACACAACAGATGAGATCAGAGCAGAAAGAAATATTTCCACAGTGTGCAGTTGAAAAGAAAAATTTTAGGAAATGACTGAAACCAATAAAATTACAATTAGGGATGCATCAATTGAATATTCAACAAAAATACAGTGAGAACACCAATCACACGCAGTCGTTTATATATTCTTCTAGGGAGCACAGAGTTATGAGGAAAGTTTGCAGTGCATAAACAATGGGAATGAAAAGAACTGACGGCCCTGAAACAAGAAAAGAAACTTTAAGACACGAGGGAAAAACAACTCCATTTACAGAGGGCATATTAGTTCAATGTGAATAACATCAGTGTCAAGTGATTCTCTGGAGAGAAGCAACTCTTGGAACTCACCAGGACAAAGTCCAAATACTTGTCTCAGGCTCTCAAATTTAACGGAGAAATGACACCCACTGAATATGGAAATTTCAACTTTGTACTCTAGATCTAGCACTAGCACAATACATCTTGTTTAAAATATGGAATTAACATAATGAATATTAGTAATATATTGAAGTTTATAGCCGTTGTACCGGTACCATAGGCATCCCAACTTATCATAGCCTGGTCCGGCTGAGTCCAACCCAGTACTGCAATCTTTTAGTGATGCCTAATTGCATCTCTGGAAGTATAAAAGGCTGTGGTCTTTCACTCATTTGAACCAACCAATCTAAGTCTTGCCAGTTTTCTAAAATACAAGAGATCTGGAAGAAAATCCCCATAATGGCAGTATAGTGGCAGCTTTTTCAAATAAATCGTATGAATATAATTATTTGGGAAATTTACTCATACCACCCCTGGACTTAGGTCCAAATACAACTACTACCCTAAAGTTCACAACAGTTACAATCACACCCCATTGACTAACAGTATTAAGTAAAAAAAATTATATTTAACTTTACCCTTGTTGCATTTACAAGCAATTAAGGATGATATGATTTTTTTTAATCTTCCAAAAAAATGTTAAGAGTTAAATGACAAAATTAACCCTCCCAAACCCTTATATTAAAGATGAATCTTCAACACTCAAAACACAGCACCTTCTTCACATCTCCCTTTCTAAGATATAGTTAGCACTTATCAGTAGAATATTCAACCATGAGTGAGTCTTCTGAAGTGCCTTTCGATAAAGATTTTAGCAGAATTTAGCGAGAGGATAAGGTCATACGGAAGGGTTAGCGGAAGAAAGCAGACTACAATATGGATCTTATTTCCTATTTAGTATGGCTACGATTGGATTCTCTTGGATTGATGGGTTGGCAAAAGAAAGCAGCACTAGTAGAGGAGGCATCATACCGGCTTCCGAGAAGCAAAACCTGTTGAAAATCGGACTTCGGAACTCAGACCGAAGTTCCTCATCAGATCCAAGGTGAGCGTTTTCTCAGGTACAATCTTCCAACAAGAATCAAAGCTTCTGTAGAGTGAGATGGAGCTTAGAGAAAATAGCCTGACAGAATCAGGTAAAGCTGAATCATGGCAATCTCAGGCCCCGTTTGATAACACTCCAGCTCCTTACTTCTTAGCTCCGGAGCTAATCCGGAGTAAAATGGCGATTGATAAACACGGTTCAAGTTTTGACTCCCACGGAGTGAACCGCTCCAAAAATGTCTCTGGGAGCTAAAAAATTGGAACTAAAAAAACTTACTTCTCTTGCTCCGGAGCTATTACCATTACTAACTGCCATCACCACCACCACCACCACTAGTACTGCCATCATCACCACCACCCATCCACCGCCACCATCCCCACCACCACCCACCACCCACAACCGCCACCACCACCACCACCACTGTCGCTGCCGCCACCACCACCCACCACTTACCACCGATGCCACCACCACCTTCCACCATCACCACCACCCACCACCTTCCACCATCACCGCCACCACCACCCACCACCTTCCACCACCACCGCCACCACCACCACCCATCACCTTCCACCATCACCGCCACCACCACCACCCACCACCTACCACCACTGCCACCATCACTACCCACCACTTGCCACCGATGCCGCCACCACCCTCCACCATCACCGCTACCACCACCCACCACCTTTTACCATTATCACCACCACCACCCACCACCTTCCACCATCACCGCCACCACCACCACCACCGTCGCCACCACCACCCACCCACCACCTACCACCATTGCCACCACCACCACCCACTACTTACCACCGATGCCGCCACCACCCTCCACCATCGCCGCTACCACCCACCACCTTCCACCATCACCGCCACCACCACCCACCACCACCACTAAACAGCATTCTGGAAGCATAGTCTTTTGATTTTGGAGCAGCATTATCAAACAGCATTCTACTCCATTAATCCTGACTCTGGAGAAGAAGTAGAAAACGACTCCGGACCAGAAGTAGCTCCATGGGAGCTGGAGTGTTATCAAACGGGGCCTCAAATTTCTCAAAGAAGATAAGAAGAAGCCCGAGTTGATAAATTGCCTCTCGTGCACTCCGGACCTGCAACTGACCTAGTTGACCTTACATTGCTTGTCCTTTCTCATGAATAGGAAATAAGATCCGCATCATAATTTGCTAAAAGGTTTCAAATTTGATTTCTCCTTATTTTTGGTTTATAAATCTTTCTCTTGTTTCTTCAAAAGTTCGATGATTCACAAGTTTGATGGTCGAAATTGCCAGGTCCTAAGATTTCCGGCATCCCTGTGAAGGTGTCTCAATAGCAATCCTTCTTCGTGATCTTACTGCCAAGACCCCTCCATGGGGGACTCTGGCAATGACCTCTTCAATTTCATTGGGAATCTGTTGTTTCCCTTCCTCGCCTTTGCCGGATTTTTTCTTCCAGTTCCACATAGCCCAAAGAGGCCTTGGTGGGGTTGGCGGTCCTAAGGATTTTAGCCACTCAAAATCCAAATTCTAGGAGGTTACTGAGATTGGAGTCACTTTCAACGATGTCACCAGTGCCGACTAGGAAAGACTAGAATTGTAGGAAATGGGTGATTTCTTGAAGAATCCAACGAAGTACACAGCTCTCGGAGCCAAAATCCCCAAAGGTTGCCTCTTGATTGGACCTCTTGGGACCGGAAAAACTCTTGGCTAGGGCCATTGCAGGAGAAGCTAGGGTGCCCTTCTTCTCCTTTGCGGCATCAAAGTTTGTGGAGCTTTTTGTGGGTAGTGTTCAGTCGATTTTACTTTCTTCGTTCACTCTAGTTCACGATTTCAAAGAAAGAGAGGACAGACGAAGAAGAAAGGGAAAAAAAAAAGGGAAAAGGTTATTCTAATCTTTTTATTTTACAAAAGGGCAATATAGACCTTTTGCCTTATGCATAAGGGTATTTTTTACCTTCAAAATTTGAATGCGTGCTGACACCAACAACTAACGTAAAATTTCTAATGGAGTGGGGTTATCTGTAACAAGGTTTGGCAATTAGAGTAGTACGCCTAATTGTTAACTTTAGGATAGTAGTTGTATTTGGACCTAAGTCCAGGGGTGGTACGAGAAAAAAAAAAACAAAAAAAAAAAAAGAAAAAAAAAGAAGGCCAATGCATTTAAGAACTTTTGATCAATAAAAGGCCCACCAGAATATGTCATCCTATTGTCAGGTTATAGAAGTAAAAATCTAACCTTCTCTGTCCGATCTATCAATAGGCAAATCTGGGCAGATTGGAGGACTAATTGGCATGAACACCAACCACAAGTCATAGTTTTAAAACTCGACCGAGAAGGTCGAGATCTTGACCCTTCTCGGTAGTCTCGAAAGGGTCGAGAGGAGAACCTAGTTCGAAACTGGGTCTCGACCAGTTCTCGACTGGTTCTCAACCAATTTCGACCAGTTTCGAACTGGTCCAAGCATATATATAAGAGTCTAGGTCGAGATATCGACCGAGACTCATTTTTCTTCCCAATTCCCTTCTGTTTTCTTCTCCCCCTCCATTCCTTCTTCTCCAACCTTGCATCTAAGGTTCGAAAACCTCTGTTCTTTGCAAATTTATCCATCAAAGTGCTGTTGGAGGCTCATTTTGACCTATTCTTTGCAAATATAAGGTTTGAGGTATGATTTTTTCCCCTAAAACTTACTTTTTTACATGAATATGTTCAATACATGTTGGTTCATCATGAAATTTATATATGTGAGAGTCATTAGGCCGATCTACAACCTCAACCTTTCGAAATTATTTTCTAGCATATATATTTTTTATTTTGAATTTCTGTTAAAAAAATGTATTTTCCAGCAATTAAAAATTAAAAAAATATATAATAAATATTAATTAGATGGTATTGAAAATATTATATGATGAACACCGTTGGCCGATCTATGCGGCCATGGTTTCATTTTTTTTTTCTGCATCTATATATATATATATATATATATATATATATATATATATATATATATATATATATATATATATATATTATTTCTTGTTTAAAAAAATAAAAATACATTTCTTAAATATTAATCAGTTTACTTTCAAAATAATATATGTTGAACACCATTGGCCGATCTACGCAGTCAAGGTTTCAGTTTTTTTTTCTGTATATATTTTAATTTTTATGAATTTTTTATTAATAAATCCTATTTTTCAGCAATAAAAAATTAATAAAAAATATTAATACTTATCTACTGGTGCTCAAAATAATATATGTTGAACATCGTTGGCCGATCTACGCGGTCACGGTTTCAGTTTTTTTTTTCTGTACATATTTTTATTTTTATGAATTTTTTATTAATAAATCCTATTTTCCAGCAATAAAAAATTAATAAAAAAATATTAATACTTATCTACTGGTGTTTAAAATAATATATGTTGAACATTGTTGGCCGATCTACGCGGTCACGGTTTCAGTTATTTTTTTCTGTACATATTTTTATTTTTATGAATTTTTTATTAATAAATTTTATTTTCCAGCAATAAAAAATTAGTAAAAAAATATTAATACTTATCTATTGGTGTTCAAAATAATATATGTTGAACATCATTGACCAATCTACGGTTTCATGTTGTCGGATTATATTTTTTGAAAAAGAAATTATTTTTATTTAATATCCAAAATTATTAATAATATCTAAATAATTATGGAAAATTAGGAAAAATATTCTGTTTTCTTGTAACATAGTTTTAAAATTTTGAAAAGTAATTTCAATGTATTTTGAGTTGTATTCGCATATTTGATGCTTTTATGTTCTTCAATTTTAAGTTTTATTAATGTAAATCTATTGATTTAAATTTCTCTATTTATCATCTTATATAACAGTGTCTCGTTCTAAATATTATGGCTGTTTCGGGTTCTCATGAGGGAGGTAGTGATGGTGGTCGTACTGACATAGCTTGGCAGTATTGTACCGCCATTGACGGTGATAGAAAGAAGACCCAATGCAAATTCTGTGGGAAGAAGCTTATGTCTGGTGGGATTACCAGACTTAAGCAACACTTGAGTGAGACTTCTACAGACGTGGCAAAGTGTCCTATAGTTCCTGTGGAGATTACCAGGGCCATAGCTGCACAGATGAAGGAGGGCCGCGAGAGAAGGGCAGAGAAATAAAAAAATAAACAACAATTTGAGGAAGCAATCCGAGGTACAGTGCGTGGTTTGGATGATGATAGTTCAGATGATGATGGTCTAGATACCAGGGGTTTGACTGAGGAAGAAGCCAGAGATCTGAGACGGGCAACAATGGCTAGTAAAGTCAGCCATGAGATGGAAATGGAAAGGTTGAGGCAAAGAGCCTTAGGGGCAGGTGGTAGTAGATCATTTCAGCAGCCCGAAGAACCACAAACACGGAGTAAGGGAGGGTTGGCTTCTATATTTAGAAGATCAAAAAGTACTAGAGCACAACCCCAGGCACCACCACCTACTGCTAGGGATAAAGATTATGTAGAGATTCTACAGCAGGATCCAGCAGTTTTTAGAAAGACTGGCACCAAACAGAAGAGATTGAAGAGTATGTGGAACTGGAAGGGTGCAAAAGAATTTATTGGGGATGCCTTTGCTAGGTGGTCTATCTATAATAGTATCCCAGCAAATGCCAGTAGTGGCCCATACTATCAGCCTTTCTTTGATGCAGTTGCTCAGGCTGGTCTTGGTGTTAAAGCCCCCACTCCATATGAAGTGATCAATGTCTATCTCCCAAGAATTAAAAAAGAGTTAGAAGTATGGATAGAAGGGTTAAAGAATAATTGGGGTGCATATAGGGTCATTATAATGTGTGATGGTTGGACTGGTCCCACTAGAAAGTCCATCATCAACTTCATGGTCTACAGTGATGGGAAGACATCATTCTTGAAGTCTGTGGATGCATCTGCATACACAAAAGATGCTAACTACATCTATGGATTTCTACAGACAGTGGTGGATGAAGTTGGTGCTACAAATGTGGTGCAAATTGTGACAAACAATGGCAGCAACTACAAGAAGGCAGGAGAGATGATGATGACTAACTATAACCTTTTTTGGAGTCCATGTGCTGCCCATTGCATTGACTTGATGTTGAAGGACATGGGCAAGATCCAAAAAGTAAAGCAAGTGGTTGAACAAGCACTCCAGGTGACAACATTTGTATACAACCATGGTTATTCTTTGAATTTGTTGAGGGAGAAATGTGGAGGGGACTTGGTAAGACCCGGCATTACTAGATTTGCTACCAACTACATAGCCCTAAAGAGCTTTCAGGCAAAGATGGTAGGCCTCAGATCGATGTTTGCTTCTGAGGACTGGTTTGGGTGGAGGGAGTCCAGCTCTCCTGCTGGGGTTCAAGCACAGACTACTATAGCTTCAGAGGAATTTTAGAGAACACTGAAGGATGTAATCAAAATTCTGGAGCCAGTGGTGAAGGTGCTGAGATTAGTGGATACAGCATTCCAGCCCACCATGCCACATTTATATGCTGCCATGGATATGTTGAAGGACCGTATAAAAACTGTGCTTCCACGTGGAAACAAACATTTTGTGAAGATTATCAAAGATCGATGGGAGAGTCAGCTGATGCACCCATTGCATAAGGCTGGTGAGTATATTTAATAATGTCTTTAATTTAGTTCCACTTAATAGTTGGTACTCTATTTTAATCTGGCGACTCATATTTTGCAGCATACTATTTGAACCCCAAGTACCAATATTCACATGTGCTTGGGCTCAATTCTGACCTTATCGGTGCGGTAAAAGATGTTGTGGCAAAATTGGTGCCAGATTATACTGTACAAGCACTGGTCAATCTGGAGGTGAGTTGTATGGTTTAAGTGCTGAATTATTTGAACATCCATATATTACAATGGCTAATGGTTATAAATTTTGAAATGGGTGTAGATGAAAACGTTCAGAGATGCTCTTGGGAGGTTTGGAACTCCCGCTGCAGTGGCTGGACGAGATAAGACCGATCCTGGTATGGAATTATGGAAATTGAAATTTTCAAGTAAAATATCTTATTTAATGTGTATTAAAATGTGTTCTTCATCTTGTGCAGCTGAGTGGTGGTTGTTGTATGGCGAGCATGTAGCTGAGTTGAGGAGAATTGCAATCGAAGTCCTATCTCAGACATGTTCCGCATCTGGGTGTGAGCGAAATTGGAGTATTTTCTCCCTTATCCATTCAAAGAGGCAGAATAAATTGGGCTCTCAACGGCTAAATGACTTGGTCTACGCCCATTACAACATGAGACTGAGGGTACAATGCTTGAAATTTGAACAAAGAAATGAACAAGAGCTGATCGAGCTAGCCGACGTCTTCCAACTATCTTCATATGAAGAGGATCCCTATGTGGAATGGGTGAGAGACAGAGCAGTTCCAGTGATGGATGAGCCTAGTGGGATGCCCGACCCCACTGTGTCTGCTCCAATGGGTTCTAATCTCGAGCAGTTTATGTCCTCGGATGAGGGTCGTGTACACGCACAGTCGCCTAGACCGTTTGACCCCCCAGCTGGTACTGGTAGTGACTCAGAAGGCGATGATGATACAATGGAACAAACTGGCTGGTCAACTTCTGATAGTAGTGGTGATGATGGTAGTGGTGGTGGTGATGAGGGTGGTGGTGGTGATGAGGGTGGTGGTAGTGATCCTAGACCGACTGTACCCATTATTAGATGGACCAGTGATAATCAGTATACACACGCTACACAAGATCCAGATCATGGTGGACGCGCATCTTCATCACGGCCTATGACTGGATATACACGTAGGTCTCGTCAACGGGAACGCCCTTTGCAACCAGTGGAAGAAGAAGAAGATTGTTTCTTTGACATCGTTCCTGATCCTGATATTATGCCTGATGTTGAAATTGATAGCATGTCTACAAGTTTTGGAGGACTGAGCATTGAGGGTAGCAGTGGACAGGAACAGGGGCAGTGGAGTGCTCATGGATTTGGCACCACTTCGGCGTACGGTTCTTATTCCGGTGATGATGACCGCATGATGAGAAGTGCATATGATTATTCCGTTGATACTAGTAATGCTACATCACAGACTGGCTCAAACTTTGTGGACAGTCTCTTTTCAGTCCCAAATTTGCAAAGAACCACGCCCCCACACCAGTCAATATATGCTCACTTTACTCCACATTATAGTGAATTGTATGCAAGGTTGGGTATTTTTAAAAACTTCCCGGATCATATGTATGAGAAATATGTGGAAGACTACCAGACCTTCTATAGCTGAAGGATGTCGTGGCAGGATTTTGTTTATCAAACCGAGATATATTTTCTTCAACAAAGTCAATCTGATCAGATAGAACCTGCACGCCACTCTACATATGATTAGACATTGAGATGGACTAATGGGAATGAATTATTTCATTTTGAGTATTTAAGTCTTTCATATAATGAGTACTTGTAAATTATGTTATTTTGTGGGATTTAAGATTTATGAATGTATGATTTTTCGATAATGTGATTACTTTTTATGCTTCAAATGTGTTTATATATGGTGAATAAGTATTTTCCTGTAATATATAGCCTTAAAATGACTCTAAAATGGACTTAAAACAGCAAAAAATGGCTTAAACCATAAAAAAAACCTGTCGAAACTCCCATTTTTACCCTCTGGGAGTTTCGGCAGGTTCTCGCCGAGATCTCGAGATCTCGGTAAGCTCGGTTTTCTCAAGGGTCGAGACACCCTCGAGAACCGAGATTTCGAACTATGACCACAACAATTCCCGAAACCAAAACACAGAACGTCTTGAGATTCAGGCAATTGCAGCTTGGACCAAATTATTATTGGGCAGTCAAAATTGTGACCGGTGCACCACTTGTGAAAATTTCTAGAGGAAAGAAGAAAAAAAGTATTTCGTAAAACATTGTTTCTTTCATTCATGCATTAGATCTCTATGTTTTTTTTCAAAATGTATGGACTAGAAGAGCAAATGATAATTATGATCCGCATAAAAAAATATTCAATCTATAATCCATCGATGTAATGTTCCCATTTGTTTCTCTTTGTAATGATAAATAATTTACTTAACTCGGTGGTTAGAGTATTGCTTCAATAAGGCGGGAGTCATTAATAAATAATCAGAGAAAAAAAGGTATGACTGTACTAGCTACAAGGAATAAGATACAAATATGGGCACTATCAAGTCACACTGCTGAAATTTTCTTTAAAAAAAAGATTATAAACCAAAAAAATCCATTTGTCAGCAGATAATTCCACTTGGAATAAATTTATTCAACAAAAATGTAATGATATGTACAAATTATGATGTAAGCAAATAATGACTATACTGACCAGGGTATCCTCAAGCCATTGGGCACCATTTTAACAATATAAAGTGGATCAAGATTACCAACAGTGTGATCCAACAACACCCCTACCTGCCAGTTGTTGAAAACATTAATAAAAAATAAATAAATAAAAATCACAGTGCAATTGTTGATTTGTATAGAACAAGTCTATTTGTGTATATTTTTCACATTGAAAAATGAATTCTTTTATTTACCATTTCAGGTTTGTGGAGACACTGTTTAATTAGTTCATGCCAAAGCTCATCATCATGCTGCATGGCCACAAATTCAATAGCCTGTGACAATCACAAAGCTTACATGTCAATCCTAGAACTTCAATTAGTTAATAGGAATTTAAAGGAAAAGAAAGTCGCTACCAGAGAAAAACCTCTTTCAAACTAAAAGAGCTGAAAGAGACAAGGTTACCTCTTCTATATCCTCCAATTTGTTTATGATAACAGCAAGGGCTTGCTTTGAATTTCCCATCCTTCCAAGGATGAACACCTGCTCTCTCAAAAGATCTCTTTTGACACAAATGTCATATGCCTGGACTTAAATCTTCGGATGTTATTTGATTATCACAGTGTGTTAAAAAGGAACCATCATAATACTATCTAATATTCTGATTACAATCAAACCTTTTCAAGTGTGTAATGCTGACTACTGCGAAGAAAAGGAAGCAGCATCTTTGGATCATAATCTGCAAAGAGCTCTACCTATATAGGTGAAAGAAACATATAATAATCAATAAATATATAGATATGAATAAGAAATTAGCAGAAATGCTTGGAGAATTAAATACAGTTCAAGGAAGTGTGAGGATAAAGAGAGGGGGAGGGAAAATAAAATTTTGTGAACCAAAAAGATGGTTAAACTCAAACTAATACAACAAGTGGGTCACCATTCTCAGTTACCTAACTTATATTTGTGACAAAATAGAAAAAGAAGACTATCCAAGCACGGGAACATGAGAGAGAGAGAGAGAGAGAGAGACAGAGAGCTAGAAGAAAGGAGGGAGAGTGTGTTAATAATCCCTCCTCTTACTACAGTGTATATATATATATATATATATATATATATATATATATATATATATATATATATAGAGAGAGAGAGAGAGAGAGAGAGAGAGAATTAGAAAGGGAGCAAAAACAAGACTCAGGACTCTCCTAGTTACAATCCAACTAGGTAGAAATACCTAGTCAACAAGACCAATTTCTAGTCTACTTAAGACAACCGCCTTTTATAATTAGGTCCAATACAAACAAAATAAAATAAGGCCAATCGATACTGGGCCTGCAAATCAGGCCCATTACTCACTTTTATTATAACTAAAGGGGAAAATGGGCCTAAGTTAAGTGGGCCCATTCCCTTACAATAACAACCTTTATATCTTAACAATATTTAAATTAAAAATAGTGCAATTTATACAATGACTACATATTAAAACATTGTAAATGAGAAACACTAGAAAGCAGATGCCTTAAACTGGACTAGCCAGGACATTCAGAGCAGTTGGAATGTTGGATCATCACATCATCCCTTCTCTTTGGATTGATTGACCAAAAGCCCTTTAAGACCAGCTGATGCAGCTATGGCTATAACCTGGTTGAATAAGCATGACATGTCATGGAGGCTTAGCCAAAGGGCTGCATCCCAAAGAACAAGGCTTGAGCTCTATTTTGGCCTCATATGGTCCTAGTTTGTAAAGTCTCATTTTATTCTAAATTTTAGGGAAATTATATAGTTTTGGATGTTTTAAACTAGAAGTCTAAAGCTGTAGCATTGGGTCCAAACAGTACGAGTCAATTCAACTTATTAGGGTTCCAGAAATTTTCATTTAGGTTTAAAACCGTTTGAAAAAACAAGTGTTCCTCAGTACATACCACTTCAGGTTCAGGTTAGTCCTCCACTCCTTGCCTCCTCTTCCTCTACTCTTTCCCTCCTTCTACCCTAGAAATACCCTGTTTTACTCCCTATTTTTGTCATATTGATTTCTTCCATAACTAATAATTTCTTATTCTTTTGATCTCATTTTTTTATAGCTTTCCTTTCAATATCATTCTCTATTGCTATACATTAGACCAGTGTCTACATCATCATATCGTTACTTACTTATAACGTGCCCTGTTTCTTATCGTAACTTATACCTGCTCTATCATCCCTCTATTTCTGCAGAGAAAACTTTTTTTTTTTTGGATAGATCAGGTCCATATGGGTAACTGGCCCAAATTTATGGCCTATCTGATCTTTAAACTATCAATGGTTGATTTTCTATTAAACCATCCAATCTATCAGAGTGATTTTCTATTAAACTCTCCAATCTTGCAATGTTTCTTAGTTCTATCAATTCCCTCCCTATTTTACCTATTCTCGCCATCAATTTAACTTATCTATCTCATATAAAATCCTACATTAATTCTGTTGCAAGTTTAAGTTTCTGAATTAGTTTCTTATTTACCCATGTGAGTCAACTCAACTCAACTAAGCCCTTTCCCAACTAAACAGGGTCAGCTACATGAATTCTGTTCCACCTATTCTATTTAAGGTCAAGCCTAGGCCATTCATCTAACATATAAAAAAATCAAACTATCTATAAAGTTCCATATCAGTCCCTTATATTAAGGTATGTGCATCGGGGTTTTTTTTTTTTTTTTTTTTTTTTTTGGGGGGGAAGAGAAAACACCATCCAACCTTTTGGTAAACTGTTAAACCTTGTTGGTCAAACCACTTGGTCCAGGTCAGTGCATGATTTGAAAACTATACTGGAAAAGGCAGACATGATTACGTCACCCATGGAAGCTCACCAGATCAAAGCAAACGGTGAAGCAGGTATCTAGGGGCATTATGTACATACAGTGTGGCTAAAATTAATCCCTAAAATGTCCTTGGATACTTTTTCTGCCTAAAATATTGGTCTGGCAAGTCACCCATGGGTATGCAATTATCCTTCTTTCAGAGCACAATGATAAACTAACTACTTTTTTAATAATGTCATGCTGGTTAGTCTAATCCATGCATTTATGAATATGCAATTATCCTCCTGAAAAAGCACAAAGATAATGGCATACTAGTTATGAGTCCTCTCTCTTTTTCAAAAGTACTAAAGTTAACCTTAATTAAATGGCGTATTACTCATTATTCCACATTAACAGTTCCAAAGTTCACTAAATTCATGAGAGAGAGAGAGAGAGAGAGAGAGAGAGAGAGAGAGAATATTGGTAAGAGCCCACTGATATATGTCTTGCCTTAGATAACCATCCAATCAGTCCTGGCCTTTCCCTAATTGACTATAGCGAAGCAAACATATACTGTGTGTTCCCTTTTGTAGGAATCATAGGGTCAAATTACTTTTGACTACTTCATCCACAGAGTTAAACTAGCTTAACAAAATGAATATTTCAGGTCTGTTTCCTGGTCAGGTTTGACATGTTGCCCTGAACATATTCAGAAAGAAAATGAACTTAGAAGTCTTATGAAACATGAAAGAAATGATAGAAAAGGAAAAACAAAAAATCAGACTACAGCACATATTCCTGACTCTCATATCAAAAGGAAAATCTAATCCAGGATGAAATGTTTAACTTTCTTTTCCAAATGAAGAGATGAATTGTTCCTCAAAGCTCAATATACGTTGAATATGAAAGGTTAATAAAATGGTCTCCAACCTACAAAAAACTTCAACTGAAAAATCTTGGGCAACCCAAAAAAGTTGAAACTAAGGGCTGGCAACCAAAACAAAAGCATTTTGCCTAACTAGACTATGTGTCTTTACAACATTGCCAGTATCCCATCTATAGATATACCTGCATGTCGTGGAAGTCCTTCCCAGAATGTGGATCAATTTCAAATAGTGAATGCAGATACAAGTGCAAGAAAAATCTTGAATCACACTTATCACTGGCATCCAAGATCCGTGAAACTACTTCGGATGGAGTAATCAAATCCTTGTGTTGGATCAGTAACGATACCGAACGTTTGCAGTCCAATACCATCAGTTGCACAACCTTCAAAAAAAAAAAAAAAAAAAAAAAAAAAAGAAGAAGAGAGAGAGAGACCAATAAGAGAGCTCCACAACTTTCAAATTCATATATCACATGCAACTATGTAATAACCCCAAGAAATATGAGGGCAGAACGCAGAAGATAAGTTTCAAAATTACACAGAAAATATACAATGCTCTAGGGCATTCCTTTTGTTTGAAAAATTGCAGCACATAAGATATGAAGTTGATAGGACACATAATCAGCAAAAAGATGGGAATATGCCAAAAACGCTTACAGATCACTCCCATCTAAGCCAAAAGTATGCCAACAAATTTAATGATTTTCAAATTGAAACTTGATTTTGGTAAGTCAAAAGTAAAATCAATAACTTATTTTCTTTCTTAACCTTGTTATACACCACTGAAATGCCAAGTGACTTCACAAAATTTTTGGTCTCATCTTGCTTTTCCATACCTTGTCATGAATGGCGTCATGTAAGTTATGTTTTTCGATGAAGTCAAAAACTTCAGGCTTCATAAGCTGAAGAAAGGAAACGATACCCAATTCAGAATCAAGGCAAGAAATATTCACCCATGCAAGCTTTATCTATGATTTTTGACTGTGTGATGCAGTTAGGTTGTATGGCCATGTGTGCAAACTCGTGCATTTAAAAAACTTACATCAGCATACAATGCTAGCGCTCTCTCATACCGTGCATTGATTACATATAACTCAGCCAATACCTGAAATGGAAAGGCCTGTCAATATGAGACAGAACCATTTATGGGACAATATAAATAATAAGATATAACAAATGACAGATCCTTACCTCTTTTAGCGTGTCAGTCATAGACGAAGTATTAAGCTGAGGTTCTATTTCTGATAACACAGGCAAAGCAGAATATATTGCTGGTGACCAAGATTTAACAGTTGACAAGAGATCCTTGTGAAAAGATGGATTTGTTGCAAGGGCTACAAGAGCCACCTGCAGCAAAACATACAATAATTTCCAGTTTGAATCATTCATAATTGGCAATTAAGTGCACACTCTAAGAGATTGATTGGTTGCATACACTCATTTTTGAACTACAGACCTCATAAGCAGTATCACGCAACCTGGGGTTTTCTGTTGGTATGTATGGAACCAACACAGGGAGCTGGCGGAGTTGAGCGAAGTGGAAAACCCATCTGTGGAAAAAGAAAAATCTAATAAATAACCAAAAAAAAAGATACAAAAATAACTACTAGGGCCATCTACCTACTTCTCCCATGCAGAAGCAGATCCACGTAATAACTTGGGGCACAGAGATGCAGCTTCAGCATATTGCCTTTCCAAAATCAAATGATCAAGATATCGCAAACCCACCTGAACAGTTTAAGAAAAATAACCATCACAAAACAAAATTTCTTTGGCTAAGATGCAATGTCCCACACATGTACAAGATTCTAAGGTGGTGATATTTACAGTATTAACTAAGCTGGAGACACGTACCAAGAAAGATCAGATAAGACGAGGGGAAAAAAGTATTCAATTCAACAAATTCCTAGGAAATATATAAAACATAACGAATGCAAGTTATATTCAACCATGTGAATATCATGCTACTTAAATATACCAAAAAATTAAGACAAAGGTAGTATAAGATGGTAATGTTCAAGAAATTAAATAAACTAGAAAAGCTAATGGAAAGAGATACTAACCACAAAAAAATGTATTCACAAAATTCCTAGGACATCATTGCAAACACCAAAATCATAGAAAGTCCAACATGCCATGAATTTTATCATACAATTAAGTAAGTAACCACCTCTGAGTCTCTGACGCATACTATTTAACTTCACCAAAATGTCATGAAAGCAGGATTTGTTCACAGTAACTTCACTTTGTTTCAGAACTAGTCCTAAAAAATTTAACCCAAAAAAAAAAATGAAGAAATTGCAAAAGCAGTTAAAACTTACTTTAAAGAGTTGGAACCATAAACAATCTGAACATTATAATGCATAATGTAGAATAACGAAAGATGTTGCAAACTACGCTTTCCTTTTCCTTGTTGCAAACCATTCCTATTTTTGTGCTATTTGAATTACTTTTAAGGGAAGATTATCTATCTCTGCCATTCTAAATCAGTTTTAAGTAGCAATGCCCAGACAATAAAAATGGAGTTTATGAAAATGAAATCCTCAAGTAAGGATGCAAAATACATTAGACAACTGTTTCCTTTGTGAGCTCAGGTGCAACTGTAACGTCCAACAGTTTAAAAGCAACAACTCTTTCCTATTTATAAATTTAGGTGGGAAATAAAGTAGTTTACAGGAAAGTAAAAGTTACTAATGGCTCAATAATGAGACAATAAGATTTTCCATAGTAGAATTATTACAATAAAAGGTGGATAACTAGTTTGTAAGCTTTCTTTCAGTAATCAAATACAAGAGCATATTAATTAATACTAAAATATTAACTAAGTTCATAACCATACTGGTGGACCCACCAATAAGAAGTACCAGCAGAACTTCTGAAAAAGTAACAAGACTAAATACTATGAAACAATGGCTCCAGAAAGAAAAAAGCAATAGTAAATATTGGTTGATATCCGTGCAGTAAAATTAAACCATCACGATTATATTACAGATAAGATCGACTAATTTTATGTCAAAATTAAACGGTTAAAATTAATTCGTTTTTATGATATGAAGGATGATACCAACCAAGAATTTCTTGCAATATGTAACTTCTGTAACCTCACTGTCTATTAATTTTAACTATTTAACTAAGAACTAGTTAAGTGGAAAAGATAAACACAATGAAGCAATGACACCAATCAAGTCAACCAAACATTATGTATATATTCATATCACAGAGAAAATTGAAACAATAAATTCATCATACCTCATCAAGAAGCTCAGTCCGTCCCTGTACTGCTTCGACAGCAGCTAATGCCTTTTCATGCCAACCATGTTGAAGAAGCCAAGATATATGATCTTCAGCATCCCTAAAATCAGATATAGTTTAAAACAAAAAAGAAAAAAAAAGAAAAAAAAAAAATTTAAACCTGGTTCAACAAATTCACATGAAAGGATCACCACTTTACCAATCTGATCAAAATTGAGGAAATTATTTCAGGGATGAGGGAGAAGTTATAAAGAGTGGCATAGCACTGAGATAACCACAATACTTTCATTTGTTCTTATATTTATTGTTAGATACTCATTTTCCTCTTTGCTTGATGTTTGACATTTTGTATCAGTCACCTCTTCAGGCTTGTTATAGAGGTATCACAATTGTGGTAACCTATCACTAACTACTGCATACAACACTTCAAAGAAGTGTAAAATAGAAATATTCCCCATCAGATCCTCATTAACTATGCCATTCAACACTTCAAATTGAGTATGACATAGAAATATTCTCCATTGGCTCATTTTCTGGTTTTACCGTTTCTTCCCTACTATGATTCAATTCCAACTACTGATTTTGCTAGGAACCCAAGATATCCCCAATCCGTTTCTCTTTTTAAATATCCCTTCAGTTTCATCAGTTATAGGCTTAGGTCCCTCATACTGCTTGACTTTCTGCTGGAGGCTCATCATGAATTATCTCTCGAAAGACTTTTTTTTTTTTTTTTTTGGGGGGGGTGGAGCTAACTAACAATTTATTTATAAAAAGAGAAGAGAACATGATAATAGTACAATAATAACAACACAAGGGACTCAAAACAAAACCTACAAAGTTGCAAAAGTATGACTTCCCCAAAACAAAATCTAGGCCTGTGTCCTATCCGAACAGCAGAGATAGTTGCCCATCATACGACTCACCAACTTCACTTGCCTCTATGGGGGCTCACTCCCGACAGTTTAGTGGCGGTGGGGGTGACAATCTCAATAGAACTCAAAATTCTGATGAGAGTCATTACTTTGATCACCTTGATCCGGCGCTGTATGAATCGAGGGATCCAGTATTCCAAAACATAAGTCAAAACAACAAATCGTCACCCTAGTGGTGCAAGTCTCTGATATTTCACTTACCTTTCTACCTACACACTGTTCTTCCTTTGATGGTTAGCAACACAAACCTACAAGGGTCATTAATTTAATATTACTTAAATATATACTGACTACCCAAACAGTACCTTATTAACCCCTAAACTCCACTTCTAGACCCTTCAAACTAGGTCCCTAAAAAAGTGTACGAATCTGCCTATAAATCTGAGCTCATACTTATACTGATATATAATTATGTACATTTATTTGAAATCTGATGCTGGTGTCGAATGAACTGATACAAAATCTGATATTGGAGAAGTCTGGACTGTATACATAAAATATGAACAGAACATATAAATTTTGGACTGTTACAAACATGTACGAATATGTAAACTAGTATGTGAAACTGATACATGGGCTGACATGTATATATAGTGATATCAAATCTGATCTAATATCAGATCTGATCTATAATAATCTGATCGGAAAACTGCTACTTAAGGATGTAAATGAATAGCAGAAAATTCGAATTCGATTTCGATTCGAATCCGCACCCATTTAGGGAAATCCGAATCCGAATAATCAGATTTGGATGCAAATCCAGATAAGTGGAGTCAAATTCGGAGGTGGAGGCGGATATCACTCCAACCGAGCGGATATAATCCACTCCGATTAGTTTAGGTACGCTGTATGTGAGTTGTGAACTGCGTTGATCAGATTAAAAAAAATATTAAATCCACCTTCATTTACCGTGTTTATAGTGTTGATCTTAGATTAAAAAATTATTAAATCAACCGCTTCAGTTACCCTGTTTTTAGGGTTTTGATGGCCCATTATTTAAGCCATATTTTTTAATGGAGAGAGAAATCAGCAGCTATGGACAGAGAAATCATCCAACGGCTGGGCTCCTTTGTTTATCTCGTTTCTTCTTTCTTTTTCTCCTTTCTTCCTCGTTCTTCTTCATTTCTTCTTACTTCTTCTGCTTCATCTCTTCTTCCTTCTTCATTTAAAAGAAAAGATCATCATTCGGGTGTCACCAGGAGAAGGATAGAAGGAAAAAAACGAAAGAAATGAAGTTGCAGAGAGAGAGAGAGAGAGAGAGAGAGAGGAGGAGGAATGATTTTAAACAGAGGGAAAACAATCGGCCTGCAGTCATCTTCACCATCACAACTTCTCTTCAGCTATCATCGTGGGATCCAACACTCCAACTGGTCAAAGCCAAGCAACTACTGGCAACTCTCTCTCCTCTTTGGTTTGCTCATAACGTCACCACAGTCCCTGGTGGCAGCTGAACCGCAGGAAAAGTTGACCCCTTACACATGTAGAGAATGTTTCAGTTTGGATTGGATTTTAACCGGATATCCAGTTAAAATTCGAATTCGAAATCAGATTTAATTTTTAGAAATCCGTCAGATGCTGAGGCGGATTCGGATAGGGTTTCTATAAGTCGGATTCGAATTCTAATAGTAGTCTATCCATGCTGAATCCGATCCGATTACATCTATACTGCTACTGATATGTAAATAAACTGGCATAGGAATTCTGCTATGCAATCTGTCCTTGAACCAGATTTGATTTTGGGTTAGGAACTGAGATATATTATACATTGATGTAAATCTGGTATAACAATAAGATCTTATAATGTAGGCTGATTATAAGAACTTTGATAATGGAATATTTTTGTATCAGATCTGAAATTGATAAAGAGATTGAGGCAGATCAGATCTGGAACTAAAAATAAAAACTAAGACAAATTGGAATCTAGGGACTGAGATTGATAATTCTAATTTTAGAATTGGACAGAGTTAGAGTTAGAGATAATTACCTACTTGTTTGAAGAATCAGCAACTATTCCTCTCTTTCCTTTTTTTCTTGTTGCTGATCTCGATCCCTCTCTCCCTCTCTTTTCCTCTATTTTTTTCCTTTCCTCCTCTCTCTCATCTCTGATGGTTTCCCTTTTTCTTTTCTTTTTTTTTTCCTTTGTCTCTCCTATCTCTCCCTCTCAGTTCTCTCTTTCTAATCTTGATTTCTCTCTCTTTTATTCTTTGCTTGCGAAGCTGTGAACTAACACGCAGTACTTTTGGTTAGCCGGTGAACCAGATGGCTGCGGCGATGGATAATGGGACAGAGGAATGGTAGTTCTCTCTAGATCTGGCAAAAAGCACTCCTTTTTGGTATGTGTTCTGAGCGAGCCTGTGACCGTAGTGCCCATGCTCGGGTAACCGGCCATAGTCTCTCCCCCTTTCTTCCCTTTTTTCCTTGCATAAGGGGAATCCTACTCCCCATTTTCTTTCCTTTTTTCTTTATTTTATTGCAACAAAAACTCCCCCTCCTATTATCAATATACTTTTTATTTTCCTATTTGGTCTCTCTCTCTCTCTCTCTCTCTCTCTCTCTCCACCCAATGGGAGTGTGTGGGGCCCCTCCCTTTTATCTCTTAATATCTTTTATTTAACCAGATTTATGGGATAAGGTGCCCCCCCCCCCAAAAAAAAAAAAAAAAAAAAAAAAACACTGATCCAATTTACTCTCCCATTCTTAATACATAATAGGAATCCTAATTCTATTATAACTCTACTTTCTTAAGTCTAGAATTTAAATTAATAAAAGACAACTAATTACAGTGAGCCCCAGTGCTACCCACGATATAATTAATCAGATTTTACTATTTTAAAAATAAAAAATTCACTTAAAGTGGGTCCCATTACTATTCATGTTTTTTTGCCATCCCCATAATACTAATTTATGCTATTTTAATATAAATCAGATTATACTATTATAATATTAGTCCTATTCACATTTTTTGCCATCCTCATAATACTAATTTATGCTATTTTAATATAAATCAGATTATACTATTATAATATTAGTCCTTAGGAATAATCTTACTCATAAAAATACACTGCAGCCATAAAGGAATATTCCCCAACATTTTATGATTCATACGCAGAGGGCGAGCCTTGGTGTGATAGTAACATTGTCATATTGCAACCTAATGGTCACGGGTCCGAAACACAAAAACGGCCTCTCCGCATTGTGGGGGTAAGGCTGCGTACATTCTGCCCCTCCTCAGACCCTGCAGTAGCGGGTGCCTCGTGCACTAGGACACCCTTTTATCTAACGATTCATACGCAAGGTGTTTTTTGGGATTTGCTATCAAACACCATTGGATCGATAACAAACTTTTCCTTGTGGGTCCCATGCCACCATAGGCAAGATTCTCACTCTCAGAGTTACAATTTATCCTATGCTAAATGTCACCGTGCATAAAGTGTACTAGACAACACCAAGGTATGCTAAAAAGCACATAATTTCTAAATGTCACCAAGGCTCACTAAACAACACTATAGCAGGATTTTAACCTAAAAATATGGGGCATACACTAGATATCCCAAAAGAACAGAGAGCCAAATTTGGACCCAGTTCTTCTTGTTCTGGGCTTGCAGACTGAGTCATAATGATCCAACTAAGCATATGCTACTGCATCATTAACTTGCCCAATCCTGTTAGAGGATTGGCCAATCTAGACTGGATCAAATCAGGATCTTCTGTATCTCAACCCAATCCCAATCCATAGACACCTTGTTTTCAACTACAATCTATTGTCAAAACAGGGGTTCAACCCTCTTTCTTTACTATTAAAAGAGGTTCAGCATTCGATGGGGTTACATGGAAAACCCCAGTGAATAGTGAATCTTTTTTTAATCAAAAATAGTAGATCCATTTTGCAGTGTCAGACTGAAAATGGATTTGGATATACTGGCAGTATTTAAGCAAATGAAATGCAATGCCATGAATCAATCAACTATGGTTTGCAACCATTATTGAAGCAGAGGTTCACCACTCAATACGAACGACAGAGGAATCCGAAAACTATCATGAATCAATCAGCTATAGTTTCCAGAGTCTCTGCAATTCAAGGGGGACTTCCAGCAGCAGTAAAAGCAAAACCAAATTCAGAAGGATAAGGATTCCATGTTTATTGCACAGGAGTAAGATGGCAACAGAGTCACGATGTCAGGTCGTGTTCACAAAAAGGAACCTAGAGGTTTAGCTAGAAGAATTCGCTCTAAATTTTCATTCAATCCTTGATTGGCCAAATGTTTTGGAAAGTACACATATTAAATTTTTTTTTTTTAAACGAATTCCAAGTAAAAAATAAAGAAGGAAAAAGCATTAACCTAGGTTTTGCAATAACTACATCCTTTGGAGACACTATATAGTATAATGGTTCATCACCAGCAGCCCACTGACCACCTGCATAGCTGCTACCTACATTTTAAGTGCATTACAAAGTTAGAACCATTTGAACATGCAACTAACAGCACAATAAAAGCATAACATTCAATATCAAGAAGCATGCATAAAGCACAATGTTTCAAAGTAATAAAAAATAATAATACCTGAGAAAGGAGCATGAGCAAGGGAATAATCCTTTGCTTTGTAATGTTCAAAGCCATGCACTGGAAGAGCATCTGTTGCAAGTTCGTCATTTTTCCATGTGACTATATGTACTTCTGGCCTTTGTGCAGTTCCCTGCTACAAAAGAACTACGTGTCAAAAGAGACAACATCATCCTACTTATCTGACAAGAAGAAGAAGAAGAAGAAGAAGAAAGTAGCCAAAAACATTCATGGTGGTACCATAAATAATGGTGTAAACAGGCAGCCTTTCACTGTTATTTTAGTCCACAAAATTTATAAAACCAATAAATAAGGCCATAGTAGGTAGGGATGGAAATGAAGTGGGCACAGGGAAATTTTCACCAACACCACCAGCATCCTCAAAAATATTTCTAAACCATACTGACTGCCCCCAAGAAACATGCATGGAGCTCACCATTTTACAAGGAAACTTGAATGGGTACCCTTTGACTTCTCAATTCCCAAATATCATAACAAACTCCAACCCAACAAGAGTGTACAAAACCATTTGGGGCCGGGACCAATGTAACCCACCAAAGGATTAAAGTATCGTGTATTGATAGCATATTGGTCGGGCGATTTTAAGAGACGTATCGAATTATATCGTGGAAACACTAGGATATAGGGCAAGTTATGCACGGGAACCGTTAGTAAATATCCAAAACACAATTTTTAAGCATAAAAACACTATAATTAGCATTCTTGAAATATTTTCAAAAATTAAAAACATTAGATGACATTCAATGAGCTACAACCTTCGATTCGCATGAATTGTAGGTTTTCAGCAAGAAGACCACAAAAGTAGAAAAAAATCAATTGTATCAAGCATTACATGTGCTTATTGACCGTATCGATTCATATCAAGGTATATCGAACAGTATCGGTTTGTATCAAGGTGTATCGAGCCGTATCGGTTAGATACATCTCAATAACAAAAAATTTGGCGAGAAAATGGAAACTTAAGTGTATTGATACTGTTGTAAGTAATGAACTGATTCACGGTTCGGTTCAATTTAAGTGGATCTGTTTAGGATAAGAAGATAAGAATGACAACTCATGTACACACATTTAACATGTGTTAAATGTGTAATGTGTGTGTTAGGACAGCTTTATGTACACACATTTAACATGTGTTAAATGTGTAATGTGTGTGCTAGGTCAGCTCTACCTACTTTCTTTATTTACCTCATTATAGTTGATTATAAATAAAGGCATTTGGGGGTGAGGTAGATCAACTCACTCATTCATTCTCAACATGGTATCAGAGCCACCTCTCAAGAGAACCTGACTGCAATCCACCTCTCCCCTCCCTTCTTTCTTCTCCTTACCACAAGGCTCCTTTCTCAAGAGAACCTGAACGCAAGGAATATCTGACTCCTTCTCTCTTTACCGCATCCTATAAATCCTCCTTCTTCTCTTTTTCTTAACCCCTAACCCATTATTAGGGCTGCAATTTAAGAGGATGTCATAAATTGACAAAGTTGCAGTCCTTTTTTCCTCTTGAAAACAAAAAAAAAAAAACTAAATTTATCACAGAGACAGGAAGATTTCTCAGCCAGCATATGCCGCAAGCCATTCTAGGGTTTTTATTTGCTGCGGTTTGTCCTTTTTTGTTGAGAAATATTAATTCTCTATGGTGAGCAGCCTCTCTTGGACCAAACACCATCGGCGGCAACCTCTTCTTGAAATTTTTTTTCCATCTCAGTGCAGCCCATACTTGCGGAATCCTTCTTCTAAAAAAAAAAAAAAACGAAACTTTTGTGTCTAATCACCATTCCGACACAGGTATTCCTCTTTGTTGGATTTTTTACGGAATTGATATGGGAAGAATTGATTCCTATTTTTCCATGATCATGGTTGTTGAGTGCAAGGTGTCGTTTTTTTTTTTTCACTGGAAAATATCTGAGTTGTTACATTAGTGGCATCTATTATTACATCATGTCTGGATTATCTGATGCTACTTCCTCTGAGGTACCAAAATTGGAATTGACTACCATTGCTTTAAATCCTGTGAAATTGAATGGGACCAATTATCTTATGTGGTCCAAGACATCCTATATGGCCATTGCTGGCAGAGGACTCCTTGGATATATTAATGGTGCGCTTACAGCACCCGACCCAAGTGATAAATTTTACAATAAATGGGTCTCTGAGAATTCAATTGTGATGACCTACCTTATTGGATCTATGGAACCAAAAATAGGTCAGAGTTATGTGTTACTACCTGATGCTGCCCATATTTGGACTGCTGCTAAGAAGTCTTACTCACAAGTAGGAAATTACTCCATCATATTTGACCTACATGTCAAGATTGGGTCCCTAAAACAGAAGGAACTTTCTGTGGCTGACTACTATTCAGAACTCTGAAGCTTGTGGCAAGACCTAGACTACTATGACACCTTCACAGCTGCTTACGCAGTGGATGCTGCTGCTATGAAAAGTGCTAAGGACAAACTCAGAGTTTATACATTCTTAGCTGGTTTAAACTCTGACTTTGATTACGTCCGCTCACAAATTCTGAACCGTGAATCAGTTTATTACTTACAACACTCCCCCTCAAGTTGGTGCATATATGCCATGCATGCCCAACTTGGACAATATGACATGAAATTGTTTTTTAGGTAGTCCTTTGGTGAAGATGTCAGCAAGCTGGTCAGTTGATTTGACAAAAAGAATCTCAATTTGAGCACTTTTTTTTTTTTTTTTTTTGAAGCCAACTTACATAATTAATATTTTTTTTTTGTTTTTTGTTTTTTTTTTTGAGCAGACTAATGCAATTTTACAAAATAAGGACTTATGGTGTATCTCAATGATGTCTATTGCACCAGTTGAGCGATCCGCGCTTTACTCTACACAGCCTTCAGCACACTATTCTTCTGTGGCAAGGAGCGCCACACTAAAGACACCTGCTGGAAGTTACATGGGAAACCCCTAGATTTTGAAACCAAGAGACGGGAGAAAAAGACTAAGTTTGGGAAGATTCCACAAGCACATCAGACAGAAACTTATGAACAGTCCGGACCTCCAACTGTTGTATCTTCTGTGCTCACTTTTGAAGAACTTCAGGCTTTCAGGAATCTTCTACGATCTACTGCTGCCACCACTGGTCATCAGTCAGCTTTAGGGCCATCAGGTTCATTCTTTGCTCGGTCAGGTACATCCTATGCTGGTCAATGTGCTTCCAATATCACCCATCCATGGGTAATTGATACTGAAGCCATTGATCACATAACAGGTTCTTCCTCTTCATTTATTCTGTATTCTCCCTCCTCTGGGCAGGATACAGTCCGAGTTGCAAATGGGACTCTTTCTCCTATTTTGGGAAAGGGGTCCGTCAGTTGCTCCCCAAATCTTACTTTATAGTCTGTGCTTCATGTCCCGAATTTTTCTACAAACTTACTTTCTATTAGTAGTCTTACAAAATCCTTGAATTGTAAAGTTACTTTTTTCCCTTCTTATTATGTTTTTCAGGATCTGGAAAGCGGGAGGACAATTGGACATAGTAGAATGTATGGTGGCCTCTACCTTCTTGCAGATGGTCCTTCATCACCAATAGCATATCAGCCTCCACTCATTACCCAACCAACCCCACACTCTCTTTACTCTACTATCAGTACTTTACAACAGTGGCACCGTCGTTTAGGGCATCCTTCCACTGTTGTGTTATCTCAGTTATTTCCTTTTTTATTTAAACAATGTAATCAGGACGAGTTATTATGTGAAGCCTGTATTCTGGCTAAACAAGCTCGTACCTCCTATAAACCTACTTATATTAGGAGCACTGGTATTTTTGACTTGGTTCATTCAGATGTTTGGGGTCCTGCTCGAGTTTCTTCTACTTCTGGTCACCGGTGGTTTGTCACATTCATTGACTGTCACACCCGTACCACTTGGGTTTACTTGATGCAAAACAAGAGTGATGTTTTCTCATGCTTCCGTCAGTTCCACAAAATGGTACAAACCCAGTTTCATGCTTCACTAAAAATACTTCGAAGTGACAATGGTCGGGAATACTTAGAAGGTCATTTTCAGCAATATTTACTGGATCACGGCATCATTCATCAGACGAGCTGCATTGACACACCAACACAAAATGGGGTGGCTGAAAGAAAAAATCGCCATCTCCTTGAGACAGCCCGCGCTTTAATGATGGATGCTCATGTTCCTGTACATTATTGGGGCGATGCAGTCCTCACAGCCACATCCTGATCAATTGGCTTCCATCTCACCTTCTTCAAAACAAGGCACCACTAGAGCTGTTACTTGACGATTCCTCCTTCCAACTGCCACCTAAGGTGTTCGGTTGTGTGTGTTATGCACGAAATCATAACCTACATGGCAAACTGGAGGCACGAAATCTACGGTGTATTTTCTTGGGCTATCCGGCAACTCAAAAAGGATATAGATGCTATCATCCTCCTTCTCGCAGGATGATCATCACAAGGGATGTTATTTTCATGAGAGTTTAATGTATTACCAATCCCATCTTCAGGGGGAGCCTGCATCAGTTGAAGTCGAAGATGTGCCTTTACTTATATCAACATCTCCTGAGGAAGTAAGGGTACAAAGTTGTGTGGACTCAGACAGCTCATGTACACCAAGTAAAAATGACGAAATACCAGAACCTCTTCCTACACCAGAGTCCCCAGAACCTCTTCCTACACTAGAGTCTCCATCCACTCCTACCATACCCAACCAATCTAATCCTAGCCCTAAGCCATTGCAAGTATATAGCCGTGCCAGAAGCAAGCATGGACGGGCCACTACCATCAACGCAACTACTCCACATGTCCCTTCGTCAGCCCAGGATCCAGATACTGAGGAGCCCACAGGTAAGGAGCTTCTAGACTCTGCTTCTGATTTCCCTATTGCCCTTAGAAAGGGTACCAAGACTTGCACTCTTCATCTCATCTCTAATTTTGTTTCGTATAATTCGTTATCTCCTTCCTATCATGCTTTTGTGTCCTCTCTCTCTTCTGTGTCCATTCCTCAAAGATGGCAGGATGCAATTACTGATGAGCGGTGGAAAGCAGCAATGGAAGAAAAAATGAGAGCACTGAAGAAAAATAACACACGGGAGCTTGTTTCACTCCCTACAGGGAAGAGGCCGGTAGGGTGCAAATGGGTGTTTACCATCAAACAGAAGGCAGATGGGACAGTAGACCGCTACAAAGCAAGGCTAGTAGCTCGGGGTTTCACTCAGATATACGAGATCGACTATCAGGAGACTTTTGCCCCAGTTGCAAAAATGAATACTGTCCGAATTATTTTAGCATGTGTTGTGCATCACCATTGGGATCTCCAACAGCTAGATGTGAAGAATGCGTTCTTACACGGGGAGCTGACTAAGGAGGTTTACATGGATTATCCACCTAGCCTCTCAAACCACATTAGTAGTGACAACGTGTGTAAATTGAAGCGTGCATTGTATGGATTTAAACAGTCTCCCAGAGCATGGTTTGAAAGGTTTCACAGGACCATGGTAGGATTCAGCTACACTCAAAGTAACGCGGATGATACTCTATTTATGAAGCACTCTAGTGGGACTATTACAGCACTACTGGTGTATGTTGATGACATCATAGTTACAGGAAATAATGATGCTGAAATCACGAAGTTAAAGGCATTCTTGGGACAGGAGTTTGAGATAAAAGATCTAGGAAAGTTAAGGTATTTTCTTGGGATAGAGGTAGCCCGGTCTTCTAAAAGGATCTTTCTATCTCAAAGAAAATATGTTTTAAATCTCTTAACAGAGACTGATATGCTTGGTTGCAGTCCGTGCAATACTCCATTAGACCATAACACTAAAATCAAGGAAAAAATGGCGCACCAGTCGATAAGGGGAGGTATCAGGGTCTAGTTGGAAGGTTAATTTACTTGTGTCATACTCGCCCAGACATCGCCTTTGCAATCAGTCTGATGAGTCAGTTCATGCATGATCCCTACACCAAACATATGGAAGTTGTTTACAGGATATTGCATTATCTCAAGGCAACTCCAGGGAAAGGGATTTTGTTAACTCCAAATGATCACTTAAAAATAGAAAGTTATACTGATGCTGATTAGGCTAGAAGTCCAGATAGGAAGTCCATATCTGGTTATTGCACATTTGTGGGGGGCAACCTAGTCACATGGCATAGCAAGAAGCAGAATGTGGTTGCCAGATCCAGTGCAGAAGCAGAGTTCAGAGCTATAACCCAAGGCATATTTGAGCTTTTATGGTTACAAAGCCTGTTGAAGGATTTGCAGATTCAATATTCTCAACCTATGACTTTATATTTTGATAATAAAGCAGCCATCTGCATTGCTCATGACCCCGTACAACATGACCGAACTAAGCATGTGAAGATAGATCGGCATTTCATAAAGGAGAAGTTGGAAAGTGGTCAAATTGAGATTCCTTTTGTCAAATCAACTGACCAGCTTGCGGACATCTTCACCAAAGGACTACCTGAAAAACAATTTCATGTCATTTTGTCCAAGTTGGGTATGCATGACATATATGCACCAACTTGAGGGGGAGTGCTGTAAGTAATGAACTGATTCACGGTTCGGTTCAATTTAAGTGGATCTGTTTAGGATAAGAAGATAAGAATGACAACTCATGTACACACATTTAACATGTGTTAAATGTGTAATGTGTGTGCTGGGACAGCTTTATGTACACACATTTAACATGTGTTAAATGTGTAATATGTGTGCTAGGTCAGCTCTACCTACTTTCTTTATTTACCTCATTATAGTTGATTATAAATAAAGGCATTTAGGGGTGAGGTAGATCAACTCACTCATTCATTCTCAACAGATACGTATCGAGTTTATCAACCGTATCAAAGTGTATTGATCCGTATCAGTTCGATACATACACTTTTTTGTTTTAAAAAAAGAGATACGTATCGTATCGACCACTACCGATATGGATACGTACTGGTCAATATTAGGTGTATCATATCGATACATAAAACCATGAACCCACCCCATATTAGGTGTATTAAATGTGAGGATGATGATGTTGAATAAATAAGGAGATTAAAGAGAGACAGAAAAACTATTTATACAACTTACTAAATGAAAAGAACGAGTAATAGTGTTTTAGAAAGTCATAATTGTTATTGTATGTCGAGTTGGACAGCCCATCTCGAGACTAGTGCTAAGCGCTAATCTCAAGATGGCTTATAGCCTCCTCTTTCTCTCTTATTTTCGGCTTTTACCTTTATTCTCTTTTAGGGTTATTCTTAATACATATTGATTGGAATGGCAAAGTCACAACATTCACAACACAACGTTGTGACTCCCAAAGTTGTAGTAACCTCTCTTTTCTCTCTCTTTCACTTCTCTTTTCATTCTCTCTTAGAATTTACATGGTATCAGAGCAAGGTTCATAGACATTGCTATAAGTCCCATCAACCTTGTTTCCACCACCTTTGCATACATCTCAGAACCTACTTGCTGCTGCCACAACCTTGAAGTTTGCATCTACTTTAAAGAAGGGGTGTATTCACCCCTGTTTCGATAGAAAGATTATTGGATATTGGTTGTTGATCCACCAAACTATTATTTGGAATAACAATATGTGTTTGGTGGTCGATTTGAATCACTATAAAGGTTTGAAATGAAGTAGAGTTGATGTAGAGAATATCGATTGTTGGAATCAAGTTATGTTGCCGCTGGTTCTTGCCCGGGACTTCCTGGTGATGATATCTGTCAAAGTGGAAGCAATTCAAGCAGTGAGGACAGGTTCTGAAACCATGTAGCCACTTCGACACCTAAGTCAGAACCAATAACCATAGTTGTCAAGGCGCCAAGGCAAATCAAAGCGTTGGAGGTCTGACGGGATGCCTAGGCGACCAAGCCGCCTGATTTTCCAAGGCATAACAAGAGTGCCAAGGTGCCTAGGCAATGCCTTTACAACTATGCCGATAACAAACAATGGAGCCCTGTAAAGAAGGAATACGAGCTCCTATAGAATAGGATTTAAGCAGAATGACAGGGGAGAGCTTGATTAACAAAAACGCGAGCTGGGTACCCTCGCTCTAGGCTCTATTTATGGAGATACATGGAGTGTCGTGATTGTAGGCATGCTCTGAACGATTCCCTCTGATTTTGGGCACATCTCGGATCCTACGCCAACAGTTACAAGCTATTGTGGTAGGTGGAGATCCTTAACCGTCGGATGACGATCTTGTGATGGATTTCCCATAATGTCTCCAAGATCCCAGCTCGAAGATGTCCTTGCTAGCTAGCACATGGCCGTACAATTACGCTTTTTCCTTGATCAGGGCGTATGTTCTGCTACCCCCAAGATCGTGGGGATAACCCTTTCATATAACCGACCCTAAAGACGAGGTCGGTGATGAGCTTACACGTATCCAGACATTTGTCTTGTTTCAATTGAGGGCCTTCATAAGGCATGTGTCCTCTTCTGGTTGGTGGGTTATTTACACCCCCATCAGTTGCCCCTTGCTCTTTCAAGTCTGCAAGAATTGAGGGAGCAATAACGTTTTGGATTTTGTCATTTACCGAGTTGGGCCAAATTGTTGCTGAGCTGGGTAGGTCGGAGCTTACCGAGCTGAGGGTGTTTGGGGCTGTTTTTATGACACGGAGTCATCAAGCCTACCCCCCTTGGATCGTCTTGGTTCGTTCTCGAGCTGTTGCTAGATGAAAAAATATCTAACGATCTTTGATATTCCTAAGAAATATCTGTGGATATCTTGATGATATGAGGATATCCTTATGATCCCGGTTATCCCACATTCATTAAATGAGCCATGCTGGTGGCGGATAATATCTCGCCACGTGTAGCTGTCGGCAGTGGATGTCGAAGCATCGAGAGACGTTCCTCATATGGGTCTTCGCCACTTGGTACTGTCAGAGGGGTGATCTGAGGCATCGAACGTTGTTCATCATTATGGCTTTTCATCCATAAAACCCATGAGCCCATAGGGATGCAGCACAATGTGTCCGGACTGCGTCGGAAATTGAAGAGTTGGTTCCTCTTAATTGTCACGGCTGGAACACTGTGATCTGTGGCCTCTTAAGTATGCTATGCGTCCATGCTGGGGGAAATTAGAACTTAGAAGCGATGGGTATTTTGAACTCTATAGACTCTGAGCAAATGCAAGTTTCAACCTCTTGGACAACGCCACATGGCAATGCGTAGGGTGAATGTGGCGTCGGAGCCATTGGAAGGGCAAAGTGAGGGACTATATATACCCCCTTCATCCTTCGTCTTTTCATCTCTGCTTCTCTACACCGTTACTCTGCCAAATTCTACCCTGAGACTCAAAGTTTTCAGTTGAGCAAACAGAAGTTTTCTGTCTACTGATCTCCGACCATTCTTCACTATTAAGTCGTCTTTCTTCCTTTTCCTTCAATATGAAAGAGTTATTTGAGAAGGGTGAAAACCTGGACCCGAGTAGGGCTAGGAATCCCTCTGCAAATGTCCCCAGACGTAGGTTTGAGTTTAAAACCTAGTTCGGTTAAGGTGATTGCTCTAGGTTTTCACAAAGGTTTGCCGCCGTTAACAGGCCTACCTCTAGGGGGCGGTGTGAAACTTCAACCTCTAGGTCAGCGGTCACTATTCTAGAAGACTTCGATCCTTCCATTAGCTTTCTCGGACTGTCCCGTGTTATGCGTCGAAAGTTACGCTTGATGCATATAGACTGTCCTACCAAATCCCCGATTCTGAAGACATTAAACTATATGCCAAGTTTGAGAGGTCTTGTACCACCTCTTTCACCAAGATCGTGGTATATAAAGACATGTTCGTCTTTGGCTTCAGATTCCCGATCCACTGTGTTGTAGTACAAGTTCTGAACTATTATGGGATAGCCGCAACCCAGCTTGTCCCTAATGGATGGGGATGCTTGATGGCATTTATGGTTTTCTGTACAGGAATGGGTTGTTATCTGACTGTGAACCTCTTTCATGAGCTCTTCAAGATCAATGCTTTAAAGTGGACAAGGCCCGGGACCACTTAGAAGGTCAAGAATGGGTTATATTTCTTCAACCACCAACCTAACACTCGCCCCAAGGATGTCAGAGGATTGCCTTCTTTGGTTTACGATTGGAAGGAAAAGTTCTTTTTTGTGTCGGTCCGGGAAAGCATGATGCTTCGGGGAGAAGATACTGCCTTTGTCCAACATCTGGGGCACGTCACTGGTGTCTTAGGTGAATGTTTGGCTGGAGTTGACCGAGGAAAAGTACGCGGTTATCAGTCTAATGTTCCTAGGAATGGTGGTTGAGTATCCCATTTGAGAGATGTCAACTTCCTTATGACTTGCAGCCGCAGCGAGCTTTTGTTCTAAGTATCTTTCTTTTCATGTCTTTCCAAACTGAATTAGCTGACTCTGTTGATTTCTGCAGTGCAAATTACTAATGAAGATCTGTTGGAGCTGTTTTCAGATGACGAGTCTCCCAACTCTGCCCTTGGTGCTCCCGCTGCCCCTACTGTACTGCCTTCGAAGTCGGCTGAAAAGGGCCCTAGCTCAGAGCCATCTCCAAGCAAGGCTCCTGCTGCACCGAAGGGGTCAGACCCTAAGCGGACTAGTCCAACTTCTTCCGGGAAGTCTTCTGAGACTTCACGGTCTAAGAGGAGAAAGGTGGATCTCTAATGCCCCGACCCTACTGAGGAAGGTAAGCGGCATGCTTTTTTAGTTGTCATTTTCTTGCTTGAATTTAGTCATGGGACTGATGTGCTGTTTTGTTATAGGTCCTTCGGCCCCAGAGGATGTTGCTGCGAAGACCTCCCAAGTCTCCAAAGACATTCCAAAGGAGGCCCCTCTTTCTGCAAAAATGAGTCCAAATAGCACTACTATGGGCGTTGTCTCGGGTAAGGACTCTCGACCTCCCGCGTCGAGGGTTCACAAAGAGTTTCCTATACAGGGGAAACTGACCATGAGGGGAGGAAGAAGGCCACTCGAGGGGAAGAAAGACAAGGTCGTAGATGAGCCTATCATTTTTGTCCTGATGTGGGACTAACCACCGATGAATCCACCATTGTGAGGGGATGGTCGCCCGCATCTTGGTGTCAGGAGCGAGTCTCCCAAAAGGATGTGGCCGAATCACCAAAATGGAGGAGGTAGAGTTTGAGGCTGACTACTTCTCTCACAATGCCGTGGTAAGTTTCTGCCACTTTGTTTTCTTTGTAGTGCTTTATTGTCTCCTTGTACTAACTTTTGCTGATGCGCAAACTCTTGGCTTTTCTTCTTCTGTCTGGAAGAAGTATGAAAGCTTGAAGCTGGCCCACACGGACTGCATTAAGACTCAAAAAGAGGCAGCCCAGCTCATCGAGGAACACGGCCAGAAGGTGATTAATCTGTTGGCTGAAGTTGAGAAGTTAAAGGCCCAGGCTGCTGATGAGCATCGGCAGGCTGAGGAGTTCAAGGTCGCTTTCCGGTCTACCGACAAAAACTTAAAGAAAATCCGAGCCGAGGTAGATGACCTTCGGAAGAGAATCAACAGAACCTGAAGTAGGCCATGGATCAGACGAAGAAAGTCCAGGAAGAGACCATGAAGGTCCAGAGGCTGAGTTGGAGCAGGCCCGAGCTGAAGCAGCTAAAGCTAAAAAGCCCTTTGAGCAACTGGAGGGCCTTGCTTTGAGATGCTTGAGAGAGGTTGTGGAGCAGGCAGTTACCCGATTCAAGGAGGGTAAAGGCGGGAAGAAGTTCACCTAAAAGCATCAAAGGAGAGCTGTGCTGGTTTTTATTAATTCATTTTGATATTTGGGGTCCTATTAAAGTCGAGAGTCGTGCTGGGTTTTATTACTTTGTTACATTTGTAGACAATTTTTCTCGTACCACTTAGTTATATTTGTTAAAAGACCGTTATGAATTCCTTCTATTTTCTGCAGTTTTATCTTGAAATAAAAACTCAATATGGCATTAGTATTAAAATCTTTCGGTTTGATAATGTTCCTAAATATACCTGTTGTAAATATTCACTTCACTATACATTATGTCCAGGTTCATTATGCTCAGGTTCATTGACCAGGTTCAATGTCCAAGTTCAATGTATCCTCTCATTTTATTAATTATAAATACCTGAGTCTGTGGCACACTATTCCACAACTCAGACTTAATCTAATTAATCTGAATCTGACATGGTATCAAAGCCATGAACAGAAAACCTCCCTAGCCCCTGCTGCAATCTTCTTTTTCATCTCTCCTTGCCATGACTTCTTCTTCACCAAATCTGGCCGCCTCCTTCTCCTAAACCCCCTCCTCTTCCGCTACCTTTAAACGCCATTTCTCTTCCACCTTTAGCCGTTAATCCTATTGGAAAGCCTGTAATCTATGAGGATGTCGTAACTTGACCAGATTACAGCCCTATTTCCTCTTTTATATCAAATTTTTTTCACAGAGATTTTTTCTCAGTTCTTCCCTATTACCGCAAGCAGTCCCTAGAGCTTCTCAACATTGTGGCTTATTTTTTGATGAAGATCTTCCCTTCTCTGTGAAAAATATGCTTCTACAATCTCTTACTTGGATTTTCTCAACAAAGCTGGGTTAAACACATACCGCAGCAAGCATACCTGGTTTCTTGATTGGTTTGGTATATTGCGGCAGCATACTTGGAGATAATAGATCAGCTGTGATCATCCTTCTTCCTAGCGGCATCACCTTCTTCTCTGGAATTTGTTTTTCTCACCATTCTCAAGACCACGTATCCCTTATTCATTACGGCAGACCAGTATTATCGTTTTTTTTTTCTGGTTTTTTCCTGCACTCAGAAAATCGAGATCAGATTATTGACTAAAGTTTATGATTTCTGATCTACTGTAATCATCTGGTTGTAAGTGGAAATTATTTCTGTGAGTTTTTTTATCCATCAAGTTCTGTAAACATGGGTGATTCAGATGTAACATCTGCTGGAACAGACTTGAGTAAATTGGAACATCTTACTATTCCTTTGAACACCACCAAGTTAGATGGGGTTAATTATTTGATGTGGTCTAGAGCCACCCAATTATCCATTACAGCTCGGGGTTTGTCTGGCTATATTACTGGGACTAAAATGAAACCCAGCACTGAAGGGACTCCGTTAGAAAAATGGCAAGCTTAAAATTCTTTGGTAATGCAATACCTTATAAATTCCATGCAACCTGCCATTGCAGAGGGGTATCTGTTATTAGATACTGCTGCCCAAATTTGGAAATCAATAAAGGACACATATTCCTAAGTTGGGAATGATGTGCTGATTTATGCCATCCAAAAGAAGGTTAATGGAACAATACAAATGGAGTTGACGGTATCACAGTATTATACTCAGTTAAGAAACCACTAGCAAGTCATTGACTTTTATGACTCCATACATGCAAAATGTGAAGAAGATGCCACACTGTTCAAGAAAAGGGAAGAAAAATATAGGGTGTACACTTTTTGGCAGGATTGAACATCGAGCTCGACCTAATTCACTCACAGATACTCAGTAAAGAACCATTCCCTACTCTTGAACAAGCCTATGCCATGGTGTAACTGGAAGACCAACGCCGTACTACAATGCCGGCACCCTCTACTACAGATTGCTCTGCTCTCCAGACGAGTACCCAAGCCCTTAAAGGTTCCACTGCAGGCCGAGAAACAGTCAAATGTGACCACTATGGAAAACTATGGCACACAAAGGAGATGTGCTGGAAACTCAATGGTAAGCCAGCAGACTTTGAAACCAAATGGCGTGAGAAGAATATGCAAAGAACCAAGAATTTCATGCTAACTCAGAACCCACTTTGCAGGAGACTCTTCAAGTACTCAACCGTCTACTTTAGCCATCTTTCACTACACCATCCGGGTCTACCACTACAACTGCTCCTGCCTCTGCACTACCTTCCACTTCAGGTTCCCATCTTGCTCGATCAGGGTTCCCATCTTGCTCGATCAGGTATGTGCTTCAGTGGCTATGGTACGTCTATGATCTCCAACTCCTGGATCATTGATCCAGGGGCCACGAATCACATGACTGGTAATTATAGTTTGTTTCATAAGTATTTTCCTCCTTCTGAGATTGACACTGTTTGTATCGCGGATGGCACCCTTTCTCCTGTATCAGGAAAAGGTTCCATAAGCTGCACCCCTTCCTTATCTTTGGATTCAGCTCTTCATGTACCCAATTTTGCAATAAACCTTTTGTCTATCAGTCGTCTTACCACTGCTTTAAATTGCAAAGTAACCTTTTTTCCATCTCATTGTCTGTTTCAAGATCTGGCAACAGAGAAGACGATTGGATCTGGTAGGATGTAGGGTGGTTTATACTTGCTTGAGGAAGGTCTTCCCCAACCTTCACATCAGCTTTACTCTGCTTCATCAAATTTCCAGCTCTGGCATCAGCGTCTTGGGCATCCGTCACTTCCTATTCTATCTAGTCTATTTCCTTCATTAGCCAATAAATGTAAACGAGACGAGTTCTTTTGCAAAGCTTGTATTCTGGCTAAGCAAACTCGTTCATCATATCATCATTTGTTTAAACGCAGTACTACACTCTTTCATTTAATTCATTCAGATGTATGGGGTCCCACTAGAACTACATTTAACCGAGCATAAATGGCTTGTGATATTTATAGATTGCTATTCTATGACAACTTGGGTGTATCTTTTACATCATAAGAGAGGTATTTTCATGTCTTCGACAATTCCACCAGATGATAAAGAATCAGTATCAAGCCTCCGTCAAAATTCTCCACAGTGACAATGGGAGAAAATATCTCGAGGGTGAGTTTCAACAGTATCTAGCCACAAATGGAATTGTTCACTAAACAACCTGTGTCGACACTCCAGCACAATATAAGGTAGCTGAAAGGAAAATCGGCATATTCTTGAAGTGGCCCGTGCATTGATGTTTGAATGGAATGTCCCAGCTCAATATTGGAGTGATGCTGTGCTTACCTCTACCTACCTCATTAACCGTGTTCCCACACCAATTATTGAACACAAGTCCCCATTAACCTTGCTCCTTAGCACAGACTCCCATATCATCCCTCCCAAAAATTTTGGTTGTGTTTGCTATGCTCACAACTATAGATCTCCTTGAAAACTTGATCCCATAAGTATTCGGTGTATTTTTTGGGCAACTCTCCTACCCAAAAAGGATACAAATGCTATCATCTTCCCACCCGCCGCACTTTCATTTCCATGGACGTTGTCTTTCATGAACAACTTCCTTACTACCATAGGCCCCATCTTCAGTGGGAACCTTATCCTCAGGAAGATGGTCCTTTTGTTTTTCCCATGGATCCTCCTATACAAGGGGAGCCTCCTACAGAAACGAAGCCCAGCCCTGAAGGTTCCACAGAAGACACTCCACAGCAGGATACTCCACCTCCTCTTCACGTATACTGCCGCACCAAACTCAAGCAAGGAAAGACCATCACCATCAACGCCCCTCTACATATCCCATCGTCAGCTCTAGAACCAGATATTGCCTCAGAAAACGAGATTCCTTCCTCTGGTAACACTCTTCCCTCTGAGTTAGACAAACCTATTGCCCTCCGCAAGGGTACTAGGACCTGCACTCAATATCCTATCTCTCAGTATGTTTCATACAAGTCATTATCCCTGTCATACCATGTTTTTGTCTCCACCTTGTCTTCTGTGTCTATTCCTAAGCAGTGGCAGGAAGCAATCATAGATGCAAGATGGAAAGCAGCTATGGTAGATGAAATGACATCCTTGAAGAAAAGTGAAACTTGGGATCTTGTAGAACTTTCAACTGGTAAGAAACCTGTGGGGTGCAAATGGATTTTCACTGTGAAGCAAAAAGAAGATGGGACCATAGATCAATACAAGGCCAGACTAATAGCCAGAGGGTTCACTCAAACCTATGGGATCAACTATCAGGAAACCTTTGCTCGGTAGCAAAGAAGACCACGATCCGAGTCATTCTGGCATGTGCAGTTCACTACAACTGGGACCTCCAACAGCTGGACGTCAAGAATGTTTTTCTTCATGGGGATTTAGCAGAAGAAGTCTACATAGATGTCCCACCTGGATTTACTTCTCCTACAACTGAAAGGAAAGCCTGCAAGTTGAAACGATCCTTATATGGTCTTAAACAATCTCCCAGAGCCAGGTTTGGAGGTTCCATAAGGCAATGACCTCAGTTGGCTATACACAGAGTAATGCTGACCACACTCTGTTTATCAAACGAAAGGACGAAAACACTACTATTCTAATTGTATATGTGGACAACATTGTGATCATAGACAATAACACTAGAGAAATCAAGCACCTCAAGTTTTTCCTAGGAAAGGAGTTTGAAGTAAAAGATCTGGGAAAGCTCAGATATTTCCTTGGGATTGAGGTGGCACAATCTTCAAAAGGAATTTACCTGTCTCAGATATAGTATATCCTTGATCTCCTATCTAATACTGGACTCCTAGGATGTCGACCATGTAAAACTCCAATTGATGCTAACACTCGGCTCAAAGGGAAAGAGGGTGATCCAGTGGACAAAGGGCAATATCAGAGATTAGTTGGAAAGCTAATCTACCTGGCCCACACTAGACTAGACATTGCGTTCGTAGTTAGCCTAGTGAGTCAATTCATGCATGATCCATATTCGTCACATATGGATAATGTTCTCAGGACTCTTCATTACTTGAAATCAACTCCCGGCAGAGGAATTCTCCTCTCTCCTCATGGTCACCTCCCGATTGATGCCTATACAAATGCAGATTGCGCAGGAAACCCAAACAGAAAATCTACCTCAGGCTACTGCACTTTCATTGGAGGAAACCTAGTAACATGGCGAAGCAAGAAACAGAATGTAGTAGCTTGGTCTAGTGCAGAGGCGGAATTTCAAGCTATAGCACAAGAGATATGTGAGTTACTATGGCTAAAAGGAATACTATAGGATTTGGGTATCAATATCGCTCTTCCTATGAAATTGTTCTGTAACAACAAGGCTGCTATCAGCATTGTTCACAATCCTGTACAACATGATCGAACAAAGCATGTGGAGATTAACCAGCACTTCATCAAGGAAAAAATTGACAGTGGGTAGATTTATGTTCCCTATGTTCAATTAGGGGAATAAGTGGCCAATATTTTCACCAACGGTCTTCTTGGAAAATTGTTTTATCCAGTATTGTCCAAGTTGTGCATGACTGATATATATGCATCAACTTGAAAGGGAGTATTGTAAATGTTCACTTAAGTATACATTATGTCCATGTTCATTATGACTAGGTTCATTATGTCCAGGTTCATTATGTCCAGGTTCAATGTCCAAGTTCAATGTATCCTCTCATTTTATTAATTATAAATACTTGGGTCTGTGGCACACTATTCCACAACTGAGACTTAGTCTAACTAGTATGAATCTGTTGAGAATATGACGTATTTCATTTTTTGTCTAGATTCATTGTACTACTTGTATTGTACAATTGTACTACCTGTACTACCCTCATTGTACTACCTGTACTACCTCTTTCTTTCTTTGTATTCATTCTCACATTATAAATAAAATGACCTCTGTCTATTACAGACAAGTCATTCAATCATTCAACATGGTATTAGAGCCAAGTTAGCTCTACCGCCAGATCCCTCTGCCGCCTCACCACCGCCGCCGCCAACCTACCACCACCGACCACCGACTTTCCTTCTTTTCTTTTCTTTTTCTTTTGTTTTTTTTCTCTCCCCACTAGGGGCAACAACCAAAGAGGGAATCATACAATGATATAGGTACTGCTCTTCTTTTTATCCCTCATTACGGATCATTTTTTTATTCTCTTTATTGGAAATCAATTTTTTTTTATCAGTCTGGATATTAATAATATGGTTCAGTCTGGTCGGATATCTATGAGTTTCTGAGTTTACCCCAATAAACAAAAAAGTGGGTGCAAACCAGAATTGATTTCCATATATTATGTTGCACATGGGACAAGTTATGATATCTGACAAGTGATATTTCTACTTTGATCTCCATATATTGTGCTATAACCAAACAGGGAGGCTGTTCATATTGTTTTTGGGTGTTTGTTCTTGAATACACAACTCAAGGATGACATCTGAAGTAACCTCTTCTGGGATAGAGAGTTTTAAAATGGGCAATCTCACTATTCCCACTAATACCACTAAACTTGATGGTGGTAATTACCTAATGTGGTCTCGGACCACCCAACTCTCAATTACAGCTCGGGGATTATCAGGATATCTCACCGGCACCAAGGAAAAACCTCTGACCAAGGACATTGTTTTGGAGAAATGGCATGCTGAAAATTCATTGGTAATGCAATATCTACTCAATTCCATACAACCTATTATAGCCGAGGGCTATTTGTTATTGGATACTGCTGCACAAATTTGGAAGTCTGCTAAGGACACCTATTCCCAAGTTGAAAATGCTGCTTTAATTTATGTCATTCAAAAAAGCGTTTATGAAACTATCCAAAAAGAGTTGACTGTATCCCAATCTTATACTAAGTTGAGGAGCTATTGGCAAACAATTGATTTTTATGATTCTATTCATGCTAAATGTGAAGAAAATGCTATCTTATTTCACAAAAGGGAAGAGAAATACAAGGTTTATACTTTTCTGGCAGGACTAAATGTAGAGTTTGATCCTATTCGCTCACAGATTCTCAGCAGGGACCCTTTCCCCACCATCGAACAGGCTTATTCCATGGTTCAGTTAGAAGACCAACGACGAATAACAATGTTGTCCCCTTCTGTTCTGGATAGATCTGCTCTCCAGACAAATACTCAGACATACAAGAATCCTCTTGTTTCCCGTGATGCTATCAAATGTGAGTATTATAGCAAGCTTTGGCACACCAAAGACGCATGCTGGAAACTTCATGGCAAACCGACAGATTTTGAAGCAAAAAGCCGGAAAATAGGTATGCACAAGGCAAAGTCCTCCCACGCACCTCAGGCACATCAAACTGAAGCAAGTCCTCCTATTGGTCCTCTACCACAACTCTCTGCACAAGAACTTCAGACTCTCCGGCATCTCCTTCGACTACCTCCTGCGACTACAAATCAATCATCCACATTTGCATCTACCAATCCATGTTCTTTTTTTGTTCAGTCAGGTACCCATGATGGTCATTGTGCTTTCTCTATCTCTAGCCCTTGGGTTATAGATACTGGAGTCACTGACCACATGACTGGTTCGTCTGAGTCCTTTTATTTATACTCTCCTTCTTCTGGACATAATACTGTGAAGGTTGCTGATGGATCCCTCTCTCCTATATCTGGAATTGGATCCATCCACTGTTCTTCCTCCCTTGATTTGAATTCCGTTCTACATGTTCCTAATTTATCCATAAATTTACTCTCCATTAGTAGTCTTACAAAGTCTCTAAATTGTAAAGTAACATTTTTTCCTACCTATTGTGTGATTTAGGATCTGGAGAACGGAAAGACAATTAGACATGGTAGTGTGCATGGTGGCCTGTACTTGCTTGACAATGGTCGTTCAGCACCTTCCTCCCATTCCACAGTCAGTACCCTTCAGCAGTGGCACCGCCGTCTTGGGCATCCCTCTTCTGCTGTTCTATCTCATTTTTTTCTAAAATTATTTAAACAATGTAATAAAGATAAGTTATTATGTGAGGCTTGTGTTTTGGCCGAACAGGCTCGTATTTCTTATTTACCTTCTGCTTCAAGAAGTCCTTGTATCTTTGATTTAGTCCATTCTGATGTTTAGGGTCCAACACGGACAACCTCTATTTCTGGTCATATGTGGTTTGTAACCTTTACTGATTGTCACACTCGTACTACATGGGTCTATCTGATGCGTCAAAAAAATGAGGTCTTTGCATGCTTCCGCCATTTCCACAATATGATCAAGACGCAATTTCAAACTCAGTTGAAGATGCTCCGTAGTAACAATGGTAAGGAATATCTTGAAGGATTTTTTCAGCAATACTTGGCTGATAACGGGATAATTCATCAGACAAGTTGTGTGGACACTCCTACTCAGAATGAGTCGCTGAAAAAAAGAACCGTCACTTACTCGAAATAGCTAGAGCACTAATGTTTGAGAGACATGTTCCTGCTCAATACTAGAGTGATGCTGTCCTCACTGCAGCATCCCTGATCAACCGCCTTCCTTCTCGAGTTTTAGACAACAAGACTCCCTTGGACATCTTACGTGGAATTCTGATTTTGTTCTTCCTCTTAGAGTCTTTGGTTGTCTTTGTTATGCTCGTAACCATCATTCCCCTGGCAAGCTTGATCCACGTGGATTAAAGTGCATATTTTTAGGGTATTCTGCAACACAGAAAGGATACAAGTGTTATCATCCTCCCTCTCGTCAGGTCCTTGTTAGTAGAGATGTCATTTTTCATGAGCATCTCTCTTATTATCGAGCTCCTCTTCGGGGGGACACGCGGACATTGAAGATGCACCCGATATCCCTAATGTACTTATACCGGATATACCTGATGTACCAGAAATAGTCCAAGAACAAGTGCTCGATACAACTGCACCATCCAAGCATCCAACCACCAAGCCACCTCTGCAAGTTTATAGCCGTGCCAAAGACAAGCAAGGAAAGGCCACTACCACTCCTGCACATGTCCCTTCGCTAGCCCTGGATCCAGAAACTAAGTCTACTGAGCCTTCTTCTGATAAGGAACTTACTCCTTCTGATCTTGATCTTCCAATTACACTTCGAAAAGGAGCTAGGGCCTGCACCCTATATCCTATTTCCAATTATGTTTCTTATGACTCCCTATCCCCTTCTTTCCGTGTTTTTATGTCTTCGCTCTCTTCTGTGTCTGTTCCTCAAAAATGGCAGGATGCAATTATGGATGAAAGGTGGAAAGCTGCAATGGTGGAAGAAATGAGGGCTCTGAAGAAAATGGTACATGGGATCTTGTTCCACTTCCCGCGGGATCAAGGTCGATGGGATGCAAGTGGATCTTTACAAGAAAAAAAAACCGGATGGGACTATTGATCGGTACAAGGCTAGATTGGTTGCACGGGGATTTACTCAAATATATGGGATTGACTACCAAGAAACCTTCGCTCCAGTGGCCAAAATGACTACCATCAGGGTTTTATCTTGTCTGTGTTGTACATCACAACTGGGACTTGCAACAGTTAGATGTAAAAAATGCATTCCTTCATGGAGAACTTACTGAAGATGTCTATATGGATTGCCCACCGGGTTTCACAGATGATAAAAGCCAAGGAAAAGTTTGCAAGTTGAAGCGATCTCTTTATGGTCTAAAACAATCCCCTAGAGTATGGTTTGGAAGATTTAATAGAGCTATGGTAGCATTTGGCTATGTTCAAAGCAATGCTGACTATACTTTATTTATAAAACATTCCCCTAACACTTTTACTGCCTTACTTGTATATGTAGATGATATCATCATTGCTGGCAATAACAATGATGAAATCACGAAACTAAAGGCATTTCTAGGGAAGGAGTTTGAGATCAAAGACCTTGGCAAACTTAAGTACTTTCTTGGGATTGAAGTTGTCAGATCTGCAAAAGGCATCTATCTGTCTCAAAGAAAGTATGTTCTTGATCTTCTCTCAGAAACAGGGTTACTTGGGGCTCGACCTTGTGATACTCCTCTCGATCCCAATACCAAGCTAAGGGCAAAAGAAGGCACACCAGAAGACAAAGGAAGATATCAGAGACTTGTTGGCAGACTCATATATCTTGCCCACACACGGCCAGATATTACATTTGCAATTAGTTTGGTAAGCCAGTTTATGCACGACCCATACTCTACACATATGGAGGCTGTCTATCGGATACTGCACTACCTAAAGTCAGCCCCTAGAAGAGGAATCATGTTATCTCCTAATGACCCTCTGAAAATAGAAGCATATGCCATTTCAGATTCACCAAATAAATAAATCCAGGTGGAGACTTATACTGATGCAGATTGGGCAGGAAGTCCTGATCGTAAGTTTATCTCTGGTTATTGCACATTCTTGGGTGGCAATCTGGTAACCTGGCGTAGCAAGAAGAAAAATGTGGTTGCTCGATCCAGTGCAGAAGTAGAATACAGAGCAATGGCGCATGGAATATGCGAACTACTATGGTTACAACGACTACTCAAAGATTTGAAGGTTATGTGTAACCAGTCCATGAAATTATTCTGTAATAATCAAGCAGCCATTAGCATTGCTAATAATCCGGTTCAGCATGATAGGACAAAACATGTTGAGGTAGACCGTCACTTCATCAAAGAGAAACTGGACAGTTGACAAATCGAGATTCCGTTTGTCAGATCAGAGGACCAACTTGCAGACATTTTCACCAAAGGTCTGCCAGGGAAATCCTTCCATATGATATTGTCCAAGTTGGGCATGCATGATATATATGCACCAACTTGAGAGAGAGAGTTGAGAATATTATGTATTTCATTTTTTGTCTAGATTCATTGTACTACCTGTATTGTACAATTGTACTACCTGTACTACCCTCATTGTACTACATGTATTGTACTATCTGTACTACCTCTTTCTTTCTTTGTATTCATTCTCACATTATAAATAAGAGGACCTCTGTCTATTACAGACAAGTCATTCCATCATTCAACATAATCTAACAATACCCAATCTACTATTTCTCAGTTTTGTGCCTCCCATGGGATTTTTCACTTACTAAAGGTTGCTCACACCCTCCTTTTATATGCATATGCCTCGTTATTTCTAGGGTGATGCTATCTTAACGGCTTGCTACTTAATGAATTGCATGCCATCCTCTGTCCTTCAGGATCAGTCACCCATCTCATTGGTAAACCCGCCATCTCCTTTGTTTACTTTACCCCCTCAAACATTTGGGAACACTTGTTTTGTTTATGACCTTCGGCCCGGTCTTAATAAATTATCTCCTCGAGCCATAAATGTGTTTTCATTGGCTACTTTCGCACTCAGAAAGGGTACACTGTACAAGTGTTATGATCCTCTTACTAAGTGGGTTATTGTCAGTATTAATGTTACATTTTTTTAGAATACTCCATATTTTTCAATACGGATCCTAGTACACCAATTCTGGCTCAGATCCCATTCCCTGATGAGGCCGTTTCTCCTGTACCACCGACCAAGGAATCAAGTATCGACACGATACGCTACGTATCGACCGATACGTATCGGTATCGACACTAGTCGATACGATACAAGGCGATACGTATCCCAGTTTTAAAAAAAAGTATAGTATCATACCGTATCGACCATATCGGCTCGATACGGGGCGATATGGTCGATACATAGTATGTGTATCGATACAGTTTTGAAATTAGTTTTAAAAAAAAAAAAAAAACTAATGTATCGACCATTATTGAACCGATACGGCACGATACTGGTCGATACACCCCTTATGTATTGAGCAGTATCGACACATCCAAAAATCAGCTTCTGTTCGTCATTTTCCAGCAGCCGATACTCGTTCTTCTCTCCAAAAATCGATTTTTTGTTGAGATTTCTCTAAAATAGCATAGGGCTTTGATTCTTAGCCTTAAAACGACTGAAAATGAGGCATTAAGCACTTTGTTTGTGAAGATTAGAAGCTAAAATCATCTCTTCAAGCTCTACAGGCGGAAAACCCTTAAGGTATGACTTTGAACTTCAATTTTTTTTCATATTCATTCGATTTTTGTGTTGTTTTTTGCCATGAATCAATGAAGTATTGTCTTATATGATGAATGCATACTATAATCATGGATTTAAACACTGATTTGAGGTTTGATTTGAGAATTTTTTGAAGAACAGTTAAAATTTTGATTTTTTTTTTCCAAAAATAATTCCTTTGGTTTTCTACTAATTATATAAGATGTGTAGACCACTGATCTACCATCTTTGGTGTTCAATCGTAATTTTCGAGTTTTTTTTTTTTTGTTTAAAAAATTAGATATATAAATATAAATTATATAGTACCTCTCAGCTCTCTCTCTCTGCTCTCTCTCTTTTTCTCTCTCTCTCTCTCTCTGCCCTCTGCTCTATGTTCTCACTTCTCAGCATTTTTTTTATTTTTTGGTTAAAAAAATTGATTTATAAATTATATAATATAATATCTCTCTGCTCTCTCTCTGCTCTTTGCTCTCTGCTCTCTCTCTCTGCTCTCTGCTTTCTGCTTTCTGCTCTCTCTTTCTACTCTCTTTCTCTCTGCCCTCTCTCTGCTCTCTGCTCTCTCTTTTTGCCCTCTCTCTCTGCTCTCTGCTCTTTGCTCTCTGCTTTCTCTCTCTATGCCCTCTTTCTCTGCTCTCTGCTCTCTGCTCTTTCTCTGCTCTCTGCTCTCTGCTCTCTGTGGTCTCAATTTCTCTTATTTTATTTTTTTATTAAATCATTTGATTTCATATTAAGAAAAATGGAAAACTGTGTCTTAACTGGACCGGGCTTAATTGGGTCTGGATTTGGACTGGAACGACCATATATGGTATCTTGTATGTGCGGTAATATGGACCATAGGAGAACCTTAGGAGATACTCCTCCATTAATTTAATGTGCATGATCTATAAATTGATGATTAAGTTTTCTAATCATTAACCCTTTAAAATTGATTCAATTCAAAATATAGTTGTATAAAATATAGTCCATATTTTTATTAAGTTTTTTCATCATATCATTGAAAACAATCCAATTATTTTTTAAATGAAAATAGTTTGCTAGGTTGACATTTTATATTAACCTCGTATGTCGTATCACACGTGTGATGTGTAGGAATATGGCGAACAAAGACGTGGGTTGGTTGTATTGCACTAAAATCAACGACAATAGATTGACGACAAAGTGCAATTTCTGTGGCACTGAACATCATGGTGGTGGGGTGACACGGCAAAAGCAACACATGGCAGGGGGTTTTGCCAATGTCAAGAAGTGCTCAAAATGTCCAGTGGAGGTGAGCAGGGCAATGGCAAAGCACTTAGCTGAAGGAAAAGCAAAAGGAAAACAGAGGAAGGATGATGCAGAGAGAATAACAGAAAACCTTATGGAGGATGAGGGTCACTTAAATTTAGAGGATTATGAGGGATCCGATATGGATGCTGAAGATGAGATTTAGCAAGTGGTTTGGAGCTCAAGGCATGAGACAGCAGAGAAACGTTAGAATGAAGACCAGCTAATAAGGTCTATGTCTTAGGGTGTTGGTGGTAGTGGTGCTGGTGGTAATGGGACACAGAGAAGCAGGGGCAAGCAACCAGCTTCATTAAGTAAATCCAGGCAGTGTAAGAGGTATGTTTGATCAAATGAGAGGCAAGAGGAAAAAAAAGCCCAGAAATTCATGAAATGACTCCTTCAATGCCCTTCAAACCAAGAGATGCAGGGCAACAGAGGATAGAGGAGTCAATGCATTCAAAGTCCATGGGTGAGAGAATGGGAAAGTTTATCGCTAATGGTTCCACAGTGCATTTATCCCATCACACAAGGCCAAAGATCCCTATTTCAAGGCAATGGTGAGGGAGATACAGCGTTGTGGACCTGGTGTGACGGCCCCCACAGCTTATCAGATTGGTGGCCCTTACTTGGATGCCATAGTGGGTGAAGTGAATGATTACCTTCAAACAGAAATGGTCCCAGTATGGAGTAACCATCATGTGTGATGGTTGGAGTGGGCCTACAAGGCTGTCCATCATCAACTTTCTTGTCTACTGTGATGGGCGTTCCATCTTCCTTAAGTCAGTAGATGCATCCGCTCACGTGAAAGATGCACAATATATCTTCAAACTGATGGATAAAGTTGTTGAGGAAGTTGGGGAGGAAAATGTATTTCAAACTGTTACTGAAATGCTACTAATTACAAAAAAGCCGGACTAACCCCAATGCTGAAGAGGCAATACTTATTTTGGACACCTTGTGCTACACACTGTATTGACTTAATGTTTAAAGATATTGGAGAGTTGCCCAAGGTGGTTAAGGTGGTTGGTCAAGCAAGGACGGTAACATATTTTATTTACAATCACAGTTGGATGTTGGCTTTAATGAGAAAGCACACACAAGGGGACTTGATAAGGCCTGGAGCAACAAGGTTTGCAACCAACTATGTTGCCTTGGACAGCCTTGAGCAGCGAAAGGCAGGTTTACTCCAAATGGTAACTAGTGGAGAATGGTTGTCGAATACATATCATGCAACCAAGATAGGGACTGATGTGATAGAAATTCTTATGTCAACAAAATTTTGGAAGAAGGTTGATGAAATAACTCAGATTATGAAGCCCCTATTTGTTCTACTTAAGTTGGTTGATGGTGATAAGGAGCAAACAATGGGGATGTTGGTCTATGCAATACAGATGATAAGGTATAAGTTACATGAATAGAATCCATCATCCAAGAAAAAATATTTGAAAATTATAGAGAACCGATGGGAAGGAATGTTGTTACAAGACATTCATATGGCAGGTACTTTGGTTTCGATTAGTTTTAGACTATTGCTTTTTATATTTATCAGTTCGGATTTGAATTATAAATTTCTAATGTTTCTTACATCTGGATGTGTAGCATATTACTTAAACCCGGATCAACAATATTCAAACTCTGGATTGGGGTATGAGTTGAAATATATAGAAGTTGTTAGAAAAGTTATCAATAGAATGGAGCCAGATATAAATAATGCCTTGTTGGCCACAGACCAGGTAATAAAAACCACTTTTGTTTTCTATAAATGTTAGTTGCACAAACCCTTTATGATTGGCTAAAGTTATTTAACTACTGTAGATTAAAATTTTCCGTGAATACCAGGGAGAATTTGGTGATCGGGTTGCTATGGCTGCTGCATTCAAGATGGCTCCTGGTAAGTTAGACAATGGACATATTATTTTTGTCTTAACTGATTGGTGTCTTACTTGGAAATATTGTTCTTTGTGCAGCTGATTGGTGGCTTAACTATGGCACAAGTGTTCCACACTTGAGGAAGATTGCAATCAGGATTTTGTCCCAAACGGCCTCCTCAAGTGGTTTTGAAAGGAACTGGAACACTTTTGGGCTTATACATACTAAACCACGCAACCGCCTCAGCCATCAAAAACTTCAGAAGCTGGTCTACGTGCACTACAACATGAGGTTGATGAAAAAATTTATGGAGTCGGAGCGGCCAAATGAGACAGAAGCCTACATTGACCCACTTGACATGACCCATGCGCTTGATGAGGATGACCCAGTTAGAGCATGGGTAGAGGACACCGATAGAGCAATTGTGATGGATGAGATTGCTGAGGATAGACAATCTACTAGACCTGATCCTTTAATAGATGACATCATTCGTTAACTAAACACAACCACCATCACAAACATAAGATGAAGTCCAAAGTGAGAGTACTTCGTCCCCCTCTGATGGTGATGCCAGAAGGACGAGGTCAGGTGCGAAATATGGAGGCACTATTTCTGAGGAGAGTAGTGATGATGATGATGATGACGATGATGATGATGATGGTGGTGGTGGTGGTGGTGGTAGTGGTGGTGGTGGTGGTGGTGGTGGTAGGAGTGATGTTGGTGGTAGTGGTGGTGGTATGCAATCATATGATCCAGTGCACTTTACAGAGGAGGCAAGATATACTCATACAACTCAAGACGATGATCATGGTGGTCACTTACAACAAAGGAGTTACAGCCGAAAGGGGAAGGGGAAAGGGAAGGGTAGGCAGCAACTCCATGATGATGATACTAATATGATTACATATGAAATGGAGTCAATGAGCATGAGTTCTGCTGCAGACAATGGAGCAAGAATGGTGAACATCGATGCTGGTAGTACATCACATGGAAGTCAAACTGAGACATCGTGGGTCCCAGAAACGAGAATGTCGACTTCAGAAGAGTATATATGTTTCTACCACCAGTTTACTACCTTCTATAATCAACATATGGATTGGTTTACCTACTGTACATGGATAAGAGATACATTCCAAATAATATTGATTGCACCTCTTCCTCCCCAATATGAGTCAAAATTCGATCCGGGCCGTCACTCGACATGGAATTAGCTGAGTAATTTACATGTAGGAAACACTTTCCTTCTTAATGTTGTTAATTATAGATTTATTATGTTTTTATGCTTTAAAAATGTGTTCTGTATGATCCTTAATAATTTTTGTGCGTATCCTGCCCCATAATCATGTTTGTCTATGATGTAAGAAACCTTTTCTTTCTCAATGTCGCTAATTATAGTGTTTTTTTGCTTTTAAAATTGTGTTTTGTATGTTCCTTAATCATTTTTGTGCGTATCTTGCCCCGTATCCATGCGTATCCACCGTATCCACGATACGATACGATACATCTCTTAATTTCAACTGTCCGATACAATACCGATACATGATACTTGATTCCTTGCCACCGACGGCTCCAGCTCCATTACAAGTATATCGATGGCATCCCCGTCCAACACCGCCTGATCCACCACCATCTCCGCGGGTCATCGTCAGTATTAATGTTACATCTTTTGAGAATACTCCATATTTTTCAGTACGGATCCTAGTACACCAATTCTGGCTCAGATCCCATTCCCTGATGAGGCCGTTTCTCCTGTACCACCGAAGGCTCCAGCTCCATTACAGGTATATCGCCGGCATCCCCGTCCAGCACCGCCTGATCCACCACGATCTCCCCCCTCTTTAGCATCCTTGTCTGAAGATCTGCCCTGGCTCTTCGCAAAAGTAAACGCTCATGCACATTGCCACCACATTCCTTTGCTTTGGCCTTATCCCATACCGACATTCCCACTTCTTATACTGAGGTTTTATCTCATCCTAAGTGGAAGGAGGCTATGGATGTAGAGATGGTTGCACTTTTATCCTGTCAGACTTGGTCTATTGTAGATTTATCTATGGGTAAGGAGGTGGTTGCATATGGGTCTTTAGAGTCAAATATCTCCCTGATGGTTCTGTGGAACGCCTGAAAGCACGTTTAGTGGATAAGGGCTTCACGCACACTTATGGGGTCAATTATTTTGAGACCCTTTCTCCTATGGCACGGCTTAATTTTGTCCGTCTACTTATCTACTTATATATCAATCTTGACTGGCCGTTATGTCAGTTGGATATCAAAAATGCTTTTCTTTATGGTGATCTCCATGAGGAAGTTTATATGGAGCAACCACCGGGATATGTTGCTTAGGGGGAGATCAATGCCCATAGAGTATGTAAACTTCATAAAACTATATATGGCCTCAAGCAATCTCCCGTGCTTGGTTTGATAAATTTACCAAGGTGATGGTTTCTTATGATTTCAAACCTTTCTATTCGGATCACTCTGTGTTTGTGCGGCGCCGTAATTTAAAGGTGGTTATACTTATAGTATATGTAGTATAACACTGTAAATAAAAGTGAAAACCAGAGAATGAGACCAATAGAAAGGAGAGAAATCGTGGAGAGGGAGAGAGATTGATTGTGATTATCTCCCCCTATCCCTCTACTATCTATAATCAATTAGGCAACTCATATACAACTAATGACAGTCCATATACAGTCCATACAGCTGTCCATATACAGCCAATGTACTATTAAGGCTCTCTTTGGTATAGTTTATATTTTATGTTTATAAGTTATTTATAATAAATCATTTATAAAAATACATTATGAGTCATAAATAATAACCATTTAAAACCACTAGAAATAAAGAATGAATAAAAGATTATCACAATAATGCAAAACACCTTCTAACCTATTTGTAGATTTTAGATTATATCAATTTATTTTAAATATAAATAAGTATCATGAATCATACCAAACAACTATATATGTCATAATCTATTATAAAATTAATTATATAATACATACCAAAGAGAGCCTAAGTCACACCTAAGACCTAGTCATCATAAGACAAAGAAAGAAAAGATTAAAGATTATAAATATAAGGCAACCATACGAGTGACACCTAGGCAACTCTAGGTGACAACTAGAAATCGATAATAAATCTTAACACTCTCCCTCAAGCTTGAGCGATTATGTCATCGAGACCTAGCTTGGAACACTAGAGAAGAAAGGTGTCCTTGAACAGGGCTTTTGTAAACATGTCACCAAGCTGTGAGCTGGAGCGAGTAAATGGGTTAAAGACCACTTTACGCATGACACCATCCCAAACAAATTGGCAATCAACTTCTATATGTTTGGTCCATTACTTGAACACTAGATTACTAGCAACGTGAATGGCCGCTTGATTATCACAATACATAGGAATAGATGAGTGATTGAAAACCCTAGTTCATCCAAAATATTCTTCACCCACTTAAGTTTTGCAGTAGTTTGAGCCACAGCCCGATACTCAGTTTCAGCACTAGATCGAGCAATAGTAGTTTGCTTTTTGCTTAGCCATGTAATGAGGTTCCCTCCAAGAAATGTACAGTAACCAGTAGTTGATCGTTAATCATTATCAGTTCCAACCCAATCAACGCCAGAATAACCACAAAGCTCAATATTACTATGAGACCTATAAAGTAACCCTTTATCGGGAGCACCCTTGAGATACCGTAAGATGCAGCAAGCAGCTTCCCAATAAACTTGTTTCGGAGCCTAAATAAATTGACTAATAACTCCCACAGGATAGGGTATAACAGGCCAGGTGATAGTAATATAAATTAACTTGCCAATAAGACAATACTAATGGACATCTGCATAATCCTCTCCATCACAGGTAGCAAGTTTGAGATGAGGACCCATAGAAGTGTCAGTCGGTTTACACTCAAGCATATTAGTGTCAATGACGAGATCAATAATATACTTTCTTTGGAAAAAACTAACACCTTTGGGGCTTCAAACTACTTCAATGTGAAGGAAGTAACGAAGCACACCCAAATCCTTCATCTAAAAATGTTGATGGAGATAGGCTTTCATTTCATCAATACCCTATAAGTCATCTCCAAAAACAATGATGTCGTTAACATTAACCACAAGGAGAACTACTTTGGAATTGCAACAACAAACAAAAACAGAGTAATCAGTATAACAAAGCGTGAATCCATAATCAACCACAACCTTAATAAACTTGTCGAACCATACCCGAGGCAACGGTTTTAATCCATAGATAGACTCATGGAGCTTACACACTCGAATGTCTCCCTAAGCAACATACCCTGGAGATTGCTCCATATAGACCTCCTCCTATAAGTCTCCATATAAAAAGGCATTCTTGACATCCAATCCAACTAGAAAAGAGGTCAATCCAATTGAGATAAGAATCCGAAAGGAATTGAGCCAAGCAACGGGTGAAAAAGTTTCAAAATAATCCACTCCATATGTTTGAGTAAACCCTTTTGCAACCAGGCAAGCTTTGACACACTCCACTGATCCATTGGGGTTATATTTCACAATAAAAATCCACCGACAACGAACCACATCCTTCCCCAGGGGCAATTCCGTAAGAGACCAGGTATTCCGTGAAAGAAGAGCATCCATCTTGGCATCCATATCCCATTTCCACTCAGGTTGGGATAATGCCTTAGTATGAGAAGTTAGAACATCCATATGAGCTAAGGCATAGGCAAAGTTTTGCTCCAACACAAGAAGGTGAGAGGTAGAGACATAATGAGCAATTGGATATAGTGGGAGTTGAGTGCAAGAGCGTGTACCTTTCTGTAATGCAATAGGAAGATCACCTGACGAAAGCTCCGAGGAGGATGGGACAGAGACTGGAGTAACGGCTAGCACCTGGTCAGGGACAGCAATAGTATTCCGACAACGTTGATATACTTGTATTGGGGCCTTCGCAGTAGTCGACTCAAAGGCGAGAGAGAAAGGCAAACCAAGATCCTGGATTAAGACCGGAACTGGTGGATCGGGGTCTGGAACAGGGTAATAAGGTGTATGTTCGAAAAAGGTGACATCAGCCCTTACCACTTTTTATAATAACGATACCCCTTCTGAGTGCGAGAGTAACCAATAAACACACACTTGACAGCACAAGGCAATAATATATCTAGTCCAGGACGAAGGTTGTGTACATAGCAAGTGCATCCAAAAGTACAAGGAGGGATGACAAACAGAAGAGAGGATGGATAAAGCAAAGATATGGGAGCTTGATTCTGAAGAACTGAAGATGGTATGCGATTGATCAAGTAGCAAGTAGTCAACACAGCATCACCCTGAAAATATCGAGGCAAATGCATATGAAGGAGAAAAGAACGAGCGACCTTTAATAAGTGACAGTTTTTACGTTCTGCAACCCTATTTTGTTGTGGAGTGTAAAAACAACTAGGATGATGAATGACACCATTGGATGCATAGAATAAGGAGATAGCAGTCTAAGTGTATTCAAGAGCATTATCAAATCGAAAAATGTAAATGCCAACATCAAATTGATTCTTTATTTCGAAATAAAATTGTTTGAATACAGAAAGAAACTCAAAGCAATCCTTTAGCAAATATAACCAAGTAGTTCTAGAATAATCATCCACAAATGTGACAAATTAACTAAAACCAGAACGACTCTTGAGCTTAATGGGACCCCAGACATCAGAATGAACTAAGGAAAAAAGAGTTGTACATAGTATGTGACGGGAAAGAGGAACGGTAGTGTTTTCCTAATTAACATGCCTCGCACTCAAGTGTAGTGACATTCTTGCAACCACAAACCATAAGTTGAAGGTGAGTGAGAGAAACATGACCCAACCGAACATGCCAAAGCATTAGTGAAACCCTAGTGGTAGTCAAGGTTTAAAATCTCGGTTCTCGGAGGCGTCTCGGCCTCTTGGAAAACCGAGATCTCGGCGAGATTTGTAAAAGCAACTTGGTTTTGCTCTTGCATGTAGCATTCGATAACACAAAATATCCCAAGATCTTGGCGAGATCTCGGGCAAGAAGTTGCCGAGAAACTACCGATAACACAAAATATCCTGAGATCTAGCAGAGAAACTGCCGATAACACAAAGATCTCGGCGGGATCTCGGCAAGAACTTGCATCGAGACCGAGAACCATTATCGCCATGGTTATCGTCTCGGTGTTCACCGAGAACACCAAGATCTTGATCTTGCTGAGATTTTAAACCATGGTGGTAGTAAGTGCAGCGGTAGAGGATGGAATGGTGTCCAAGTAATACAGTCCATCCTTCTCATGCCCCCCCACCAAGCGTCGCATTCCTCTGAAGATCCAAAAATACACAACATGTAGGGAAAAAAGTGACGGAACAATTTAAGTTTTCAACTAAAGAGCTAACGCATAGTAAATTCATGGGTAGACGAGGGACATAAAGCACAGATGAAAGAGATAGACTAGGGGTAGAGAGACAATTCCCTTAACAAAAAAAAAAAGGTAATGGATCCATCAGCAAGGCAAACATTGTACGGTTGCATGGAATGGGTAAAAGAAGAAAATACAGATGACTTACCAGTCATGTGAAACGAGGCTCCTGATCAAAAACCCAAAGAGTAGAGGCCATGGATGCAAATAAGGCAGCATTACCTGTATATGCCAAAGTAGCAGTGGGTGGAGTATTGCCCTGAGTATCCAACTAATTGAATTGAACCAACAGATTAAGAAAATCATCCCTAGATAATGTAACAGTAGAAGAGGAACCTCCATCAACAGAAAAGTCAGGTGTCGGGGTATCACTCTGGGATGTAACAACACCGGCTACCTAAGAAGGGGACCCTAAATTCCATTGAGGAGGCTTACCATATTTCATCCAATAACGATCAACAGTGTGGTTTTGTTTACCACAATGAGAACAAATACACATTGAAGCATCACCTCGGCCACCACGACCTCAACCACGATCATGGCCTTTGTTAGAGCTACCACGACCTTGGTTGCTACTAAAAGTGAACAAGGAAGAGTTGTCAATGATAGTAATGTTGTTGGACTTGGAGTAAGTAGGGATGACAATGCATTGAACACGGCAGAAAACCTCATTCAAAGTCGGAACTTTATCTCCAGCAAGCAGTTGGCTTTTAAAAGGCTGCAACTTAGAACTGAGACCCAACAAAAATGTTGCCACTTGAAATTCTGCATGCTGAGCCTTCAAAGTATTGAGGTCAGTAGTAAGGGGTTGATGGAAATTCAATTCTTCCCAGATTCCTTTGAGAAAGCTATGAAATTACGCAATAAACCTGTTTACCTATTTACAATTGAATAAACGTTAATATAAGTCATAAATGCAAGATAAGTTTGAATCTTGAGAGAAGCTCTCTTGTAAGTCATTCCAAACACCCTTAGCCATTATGTGAAACATGACATTGGCAGCCATTAAAGGTTCCATATTATTAAACAACCAAACCATGACAGTACCATTCTCACGGGTCCAAGTAACATATGTCGAACCATTGGAATCTAGGGATCATCGTATATATAAGCCAACTTATCTCTAACAATGAGATAGATGGTCACAGCTTGTTTCCACAGCATAAAATTAGATGAGCCAGTCAATTTGATCGAAGTAATTTGGACATGAACAACATCTACATGATTCTTAGATCCAGTCATGCTTGGAAGAGAACCAAAACAGGAAAGAGAGATATCTATCCAGAATCTTACTGCTGTAACACTGTAACTGAATAAGAAGGAAAATTTGAACTAAATAGGAAAGAATAAAATATCTTTCGAAAAAGGAAGCATTGTTGTAATAGTGGGATATCCTTCCCAAAAAAATTGCTTCTTACCTTTCAGTGCTGCAAAAGGACAACCTGTAGTACAGGAACGAATACAAAAAAAAAAAAAAAAAAAAAAAAAAAACTGTCGAATAAGATGAGTTAAAAATACCAAGTAACGCTGGTGGCTGATCACAGCAATGTCAAAAAAAAAAAAAAAAAAAAATATATATATATATATGACTAAAGAAAGAATTGCTCTTGGACAGAAGTAATGCAATAGAAACAACAAAAAAATCCAAGAACTGTGCATTATTCTCAACTGATGAAGAACAGATTCCAGACAAATACTGTGTTGAGATCACATGTTAATCGACTCCATCTTATGGAGATGTGAATCTAAAATTCATGGGACAAAATTAGGGAAAGAGAAGAGAAGAGAAGAGGGAGAACTCAAATAGACTCTCAAACCAACAACCAAAAACTTGCAAGAGAAGTGTATTAACCTCGCACTGATACCATGTAACACTGTAAATAAAAAAAAAACCAGAGAAAGAGACCAATAGAAAAGGAGAGAAATCGTTGAGAGGGGGAGAGATAGATTATGATTATCTCCCCCCTATCCCTCTAATATTTATAATCAATTAGATAGCGCATATCCATCTAATGACAGTCCATATACAGCTGTCCATATACAGCCAATGTAATTCTAAGTCACACCTAAGACCAAGTCATCAAAAGACAAAGAAATGAAAGATTAATGATTATTAATATAACCATACGAGTGACGCCTAGACAACTCTAGGTGACAACCAAAAATTGATAATAAATCTTAACATGTAGATGATATTATTATTTCAAGAGATGAAGTGACAGGCATTGATGAAACAAAAACTTATCTCCATCAGCTCTTCCAAATGAAAGATTTGGAGGCTCTCAGATATTTTCTTGGCGTTGAAGTCGTTCATAACCCAAAAGGTATCAGTCTCTCTCAACGCAAATATGTTATTGATCTGCTAACTGAAACTAGTATACTTGGATGCAAATCCATTGATGTTCTTATGGATCCTCACCTCAAATTAGCTACTTGTGATAGTGTTAATTATAGTTATGTTCACCAGTATCGCCGACTTATTGGCAAGCTTATTTACCTGACTATTACTAGGCCCGATATATCCTATACTGTTGAAGTACTCAGTCAGTTTATGCAAACTCCAAAACAAGTTCATTGGGATGCTGCATGTCGGTTATTGCAGTCAGCTGAAATTAAGAGACGTATCGTATCGTATCGTGGATACGCATGGATACGGGACAAGATACGCACAAAAATGATTAAGGAACATACAAAACACAATTTTAAAGCATAAAAACACTATAATTAGCAACATTGAGAAAGAAAATGTTACTTACAACATAGATAAACATGATTATGGGGCAGGATGCGCACAGAAATGATTAAGAATCATACAGAACACATTTTTAAAGCATAAAAACACAATAAATCTATAATTAACAACATTAAGAATTAGACATGGATTAATATAATAACAAGGATGGAAGAAAAAGAAATAAAAAAATAATATTATCTAAATTATATTTCTATTTTTTATACCAGAAAACAAAAAAAATTAAAAAATAAAATCAAAAATTATAACTGAGAAGCAAAGATGGTAGATCAGTAGTCTACACATCTTATATAAATAGTAGAAGAGGAAAGGATTAATTTTTGAAAAAAAAAAATTTCAAAATTTCTTGTGTTCTTCAAAAGTTTCTCAAATTAAACCTCAAATCAGTGTTTAAATCCATGTATGCAGCATGCATTCATCAAATAGGACCATTGTTCATTGATTCATAATAAGAAACAACACAAAAATCAATTTATTTTGAAAAAAAATAAAGTTAAAACTCATACTTTTGCTGTTTTCCGCCCTTGGAGCTTGAAGAGATGATTTCGTGCTCTAATCTTCACAAAAACCAAGTTTGATGCTACCTTCCCAGTCGTTTTAGGACTAAAAATCAAAGCCCTAAGGTTTTTTGGAAGAAAATCAAGTTACAGAAGAGTATTCAAGCTGAAATGGTTGTCGGCTTTTGGAAAAAGATGTTGTTCTAAGTAAAATTGATACTGCTCGATACTAAAAGGGTGTATCGACCAGTATCGAATACGGTATCGAACCGTATTCGATACTAGTCGATACAGGCTGGTTTTTATGTTTTTTTTTTTTAAACTATATTTAAAGTGTATCGATACACTCGATAGTGTATCGAGTGTATCGAGGTGTATCGAGGCGTATCGAGCCTTGTCGGCGATACTGTGTTTTTTTTTTAAATGGAGAGACGAATCGAGGTGTATCGTATCGACTAGAGTCGATACAAATACATATCGGCCGATACGTTTCGTATCGTGTCAATACTTAATTCCTTAACTCAATCACATCAGAATATTGAGCGGTGTGGTTATTCTGATGCTGATTGGGCTGGTGCTGATGATGATCGATGGTTTATTACTGGTTATTGCAGGATATTGCACCTACCTTGGAGGGAATCTTTTTACCTGACATAGTAAAAAGCAGACAATTGTTGCTAGATCAAGTGTTGAGGCTGAATATCATGCTATGGCTCAACTACTACTGAGTTATTATCGATCAAGAATATCCTTGGTGAATTTGGCTTTCCAGTTTCTCAGCCGATTCCTATGTATTGTGATAATCAGGCTGCTATTCACATTGTTAGTAACCCTGTCTTCAAAGAGCGTACCAAGCATATTAAAGTCATCTGTCATTTAGTTCGTGATGCTGTTATGCGACATACTATCTCAACTCTGTTTGTTAATTCTGAGTCACAACATTGTGATTAGGGTGTTAAACACTCGTGGTTTGGTTTCGATTTCAGTTCCGTGCGGTGCATAAAAGGTAATACCGAAATCGAACCGTTTAATAAATGGTTTGATTGTTATTAGCGAAACCGTTTATTAATCAATTTCAGTTTACCGGTTTGTAAACGGTTTTTCGGGTTAACAGGTTAAACAATTTCAGTTGTCGGTTTTTAATTGGTTTTTGATTAAATGGTTTAAACGGTTTTAGTTGAGGTTTTACAAACGGTTTAGCTTATTAGTTTTAGTAAAGGCTTAAGCATAAGAAACTATTAAACTAGAAAAGAAAAGAGAAAGAGAGAGAGAGAGAGAGAGAGAGAGAGAGAGAGAGGAGTGAAATAGTGAATAGAAGATGAAAGGGTTTTATTTTTAAATTTTAATTTTAGCATTATTGTCTTTTACTATCTTTAGATATTACATTTAATCTTTTAGTCTAGGGAAGTGGTAACATTTTAAATTCAAAACTGAAAAGCCAATTCAAATGTCTTACTTGTGTACTGACTTGGGAAATGGAAAAGTCAAGTGTCATACAGTTTTAATAAGGATAATTGGCTTATAAATGGTTTAACAAATGGTTTGGTTATACAGTTTTAACCGGGTTTACACCATTGGTTTAATTGGTTAAACGGTTCGGTTCAGTTTCGGTATACGGTGTAAAATTGTAAAACAGAATTGAACCCTTTAATAAATAGTTTGTTGGTTACTGTTTAAACAGTTCGATTCGGTTTCGGTGAACGGTTCGGCTTCATTTTTTACACCCTTACTCGGTGACATATTTACTAAGGCTCTGTTCAAGCCAATGTTTCTTCACAACTGTTCCAAGCTGGGTCTCGAAGATATTTATACTCCATCTCCAGCTTGAGGGGGAGTGCTAGCGCATGCAATATACATTGGAGTCCTTTTTTACCATGAGCATGAGTCTTTCATATTTGTACACTACTTCGACCAGCTTTAACTAGTCAAAGCAGTTAGCTTAGGATTTTATCCTTGTCTTGTTTAGTTACTTTTCAAGGTAGGACTCTATTTTATTTTGTAACTAGGACTCTAGAGTCCTAGATCTACTTAATTTCTATTTACAGATTTTACATAACGAAAGTCGATAGGGGAAGAGAAGCTATTCTGTTGTTTTGCGATCTCTCTCTCCCCCTTTGTTACTTCAGATTTATCTCTATTCCTGGTTTCTCTCGTAACAGAATGATTAAGTGAGAAAGCCACCAAGATTATCCCATCTTAGCAATAGCCCAACTAAAAGCAGTACTTGAGCCACCTAACACAATATTTCATAAATTCAATTCACTCAAGAGTTCCAACCTCCGATGGGATGATGGCACAGCAGTTTGTTTCAATCACTCTCCCTACAGCTTCTATGAGACAAAAGATGCAATTAACATCAGAGGTGCCCAGCACATTCTGGAGAACACCTTAACCAGCACTACCCAACACTCTCTTTGAAAGAACAAACAGCAGATCAATTTAAAAACCAAAGGGCTAAAAGCAAAGAGTTACATCTTTTGTAATAGTGGAACAGTGGATAAGAGTTCAAATTTCTTATAAGTAAAAATAAGGAATCAATCCAATTTACAATGCACAAGATTCAATAATCTTTTTCTTTTTTGAGGGGAGGAAGGAGGGGAGGAGGGAGGGGTGAGGAAGAGGGGCTAGGAAGGTTACTCCTTTGGAAGTTTCAATGTAAAAGCATTGCGAAAGGAACGACTGCCAGGTTGCTTATGTTACAATAACTAGAAAAAAAAAACTCCCATGGTTTGGATGATTCCATTCCCACCACCATTCTCATACAAGAAGCGAACAATGTTAAACTCAGTAATGCCAAGGCCACCTCCAAAACAAACAAACAACAACCAATTCCTTGTAAGTTGGCTTCTGTATCAAATATTTAGGCTTCTAAATACTAGAGATCAACCAGCCAAACCAACTTCAATGGATTTAATGAAAGATGAAAGCAAAAAAAATTCCCATTCTCATTTCACCCACTTGACCAAACTTTAATATATTTCTCTTTTGTATGAAAGCTAGTGCAATGAATGATGAACTCTGATATCTTCCACTGGCTCAAAAAAAGCCATGTTCTGACAAATATCTTATTGCTGCATAGTTTCCTGAACTACAAGTCAGTCAACAGTACACAACTGCAATTTTCTTTTGTATGAAAGCTAGTGCAATGAATGATGAACTCTGATATCTTCCACTGGCTCAAAAAAAGCCATGTTCTGACAAATATCTTATTGCTGCATAGTTTCCTGAACTACAAGTCAGTCAACAGTACACAACTGCAATTAGAGGTGCTTATACTGTGATCCTATCAGAAACTTCAGTAAACATGTAACAAAAAATTCACAATGTCCAAGGAATAAGGCACTTTATGTCATTCAAAATGCAGTGGCAGATCAACAATAAATCAATTATGAGATAAGGATCATACAAGTAAGAAGGCAATACAAAAATTATGACATTTATACAGTCAGATATTTAAACAAATTCATTGGTAGATTTGTTGTGACCGTGTTCAGCTATCAGTTGGTGTAACAACTGAGATAGGAGTTTCCATCATTCGGTGATTCATGAAATATCAACGGTGAAAAGATACCTGGCATGATGGAACTAAAGTGCTAACTTCCTTCTGTTCATCCTCTTTCTCAGGAATATAAGCAAGAACAACCAAGGTATCACCATATGGAGCAATTCCTGAAATGAAGTAGCTTGTCGGAAAAGATGCCACGATGTCCACATGCTTCGTACTAGATATGAATAAAGGCATTTGTATCATGTTGGCTCCATTACACTGATTTGTTCTAATTGCTGCAATTCTTATTGATGTTCCCCAGCCAATAACCAAGAGAGTATCATCCTATAATTGAATTAAAATGACTGTCAGCATGTGTCCCACAAGACACAAAAGGCATTACACTTTTACCAACCTGCCAAACCAAGTGAGGGAGCAAGAGCTCAGGACATGGGCTTCCTTGTGGCCTCTCAATAAATGCAAGCCACTGATCATTGACAGCGTCATAAACTTTCACACCTGCATCATTAACCCAAGCAATATGACCTGTTCTCCACTTCACAGCATATATTGGACCTTCACCAGAGTGCAGAACCTGAACAAAGTATATCTCAGTCTCAAGAATTCAGGACATTCCTTTGAGTTCCAGCATTCACTTTATATCACAGAAACTACCTTTCAGCAGAACTTGCACGAACCTGGTCACGGTAGCCTATCCATGTCTTTGAGTTTAGATATAGATGGCCTGCTAAACCACCAGTAACAAATCTTCGAGAAGATTTTCTTGAATAAAGTGGATCTAGAGCAATGGTCTTCAAAGGATGATGATACTTGAATTTCCTACTCTCATCAGTAAAAAGGTTGTTTATTACGACATATCCATCATCTGAACAGCTTCCTACATATTCACCTTCTATGTCAAAGCTAAGGTCATTGACAGTAGCAGTGTGAGCAGATAATTCCTTAACCTGGGTAAAAGTGACATAGCATACTCATTACAAATCTTAAACAAGTGAACTTTCAAAGAGATTAACAAGCAGACACAACCATCAGCTTTAACTAACGCTTGAAGTTCAAGCCTTGAATTAATGCACATAATTGACCTCAAGTGCAAACAAAGCAGTTCAGACAATATGAAACCAGACTCAGGCATCATGACCTTTTAAGTGCCATATGTGTAGCATATTGCTTTCCAAAGGGTGAGTAGGCTTCTGAACATTATGATATGTAGGATGATTGAGAAAGAATATTGGTTGGAATGTTTGAAGAACCAAAACGGCAATTGGAGTAAAACACACATTTTTCTTGGAAAGATCTACAATTTTAATTTTATTAGTGGTATCAAAAAATACTCTGCAGTGTCATCATCAATGCCAAAACAAAAGCCAACCACAATCATAATGGACAAATGTAGCTCGAGTCTCCTGATGATTAACGGAGAATAATTCAGTATCATTACATGCAAAATGCCCAATGAATGTGACCAGAAAGAATAAAACTTTTAAATGAAAAATGAATAAACAAAAAAACATAAGTAGTAACATCATTTTACCAGAAAAAACTTGTAGAGGAAAATCAGATCAAAGGCTCGTGAATTTTTCAAAATCTAACGGACAATTCTACTTTAAATTTTCTCACACTGTACGGTGCCACAGTACTTGATGGTCAATTAATGACCGTGACAAGGGACATCCTAGCTGGCTTTCTGTCATTTGGTTGCGGTGTCCTCACCCAACACTCTGCAATCGCAAAAACTTCAGCTCTAAATTTTGGTGATCAATACCATCTAATTGATGGTAATGTTCACAGCACTGTGACAAGTTCAGAAATTAAGCCCACAAATTACAAGCAGCAGTAAAGCGAATTTTCGTCACTGTCAGGAATAAATCAAAATCTTCTTAGCAGAAGAGTGATAAGTTCTGGCTTAATTTTCTTAAAGCCATAAATTACAAGTTTAAAGGAGCAAAATCGAAGTAAGAGGCTTACACGATTAAGAAAGTTTCAACTTATTAAATGAAAAAGGTAAAGACGGGACAGTTGAATACCTGGTTACCGAGTAAATCGAGGATATGAACTGTACCGCTGTAGGTGCCAAGAGCAATCATCCGCTCAGCAACAGCGATACAAGATGCGGTATCGTTAGAGAGAAGCGAAGGGATACTACCTCCCATCCTTTGGTACTTGAGCCTCGGCTCGTCTTCCTCTTCATCTTCATCTTCTTCTTCAGCTTCATCGTCTGCTTCTTCTTCTTCTTCTTCTTCTCTTTCATCGTCGCCTTCGATGCCGTTTTCAGAAGGAATCTGAGCCATTCTTCCTCTTCTTCCTTCGTACTGAAGCTGTGCTCAGTTGTGTGAGAATACAGCAAGACGGTTTTCTGTTTTGGTCATTCTTTCATTCATTTACAAGGCGACAAAATAATTATGGGGTTAGCTCCGGAGTCGAGACTCTTGTCTCAGCTTTAAAACATGCGAAAGAAAAGTCTGAAAGGACAGAAACGCCCCCTATATAACTCATCCACCAATTGCATCATGCCATGTGTCTTAGACGGACTTTTAAGTTACCACGTAATGTGAGATTCATGGATGGTCAACCGAACAAATGCATCGAGGAAATTGAAAATGTGAGTAAAGTTCACGTAAAATACAAGGGGTCAGTATTATAAACTATTCAAATCGTCTCCCTTGGGGAGGAGGGAGACGCCCCCATCAGATTGCCAATATGTAATTCTTGAAAAAATTTGAGTTCTACGTTTGAGCCAACACCTAGTCTATAAGTCAAGTCGATAGAAGTGTCCACTCGAACATAGGTCCGCTCGAACATAGGATTGGGATTTTGTCGAGACCACGTGTCGGCCATCCGACGGGGGTGTCTCCCTCCTCCCTGAACTTCAAGGAGGAGACGATTCGGATCCGTATTATAAATTTCATGTGTGTTCTTACCAGGTGCCTGCTGTCAATTTCGTATAGAAATCCACTTCTGTGGCAGTTTCAACATGTGCAATGTATTGTATATGCGTCGGATGAATTCTAGTTTTTAGATTCAGGCTGGAATCCTCCTGTCTAAAGAGACGATTTGAATCCCTCAATTTCAGGCTCGCAACGTGTGGTGAGATAGTATCGGATGAAGTATGAATTGAGAATGATCAATTTGATTATTAAATATGTTAAGTTTAGATTTGGATTGATTATTAAATGGGTATTCACAGTGCAAGAGTAGTCTGATCAAACTCACTGAATGAACCAAATATATCTTCAAACCGAACTGAATCTTGATTTAAACCAAACAGACATAACCTTAAACCTAAAATCCTAAAATATCATCTCTTACTCTCTTCATGGACAAGATTGAAAATGTATGTAAAGTTCCCGTAAATTTACAAGGAGGTCATTATCATAAATTTCATGTGGGTTTTTAGCCTCCAAAACTTCTCCGGCGGTTGGGTCGCTAGTGAGGGATCTAATGGTCGATGATCACTAGGTGTGTAGCCTAATATATGAATATGCAAGCCGACTATACTTTGGCCGTTGGATCCCTCATCGGGCGGCCCAACTACTAAGAGGATCTGAACTTGGGTTCTCATCTAAGGATATAAATGGATAATCTAAAATCCGAATTCGATATGAATCCACACCCATTCAAGAGAATTTGAATCTAAACAATCGAATTCAAACGCGAATTCGAATAAAAATGGTCGGATTCTGATTTCACTCAAATAGACCGGATATCCACTATGATCCGTTAAGAGTAGCCTCAGGGTTAAGTAGAGAAATGTAGAATATATATATATATATATATATATATATATATATATATATATATATATATATAGAGAGAGAGAGAGAGAGAGAGAGAGAGAGAGAGAGAGAGAGAGAGAGAGAGAGAGAGAGATAATGGTTTCAAGCCTTATAGAGATAATGGTTTCAAGCCTTAATAAAATAATTTGTAAGATAATAAATTATGAGAAGTAGAGAATAAAAATTGTATTTTTTGTTTTATTTGTATTTTTGAATGGTTATATTGTGTATACATTTTAAAGGTATTGTTATATTATATTACAGGTTTCAGATTCGAATCGTATTTTATGAATTCGAACTCGAATTTTTTTTTTTTTAATCCGATGGATTTCGAATTGGATTCAGATAAGATAGTTGATATATGATTTCGAATTCAGATGGTACCGATTAAAATTATATCCATTTATATCCTAATCTCATCCCTATAACAAAGGGATGTGATATTTCCATTAAAAATCAAAAGAAATTCTTAACCAATCAATTTTACATTTTTTTAAATTAAATTATTATTATTGGAAAACTTTCACATACTATCCAAAAAATATCCATAACATCAACTACCACCCCAAGATTTCTGACATCATCAATTGCATCTATTTAACTGATGGAAAAAACTTAAAATAGTAAAAAACATTTATACCCTTCTTATTTGAGAAGAAGCTCTGTCCACCAAAACTCTATTTATCTCTTTTCTTCTCATCTTCCAATATGAACGTCATCATCAAACTGGAGACAAGGGAAACCATGGCTTTTTCTTTATCTAGACTGCTCTATCTTATCTCTCTGCTCTCTCTTGTCTCCTCCATTTCTTCTTTAATACATAACAAACACACCACTTTACCTCTTTCACAATTCAACAAGAACCCGTCTGCAAATCCATGGAGGAGAAACAATCCATCACCATTTTTATCATGGAAATCAGGCCATTTAGCAAAAACAAAACCTCAGATTAAGATAGATTTTTGAAGAGTAGGCAGAGGATGATGATGATGGTTTGTAGAGAGGGTAGATTTGGGGGAACGAAACCTTGCATTAGGGTTTAATCGGTATTGACAGTGGGGATATCGGCCAAGTAGCGATGACAGGGCAAAGACACAAGGAATAATGCAATCCATGAGAACGATAATGGCTCCGGTTTTGGTGCCATTACAGAATTTGGGTTCCTTAATTTTTCTGTCCTTAAGAGCACCATGAGAATGATAATGGCATCCAATCCCAGTCATTGCCATGATAGAGATTCTCCATGTGACTGAAGGAAATCTTTAGATTATATCTTTAATTTATATGAAATCCTTTACATTTTTTTTCCTTTTTTTAATTCCCTATAATCTAGATTTTTTTAATTTGACAATCCCTGATCTTTGCAGTGGTTGCATGTAAACAAAAAACAGCTCCCCATGAAGCACTGGAAAAGATCAAATCAGGTATTCTAAGTTATCTCTTTTGAATTGAATGAATGGATGGATTTGAAATTAATAAAATTGTTAGGGAAAACACAAGGTTTTTTCCTCCTGTATGTAAACCAATGGATATACACAACCATAAATATACGCACATAAATATAGCAGTTGAAATAAATAGAGATAATCAAACCACAAGAGACATAATTTTTTTATATGGAAAACCCTTCCAATGTGTAAGAAGAAAAACCACAGGACCTAGTCCAGGTAAATCTCTACTATGATAATAATGGGTATACAATACAATCATCTCTAGTCACATCTAGAGGTTACTAATGTCCAAGAGAAATATCGACTCTTAGATAACATAAATAACTCACCAAAACAATAGGTAGTAATAAAAAAGTACAACAAGAATATTCTTACCTCGATGCTGACATAACAAATACTGGAAAGAACAATCACCTTTCTCTCATCCCTGAATAAGGAGAACGCCGTCATGCCGTACCTACAAAGTATGAGTGCTTCTCTATCTCTCCCTCCTCCTCTCCAATCACTCACAAAGGCAGAAGAATAAAGAAGGAATTTTGATCCCGGCTTTGGTTCTCGGGAACTCATAGAAATCACTCTCTGGCTCTCTGTTTTTCTTCTCTGGATTTTCTCACGAACTCGGGAAATCACATATATCAATTCTACATGCTTTGACTTATTTGCTACTTCATTTAAAAGTTTGCTTGAGGCGGTTTAAACCGACCTCTTATACTTATCTATTTCTATAAAGGGCCCTTAAAAAAGGCAAAAAAATTTAGGTGCATTCTAGAGAGAGCTGTGAGTTCTTCAACGTCAGATAGAAAAATCGATGCCAAAGAAATCCAAGGCTGCAAGTACAAAGAAAAATCTGTTTTTTTTTTCCTTTATTCTTCCATTGGAGAGTAAATACTTATACTTTGTATGTGATTGCGGCGTGACGAAATTCTCCCAGTTCAGGGAAGAGAGAAAGGTGACAGTTCTTCTCAGTATTTATTACATCGGTATCGAGGTGAGAGTATTCTTGTACTTTGAATTACCACCTATTATTTTGGTGAGTTATTTGTATTACCCATGAATGGGTTATTTCTCTTGGACATTGGTAACATCTAGCTATGACTAGAGAGGATTGTATTTTATACCCATTATTATCATAGTGGAGATTTACTTAGACTAGGTCTCGTGGTTTTTTCCCTTTCACTTTGGAAGGGTTTTCCACGTAAAAATTGGTATGTCTCTTGTAGTTTGATTGTCTCTATTTATTTCTGCTGCTATATCTTTATGCATATATTTGTGGTTGTGTTCTCTATTGGTTTGCATATAGGAAAGAAAAGTCATTGTGTTTTCCTTAACAAGTGGTATCAAAGTTAGGCTCTATAACCCTGTGTGAACAATGGAGGGAACCCCAACACGAATGATTAGTTTGAATGGGAGCAACTGGATGATTTGAAAAGCCAAGATGAAAAACTTATTATATTGTAAAGAACTGTACGGACCTGTACATGGTGATACGGCAAAACCAGAAACATTGTCCGATGCCGAAACCTTGGACAAAAAATTATTGGTTTTATTCGACAATGGTTGGACGACACAGTTTTATATCATGTCTCCACAGAGATGTCAACAAAGTCACTATGGAATAAATTGGAAAGTCTATACGAAAAGAAGACTGCCAACCTAAAGTACAGAGATGGACACTCAGTTGCAGAACATTTAAATGAGATATAGAGTATTGTGAATCAGCTATCTTCCATGAAGATTATGTTAGATGATGAATTATAAGCCTTGTTACAACTCAGTTCATTACCAGACAGTTGGGAGACACTGGTGGTGTCTCTTAGCAATTCTATACCAGATGGGAAACTTAACATGAGTCAAGTAATTGTAAGTCTGTTGAATGAAGAAACAAGAAGAAAGTCTTCAGGTTCATCTCAACAAGAGGCACTTGTCAAAGAAAACCAAGGGAGAAATAGATACAGAAAATCCTAAAACCGTGGGAAGTCAAAAGAAAGATCCAAATCAAGACAATGGGTTACATGTTATTACTATAAAAAGGTAGGTCATATGAAAAGAGAGTGTAGGAAACTCAAGAGAGATTCCACGAAAGGAAACGGAGAAGAGAAGAACAAGGATACTACTGTCGTAACCTCAGATGGAGACACTATTATTATCTCAGGTTGTGAAAAATCTTGTCTTACATTCTCATGTTATGACTCAGATTGGATTATTGATACTAGTTCTTTATACCATGCTTCCCCTCGTAGAGAATTACTTACCTCTTATAAGACGGGTGATTTTGGTATTGTAAGAATAGAAAACAATGGTGTTTCAAAAGTTGTGGGGATAGGTGATGTGAGTGTTGAGACAAATGTTGGATGTAAATTGACTCTCAAGGATGTGAGACATGTTCCAGAACTTCGTTTGAATTTGATTTCTACAGTAAAGTTAGATGCAAATGATTATCACAATCACTTTGGTAATGGTCAATGGAAGCTTACCAAAGGTTCTCTAGTAGTGGCAAGAGGAAACAAGTGCAACATTTTGTATAACATAAAAGTACAAGTATGCAAAACTGAAGTTAACACAACAGAGGGTATGTAAGACCCGCACGCCACGAACCCGATCTAACCTTACGTTCTCATGTCGTGATCGATCTTCCTATCATAACCTAGTAGAGTAGACCAATCGTGTGAAAAAATCACAAGACAAGGTATGTAAATCGACCCAAAAATAGTGAATTAGGAGTGTATGGTCGACTACCTGAACTGGTATGGTCGACCACACTATAAAAGAAGTGAGACCAGTCAAAAATAGACGTATGGTCGTACTTTTGATGGGTGTTGTCGACCACATGAGACTACATACATGAGACCGCACACATGTGGTTGCATATTTGGGACGCATGGTCGACGGATTCTGTGACCACACGTGCGACCGCACAAACCTAGATCAGACTCCGTAGTTTGAAAACTTTCCAAATCAAAGGGGATCTCTTTTCTAATTAAAAGATGACTCTATATGGAGGTTTTTCCTCTATATAAAGGACATTACTTAACCTCTTTCACTCTTTTAGAATCCAAATTGAAACTCTAAACTTAAGAGATAAAGAGAGAAATGATGAGAAGGAGAAGGAGATTTAGAGAAAAAGCTTGGAGAAAGGTTTTGCAGAGAAGAATTCTATCTCTTTACAGCAAGTTTAAGGTATGAACCTATCTTTATAAAGCTAGATTAGATAGGATAAGTTCTTTTTTATCAAGTTGATGTGTTGAATCTAATGTAACGATTTCGGTTATAAAATTTCTAAGGAAAACCATGAGAGAATAGATTAGGGATAATTGATAAGGATACACTGTGATTAAAGGCCATAGAATGATCTTAAGGTGAATCCCATTGATGAGCCATGAGGAAGAACTCGTATGAAAAATAAAAATCAATCAAACTTCGTATGGTCACAGCTATGGTCGACTACAGGGTGACCAGAGGATCGACCATAGCTATTGGGGTGGTCTCCAGCAATTGTGTGGTCGCAAGGTGCGGTCGCATGTAATGCGACCACATGGGTATACCACACAGTATGTGGTTGCATATATTGAGACCACAGGGTCGATCACGTGATAACAGTAAGTATATTTTGAGACCAGACAACGTTTTTTACTACTGTATCTTGAAAAAATTAATCCCTAACTTAAATACATTAATTGTTTAGGTTCCCAATAGATTAAAAGTGACTTCCAAAGCTTGGGAGAGGAAAACATCAATAAAAGGTGAGGGAACAAGACCTAAACTAATTAGATAATAACAAACTATTTTATTTTACTTGTCCAATGGAATGAATGCTTTTATGCTTGTATGCTTGTAATGTGCATCTCACATGTCATCCAATATTACTACTATTTTTGCCCATGCATATTTATTTTTATCTATTTATAATAATGATGATGATGCTAGGAATAGGCATGTGATTGTGTGTATGATTAGTGTGTTAGATGTGAGTGGGGTTTCAGGGGAAGAACGTGGCACTGTGGTCTCTGGTCTGGTCACCAGACTCTAGCTCTATCTCTACTCAAGTCTTGTCCACTGACATCATCGTATCGCCATTACCTTAGCAGAACTATTACATCGTAGGGCTTCAGGGGAGGTGGTCTCGGATCGTATGGTCTTTAACGATATCGGGGGGCCTTAGCTCTATCTCTATGGACGTATTGAGGGATGTTGGGGTGAGGCCTTGGATACATTGGATGGCATTAGGATTGGTTAGTTGCGAGCCCAGTTTGCAAGCCCTCGCCAGTAGAGATTTACGTATTGGCATGGGTAGGGCATCAGGAGAAGTGTTAGCGGTATGTGATCCAGACACTTTAGCTCTATCTCTACTCCATGGTGGATGCATGTGGGACAACAATGGTGTTTAATCCATTGGATGGATTTACATACTTGTGTATAGAGGTGCGGTGGCCGCCAATCCTTTCTATAGCACATTGCAAACTTAAAATCAGACCAAATATATGAATTGAATGCATATATATATATATATATATATATTATTTGTTGCTTTGTTTTGTTTTCTCACTGAGCTAGATTGTGAGTACCATTTTCTTTTAGTTTCTAATGATGAAGGTAATATCGTTGAAGACTACATGAATGCACCAACATATAGACACGTGGTGGCTATGGACAAGCAAGTTGTAGAGGATAGGGCTGCAATAGGGCCAGGTTGGGTCGGATTTTTCAAAACCCTAACCCACCCAACCCTCACTATTTAAACTTAACCCTAACCCAGCCCAACCCTGCTAGGATAAAAAAATATACAACCCTAACCCTGACCCTGGCAGGGTTGGGCCTAACCTTAACCTCCCTGATTGACCCTGACAGGACTGGGTTAGGCCTGGTTAACCCTGATTAACCCTGATTCAGGAGGAGGTAAAAAAAGAAAAAAAGATCCTCGTAGGTAAAAGAGAAAAAAAGAGAGGATAAACGATATCAATCATACAATTCATTTAAAACCCATTTGATCTTAGCTTAAATCAAAATCTCTTATCGATCATTAAACATGTTTTTGATTGTCCATTACAACACTCATGAGAGTCATAAATCTTTATCGATGAAAATATAAGCAAAATATGAACAAGATTGGTAGCCAAAACAGAGGGGAACTCTAAAAGATCAACAAATAAAATAAAAACAACAAAAATCAAACAACATACTCAATTTGTCAAAAGAGCAACAGAAAGATTGAAAACACGTAACTCAAAACAAAGTAAAATCTCCTTACGATTTTCTAATAGATCAGCAAATGAAGTCGTAACAATAACAATCAAACAATAAAAAGCATTTAACTCAAAACAAGGAAAACTCCTCAGGAGATTTTGATTCTCACATAATCTTTTTTGACAGTCGACTCTCAGTCTCTCAGACAATGTCTCAACGCCTCTTAGAGTCGACAATACTTCCCATAGTATATTCATATATATACATGGTCGGGCCAGGCCGGGCTCAACCCAAGGGGTCAACCCTAGCCCAACCCAACCCTGCTAGGGTTGATAAAAAATTAGGCCCTAACCTAGCCCTGTAAGGCTTCGGGCCTGGTTCAACCCTACCAGGGTTCAGGGCAGGCCTAGGCGGGTTAAGGTCGTCAAGGTAAAACTTGCACCCCTAGTGGAGGACGAATATTGTCACACCCCAATTTCGTACTATTCAGAATGGTGTGATGAACCGCTAATAAACCAACGGTTCAACCAGGATCTCTAATAAGTTGTGTCCTTCTAAATTAAACCATACACATCCACAACCATAATCAGAATAAATACACAATAGCGAAAGTCTTAATATTAAATGAACTGAGAAATCTAACTGTGATAATCATAAATAAAATATCAAATTATGTTGTATCAACCGAGACATAAGTAAATAAGATATCAATTACATTTTCTTAATAGTTCAAATAAAAATCTAATAAAAACGCATGGGTTGCACTCGCATGAGGAGTCATGCGTCTTCACTATGTCTTCAGCCTCCATCGCAGCCACGTGCCCGTACACAGAAGCATTCATATTATCTTCCACAGTGGTACATGCATCATCAACTAAAAATATTCGACGTCGAAAGGGTGAGCACACATCACGGCTCAGTGAGTAAACAAAACAATGCAACAAACATATGCATGCATTCAATTCATAGCTGTGGTCTGGTATATAAGTTTGCAATGTGCTATAAAAAGGTTCGGTGGCCGCCTCACCTCTATACACGAGTGTGTGAAGCCTCCCAATGAAAACGGCACTGTCGACCCCACATGCACCCACTATGGCACAATATACCCCAACGAAAATGGCATTGAAGTATCGATTGATACCATACCAACACGTAAGCCCCTGTTGGCTAGGGCTTGCAAACTGGGCTCGCAACTAACCAATCCTAATGTTAAACAGTGTATCCAAGGCCTCACCCTAGCATCCCTCAATACGTCCATAGAGATAGAGTTAAGGCCTCTCGATAGAGTTGAAGACTACACGGTCTGAGACCACCTCCCCTGATGCCCTACGACGTAATAATTATTGCTAAGGTAATGGCGATACGATGATGTTAGTGGACAATACTTGTATAGAGCTATGGCATAATATACCCAATGAAAACGACATTGAGGTACCGGTTGATACCATCCCCTATCCGCATCAAGTACACCAACAAACACAAACATTCACATGCCCTCGGTCAAATTTTCAGGGGTCTAACTTCCTAATGAGGGGGGTCCAACCCTGCTTATCTAGGTATGCGACCCTGCCCTCTATTTTACTATTTTTGGGTCAGTTTAATACCTGATTTCGTTATTTTCTTCACACACTTGGTCCATTTGGCTTGACCATGATAGTTAGACCTGGTACAAGGTGGTAAGACCGGTTAGTTCAATACGGGTCTTATAACTCCCCCCTGTTTATAAAAATTTCGTCCTCAAAATTGTACATACCTTCCGAGTCGAATAGATGAGGGTATTGCTTTCGCATAGCATTCTCTTCTTCCCATGTGATTTATTCTATATCTCTGCTTCTCCAGGTGACCTTAACATAATAAATGTCATGGTTGCGTAGTCGTTGCACCTTTCGGCTGGTGATTTCAGTTGGTGCTACTTCAAATGTAAAATCATCAGTCAAATTAGGTAGATTTACTATCAAAACGTGCGTTGGATCTCTGACATACTTCTTCAATAAGGAGATATGAAATACATCATGCACACTTGACATAGATGGTGGTAGTGCTAACTGATAAGCCACTTTTCCACGTTTAGCTAGAATCTCATATGGTCCGACATATCTCGAACTTAGTTTTCCTTTCTGTCCGAACCGTTTCAAACCTCGCATAGGTGACACTTTGAGGAATACCTTATCACCTACGGCGAATTCAAGGTCTCGGCGTCTAGTATCTGTATATTGCTTCTGACGATTCTGAGTCGTTCTTACTATTTCTTTGATAACGTCGACTACTCGTCATGTCTCTTCAACAAATTCTGGTCCAACAATACTACGTTCTCCAACTTCATTCCAAAACAAAGGAGTTCGACACTTCCTGCCATACAGTGCTTCATAGGGTGACATCTGTATAGTAGCCTGATAGCTATTGTTAAAAGCGAACTCAATCAGTGGTAACTTTTCATCCCATGATCCTTTAAAATCAATTACACAAGCTCGGAGCATGTCTTCTAGAATCTGAATGGTGCGCTCCAATTGTCCGTCTGTTTGAGGATGGAATGCAGTACTGAACTTCAACGTTGTACCCATAGCCTTCTGTAATCCTTCCCAAAACTTTGAAGTAAATCGTGGATCTCTGTCGGACACAATGCTTTCAGGTACACCGTGTAATCTGACAATATTATCCACATACAACTTAGCTAACCTCTCCAGTGTATACTGAGGTCGTATAGCTATAAATCGAACCATTTTAGTCAGTCGATCTACAATCACCCAAACTGCGTCAACTACTCGGGGAGTCAATGGTAACCCTGTGACGAAGTCCATAGTGATGCAGTCTCATTTCCATGCTGGTTCCTGTAACGGCTGTAACAGTCCTGCTGGTCTTTGTCGTTCAGCTTTCACCTTCTGACAATTTAGGCATTGAGACACGAACTTGGCAATATCTGCTTTCATTCCTCTCCACCAATATAATTTTTTTAGGTCATGATATCTTTTTGTACTTCTAGGGTGTATCGAATAGGCGGTGGTATGGGCTTCCTTCATTAGTCGGTGTCTAATGTCCAAACTTTCTGTTTCAGGTACACATATTCTTCCTTTGTACTTCAGTACCTTTTCATCATCTAAGGTGAACTCAGGAATAGTCCTACCTTTTTAGATGTCCTCTTGTACCGTTCTTAGATAAGGGTCTGATTTAATCGCTGTTTTCACTTCATCAAGTATATTGGGTACAATCTTCAATGTGGCTTGCAAACCGATGGATAAACCCTTGGTTGGTTGATTCACTCGGTGCATCTATCACAAACTGCTCATTACCGTAATTGAATACCTTTTCAGTAGTACACAGTGCAGCAGTGGTGCTAACCTCCCCTTGAGATTTTATCATTGCCTTTTTACTCAGCGCGTCAGCAACCATGATGAACACATTTTATGTGTGAATTTAGGGCATAAAATATACATCTCTTATTCTATTTATGATGCTTCTCGGGTATTTAATGTTGATTTTATGTTTGTTGGGTATAGGTGAAAGAATGGAGAAATTTGAGCTTAAAAATATCATTTTATGAATTTTTGGTGATCCTGTCCAGTTAACTCACCCAGTCAACTCGGCAGCCGGGCATAAGACTAATTTTATGAGGAGAACCATGAATTTTGTGTATAAGATCAGCCTTGGACCAAGTCAAAGAGTAGCCCAATCTCATGTGAAAGATTCTATTCTCTTGAGAAAATATTCCTTAGTTATTTGGAATCAAATTTACAAGATTGACATAGCATGGAAGAATGGAAAGCTCCAATCGATTATGAAAGTTTTCAAAAAGAGATAATAATGCTAAAGATATGATGAGTTGGTGCAAGATTTTTTCTACTCAAGAATCGTCCATATACAATGAACCTATAAGATTGGAATTCAGTTACCAAAATTATCTCCACAAAATCTCTTGTAATTCAATTGTAAAGATTGATTGTGATCTTTACTCTCTTGTATATATATGTGATGCTCAGCAATAGAAAATCATCCAAGAATTCTATTATGAGTTTTTTTTCTTAGTTTTGAGAATTTATGAGAGAGTTCAAGATTCTTAGTTTTTTTTCTTTTCAAGTTGTGTTCTTCTTGCTTAAGTTTATTTTTATTTATTTATTATTTTCTTTTAGTTTTAATTTCAGATTTAGAACTCTGTAGTAGGGTAGATAAATATAGGTTGTACCCCATTATTAATTTAATTTAGAGGAGAAGACGCCCTTTGTAATCGTTCGCACATCGCCTTGGAGTGACAACAAGACGACGAGCAACGACAGAGAAATCTTCCATCGAGATAAGTTTTTCTTACATTCTTTTACTTTTAATTTTGTTTCTTTCTTGCAATAAATCTGTGTTACTTTATGGTTAGTGGTTACGTACATTTTCGTACCGCTATGAATGGTTATTATTGTTTTTATTGCTTGATTAATTTTTATTTAAAGTGATTAGGGTGTTAATTCAATCATATCCCTTTGGTACGCTTTGCCTTATTTGAGTTAGGATAATAGCGATTCCTCCCTGAGATCGACCCGTTACTGCACGATACCGTGCACTTGCGGTTACATACATATTTAATTCACATCAAACCACATTAGCTTTTCCCAGATGATACTGGATATCACAATCATAGTCTTTCAATAGTTTCAGCCATCTTCTTTGTCTCATATTCAACTCCTTTTGATTAAAGAGGTAAGTAAGACTCTTGTGATCTGATTTAATCTGAAATTTCTCTCTGTACAAGTAATGTCTCCATATTTTGACAGCATGTACTACTACCGCTAATTCCAAATCATGAGTGGGATAGTTCTTCTCATGTGTCTTCAATTGTCTTGAGGCATAAGCAATTACTTGTTCTCCTTGCATAAGTACACATCCTAATCCCAATCCTGACGCATCAGTGTACAAAATAAACGGCTGTCCAGGAATCGGAATGGTCAAGATTGGAGCAAATATCAATCTAGCCTTCAATGTTTGGAAACTTTTCTCGCATTTATCAGTCCAAACAAACTTTTCGCCCTTCTTAGTCAAACTGGTGAGAGGTACGGCAATTCGGGAATAGTCTTCCACAAATCATCGATAATACCCAGCTAGACCTAAGAAACTTCTAATTTCTGCAACGCTCTTCGGTGCTTCCTACTTCACAATAGCTTCGATCTTGCTAGGATCCACTTTAATTCCTTCAGCGGATACAACATGGCCTAGAAAATCGACTTCCTTCAGCCAAAACTCACACTTTGTAAATTTGGCATAGAGCTTCTCCTTCCGTAATCGCTGCAGAGCGGCGTTTAGATTCTTAATATGAGTTTCCTTGTCCTTGGAGTAGACCAATATATCATCGATGATACAATAACCGATGTATCCAACATATCGTGGAATACCCGATTCATAAGTTCCATAAAGGTTGTTGGTGCATTCGTCAATCCAAAAGACATGACCAAAAATTCATAATGTCCATATCTGGTCCTGAATGCTGTCTTGGGAATATCACCGTCCTTAATATTCAACTGATGGTAGCCTGACCGAAGATCGATCTTAGAGAACACTTTGGCACCTTGTAATTGATCGAACAGGTCATTGATCCGAGGCAATGGATACCCCTTGATTGTCAGTTTATTCAGTTCTCGGTAGTCTATACACAGTCGAACGCTACCGTCCTTCTTCTTTACGAATAATACTGGTGCTTCCTATGGTGATATGCTAGGTCGGATGTAGTCCTTGTCTAGCAGTTCTTGTAGTTGTACTTTTAATTCCTTCAGTTCAGTAGTCTGCTCCTTCCTTGTCTTTAAATGTCAGTTTCTTTTCGGCACATAATAGGTTTGCAGAATGGCGAGCTAACCAGTCCATTCCCAAGATGACGTTAAAGTCTGTCATCTCAAGTTGAATCAAGGTTGCATCCAAAGTCTTTTCATCAATAATAACTGGACATGGTCCATAACCTTTTTCTAATTCCACTTCTAATCCCATAGGCGATCGTACAAGCAGTTTGTAGTCTAAGGATTTGAGGGGTAGATTTAGCTTCTTTCTAAATGACACAGATATAAAAGAATGAGTAGCTCCTGAATCAAAGAATACTCTGGCGGGAATGCCATTAATAGGTACGATACCTGTGATTTGTTTTGATTTAGTCTACATGCTCACATAATGTAACACAAAATGATAAGATTCAGGTCATACCTGTAACCTGACCACATCAGGCGATGCGGCCGCATCCTCAGATGTAACAGTGTAAACTCTTCCTTGTTGTAGTTACTTTCTGGGCTTAGTACACTCTCTTGCGACATGCCCTACTTGATTGCAGTTAAAACATCTTATTCCTTTACCATTTTGCTTTGGTTGCAGTGGGGCTGCTAAAGTAGTCTTGGCTGCAGCATTGAAACCTTGAGTACGGAAGGGTTTGAATGTCTTGGTGTTCCCTCCGTTATACGAATTTCCATTTGGCCTTTTGATTCCTCTATTTTGAACAAAGTAGCTCTATTTCTGGCTCGACTCTATCACTCGAGCAATTTGTACAGCTTCATTGTAGATTTTCTTTTCAAGTCCCAGAACATGTTCACGTATGCTTCCCCTAAGTCCCATGACGAACCTTCGGGTCTTTGTATCTTCCACTTGCATACTGACTGGTGCAAAGAAGAACAGCTCCTCATAACGCTATTAATAAGCATCGACAGTCATCTGTCCCTGATATAAACTCAGGAACTCCTTCTCCATGGAATCTCTGAAACTCCTAGGAAAATAATTCTCAAAGAATGCCTCCTTATATATATCCCAAGTCAATTGGGTCTGCTTTGTCATCAGATACGTCCTTGTGGACTTTCACTAGTGGTGTGCATCTCCTTTCAACATGAACGTTGCACACAATACTTTCTCTTCTTCATCCACTGTCATCATCGTGAAGTTTCTCTCCATCTCATCGATCCAGTGTGCTGGCCACAACGGATCAGCTGGCTTACCACTATACTCCTTGGGCTTCATCTTCAGAAAACGCTCAACTAGTCTGGAGTGGTCTAGTTGATGGAACATAAGCCCCGTACATAGGTGGTTGGTATTGATATCCACCTGGAGCTACTTCAAGGTTTTGTACTTGAGCCTGCATGATGGGAGTCTGAGGTGCGTGGGGTACTGTGTTACTTCCCCCTGGTACTGTGCTTGCCTGTCCTGCTGGCATCGGTGTCGTCTGTGCAGCTGAAAAAGCCATGCCTATGGCAGCTCGCATAGTAGCTTGTACCTGTTGTATTTGCTGCAGCTGTTGGGCCAAATTCATTACGGCTGTAGCCAGGTCTGTAGGTGGCGCTGGAAGATTTGTAGGATTTGTCTGCCCATTAACTACGGACGGTGCCGTGTTTGGATTCTCTTGTGTTTCAGGGTGTATATGGCTGTCTTCCTCCACAGGTGATGGTGGTGGAATAGAGTTGGCTTTGTCTGGTCACTCTGCGTCCATCCATTATCTATTCTGGTAGTGGTGATGCCTGAAAATCATAGAATACGTGAGGCAATCATTATATAATTCATTCTCATATTTAAATCCACTAGTCAATGATATTTTCAAAATTTTCAGATCATTCTATCAAAAATACTGTATTTTCCATCGTAGGGTCGATGGTGGGGGTCGATGGATGTCCGACCCTGGGATCCACCCCTGGTTCTCTGTTAGATCACCGAGAGCCGAGGGTCGATGAGGGGGTCGGAGGGGGGGTCGGATGTTTTGGTCAAATTCTCCGACCCTAGGACTAAAAATCAGGTTTTTAAATCCCGATTTTGAATCCATTTCTCATTCTTTCTCCTCCTTTCCGACTCGGCTCGTCCCTCTGAGTTGCTACAGTGACAACTCCGACCCATTGGTGATTTTTGCTTCTCCTTTCGACGTCTACTCCTCTTCTACAGGTGTTCTCTACGGTTTCATGTTTTTAGGGTTTCTTAACTAGGTTTTTACTCGTTTATATCGTTTTCTTCAAATTAAACTTTTTCCAACCGTAAAAATTCAATTTTTATTGGGGGCTTTTGTTGTTGGTGACTCAATGGATGAAAGCCCTAAAAAATATTTGAGTTTCATCGATTAATTATCGAGAAACTTGAAATTTCTCATTTTTGCCCTAATTTGTCGAGATTTTTGAATTTCTTGAAATTTCTTCAAATTCAATCTCTTTAGATAAAATTTCCAACTGTATGAGTCTTACAGGATCGTTTAGAATCTATATAAGTCCTCCTGCCCACGTGTATGGATGAAAAGTGAGGCTTTTGACCAATTTATGTCGTTATAATGTCGAAATTTTTGGGTTTTTCATCTTTACTAAGCCCGTATCTGTTTTTCTTTGTTTTTGCAGATAGTATGGCTCGTACTAAAGTACCCAGGGTTCATGACCCAGTCCGCTTCCGTTCTAACAAGGCTGAGGCACAGTATGCCCGCTACACTCGTAAGAAGGTAGAGGGAGGTCGTCGGGTGGACTTGGCTAGCCTGGCCTTGTTCGATGTGGAGAGATATTTTGGTGACATGGGCTGGCTTCCTGTGATCACCTATGACGCCTGTACTCGTCCAGATTTGGTGCGACGGTTTTATTGTAATCTTCAAGTGGTGGGGGATTACAATGATACTGAGAGGGGTAGAGAGCTTAGGATCACTAGCTACGTCAAGGGAGTCGAGGTTTCCTTTGATTATTGGCAGCTAGCGGATCTGTTGGGCATTTCATATGATGGCCCCTTGGTGTTTTGTGCTCCCGGAGAGCCCTAGTTCTTTTCATTGTAGATGAGGGCTGAGATTAACCGTCAGATCATCAGAGAGGATCGCTGGGAGATGAAAGCAATCTACCTACGTCCAGAGCCTCGGGTGTACTGTAAGATTATTCAGCACAACCTGATACCTCAGAGTGGGCACTACGAGAGGATCTCCCAGTTGACCCAGTTCCTGGCCTGGTCGGACCCGCACTAGGCAGCCTGTCTGCCTCCCTTATATCATTATGCGGACCATGATCAGTGCCACATTGCCTGGTCATGTTGGCAACCTGCCTTATGGATGCATAATCACTACACTGCTTACCTGCCTGGGTGTTGACTTGGTGGACGAGAGGATTCAGGAGAAATCCTTCTCATCACCTCTGGATTGGGAGGCCATTTGTAAGATGGCATGCGGGATGCTCAGGTCAGCGACGATGAGAGGAACGCTTTGGTGCGTCCACGTACTCGAGTGGAGATGGCTGACGCTGAGGCAGCAGCAATAACCGCTGGAGCAGGGGTTCATGGGGGTGATGATGATCGTTTGTACATGGATGTGGATTCCATACCTCCTCCATCACCTACTCATGCTACGGGAGCTGGTCCTTCACATGCAGCTGGTCCTTCACACCCACCTTCTGATGACATGATGGGGATGTTGCATGAGATTAGAGAGGCTCAGAGCATGTCTGATCTGAAGATGTGAGAGCTTCTAGATGCTCAGCGCATGTCGGATCTGAGGGTGGGAGAGCTTCTAGATTCTCAGCGCGTGACTAATCAGCGAGTGGCTGATCTCACAGCTAGTCTTCAGACGGCCCAGACTCATATAGCTTGGTTGACTAGAGTCTATGCTGAGGATTATGACAGAGATCGCGAGGCACGCCTCCCCCATCACCTCTAGCTTCCTGATGTATTTTCTTTTTATTTTTCTTTTTGTACTTCAGAGTAACTGTCCGGGTTGTGGACTGTACTCTGCTTTAGACTTGTATATATATACGTTTGTTCTTCCTTCGAGTGTATTTAAATTTGTTTCTCATTTAATAGATGCATTATTCTCTTTCAATTTTTGTCTCAAACAACACAGATGCTTATAGTGTGTTATTATTACAGTTTTTAAATTTTTATCATATCTCAGTTCACAACTTTTGTGGTAGTATACTGGTTTACAAGACAGGGCATGAGAGCTCTGATACCAAATTGTCACACCCCAATTCCGCACTATTCAGAACGGTGTGATGAACCGCTAATAAACCAACGGTTCAACCAGGATCTCTAATAGGCTGTGTCATTTTAAATTAAACCATACACATCCACAACCATAATCAAAATAAATACACAATAGCGGAAGTCTTAATATTAAATGAAATGAGAAATCTAACTGTGATAATCATAAATAAAATATCAAATTATGTTGTATCAACCGAGACATAAGTAAATAAGATATCAATTACATTTCCTTAATAGTTCAAATAAAAATCTAATCGAAAACGCATGGGTTGCACTCGCATGAGGAGTCATGCGTCTCCATTATGTCTTCAGCCTCCATCGCAGCCACGTGCCCATACACAGAAGCATTCATATAATCTTCCACAGTGGTACATGCATCATCAACTAAAAATATTCGGCGTCGAAAGGGTGAGCACACATCACGGCTCAGTGAGTAAACAAAACAATGCAACAAACATATACATGCATTCAATTTATATCTGTGGTCTGGTATATAAGTTTGCAATGTGCTATAGAAAGGTTCGGTGGCCGTCTCACCTCTATACACGAGTGTGTGAAGCCTCCCAATGAAAACGGCATTGTCGACCCCACATGCACCCACTATGGCACAATATACCCCAATGAAAACGGCATTAAAGTACCGGTTGATACCATACCAACACGTAAGCCCCTGTTGGCGAGGGCCTGCAAACTGGGCTCGCAACTAACCAATCTTAATGTCAAACAGTGTATCCAAGGCCTCACCCCAACATCCCTCAATACGTCCATAGAGATAGAGCTAAGGCCCCCCGACAGAGTCGAAGACTACACGGTCTAAGACCACCTCCCCTGATTCCCTACGACGTAATAGTTCTGCTAAGGTAATGGTGATACAACGATGTTAGTGGACAAGACTTGTATAGAGCTATGGCATAATATACCCAATGAAAATGACATTGAGGTACCGGTTGATACCATCCCCGATCCGCATCAAGTACACCAACAAACACAAACATTCACATGCCTATTCCTATCATCATCATCATCATCATGTTATAAACAATGAAATTAAATATGCATGAACAGTAATAATAGAAATATTGGATGACATGTTGAATGCACATTACAAGCATACACGCATAGAATCAGTCATGGCATTGGACTCAAGAAATAAAACAGTTTATTATTAGCCAATTAGTTTAGGTCTTGTTCCCTCACCTTTGCTTGAGTGTAGATCCTCTTTCAAGGTTTAAGAATCACTTTTATATCAATAGGAAAATCTAACAAGTCGATAGATTTTAATTAGAAGTCATTCCGACAATTTTAGGCCTGACGTTAAGCTAGGGTCGCAGGACGGGTCGCAGGTAGGGTAGCAATTTACTGCGACCCCCAGGGGTAGGGTCGATGCTAGGGTCGGATGTTCCATCGACCCTGGGTGCGACCACCGCATCCCTGGACTTCCCGAATGCTGGGGGTCGATCCTGTGGTCTGGTAGGGTCTCGATTCCCAATCGACCTCACGTGCGACCCCCCGTGGTTTGAGTCGAGAATTTCATCCTACAGTCCATTCTTTTATATTTGGGTCCTATGGCTTACTTCCACAATCCATTCTATGCTTGTTCTATGGCTTAAAACTCTAGGTTTCTTCCTTATTTTCCCTACCATGATTTCCTCCATGGATTTCATTGAAATCCTCCCATGGATGGATGATTTGGGTTTCTCCTAGACCATACCCTCTTCATGAACTATTCTAAGGTCTTAAATCATTAATGGAAATATACCCATACCTTAGGTTTGCTGAGATTCAGAGGTTTCTCTGAATTCTTCTCTTTAGTCTTCTTTTCCAACTTTCCTTCTCTTCTCCTTCACTTATCTTTCTCTCACTTTCAATTAGGGTTTCAAAAGGAGTGAAAGAGGCTTAGGGATGTCCTATTTATAGAGGAGAACCTCCCAAAATAAGTCCCATTGAGATTAGGAAAGAATCCCCTTGAAATTTGAAAAGTTTCCTATTTATGGTTTCTGTCGGCAAAGAAGGGGTCGATGAGGGGGTTGGAGATCCCGTCGACCCTCGGATCTAAAATGTCTGACCCTCGGTCAAATTTTCAGGGGTCTAACTTCCTAATGAGGGGGGTCCGACCCTGCCTATCTGGGTATGCGACCCTGCCCTCTATTTTACTGTTTTTGGGTCAGTTTAATACCTGGTTTCGCTATTTTCTTTACGCACTTGGTCCATTTGGCTCGACCATGATAGGTAGACCTGGTACAAGGTGGTAAGACCGGTTAGTTCGATACGGGTCTTACAAATATGATTCGTCAAACGAGTGTTTAACTATGTTTACGCTTAGTGTTTAGCCTTCATATTTTAATATTTGTAATAGTTTGTTATATTATGTTGTTGTTACTTGGAGATAACTGAATTATTATCTACTTATCATTGTAGACACTCAGTTCATTATTAATTAAGACTATTGCTATTTATTTTATTATCTCTGATTGTGATGTGGAATGTGTTTCTGGTTTGGATTATTGGCATGACCTATACGAGATCCTGGTTTGAACCGTTGGTTCTCATGACGGTTCATCACACCACTAGTTAGTCTAAAATTGGGGTGTGACAAGATAAATTCGCTACAGGTTTATGGCATCGACGACTTGATGATATGATTAAGAAAGGGATGCAGATCCTCACAAAAAATAACCTTCTTCTAGACATGAAAGGTACACCTCTAAATCGCTGTATTCATTGTTTAATTGGTAAATAGCATCGTGTTACTTTCATGAAAAATTATCCTCATAGAAAGAAAAATATATTAAAATTGGTACATTCTGATGTTTATGGTCCTATGAAAGTGAAAACACTTAGTGGTGCTTCTTATTTTGTTACTTTCATATATAATGTTTCTAGAAAAATGTTGGTATATGCTTTGAAAACTAAAGATTAGGTTTTTGATGTTTTTAAAAAATTTTGTGCTATGGTTGAAAGAGAAACAAGAAAATCTCTCAAATGCATTTGATCAGATAATGGTAGTGAGTACATTGGTCCATTTAAGAAGTACTGTAGTAGTTAGGGTATTCAGCATGAGCAGACAGTTCCCAAGACCTCACAGCATAATGGTATAGTAGAAAGGATGAATCGCACTATTATGGAAAGAATCAGGTGTATGCTTTCACTGGCGAAATTGGTACGATGTTATTAGGGAGAAGTGACGCATACTGCAGTTTATTTGATAAATTTATCTCCATCAGCTCCTTTGAGTAGAGATGTTCCTAAAAAGATATGGAGCGGGAAAGACATTTCCTATAATCACTTGAAAGTATTTGGTTGTAGGGCATTTGTATATGTTCCAAAAGTTGAGCAGTCAAAGTTTGATGACAAGTCAAAGAAATATATTTTCTTGGGATATGCAGATGAATTATTCAGATACAAATTATGGGATTCGATTAAGAAGAAAGTTATTAGAAGCAGAGATGTTATCTTTCTTGAAGATCAAACAATTGAAGACTTCAAGAAAATTGAAAAGCCTCAGCCATTCCTTGATGACTTGATCGATCTTGATCTAGTTCCTCTATCTGTGGTACATGATGATGGGGGAGATGTACAAAATGGCAATGGTGGTGTTCCTATAAATGATACAGGTGATGTTGAACAAGAAGAGCAGCCCCCTTTAGAGCCACCAGTGGAGCCTCCATTGAGAAGATCTAACAAAGAGCAATAACCATCTACTAGGTATTCATCACATGAATATATTATGCTAACAGATACAGGTGAATCAGATTGCTTTGAAGAAACACAAACTGATGAGCATAAAGTTGAGTGGTTAAAAGCTATGCAGGAAGAGATGGATTCTTTGCATAAGAATTATACTTACGATTTAGTGAAGCTACTTAAGGATAAGAAGACACTCAAGAATAAATAGCTATTCAGGTTGAAGATAGAGTAGAACAACTTACAATCAAGGTACAATGCAAGGTAGGTTGTCAAGGGTTTTTGGCAAACAAAAAGAATTGACTTTGATGATATTTTTTCTCTTGTTGTAAAAATGTCATCTATTCAAGTTGTGTTAGGTTTAGCTGCAAGTATAAATTTGGAAGTTTAACAACTTGATGTTAAGTCAGCTTTTTTTCATGGTGATTTGGAGGAAGAGATTTACATGGAGCAGCCAGAAGGTTTCAAAGTTAAAGGTAAAGAACACATGGTTTGTAGGTTAAAGAAGAACTTATATGGTTGGAAACAGGCTCCAAGACAATGGTACAAGAAGTTTGATTCATTTATGATGGATCATAAGTACATCAGAACAATTACAGATCATTGTGTGTTTGTTAAGAAATTTTCTAGAAGTAATTTCATTATTTTGTTGCTCTATGTTAATGATATGTTGATTGTTGGACAGGATGTCAATAAAGTTGACATGTTGAAGAAAGAGTTAAGCAAGTCTTTCAATATGAAGGACTTGGGACCAGCACAACAGATATTAACCATTTAGATCTCTCGTGATAGGAAAGTGGGTAAAATTTAGCTATCACAAGAAAAGTATATACAAAAAGTACTTAAAAGGTTCAATATGGAGAAAGCAAAGTCAGTTAGTTCCCCACTTGTAGGTTACTTTAAATTGAGCAGTGACCAAAGTCCTTCAACTGAGCAAGGAAGAATAGAAATGAAGAAAATTCCCTACGCATCAGCTGTAGGAAGTTTAATGTATGCTATGGTGTATATAAGAACTATTATTGCATGCGCAGTTGAAGTTGTGAGTAGATTTCTTACCAATCTTGGCAAAGAGGATTAAGAAGCAGTTAAATGGATTATGAGATATCTCAAAGGTACATCCAATGCGTGTTTGTATTTTGGTATTGGTAAACCTATGTTACAAGGGTACACAGAAGCAGCTATGGCAAGCGACATCGACTCAAGAAAATTGACATTAGGCTACCGGTTTACTTTTGCAGGGGAAGCAGTGTCATGGCAGTTCAAGTTGTAGAAGTGTATTGCTTTGTCAACAATAGAAGCAGAGTATATTACTGCAATGGAAGCTTGTAAGGAGATGTTGTAGATGAAGAGGTTCATTCAAGAATTGGGTCTGACACAAGACAAGTATATTGTTCATTATGATAGTTAGATTGCCATTCACTTGAGGAGGAATCCTAGTTTCTATTACAAGACAAGCATGTTGATGTGTGGTATCATTGGATTCAGGATATACTAAAACAGAAGCAGCTATAGGTTAAGAAGATCCATACTGATAAGAATAGTGCATATATGATGACAAAAACATTACCCAAAGTAAAGCATGACTTTTGCAGAAGCATGATAGGTTTGGGTATGACAGATCTTCGCTTTGATACCAAATTCCCCCTCCTACTCACGAGTGGAGATCTGTTAAACCCAAACCTGCCATGCTTTTGTAAAAGTCATGTTTTACTTTGGGTAATGTTTCTGTCAACATATCTGTATTTTTCTTGTCAATATGGATCTTCTCAACCTATAGCTATTTCTGTTCCAGTATATCTCGAATCTAGTGATATCTCACATCAACATGCTTGGTTTTGTAATGAAAACTAGGATTCCTTCTCAAGTGAATAGCACTCTGACTGTTACAATAAATAATGTATTTGTCTTGTGTCAGACCCAGTTCTTGAATGAACCTATTCATCCACAACATTTCTTTTCAAGCTTCCATTGCAGCAATATACTCAACTTTTGTAGTTAACAAAGTGACACACTTCAGCAACTTGGATTGCCATGACACTACTACCCCTGCAAAAGTAAACAGGTAGCCGAATGTTGATTTCCTTGAATCGATGCCGCCTGCCATATCTACATCTATATACCCTGTAACACAGGTTCATCAATGCCAAAACACAAACATGCATTGGATGTACCTCTAAGATATCTCATAATCCAGTTGACTACATCCCACTGATTTTTGCCAGGATTAGCAAGAAATCTACTCATAACTCCAACTACGTATGCAATTTCTGGTCTTGTACACACCATGGCATACATCAAACTTCCTACAACTGATGCGTAGGGAATTTTCTTCATTTCTGTTCTTTCTTGCTTAGTTGAAGGGCTCTGCTCACTGCTCAATCTAAAGTGAGTTGCAAGTGGGGAACTAACTGACTTCGCTTTCTCCATATTAAACCTTTCAAGTACTTTCTGTATGTATCTTTCTTGTGATAGCCAAAGTTTGTCTGCTTTCCTATCATGAGAGATCTACATGCTTAAGATCTACTGTGCTGGTCCCAAGTCCTTCATATAGAAAGACTTACTCAATTCTTTCTTCAACTTGTCAACTTTATTGAAATCCTATCCAATAATCAACATATCATCAACATAGAGCAAAAGAATAATGAAATCACCTTCAGAAAATTTCTTCCCAAATACAGAATGATTTGTTGTTGTTCTAATGTACTCATGATTCATCATAAATGAATCGAACTTCTTGTACTACTTGCCTTGGAGCCTGTTTTAAATCATACAAGCTCCTCCTTAACCTGTAAACCATGTGTTCTTTACCTTTAACTGTGAAACCTTCTGGTTGCTCCATGTAAATCTCTTCCTCCAAATCACCATGAAGAAAGGCTACCTTGACATCAAGTTATTGAACTTCAAAATTTAAACTTGCAGTTAAACCCAACACAACTCGAATAGATGACATTTTCACAATGAGAGAAAAAATCTCATCAAAGTCAATTCTTTTTTTTTGTCTAAAACCCTTCATAACCAACCTTGCCTTGTACCTTGGTTGTGAGCTGTTATGCTCTGTTTTCAACATAAATACCCATTTATTCTTGAGTGTCTTTTTACCCTTAAATACCTTAACTAAATCATAAGTATGATTCTTATGTAAAGAATCCATCTCCTCTTGCATAGCTTTTAACCACTCAACTTTATGTTCATCAGTATGTGGTTCTTTGAAGCAATCTGGTTCGCCTACATAATATATTCATGTGATGAATACCTAGTAGATGGTTGTCTCCCCCTGGTAAATCTTCTCAACTGAGGCTCAACTGGTGGCTCTGGAAGGAACTGCTCCCCCTATTCAACATCACCTGTATCATCTATGGGAACACCATCATTGCCATTTTGCACATCTGCCCCATCATCATGTACCACGGGTAGAGAAACTGGATCAAGATCGATTAGGACATCAACAAATGGCTGAGGCTTTTCAATTTTCTCAAGGTCTTCAGTTGTTTGATCTTCAAGAAAGATAACATCTCTGCTTCTGACAACTTTCTTCTCAACTGGATCCCATAACTTGTATCCGAATTTTTTGTCTGCATATTCAAAGAAAACACATTATTTTTCCTTGTCATCAAGCTTAGGCCGCTCATCTTTGGAAATGTGCACAAATGCCTACAATCAAATACTTTCAAATGACCATAGGAAACAACTTTACCACTCCACACCTTCTTAGGAACATCTTCATTCAGAAGAGCTGATGGAGATAAATTAATCATATGAACTGCAGTACACATCGCTTCTCCCAAATAACACGGTGCCAACTTTGCCTGTGAAAGCATACATCTGATCCTTTCCATAATAGTGTGATTCGTCCTTTCTGCAACACCATTATTGTAATACCTGCACTCCACTAATCCGGTCTAATTGTATCATGCTAGGTCTTTCCATCATAACTGGGTTAGGATGAACTAGCTAAAAGATGGACCACAAGCCACGTAAGAAACCAATTATTCGTAGGTTATTCGATCGATAGTTTTAGGTTGCCCGATCCTCATATTTTGTGACCTGTGAGTCAACCGGTCAAGACCAGAAATAGACTCCGTGATTAGGAAAGTTTTATAATTTGAGAAGCTCACTCTCTTAATTGAGAGAAGACTCTATATGGAGACTTTCTCTCTATATAAAGGATGTCCCACTATATTCTCTTACTATTTTGATCAATCTTAAACCCTAGAATTAAGAGAAAGAAAGGAGAAGAAAACTTGGCGAGTAAGGACGCTTGAAAAAAGGAGGAGGAGCTCTACTACAAAGAGAATTACTATCGGATCCCAACCAACCACATTAAGGAGCCAACGGTAAGTCCTTTTATCTCTATAGAAGGTTAGTCTAGGTTAGGATTTGAGTTCCCACTGTATTAGATTAGATCCAATATTGAAATTCTGATTTGAAGGACTGTTATATAAATCTATGTTAATGCTAAATGCTAGGGTTCTTTGAAGGATTAACTTTAAGGAATTAAAGGCCATAGAATGACCCTATGATGGATCCCATTGTCGAGCTGTAGGATAGACTCAAGAGGAATTCAGACTAAGAGACAAACCTGGAGTATGACTCAAGAATTGTTCGATCCTTGACTGGTCGTCTATATAGTAGACCAGTGAGGTGACCGATGACCCTCAGGAAGTATGATAGGGTTTGTCCAATGGACTCATCAGTCGACCAATGCAAAACCGGTGACTCGATCGGACTGTGTCTGGAGGACATATATAGGAGACCAGACAGTGAGTCCGAGTACTAAAACTTGATGGAATGAAACCCTAACTTAAGTTCACTAATTGTTTAGGCTTTCCAGTAGTTCAAGATAATATCCAGAGCTTAGAAGAGGAACAAATATCACTCACTGGTGAGGGAACAAGACCTAAACTAATTGGTTAATAACAAGCTACCTTTACATTCTGTTACTTTGATCTGATGTCATGCTTGTATGATTGTTTGTGCATCTCGCGTTTCATCCAACAATTGTTATTTTTGTTTATATATATTTTATTATTATTTTATAATAATGATGATAGGATTAGACATGTGCTTGTGTGTGGTTGGTGTGCTAAATGGGGAGAGGTTGTAGCATCAAACCATTCATCACATTGACATTGTCGTATTACCATTACTTTAGCAGAACTAATATATCATAGGATATCAAGGGGGTGATCACGGTGTGTGGCTGTAAGCTCTGTTGGCAGACTCTAGCTCTATCTTTATGGGTGTATTGAGGGATGCTAGGGTAAGGCTTTGGATATAAATCTGGATGACATTTAAGATTGGTTAGACAAGAATCCAATTTGCAAACCCTAGCCAGTAGGGGCATACATACTAGTAGGGGTAGAGTATCAGGGAGAGTGCTGGAGGTGTGTGATCCGTTAGGCTCTAGCTCTATCTCTATTCTATAGTGGGTGTTGTGGGACGACAGCGATATATGATCTGTTAGGCATGCTTATACTCTCATGTATGGAGGTGTAGTGGTCGCATATCCTTATCATAGCACATTGCAAACTTATACCAAACCAAAGATATGAATATAACTGGATGCATATATTTGCATATTATTTTGTTTACTTACTGAGCTATGTTGTGAGCTCACCCCTCGACATCATATATTTTTAGTTGATGATGCAGGTACTACTGTGGAAGATTATATGAACGCATCGTCGTATGGACACGTAGCGGCTATGGACATGCTGACTGTGGAGGACAGCATGACTCTTCATGCAAGTGCTTCCAGTGTGTTTATGTTTAGTTTAATTTTGTATTTTGAGCTATGAAACTTATAATAGATATTTAATTATATTTTGGGTTATTTGGAGATAATCAGCTTATTATTTAATTATCATGTTAGACACTCAGTTCATTAATATAGACTTTCGGTAATTATTTATTACCTTTGATTATCATGTGGTTGTAATGGTTTGATTGTTGGCACGATCCTATGTGATCTTAGCATGAGCTGTGGGTTCGTATGACGATTCATTCATACTTCTGGTTCGTTCAGAATTGGGGTGTGACAATTATGCTGTGGGATTTTGGAAACTGTCTGCTCATGTCGAATACCATGACTGCTACAATACTTTTCAAATGGACCAATGTACTCACCATCATTATCTATATGAATGCATTTGAGAGATTTTCCTATTTCTCTTTCAACTATAGCATGAAAAGCTTTGAAGACATCCAAAACTTGATTTTTAGTTTTCAAAGCATATACCTACACTCTTCTAAAAGCACCATCTATGAAAGTAACAAAGTAAGAAGCATCACCAAGTGTTTTTACTTTCATAGGACCACAAACATCAAAATGTACCTGTCACACCCCAATTCTGGTCTATTCAGAATAATGTGATGAACCGCTAAATAACCAACGATTCAACCAGGATCTCAAATAGGCTATCCCCGCGTTATCTAAACTTACACACATCCATAATCATAATCAGAGTAATACACAATAGCGGAAAATTTATAATAAAACGAACTGAGCAACTAAGATGATATCATTAATTTAATAACAAATTATTCTGTTTTCAACTGAGACATAAATATTTAAATACCAAATACATGTCTTTATAAATCCAATGAAAGAAATCTATAAAAATATCTAATCAAATACACACGAGTTGCACTCGCAAGAGGAGTCGTGCGTATCATCTTCAGCTCCAACTTCCATAGCTGCCACGTTCCCGTACGCAGACGCATTCATATAGTCTTCAACGGTATAACCTGCATCATCAACTAAAAATATTCGACGTCGAGGGGTGAGCACACATCACGGCTCAGTGAGTAGCCAAAATAATGCAACAATACATATGCATGCAAAAATCAATTTATATCTTTGGTCCGATTTAAAGTTTGCAGTATGCTATAGAAAGGTTTAGGTAGCCAAAGGTCGCGTTTATTGACTCCGCCTCTATACACGAGTGTGTGACGTTACCCAAAGATCACGTTTATCGTCAACTCACATGCACCCAATCATGAACATTATATAACAAAGGTTACGTTTATTGCTATATAGTGCCATACCAACACGTAAGCCCCTGTTGGCGAGGGCTGCAAACTGGACTCGCAACTAACCAATCCTACTGCCAAACAGTGTATCAAAGGCCTCACCCCAGCATCCCTCAGAATGCCCATAGAGATAGAGCTAAGGCCCCCCGGTAGAGTCAGAGACTACAAGGACCGAGACCACCTCCCCTGATACTCTACGACATAATAGTTCTGCTAAAGTAGTGGCGATACGACGATGTCAATGCACAAGACTTGAGTTAGAGATAGAGCTAAAGTGCTGAGACCCGCCAAAGGTTAACGTTTATTGACGTTCTCATCACACCTCCCCTGATACTCGCTCGCATCAAAGCACATGCCTATTCCTATCATCATCATCATCATCATCATCATGTTATAAACAATAAAATAAATATGCATGAACAAGTAATAAAAATATTGGATGACATGCTGTATGCACATTACAAACATATTCGCATAGAATCAAGCATGGCATAGGACTCAAGAAATAGAAAATAGTTTATTATTAACCAATTTAGTTTGGGGTTAAGGTTCCTCACCTTAACTTGCTAATAGACACTTTTCCAAGCTTTAGAATCACCGTTATAATGCTATTATATTGCTAGAAAATCTAACAAAGTCGATAGAGTTAATTAAAATAAATTTTGAATTTAAAAACCATTCTGTTAACTAAGGGTCGATGCTAGGGTCGATGCTAGGGTCGATGGGTCTATCGACCCTCCCCTCTTTCTGGACTTCCCGAATGCTGAGGGTCGATGTTAGAAACACCTAGGGTCGGATGGTCATCGACCCTCGGTGCGACCCTTGATGCACTTTGGTCCAATTCCCACTTTTTAATTCATTCTTCGTGTTTGGGGTCCTATGGCTTGCTCCTACATTCCATTCTACATCCATTCCATGGTTTGAAACCATGTATAATCCATCTAAATAGTTTTCATGCATCCACCTATGGTTTTCCATGAAAACCTAACCATGGATGGATGGTTTGGGTTTCTCCGAGATCACTCTCTCTCCAATAACTATCCTAAGGTCTGTAGAAATTCATGGAATTAGTATTCATACCTGAGAAGATTAATCTTTCTCTGCAACTCTTCCCCTTTTTGTTAGGTTCTCTTCCTTGCCTCTCTTCTTCCTCTTTTCCTTCTCCTCTCTTTCTCTCAATTCAATTAGGGTTGTGAAAGGAGTGAAAGTGGCTTAGGGACGTCCTTTAAATAGACTAGGAACATCCTAAATAAGTCCCATTGAGATTTGGAAAGAATCCCAATCGAAAAATATAGAAATTTCTTAATTTCTATATTCGGCAGGAACCGAGGGTCGATGGGAGGGTCGATGATCCCGTCGACCCTAGGGTCTTAAGCTGTCCAACCCTCCCTTCAAAACTGAGGGTCTGACTCTTTGTTTTGGGAGGTCCGACCCTGCTTAGCTGGGTATGCGACCCTTTCCCTAATTTAAGTGTTTTTGGGTCGATTTGATACCTGGGATCTCGATCTCCTTCACGCCCTTGGTCCATTTGACTCGACCATGATGGGTGAACCTGGTTCAAGGTGGTAAGACTGGGTTAGATTGACACGGGTCTTACAACTCCCCCCAACTTATAAAAATTTCGTCCTCGAAATTGTACATACCTTCTGAATCAAATAAGTAAGGGTATTGCTTTCTCATAGCATTTTCTTCTTCCCATGTAATTTCTTCCATGTCTCTACTTTTCCAAGTGACCTTAACATAATAGATATCTCGGTTGCGTAGACGCTGAACCTTTCGACTGGTGATTTCTATTGGTGTTACTTCAAATGTCAAATCATCAGTCAATTCTGGCAAATCCACTGTCAAGGCATGCGTTGGGTCTTTGACATACTTCTTCAATAGGGAAATGTGAAATACGTCATGCACACTTGACATAGATGGTGGTAGTGCTAACTGATAAGCTACTTTTCCACGCTTAGCTAAAATTTCATACGACACGACATATCTTGGACTTAGCTTCCCTTTCTGTCCGAACCTCTTCAATCCTCGCATAGGCGATACTTTCAAAAATACTTTATCACCTATCGCGAACTCTAGATCTCTTCGTCGAGTGTCTGCATATTGCTTCTGACGGTTCTGAGCTGTTCTCACCCTTTCCTTGATAATGTCGACCACTCGACAAGTCTCTTCAACAAATTCCGGTCCAACAATGCTACGTTCTCCCACTTCATTCCAAAACAAGGAAGTTCGACACTTCCTGCCATACAGTGCTTCATAAGGTGACATCTGTATGGTAGCCTGATAGCTGTTGTAATAGGCGAACTCGATCAATGGTAACTTTTCGTCCCATGATCCTTTGAAATCAATTACACATGCTCATAGCATATCTTCTAGAATCTGAATTGTACGCTCTGACTGTCCATCTGTCTGTGGGTGGAATGCAGTACTGAACTTCAATGTTGTACCCATCGCCTTTTGCAATCCATCCCAAAATTTGGAAGTAAATCGTGGATCTCTATCCGACACAATGCTTTCTGGAACACCATGTAACCGAACAATATTATCCACATACAGCTTTGCTAACCTTTCGAGTGTATATTGGGGTCGTATAGGTATGAAGCGAGCTGTCTTAGTCAAACGGTCCACAATCACCCAAACTGCGTCAACTACTCGAGGAGTCAATGGTAGTCCTGTGACGAAGTCCATAGTGATGCAGTCCCATTTCCATGCTGGTTCCGGTAATGGCTGGAATAGATGGTGGTATGGGCTTCCTTCATCAGTCGGTGTCTAATGTCTACACTTTCTGTTTCAAGTACTCATATCCTTCCCTTGTATTTTAGTACCTTCTCGTCATCCAAGGTGAACTCAGGGTTAGTCCTACCTTTCTCAATATCTTCTTGTACTGTTCTCGGATAAGGATCTGCTTTGATAGCTGTCTTCACTTCGTTCACTATATCCGGTATAATCTTCAATGCCGCGAACATATTCGAAAACCGATGAATAAACCCTTGGTTGGCTGTTCCATCCACTGTATCTATCACATACTTCTCGTTGCCGTGATTGAATACCATTCCGGTAGTACACATTGCTGCAGTAGTGCTAACTTCTCCTTGAGATTTTATCATTGCTTTTCTGCTCAATGCATCCGCTACCACGTTCGCTTTTCCCGGATGATACTGGATATCACAATCATAGTCTTTCAATAGTTCCAGCCATCTTCTTTGTCTCATATTCAACTCCTTCTGATTAAATAAATAAGTAAGACTTTTATGGTCCGACTTAATCTGAAATTTCTCTCCGTATAAGTAATGTCTTCATATCTTGACAGCATGTACTACTGCCGCTAGCTCCAAATCATGAGTGGGATAATTTTTCTCATGTACCTTTAACTGTCTTGACGCATAAGCAATTACTTGCTCTCCTTGCATAAGCACACATCCTAGTCCCAGTCTCGATGCATCGGTGTATAAAGTAAATGTCTGTCCTGGAACGAGAATGGTCAAAATCGGGGCGGATATCAATCTGACCTTCAATGTCTGGAAGCTCTTCTCACATTTGTCAGTCCACACAAACTTTTCACCTTTCTTGGTCAAACTGGTGAGAGGTACGGTAATCCGAGAATAGTCTTCTACGAATCTCCGGTAATAACCAGCTAGACCCAGAAAACTTCTAATTTCCGAGACGCTCTTTGGTGCTTCCCACTTTACAATAGCCTCGATTTTGATGAGGTCCACTTTGATTCCTTCTGCGGATACTACATGGCCTAGGAATGCGACTTCACTTAGCCAAAACTCGCACTTTGAAAATTTGGCATATAGCTTCTCTTTCCTTAACCGCTGTAGGGCTGCGTTTAGATTCTTGATATGGGTTTCCTTGTCCTTGGAGTATACCAATATATCATCAATAAATACTATCACCGACGTATCCAACATATCGTGGAAAACTCGGTTCATAAGTTCCATGAACGTTGCCGGTGCATTAGTTAATCCGAAAGACATAACCAAAAATTCGTAATGTCCATATCTGGTCCTGAATGCTGTCTTCAGAATATCACCTTCTTTAATCTTCAACTGATGATAGCCCGATCGAAGATCGATCTTAGAAAATACTTTCGCTCCTTGTAACTGATCGAACCAGTCATTGATCTTTCTTTTATCACTTAGGAGCCGTGCGAGATGAAAGTCTCATGCACGGTTTTGAATGAGAGAAAGAAGTGAGGAATCCTCTTTTCGACTCTGACTCTCCCACTCCAGTCGTTGCTTTTCTTTATGTTACTTCGAAAGTAGCCGCTTCAGCTTCAGCCACTCAAATTTTCGACATTCTGTTGGCGGGTCTCTTTGTATGTGTTGTCCGGAAAGAGGAGGACTCAATGATTATTCGTTCGCCGGAACCAGAAGTGAAAATTTTGGTGGATAGGGATCCCGTAAAAACTTCTTTCGAGGAATGGGCTAGACCGGGTCATTTCTCAAGAACAATAGCGAAGGGCCCTGAGACTACCACTTGGATCTGGAACCTACATGCTGATGCTCACGATTTCGATAGTCATACCAGTGATTTGGAAGAGATCTCTCGAAAAGTATTTAGTGCCCATTTCGGTCAGCTCTCCATCATCTTTCTTTGGCTGAGCGGCAGAAAGTAATAGACTGTCCCCCGATTGTTTCAGAGGGAAAGTCAGGAGACAGTAAGGATTAGATCAGATGGGAGATGAAGGTATGTGATAGATAGTTATCTATCTGGATTGTATATTTTTATGTCTTTTTCTTAGGAAGAGCACCAAAATAAACAATAGGTCTTACTATTCCTACATGTTCCATTAGTAAGATTCCCTTGATATTTTCAAGGGAGTAACTCTGTATCTTGCTTATGCTTAATGCTTCCGGATTCTAACAGAAATCATATAGGAACTTGTTATGAGTGGATTTATTGGATTGGTTCATCAATAGACTTCAGGGAGAATCCTTTTTTGACTCTGCGTCAATGATTCTACTATGAATGAAATGAAATTTGAAGAAAGGGGGGTTGAACCCTTTTTCTGTCGGACAAATCATTCCCTCAGGGGATCCTATACTTAATATTATATTAAATAAAAAAATACTAATATATTTAAATATACTTAATTTAAATATTTTAATTTTAAGTATATTTAAATATAAATTTAATAATAATAAAATAATTTTATTTCATTTTATTACAATTAAATAGATATATAATTATGTTATATATAATTATATATAGAATATTTAGATTCTATTTTCTATTAGATTATATCTAGAATTCTATTATTTTTTATTATAATATTATTAGAATATAATATTTATTTTTTATTTTTTTTATTACATAGAAATTATTACATAGAAATATAGAATCTCATTTTCTCTATTCTATCATTCTATCTATAGAATGGTTAATGATTCATGAATGAAGAATCAAAAAAATTCTATGATCGATGGAATGAATCGTGAAAGCCGGAAAGATTCTTCGGGTCTAGTCATACCATTCCATTATCATTATATTGAATATTGACAATTCCAAAAAGCTGTTCATACTATGAGATGAGCATAGTATGATGGCAGTCAGGCAAGTATGGCCTCATCGTCTAGCGGTTTAGGACATCTCTCTTTCAAGGAGGCAGCGGGGATTCGACTTCCCCTGGGGGTAGGGTACTACGAAAGGAAGTTGATCATAGATTATCAATAAACCTAGAATTGATTCTTCCTGGGTCGATGCCCGAGCGGTTAATGGGGACGGACTGTAAATTCGTTGGCAAATTGTCTACGCTGGTTCAAATCCAGCTCGGCCCAATAATTCGCCGATCCATCATGAGGGTGATATAATCAATTTTTCCTCCGAAAATGTTTGATATGGAAGAATAGGAATAAAGAAAAGAGTTTTGCGAATTCTCCCCGAAACTGGAAGATCATTTCGAGATCTTCGAACATATTCGAGGGTTCAATGTGACTATTGTCACTTCGGCCAACACACAAGATGAGACTTTACCACCGTGGAGCGGCTTTTTGCAAAAAGATGAGGGGGAAACTCAGTAAGATGTCGGAGAAGCGAAATATACGAGATCACAAACGTAGATTGCTCGCGGCTAAATATGAATTGAGACGAAAGCTTTATAAAGCCTTTTGTAAAGATCTCGATCTTCCGTCTGATATGCGGGACAAACATCGTTATAAGTTGTCCAAGTTGCCAAGAAAGAGTTCCTTTGCACGAGTAAGAAACCGATGTATTTTCACTGGTCGGCCTCGTTCCGTATATGAGTTCTTTCGAATTTCTCGTATTGTTTTTCGTGGATTAGCATCTCGAGGTTCTTTGATGGGCATAAAGAAATCGTCTTGGTAGCAACCACCAAACCAATAGAACAAGGGTTAGCTCTGCAGCTGGTCCACAAGCAAGGTAAGTAGGTCCATTACCGGCCGGCTCCGGACCGAAAAGACCTAACGGAGTAATCCCTTATCTCGGATCGGAGATGCTAACGGGGCGGGAATGGAGTACTTTTAATTCCTTCAGTTCAGTAGGAGCCATTCTATAAGGTGCTTTTGATACGGGTGCGGCTCCAGGTATCAGGTCTATTACAAACTCTGTGGCACGGTCGGGTGGTAATCCGGGTAGTTCCTCCGGAAATACGTTAGGGTAATCCCGAACGACGTCAATGTCTTCCATTCGTGGTACTTCCTTGGCTAGGTTGACCACTGATACTAGATACCCGACTGCTCCCTTCTCAAGACACTTCCTAGCCTTTAATGCTGAAAGTATGAGCTTGCGTCTCCAGGGAAGTTTGGTTCCCGAGAAACTGAATTCTGCCCCTTCTTTGTCTTTGAATGTTAGCTTCTTTTCGGCGCATAACAAATTTGCAGAATGCCGAGCTAACCAGTCCATTCCCAAGATGACATCAAAGTCTGTCATCTCAAGTTGTTTCAAGGTTGCATCTAAGGTCTGCTCTCCAATGAGAACTGGACATGGTCCATAACCCTTTTCTAGTTCCACTTCTAACCCCATCGGTGACCGTACAAGTAATTTGTAGTCCAATGTTTTGATGGGTAATTTTGTCTTCTTTCCAAATGACATAGATATAAATGAATGAGTAGCTCCAGAATCAAAGAGTACTCTGGCGGGCACGCCATTTATAGGTACAATACCTGTGACCACATCGGGTGATGCGGCCGCATCCTCGGACGTAACAGCATATACACGTCCCTGATGGAATTGTTTCTTGGGCTTTGGGCACTCCCTTGCCATATGTCCCGGTTGATTGCAGTTAAAACACTTCAGGACTTCAGAATTTGGCCTTGGCTGAGGTTGCACTGCTGAATTGGTCTTGGGTGCAGTAGTAAAGTTCTGAGAACGGAAAGGCTTATACGTCCTGGCATTTCCTCCGTTGTAGGAGTTTTCGGCTGGTCTCTTAATGCCTCTGTTTTGGTTCAGATAACTCTCCTTCTAGCTCGATTCAATCACTCGATCAATCTGGACGGCTTCATTATATATTGTCTTCTCTAAGCCCAGAACATGTTCTCTGATGCTTCCTCTCAGTCCCGTGACAAACCTACGGCTTTTGGTTTCTTCCTCTTGCATACTCCGTGGTGCGAAGAAAAACAGCTCTTCATAACGTTGTTGGTACGCATCCACTGACATCTGTCCCTGATAAAGACTCAGGAACTCCTTCTCCATCGAATCTCTGAAGCTCCGTGGAAAGTATTTCTCAAAGAAAGCTTCTTTATATATAGCCCAAGTCAGTAGAGCGTGCTTGGTCAGTAAATATGTCTTCGTGGATTTCCACCAATGGTGTGCGTCGCCCTTGAGCATGAAGGTGGCGCATAGTACTTTCTCTTCCTCTGTAATAGTCATCATGAGGAAGTTTCTCTCCATCTCGTCTATCCAGTGTGCTGGCCACAATGGATCATACGGCTTGCCGTTGAATTCTCTGGGTTTCATCTTCAAAAATCTCTCCACTAATCGGGAGTGGTCCAACTGATTCTGGGGGTTTGCTCCAAACATATAGGGTGGATACTGGTAATTCCCTAGCTGCTTTCGGTACCTGCACTGGAATCGGTGCCGCCAGTTGTTGAGGTGTCTGAGGGGCTGGTTGGTTACCTACTGGTGTCGCACTAGCTTGTCCGGTGTGCATGGGTGCAACCTGAGTGGTTTGGAACATAATCCCCATGGCAACCTGCATCTGAGCCTGTGCGTGTTGCATCTGCTGCAGCTACTGTGCCAGATTCATCACCACTGTTGCTAGCTCGGGTGGTGGAGGTGGCAAATTTGTAGGGTTTACCGGTTCTGGATTTCTCGGTGCATGGTTATTCTCTTGACTAGTCTCCTCCACTGGTGGTGGTGGTGGGACTGTGTTTCGGGTCTGTCGGGTCACTCTACGTCCAGACATAATTCTTTTCGGTGATGGGTGGTGCGTCGCCATTACATCAAATTTCGGATTTTTACTCTATTAACTCCCTGTTTCCTTTTCCTTTCTTATTTTGCAGATACCATGGCTCGTACCAAAATACCCAGAGTGCGTGATCAGCTTCGCTTCCGTTCGAATGAATCCGAGGCACAGTATGCTGACTATGCCCGTAAGAAGGTTGAAGGGGGTCGCCTGGTGAACTTGGCTGAGCTAGCCTTGTTCAATGTAGATGGAGCGTTTGGTGATATGGGGTGGCTCCCTGTCATCACCTACGACGCGTGCACCTGTCCAGACTTGGTACGCCAGTTCTATTCTAATCTCCAGGTGGTGGGGAATTACAATGATGTTGAGCACGGTCAGGAGTTGCGCATCACCAGTTACGTCAAGGGGGTGTACATCTCCTTTGATTATCGGCAGCTGGCCGATCTGTTGGGCATTCCCTATGATGGCCCCATGGTGTACTGTGTGCCGGGAGAGCCACAGTTTGTTGAGATGGAGATGAGAGCAGAGATCGACAACCAGTTGCTCCGTCCCGATAGATGGCAGATGAGAGCTTGCTACTTGCGTCCAGCTCCACGGGTCTTCTGCAAGATTATCCAGCATAATCTGATCCCGCAGAGTGGGCACTATGAGAGGGTGTCTCAGCTGACATAGTTCTTGATCTACAGCATCTGCACTCGTCAGCCGGTCTGCCTACCTTACATCATCATGCGGACGATGATTAGTGCTACATTGTCCGGTCATAGGGGGAATCTACCCTATGGACGCATGATTACTGTGCTACTGACCCGTCTGGGGGTGGATCTGGTAGATGAGAAGACCTTCTCGTCGCCTCTGGATTGGGAGGCTATCTGCAAGATGGGGCTGCGAGATGCATAGGTTAGCGATGAGGAGAGGAACGCGATGATGCGCCCTCACACTCGAGTCGAGATGGCTGATGCTGAGGCTGCTGCTGCTGCTGCTAGAGCTCGTGTGGAACCGGTCGACGATGACGATCGTATGTACATGGACGTCGATGCGATACCACCGCCATCACCTACAGATGCGGCTGGAGTTGGTACTTCTGCTGCGATGGCTCCTGTACCAGAGACCGGTCCTTCTCATGAGGCTGGTCCTTCACACCTACCAGCTGATGACGTGCTGAGTATGTTTCACGAGATTAGAGAGGCTCAGCGCGCATCGGATCTGAGGATAGGGGAGCTCCTAGATGCCCAACGCTGGACTGATCAGCGGGTGGCTGATCTCACAGCTAGTCTGCAGGCGACTCAGACTCAGGTGGCATGGTTGACTAGGGTTTATGCCGAGGACTACGACAGAGACCGTGAGGCACCGCCTCCTCCTTCGCCTCCAGCTACCTGAGTGTACTTTTATTTTTCTTTGTACTACAGAGTAACTGTCCAGGTTGTGGACTGTACTCTGCTTTCATTATGTGTATACATCATTGTATGTAACTTGTTTCCCCTTTAATAGATATATTATTCTCTTTAAATTTGGTCTCAATCATCATTTGTGCTTACAGTGTGTTTATATTAAAGCTTTTAATTTATCCTATCTCAGTTCACAATTGTGTTGAATGTATGCTAGTTCAGCGGACAAGGCCTGAGATGCTCTGATACCAAGTTGTCACACCCCAATTCTGGTCTATTCAGAATGATGTGATGAACCGCTAAATAACCCACGGTTCAACCAGGATCTCAAATAGGCTATCATCGCGTAATCTAAACTTACACACATCCATAATCATAATCAGAGTAATACACAATAGCAGAAAATTTATAATAAAATGAACTGAGCAACTAAAATGATATCATTAATTTAATAGCAAATTATTCTATTTTCAACTGAGACATAAATATTTAAATACCAAATACATGTCTTTATAAATCCAATGAAATAAACCTATAAAAATATCTAATCAAATACACACGAGTTGCACTCGCAAGAGGAGTCGTGCGTATCATCTTCAGCTCCAACTTCCATAGCTGCCACGTTCCCGTACGCAGACGCATTCATATAGTCTTCAACGGTATAACCTGCATCATCAACTAAAAATATTCGACGTCGAGGGGTGAGCACACATCACGGCTCAGTGAGTAGCCAAAACAATGCAACAATACATATGCATGCAAAAATCAATTTATATCTTTGGTCCGATTTAAAGTTTGCAGTATGCTATAGAAAGGTTTAGGTAGCCAAAGGTCGCGTTTATTGACTCCGCCTCTATACACGAGTGTGTGATGTTACCCGAAGATCACGTTTATCGTCAACTCACATGCACCCAATCATGAACATTATATAACAAAGGTTACGTTTATTGCTATATAGTGCCATACCAACACGTAAGCCCCTGTTGGCGAGGGCTGCAAACTGGACTCGCAAGGCCTCACCCCAACATCCCTCAGAATGCCCATAGAGATAGAGCTAAGGCCCCCCGGTAGAGTCAGAGACTACAAGGACCGAGACCACCTCCCCTGATACTCTACGACATAATAGTTCTGCTAAAGTATTGGTGATACGACAATGCCAATGCACAAGACTTGAGTTAGAGATAGAGCAAAAGTGCTGAGACCCGCCAAAGGTTAACGTTTATTGACGTTCTCATCACACCTCCCCTGATACTCGCTCGCATCAAGCACATCAACCACACACATACAAGCACATGCCTATTCCTATCATCATCATCATCATCATGTTATAAACAATAAAATAAATATGCATGAACAAGTAATAGAAATATTGGATGGCATGCTGTATGCACATTACAAACATATTCGCATAGAATCAAGCATGGCATAGGACTCAAGAAATAAAAAACAGTTTATTATTAACCAATTTAGTTTGGGGTTAAGGTTCCTCACCTTAGCTTGCTAATAGACATTTTTCCAAGCTTTAGAATCACCGTTATAATGCTATTATATTGCTAGCAAACCTAACAAAGTCGATAGAATTAATTAAAATAAATTCTGAAGTTAAAAATCATTCTGTTAACTGAGGGTCGATGCTAGGGTCGATGGGTCTATCGACCCTCCCCTCTTTCTGGACTTCCCGAATGCTGAGGGTCGATGGTCAGAAACACATAGGGTCGGATGGTCATCGACCCTCGGTGCGACCCTTGGTGCACTTTGGTCCAATTCCCACTTTTTAATCCATTCTTCGTGTTTGGGGTCCTATGGCTTGCTCCTACATTCCATTCAAAATCCATTCCATGGTCTGAAACCATGTATAATCCATCTAAATAGTTTTTCATGCATCCACCTATGGTTTTCCATGAAAACCTGACCATGGATGGATGGTTTGGGTTTCCCCGAGATCACTCTCTCTCCAATAACTATCCTAAGGTCTGTAGAAATTCATGGAATTAGTATTCATACCTGAGAAGATTAATCTTTCTCTGCAACTCTTCTCCTTTTTGCTAGGTTCTCTTCCTTGCCTCTCTTCTTCCTCTTTTCCTTCTCCTCTCTTTCTCTCAATTCAATTAGGGTTGTGAAAGGAGTGAAAGTGGCTTAGGGACGTCCTTTAAATAGACTAGGAACATCCTAAATAAGTCCCATTGATATTTGGAAAGAATCCCAATAGAAAAATATAGAAATTTCCTAATTTCTATATTCGGCAGGAACCGAGGGTCGATGGGAGGGTCGATAATCCCGTCGACCCTAGGGTCTTAAGCTGTCCAACCCTCCCTTCAAAACTGAGGGTCTGACTCTTTGTTTTGGGAGGTCCGACCCTGCTTAGCTGGGTATGCTACCATTCCCCTAATTTAAGTGTTTTTGGGTCGATTTGATACCTGGGATCTCGATCTCCTTCACGCCCTTGGTCCATTTGACTCGACCATGATGGGTGAACCTGGTTCAAGGTGGTAAGACTGGGTTAGATTGACACGGGTCTTACAGTACCAATTTTAAAATGTTTCTTTTTCTATGAGGATAATTTTTCATGAAAGTAACACGATGTTGTTTGCCAACTAAACAATGAACACAACGATTCAGAGGCGTACCTTTCATGTCTGGAAGAAGGTTGCTTTTGTGATGATCTATATCCCTTTCTCGCTCATGTGATGTCACACCCCAATTCTACACCAACCAGAATGGTGTGATGAACCGTCTAAGATCCAACGGTTCAACCATGACCTCGAATAGGCTGTGTCCTTTTCGCTTAAACCATACACATCTACAACCATAATCAGAGTAAATAAACAATAGCGGAAGTCTTTAATATTAATGAACTGAGTATCTAACAGTATATCATAAATAAAGTATCCAATTATCTCAAACAACTGAAGACATAAAATAAAATAATTTAATCAATTACATCTTCTGAATAATCCAATAAATATATCTAATCAAAGACGCATGAGTTGCACTCGCACGACGAATCATGCGACTCCATCATAGCTTCCATATCCATCGTCGCAACATGTTCGTACACCGGAGCATTCACATAATCTTCTACAGTAGGACCTGCATCATCAACTAAAAATATTTGACGTCAAAAGGGTGAGCACACATCATGGCTCAGTGAGCAAACAAAACAATGCAACAAACATATGCATGCATTCAATTCATATCTTTGGTCTGGTTCATAAGCTTACAATGTGCAATAGAAAGGATTGGTGGCCGCCGCACCTCTATACACAAGTGTGTGAAGCCGCCCAATGGATCAAACACCATTGCCATCCCACATGCACCCATCATGGAATAGAGATAGAGCTAAAGTGCCCGGATCAAACACCGCATGACACTTCCCCTGATGCCCTACCCATACCAACACGTAAGCCCCTATTGGCGAGGGCTTGCAAACTGGGCTCACAACTAACCAGTCCTAATGTCAAATAGTGTATCCAAGGCCTCACCCCAGCATCCCTCAATACGTCCATAAAGATAGAGCTAAGGCCCCCCGGCAGAGTTAGAAACTACATGGTCCGAGACCACATCTCCTGATGCCCTACGCGTAATAGTTCTGCTAAGGTAATGGCGATACGACGATGTTAGTGGACAAGACTTGAATAGAGATAGAGCTAGAGTCTGGTGACTAGGATGAAGCACAATGTCACGTCCTCTCCCTGATGCTCCATTCGCATCAAGTACACTAACCACACACAGACATTCACATGCCTATTCCTAGCATCATCATCATCATCATGTTATAAATAAACAGAATTAAATATGCATGAATAGTAATAATAGGAATATTGGATGACATGTGAAATGCACATTACAAGCATACAAGCATAGAATCATTCATGGCATTGGACTCAATAAATAAAAACAGTTTATTATTAGCCAATTAATTTAGGTCTTGTTCCCTCACCTTTGGTTGATAGTAGATCCCCGTTCAAGCTTTGTAATTCACTCTTAGACCACTTGAAAACTTAACAAATTTATATATTTTAAATTAGAATTTATTTCCATCAGTTTAAACCAACAGAAACTGAGGGGTCATAGGTGTGGCAGCACCTGTGGTCTCAGTTTTTGCAACCACAGGGCGTGTGGTCGCAAGGTGTGGTCACATATCCTGCGACCACACATGCGACCACACCCTCCCTGGAAACTTCCCGAGGGTGTGTGGTTGAATATGTGTGTCTCGTGTGGTCGCACATCATGCGACCACACGTGTGATGGTTGACTTTTCACTCTCAACTCCATTCCTTCATTTTTAGATTCCTTGGCTTATCATCATGGTCCTTCCTATGATTGTTCTATGGCTCAGAACTAGTATTTTATACAGAATCCACATCCACATAAATTCCTTCCATGGGATTCTCTTGGAATTTGTCCATGGATTGATGATTGGGTTTTCACTTAAATCCTATCTCTTTCATGAACTATTCTAGACTCTCAATTGACATGGGGAATGTTCCATACCTTAAACTTGTTGAAGATTCAGAGGTCTTCTCAGAATTTCCCCTTCTTAGTCTTCCTCTTCAATTCTCCTTCTCTTCCTTCTCTTCTCTTTCTCACTTTCAGTTTGAGTTTTAAAAGGATGAAAGAGGCTAAGGGATGTCCTATTTATAGAGGAAAACCCTCCATAATAAGCCCTACTGAGTTTAGGAAAGAACCCCCTTCGGATTAGGAAGGTTTCCTAAACTCGGTTATATCTGTAAGCCGTGTGGTCGGAGGTGGGGTCGCAGAACCCGTCGACCACACCCTCTGAAACATGCGACCACACGACCTAAATTCATGTGGTTGCATTATTTTGAGGTGTGGTCGATCACACCTGTTTAGGTATTCGACCACACGCTCATAATTGACTATTTTTGGGTTAAATTTCATACCCGGTCTTGTGGTTTCTTCATGCACTTGGTCCACTTGGCCCGACCATGATAAAAAGACCTGATACAAGGTGGTAAAATCGATTAGTTCGATACGGGTCTTACAACTCCCCCCCTCTTATTAAAAATTTTATCCTCAAAATTTGCACATACCTTCCGAGTCAAAAAGGTAAGGATATTGCTTTTGCATAGCATTCTTTTCTTCCCATGTGATCTCTTCTATATCTTGGCTCCTCCAAGTAACCTTAACATAATAAATGTTACGATTGCGTAGACGTTGAACCTTTCAGCTGGTAATTCTAGTTGGTGCCACTTCGAATGTTAAATCATCAGTTAGACTAGGTGGATCCGTTGTTATAACGTGTGTTGGATCTCTGACGCACTTCTTCAATAATGAGATATGAAATACATCGTGCACACTTGACATACATGGAGGTAGTGCTAATTGATATGCCACTTTTCCACGTTTAGCGAGAATCTCATATGGCCCGACATATCTTGGACTTAGCTTCCCTTTCTATCCGAATCGTTTTAAACCTCACATAGGTGATACTTTCAAGAATACCTTATCACCTACAACGAATTCAAGGTCTCGACTTCAAGCATCTGCATATTGTTTCTGACGATTCTGAGATGTTCTAACTCTTTCCTTGATAATGTCGACTACTCTACAAGTTTCTTCAACAAATTCTGGTCCAATGATACTCCATTCACCAACTTCATTCTAAAACAAAGGAGTTCGACACTTCCTACCATACAGTGCCTCATAGGGTGACATCTGTATAGTGGCCTGATAGCCGTTGTTATAGGCGAACTCAATCAATGGTAGTTTCTCATCCCATGATCCTTTGAAATCAATAACACAGGTTCGAAGCATGTCTTCTAAAATCTGAATGGTACGCTGTAAGACCCGTATCGAACTAACCGGTCTTACCACCTTGTATTAGGTCTTCCTATCATGATCGGGCCAAGTGGACCAAGTGCGTGAAGAAACCACAAGACCAGGTATGAAATGTAACCCAAAAACAGTCAATTATGAGCGTGTGGTCGCATACCTAAACAGGTGTGACCGACCACACCTCAAAATAGTGCAACCACATGAATTTTAGTCGTGTGGTCGCACATTTCAGAAGGTGTGGCGGATTCTGCGACCCCACCTCTGACCACACGAACCCAGTCAGAAACCGAAATTAGGAAACCTTCCTAATTCGAAGGGGGTTCTTTCTTAAACTCATTAGGGCATATTATGGAGGATTTTCCTCTATAAATAGGACGTCCCTTAGCCTCTTTCACTCTTTCAGAACTCAAACTGAAAGTGAGAGAAAGAGAAGAGAAGGAAGAGAATGAAAATTGATGAGGAAGACTAAGGAAGAGGAAAATTCAAAGAAAACTCTGAATCTTTAGCAAACTTAAGGTATGAAAACATTCCCCATGTTAAATTGAATGCCTAAAATAGTTCATGAAGAAGATAGGATTTAGGAGAAACCCAAATCATCAATCCATGGATAAATTCCAAGAGAATCCATGGAGAAAATTATGTGGACAATGGATTGTGTATAAAATAATAGTTCTGAGCCATAGAACAATCATAGGAAGGACCATGATGATAAGCCAAGGGATCTAAACATGAAGGAATGGAGTTGAGAATGAAAGGTCGACCATCACACGTGTGGTTGCATGATATGCGATCACACGAGACACACATATTGGACCACACACCCTCGGGAAGACCAGGAAGGGTGTGGTCGCATGTGTGGTCGCACACCTTGCGACCACAGACCCTCGGGAAGTTTCCAGGGAGGGTGTGGTCGCATGTGTGGTCGCAGGATATGCGACCACACCCTGCGACTACACACCCTGTGGTTGCAGAAACTGAGACCACAGGTGCTGCCACACCTGTGACCCCTCAGTTTCTGTTGATCTAAATTGTTGGGAATAAATTCTAAGTTAAAATCTATAAATTTGTTAGGTTTTCAAGTGGTTTAAAAGTGATTTACCAAGCTTGAACGAGGATCTACTATCGACCAAAGGTGAGGGAATAAGACCTAAATTAATTGGCAAATATTAAACTATTTTTTTATTTATTGAGTTCAATGCCATGAATGATTCTATGTTTGTATGCGTGTATTGTGCATTTCACATGTCATCCAATATTCTTATTATTACTGTTCATACATATTTAATTCCGTCTATTTATAACATGATGTTGATGATTATGCTAGGAATAGGCATGTGAATGTGTGTGTGTGGTTAGTGTACTTGATGCGAGTGGGGCATCAGGGGGAGGACGTGACACTGTGGTTCATCCTAGTCACCAGACTCTAGCTCTATCTCTACTCAAGTCTTGTCCACTAGCATCGTCGTATCGCCATTATCTTAGCAGAACTATTACATCGTAGGGCATCAGGGGAGATGGTCTCGGACCGTATAGTCTCTAACTCTGCCGGGGGGGCCATAGCTCTATTTCTATGGACGTATTGAGGGATGCTGGGATGAGGCCTTGGATACACTGTTTGACATTAGGACTGGTTAGTTGCGAGTCTAGTTTGCAAGCCCTCGCCAATAGGGGCTTACGTGTTGGTATGGGTAGGGCATCAAGGGAAGTGTCATGCGGTGTTTGATTCGGACACTTTAGCTCTATCTCTATTCCATGATGGGTGCATGTGGGACGGCAATGGCATTTGATCAATTGGGCGGCTTCACACACTCGTGTATAGAGGTGCGACGACCACCAATCCTTTCTATTGCACATTGTAAACTTATAAACCAGACCAAAGATATGAATTGAATGCATGCATATGTTTGTTGCATTATTTTGTTTGCTCACTGAGCTATGATGTGTGCTCACCCTTTCGACGTCGAATATTTTTAGTTGATGATGCAGGTCCTACCGTAGAATATTATATGAATGCTCCGATGTACGAAAATATTGCGGCGATGGATGCAAAAGCTATGATGGAGTCCCATGATTCGTTGTGCAAGTGCAACTCATGCGTCTTTGATTAGATTTAATTGTCGGATTATTCAAAAAATGTAATTGATTAATTTATTTTATTTTATGTCTTCGGTTATTTGAGATAATTGGATACTTTATTTATGATATCACTGTTAGATACTCAGTTCATTAATATTAAAGACTTCTGCTATTGTTTATTTACTCTGATTATGGTTGTGGATCTGTATGGTTTAAGAAAAAAGACATAGCCTATTCGAGATCCTGGTTGAACCGTTGGATCATAGACGGTTCATCACACCATTCTGGTTGGTGCAGAATTAGGGTGTGACATACGCTCCGACTGTCCGTCTGTCTGAGGATGGAATGCAGTACTGAATTTCAATGTTGTTCCCATAGCCTTTTGTAATCCTTCCCAAAACTTTGCGGTAAAGCGTGGGTCTCTATCGGACTCAATGCTTTCAGGTACACCATGTAATCTGACAATATTATCCACATATAGCTTAGCTAACCTCTCTAGGGTATACTGAGGTCGTATAGCTATGAAGCGAGTTGTCTTAGTCAGACGATCTACAATCACCCAGACCGCGTCAACTACTCAGGGATTCAATGGTAACCCGGTGACGAAGTCCATAGTGATGCAGTCCCATTTCCAAGCTAGTTCTGGCAGTGGTTGCAACAATCTTGCAGGTCTTTGCCTTTCAGCCTTTACCCTCTGACAATTTAGGCATTGAGACACAAATTTAGCTACATCCGCTTTCATTCCTCTCCACCAATATAATTTCTTTAATTCATGATACATCTTCGTACTTCCTGGATGTACCGAATAAGCGGTGGTATGAGCTTCCTTCATTAGTCTGTGTCTAATATCCAAGTCTTCATTTTCAGGAACACATACTCTTCCTTTATATTTTAGTACCTTTTCAACGTCCAAGGTGAACTTAGGAATAGTCCTACCTTTTCGATATCTTCTTACACCGTTCTCAGATAAGGGTCTGATTTAATTGTGGCATTCACTTCATCTAATATATCTGGTAAAATCTTCAATGTTGCGAACATATTTAAAAACTGATGAATAAACCCTTGGTTGGTTGATCCATCTGGTGCATCTATCATGAACTGCTCATTACCATGATTGAATACTTTTCCTGTAACACACATTGACGCAGTCGTGTTAACCTCTTCTTGGGATTTTACCATTGCTTTTTTGCTTAGCGCATCAGCAACTACATTAGCCTTCCCTGGATGATACTGGATATCACAATCATAGTCCTTTAATAGTTCCAACCATCTTCTTTGTCTCATGTTCAACTCCTTCTGATTAAAAGGACAAGTGAGACTCTTATGATCTGATTTAATATGAAATTTCTCTCCATACAAATAATGTCTCCATATCTTGACAGCATGTACAACCGCTGCTAATTCCAAGTCATGAGTGGGATAGTTCTTCTCATGTGTTTTCAGTTGTCTTGAGGCATACACAACTACTTGTTCTCCTTGCATAAGCACACATCCTAAACCCAACCCAGATGCATCAGTGTACAAGGTAAATGATTGTCCTAGAATAGGAATAGTCAAGATGGGAGCAGATATCAATCTAGCTTTCAATGTTTGAAAACCTTCTTCACATTTATCGGTCCAAACAAACTTTTTTCCTTTCTTAGTCAAACTGGTGAGAGGTACGGCGATTCTAGAGTAATCTTCCACGAATCGTCGGTAATACCCAACTAGACCTAGGAAACTTCTGATTTATGGAACACTCTTAGGTGCTTCCCATTTCACATTGACTTCAATCTTGCTAGGATCCACTTTAATTCCTCCAGCGGATACAACATGGCCTAAGAAAGCGACCTCATTTAGAAAAAACTCACACTTTGTAAATTTGGCGTAAAGCTTTTCTTTTCTTAGTCGCTGCAGTGCGGCTCTTAGATTCATGACATGAGTTTTCTTGTCTTTGGAGTAGACCAATATATCGTCAATAAACACAATGACTGACGTATCCAACATATCATGGAATACCCGATTCATGAGTTCCATAAAAGTTGCAGGTGCGTTAGTCAATCCAAAAGACATGACTAAAAATTCATAATGTCCATATCTTGTTCTGAATGCTATCTTTGGAATATCACCTTCCTTAATCTTCAGCTGATGGTATCCTGATCGAAGATCAATTTTGGAGAATACCTTGGCATCTTGCAACTGATCGAACAAGTCATCGATCCGAGGCAATGGGTATCGATCTTGATTGTAAGCTTATTTAATTCCTGATAGTCTATACACAGTCGAACACCACCGTCCTTCTTTTTCACAAACAATACTGGCGCTCTCCATGGTGATATGCTGGGTCTGATATATCCCTTGTCTAGTAATTCCTGTAACTGTACCTTCAGTTCCTTCAGTTCAGTAGGAGTCATTCGATAGGGTGCTTTAGATACTGGTGCGGCTCCGGGTATAAGATCTATAATGAACTATGTCGCTCGGTCGGGTAGTAGTCCTGGTAGTTCCTCAGGAAATACATCTGAAAAGTCATGCACAACATCAATATCTTTCATTCTTGGTACTTCCTTGGTGAGATCAACCACAGATACTGGATACCCAACTCCTCCTTTTTCGAGGCATTTTCTAGCCTTTAATGCAGAGATGATGAGTTTTCGTTTACGGGAAAGTTTGGTTCCCACGAAACTAAACTCTGCTCCTTCCTTGTCTTCAAATGTCAATTTATTTTCTGCACATAATAGGTTTGCAGAATGCTGAGCTAACCAGTCCATTCCCAAGATGACGTCAAAGTCTGCCATCTAGAGTTGAATCAAGGTTGCATCCAAAATCTTTTCGCCGATAAGAACTGGACATGGTCCATAACCTTTTTCTAGTTCCACTTCTAATCCCATAGGCGATCGTACAAGCAATTTGTAGTCTAAAGATCTGAGGGGTAAATTTAGCTTATTTCCAAACGATACAGATATAAAAGAATGAGTAGCTCCAGAATCAAAGAGTACTCTGGCAGGTATGCCATTAATAGGTACGATACCTGTGATTTGTTTTAATTTAGTCTACATGCTCACATAAGGTGATACAAAATGAAAGGTTCAGGTCATACATGTGACCACATCAGGCGATACGGCAGCATCCTCAGATGTAACTGCATAAACCTTTCCTTGTTGTAGCTTCTTCCTGGGCTTAAAACACTCCCTTGAATAATGTCCCATTTGATTACAGTTATAGCATTTTACTCCTTCACTATTTTGCTTCTGTTGAGGTTGGACTGTTGGAGTAGTCTTGGCTGCAGCATTAAAGCCTTGAGTACGGAAGGGTTTAAATGTCTTTGTGTTCCCTCCGTTATATGAATTTCCATTTGGCCTTTTGATACCTCTATTCTGAGCAAAGTAGCTCTCTCTTTGGCTCGATTCTAGCACCGGAGCAATCTGTACGGCTTCATTATAAACTTCCTTTTCTAGTCCCAAAAAAATGCTCCCGAATGCTTCCCCTAAGTCCCATGACGAACCTTTGGGTTTTAGTATTTTCCTCTTCCATGCTAGAGGGAGCAAAGAAAAATAGTTTTCATAACGCTGTTGATATGCATCCACAGTCAACTATCCCTGATACAAACTCAGGAACTCTCTTTCCATAGCGTCTCTGAAACTTCTGGGAAAATATTTCTCGAAGAATGTCTCTTTATAGATAGCCCAGGTCAATTGGGCATGCTTTGTTAATAGATAACTTCGAATAGATTTCCACCAATGGTGTGCATAACCCTTTAGCATAAATGTGGCACATAGCACTTTTTCCTCTTCATTTACAGTCATCATCATGAAGTTCCTTTCCATCTCGTCGATCCAATGAGCTGGCCACAAAGGATCTGGCTTGCCATTATATTCCTTAAGCTTCATTTTCAGAAAACGCTCGATCAGTTGAGAATGGTCCAACTGATACTGAGCATAGCCCCATATATAGGTGGTTGATACTGGTAACTGCCTTGGGCTACTTCAGGATTTTGTACTGGAGCTTGTACAAATGGCGTTTGAGGTGCTTGAGGTACCGTGTTGCTACCCCCTTGGTACGGTGCTAGCTTGTCTAGTTGGTATAGGTGTAGTATGTGCAGCTGGAAAAGCCATTCCCATAGCAGCTTACATATTGGCTTGTACTTGCTGTATTTGCTGCAGCTGTTGTGCTAGGTTCATTACTGCTGTAGCCAAATCTGTAGGTGGGGCTGGCAAGTTTGTAGGATTAGCCTGGTCATTGGCTCCTGGCGGTACCACATTCTGATTCTCTTGTTCTTCAGGGTTTTCATGGCTATCTTCCTCCATAGGTGGTGGTGGTGGAATTGAGTTACGTCCTCGCCTGGTTACTCTTCGACCAGCCATTTCTTGTTTCCGGTGGTGGTAGTGTCTGAAAAATCATAGAATATGTGAGGCAATCATAATATACATCATTCCCATGTTAAAATCCAATTAATCATTGTAAAATTTCAAATATCCAAGTCATTCACTCAAAATACAGCATTTTCCATCGTGGGGTCGATGGTGGGGTCGCAATATATGCAACCACAGGGTATGCGACCTCACAAAACCTTGTCAGCTCACCGAGAGCCTATGGTCGATCGTGTGGTTGCAATATGTGCGACCATAGGGTCCGACCACACAAAGTCTGTCATCTCACCAAGAGCCTGTGGTCGATCGTGGGGTCGATCGTATGGTTGCATATTTGGTCAAATTTTGCGACCACACGACCCCAAATCAGGTTTTTAAACCTGATTTTTGGAGTCATTTCCCACTTCCACTTTTGCTTTCAACTCAACTCGCTTCCACTGAGTTGCTCCAGTGTCGACCACTCGTGTTTGGTGATTCTTTCTTCCATTCACGACCTCCGCTCCGTTCTTTCAGGTATGTTCTCTACTGGTCCTCATTTTTAAGCTTTCAAAACTAGGTTTTTCTCCATTTATAGCATTTTCTTCAAATTAATTTTTTTCTAATCGTAAAAATTTGATTTTTATTGGGGGCTTTTGCTATTGGCCACCCAATGGATGAAAGCCCTCAAGAAAATTTGAGTTTCATCGGTTAGTTTTTGAGAAACTTGAAATTTTTCATTTTTGACCAAATTTTTGGGATTTTTCCAAATTGTCGACATTTCTTCAAATTCAATCTTCATAGTTTAAATTTCCAACTGTATGAGCCTTGCAGGATGGTTTGGAAAATATGTAAGTCCTCCTGCTCAACGGTTTGGGTGAAAAGTGAGGCTTTGGGCCAAATCATGCCGTTATATTGCCAAAATTTTGAGTTTTTCTCTATATCTAATATCTTGCTTGTTGGTCTGTGTCTTTGCAGATAACATGGCTCGTACCAAGGTCCCCAGAGTTCATGATCCTCTTCGCTTCCAGTCTAATGAAGCAGAGACTCAGTATGCTCGTTATGAGCGTAAAAAGGTGGAAGGGGGTCGTTGTGTAAACCTGGCTAATTTAGCCTTGTTTAATGTGGAGGGTGCCTTTGGTGATATGGGTTGGCTCCCCGTGATATTGTATGAGGGTTGCACTTGTCCTGCACTGGTGAAGCAGTTTTATTGTAATCTCCAAGTAGAGGGTGACCTAGATGATATAGACAGGAGTAGAGAGCTCAGGATCACTAGCTATGTTAAAGGGGTGGAGATTTCCTTTAACTGCTAGGAGTTGGCTGATCTCCTGGGTATATCCAATGATGGCCCATTAGTATACTGTGCACCCAAGGAACCCCAGTTCCTATCAGTGATGATGCGTGCAAAGATTGACCGCTAGCTTCTTAGGGATGATCGCTGGGAGATGAAGGCAATCAACCTACGGCCGGAACCTCGGGTGTACTGCAAGATTATTCAGCACAACCTGATTTCTCAGAGTGGACACTATGAGAAGATTTCCCAGTTGACCCAGCATCTCTTGCACTGCATCTGCACTAGGCAGTCCGTCTGCCTTCCGTACATTATTATTAGGACTATGCTCCATGCTACGATGCCTGGTCTGAGGGGTAACCTACCCTATGGGCGTTCGATCACCACTCTTCTCACCTGCCTGCAGGTCAACTTGGTTGATGAGAGGATTCATGAGGACACTTTTTCGACCGACCTTGACTGGGAGGCCATCTGCAGGATGGGGATGCGAGATGCGCAGGTCAGTGACAAGGAGAGGAATGCTATGGTGCGTCCCTATACTAGGGTAGAGATAGCAGATGCGGAGGCGACAGCAGCAGCAGCAACAGAGGTCCATGGGGGTGATGTTGAGGATAATGATCGTATGTACATGGATGTGGACGCCATACCTCCTCCATCACCACTACATTCCACTGGAGCTGGCCCTTCTCGGGTTCCTTCCTACTCAGTTAGTCCTTCACACCCACTACCAGATGACATAATGGGACTGCTGCGTGAGATTCGGGAGGCCCATCGTGCTACTGATCAGCGGGTGGCAGATTTGACAGTTAGTCTCCAGGTGACCCAAACTCAGGTAGCTTGACTTATGAGGGTGTATGCTGAGGATTATGATCGAGATCGTGAGGCACCTCCCCCTCCAGCACCTCTAGCTCCATGATGCATATTTTTCTTTTTCCTTATACTACAGAGTAACTGTCCGGATTGTGGACCGTACTCTGATCTGGATATATATATATATATATATATATATATATATATATATATATATATTGTTTTTATTTGATGTGTATATAAAACTTGTTTCTCATCTTAATAGTACATTATTCTCTTTCTTAATTTTTGTCTCATACGACACAGGTGCTTATGGTGTGTTCTTATTAAAGCTTTTAAATTTTATCCTAACTCAGTTCACGAACTTTTGTGGAAGTATACAGGTTTAATGGACAGGGCCTGAGAGCTCTGATACCAAGTTGTCACACCCTAATTCTGCACCAACCAGAATGGTGTGATGAACCATCTATGATCCAACGGTTTAATCAGGATCTCGAATAGGTTGTGTCCTTTTTGCTTAAACCATACACATCCACAACCATAATCAGAGTAAATAAACAATAGCGGAAGTCTTTAATATTAATGAACTGAGTATCTAATAGTGATATCATAAATAAAGTAGCCAATTATCTCAAATAACTGAAGACATAAAATAAAATAATTTAAACAATTACATCTTCTGAATAATCCAACAAATATATCTAATCAAAGACGCATGAATTGCACTCGCACGACGAATCATGCGACTTCATCATAGCTTCCATATCCTTCGTCGCAACATGTTCGTACACTGGAGCATTCACATAATCTTCTACAGTAGAACCTGCATCATCAACTAAAAATATTCGACGTTGAAAGGGTGAGCACACATCATGGCTCAGTGAGCAAACAAAATAATGCAACAAACATATGCATGCATTTAATTCATATCTTTGGTCTGGTTCATAAGTTTGCAATGTGCAATAGAAAGGATTGGTGGCCTGCGCACCTCTATACACGAGTGTGTGAAGCCGCCCCATGGATCAAACACCATTGCCGTCTCACATGCACCCATTATGGAATAGAGATAGAAGTGCCCGGATCAAACACCGCATGACACTTCCCCTGATGCCATACCATACCAACACGTAAGCCCCTATTGGTGAGGGCTTGCAAACTAGGCTCACAACTAACCAGTCCTAATGTCAAACAGTGTATCTAAGGCCTCACCCCAGCATCCCTCAATACGTCCATAGAGATAGAGCTAAGGCCCCCCGACAGAGTCAGAGACTACACGGTCCGAGACTACCTCCCCTGATGCCCTACAACGTAATAGTTCTGCTAAGGTATTGGCGATACGACGATGTTAGTGGATAAGACTTGAGTAGAGATAGAGCTAGAGTCTGGTGATCAGGATGAACCACAGTGTCACGTCCTCCCCCTGATGCTCCACTCGCATCAAGTACACTAACCACACAAATACATTCACATGCCTATTCCTAACATCATCATCATCATCATCATGTTATAAATAAACGAAATTAAATATGCATGAATAGTAATAACAGGAATATTGGATGACATGTAAAATACACATTACAAGTGTACAAGCATAGAATCATTCATGGCATTGGACTCAATAAATAAAAACAATTTATTATTAGCTAATTAATTTAGGTCTTGTTCCCTCACCTTTGGTTGATAGTAGATCCTCGTTCAAGCTTTGTAATTCACTCTTAGACCACTTGGAAACCTAACAAATTTATAGATTTTAAATTAGAATTTATTTCCATCAGTTTAAATCAACAGAAACTGAGGGGTCACAGGTGTGGCAGCACCTGTAGTCTCAGTTTCTGCGACCACAGGGCGTGTAGTCGTAAGGTGTGGTCGCATATCCTGCGACCACACATGCGACCACACCCTCCTGGAAACTTTCCGAGGGTGTGTGGTCGAATATGTATGTCTCGTGTGGTCGCACATCATGCGACCACACGTGTGATGGTCGATTTTTTACTCTCAACTCCATTCCTTCATGTTTGGATTCCTTGGTTTATCATCATGGTCCTTCCTATGATTGTTCTATGGCTCAGAACTAGTATTTTATACAGAATCCACATCCACATAAATTCCTTCCATGGATTCTCTTGGAATTTGTCCATGGATTGATGATTGGGTTCTCACTTAAATCCTATCTCTTTCATGAACTATTCTATGCTCTCAATTGACATGGGAAATGTTCCATACCTTAAACTTGTTGAAGATTCAGAGGTCTTCTCGGAATTTCTCTTTCTTAGTCTTCCTCTTCAATTCTCCTTCTCTTCCTTCTCTTCTCTTTCTCACATTCAGTTTGAGTTCTAAAAGGATGAAAGAGGCTTAGGGACGTCATATTTATAGAGAAAAACCCTCTATAATAAGCCCTACTGAGTTTAGGAAAGAACTCCCTTCGGATTAGGAAGGTTTCCTTAACTCGGTTCTGTCTGGAATCCGTGTGGTCAGAGGTGGGGTCACAGAACCCGTCGACCACACCCTCTGAAACATGCGACCACACGACCTAAATTCCTGTGGTTGCATTATTTTGAGGTGTGGTCGATCACACCTGTTTAGGTATGCGACCACACACTCATAATTGACTATTTTTGGGTTAAATTTCATACCTGGTCTTGTAGTTTCTTCATGCACTTAATCCACTTGGCCCGACCATAACAGGATGACCTGATACACGGTGGTAAGATCGATTAGTTCAATACGGGTCTTACATGTGACCAAGTCATCAATGCCATAAATTTGTAGCGGATTCACCCTCTATTGCATTCACTTCAGTCTTGCACAATTATACTTTTATGTTATACAAAGTGCAACACTTATTTTCTCTTAACACCACTAGAGAACATTTGGTAAGCTTTCATTGACCATTACCAAAGTGACTATGATAACCTTCTGCATCTAACAGTCTTGCAGAAATCAAATTCGGACGAGTTTTGGAATATGTCTCACATATCTGAGAGTCAATTTACATCTAATATTTGTCTCCACACTCACATCACCTATCTCCAAAAATTTTTGAAACACCACTGTTTTTCATTCTTACCATACCAAAGTTACCAGTCTTGTAAGAGGTAAATAATTCTCTATAAAGGGTAGCATGGTATGAAGAACCAGTATCAACAATTCAATCTGAGTCGTGACATGAGAATGTCAAACAAGATTCTTCACTACCTGAGATAATAATAGCATCTCCATCTGAATTAACGGCAGCAGTATCTTCGTTCTTTTCCTCTCCATTTTCTTTCTTGGAATCTCTCTTGAGTTTCCTGCACTCATTTTTCATATGTCCTACATTTTTACAATAGTAACATGTGACCCCTTGTCTTGATTTGGATTTCTCCTTTGACTTCCTACGGTCTTAAGGATTTTTGTATTTGCTTCTTCCTCGATTTTCTGACAAGTGTCTTTTGTTGAGATAAACGCAAAGACTTTCTTATTATCTCTTTATTCAACGAACTTTCTGTTACTTGACTCATACTGAGCTTTTCATCTGGTCCAGAATTGCTAAGAGACACTAGTAGTGTCTCCCAACTGTCGGGTAATGAACTGAGTAGTAACAAAGCTTGTAACTTATCATCTAGCATAATCTTCATAGAAGATAACTGATTCACAATACTCTGTACCTCATTCAAATGTTTTACAATTGAGTATCCATCTCTATACTATAGGTTCACAAGCTTTCTTATTATAAACGTTTTATTGCCTGTAGTTTTCCTTTTTTACAAACTTTTCAATTTATTCCACAGTAACTGTGCCGACGTCTCTTTGGAGATATGATGGAAAACTGTGTCATCCAACCATTGCCGAATAAAGCCAATAGTTTTTCGATCCAATGTCTTCCACTCGACATCAGACAAATTTTTCTGATTTTCTTAGTAATACCTTGTACGGGTTCGCACAATTCCTTACGTATAATAAGTATTCCATCTTGGCTTTTCAAATCATCTAGTTGCTCACATTCAAACTAATCATCCGTATCAAGGTTCCCTCCATTGTTTACATATAGTTATAGAACCTAGCACTGATACTACTTGTTAGGAAAAACGCAAGGTTTTTCCCTCTTATATGTAAACTAATGGATATACATGACTACAAATATACGCATAGAGATATAGAAGCGGAAATAAATAGAGACAATCAAACCACAAGAGACACAATAATTATTATGTGAAAAATCCTTCCAAGGTGAAAAGGGAAAAACCACAGGACCTAGTTTAGGTAAATCTCCATTATGATAATAATGGGTACACAATACAATCCTCTCTAGTCACAGCTAGAGGTTACCAATGTCCAAGAGAAATAACCTACTCTTGGGTAATACAAATAAATCACCAAATACAATAGGTGGTAATAGAAAGTACAATAATACTCTCACATCGACGTCGACGTAACAAATGCTGAAAAGAACAATTACCTTTCTCTCTTCCCTTAACAGGGAGAACGTCCTCACATCGTACGTACAAAGTATGAGTGCTTCTCTATCTCTCCTTCCTCCTCTCCAAATACTTACAATGGCAGAAGAATAAATAAGGAATTTTGATCCCGACTTTGGTTCTCGGGAACTCACAGAAAGTCGTCACTCTCTGGCTCTCTATTTTTCTTCTCTGTATTTTCTCACGAACTTAGGAAATCACATATATCAATTCTGCCACCACTTACCTCTTTTTGTATAAAGAAATAAGGTTAAGATTGAGAGGTTGGTTTTAAACTACCTCTAGAAAACCTTCCTAAGAAGGTTTGTGTGTCATAGTATGTGGGTCCCCCCACCCACGTGGGGTGAGGAGGAACCCAACAAAAATTTTATTTTTTTCCCATTTATTTCTAGAATATGTTGCTGGCTAACGATTTTGCAAGGACCCATTTAGGGGATCTGCATCTTAAAGAGCGCCGAAGATACTTGGCATCAATGTAGTAAGAGAGAAAAACAGAGAAAGGCTAAATCTAAACATCACAGCTGGAGACTTCTCAACTCTACAGTAGGTTTCCGGCAGATTTTAGCCTCCGGTGGATCTGATGCAGCAATTGCGAACCCAATTCGAAAAATTGTTTACAGATCTGTCCTCCTTACATAATCACCTACAGATCTGGATCAATTGGTGGAATTAAACTCTCTGAAACCCTAGATTTTTCAGAGAAAATAGTACTTGATTTCATCATCAAATGCTCTCTCTTCTCCAAACCACAACCCATCGTCGCTATCATTCTCTTATTGTCTCCTCTTTCGCCTCCTCGACAACACCAGAGAAAGCAGTTATGTCATTACTTGTAAGAAGCAGAGAAGGGAGAGGGAGATCAAATTTGTGAGAGCTGATTGTGTTTAGGTTTTGGTGAAAAAGGAAGAAGAAGAAGAAGAAGAATAGGGAACAAAGAATGGTCGGGGTTGGGAAGATTGAAGCTTATGTTGTCTGGAGATGGGTTTTTATGTATGCGAGAGTAATTGAGAATAAGACAGGGTAAAATGGTCTTTTACCCTCACAATAAGGGTAGTATTGTTCTACAAAAAATCGATGTAAGCTGACATCATCATCTAACAGGAGTCTCTTGACGGACTGGGTCTCTATGACTAACAGTGTCAATATTTGGGGTGGTAGTTGATGTTATGAATACTTTTTGGGTAGTACTTGAAATTTTTCCTATTATTATTTTTATTTGGGGGGGGTGAAGTTGGGGATTAGAGGGGAAGAATCCTTCGGTAATGCTTTCAGTACTAGAGTACTAGTACATATGTATGGAGACACTAGCATGCATACAAGGTATTAAATTGGATTAGATCTTGATTTTTTTTATTTTTTTATTTTTTTTATTTTTTATTTTTTTTTAAAGATGACACGAGAAATCCATTATGGAGGCAAGCTTAAATCTTTATGATAGTATAAAAGGAAATATTTATAAGGATTTATAACTCAATGGAAAAGAGATAAACCAAAACCCTTCTGGGACCTAGAGGGCCCACTTAAATAATTTATGAGTAATCATATTATCAACTCTCTTTTTTTTTTTTTTTTGGTGAAATCATATTATCAACTCTAGAAACATAAGAAAATGAATAGAAACTAAACCTATGCTAAAATTCCTTAATGTCGAAAAGCATATTCGAAATCTCAAGTGGTAGTTGTTGTTATCACTTAGATGTTGAACAAAATCGCAGAATCCGAGTGGACGAAGAAACTTCAAATCCCATAACTAAGAGCCCTTTACAATCCTAACCAAAAGGTTAGGATCTCACCGACAAAGGTCGGAGCTGAACGCGAATGATGAATGTACATAGCATCTGCCCACGTGACAGAATAAGTGACTCATGACATTTGTTACGATATCGACTGGAACGATATGGCTGGCAATATTATCGCCACCAACGATATCGGGTTATTTTTTATTTTGGTTTCTTATTGTAATTGATTTAGTTTCCTTCTTTGACTTTATTTTCTTCTTATTTTGACTCTTCTAATTTTATAGCCTTTCTTGTAATAGTTGGTTATTATTTTCCTATAAATAAAAAGGCTTGAAGAGAGGAGATAGACACATCATTGATTACAACACATTGCTATAACCGAATTCTCTTTCTCTCCTTCTCTCTTCTCTCTCTTCTCGCTCTCTCTCTCTCTCTCTCTCTCTTTTAATTTTCTGGTTTACAAGTTCTTGTTTATTTCTTTGTGTGATTGTTACATGGTATCAGAGCACTAGATCTCTGGTCTTTATTCATCAACACATTGGTTTGATAGGCCTTTGATTTTTCTACTATCAATTTGTAACTGAAATTTTTTTTATATTACTACTACTAGGAGAATGAGTTTTTTTTTTTTTTTAATGCTGTTGTGATTCTTTCATTTTCAAACTCATACCTTCTTGATCACCTTGTCGTTGCTACCCTACTACTACCACTGACACCCCCCTTAAGCGCTTCCTTCCTTTAGCTACTCAGTTGGCTGAATTGAGAATTGAAAAAAAAAAAAATACAAGTTGTTGCTACCCCTACTACTACCACCAACACCCCCTTGAGCCCTTCCTTCCTTTGGCCACTAGATTGGTTGAACCGAGTTTTTTTTTTATATATAGTAATGGTTGCTTGTTGAAAGTCTTTATCTTTTGTACATGATGACTGATCCTAAACCTACTTGGGTTCAGATCATCTCTATTAAATTAAAAGGAGTTTCTAATTACATTCTCTGGGCTCAGGCTATTAAAGCCTATATCCTTTTAAAGGATAAATTGAAATTATTATATGATGATCCTCCTTACTATGATGCTAAAGAACCTGATGCTTTGAAAGTTTACAATACTTGGCTACGTGATAATTCCACTGTTCAAACCTGGTTGTGGAACGGTATTGATCCTTCTATTTTACTCATTGTTATGTTTTACAACACTGCTAAGGCTATTTGCTCTGACTTGCGAGAGACATATGGACAAGAAAAAAATGTCTCTCGTATCTATGATCTCTATGAAAAGATGTTCACTTACTCTATTGGTGATAAATCCTTGACTGAATACTATAGAAGGTTCAAATGCATCATTAAGGAAATACAGGCTATGCAACCTCTTACTTCTGATATAACCAAAATAAAAGCTCTACAGTCTGAGTTTTATGTTGCTAAGTTCTTGGCTGGTCTCTCACTTGATTACCAGGCCATCAAGAGTTAGCTTCTTGTAGGTGCCTTCATTCCTACCTTGACTGAGACCTTTCTTCGTCTTCAACGGCTGGTACCTCTGGGAGACTCACTTCATAAGGATACTTCTGCCCTATTTGCTGGCCATGGCCAAGGATCTTCCTCTAGAGGTCGTGGCTTCACTCGAGGTCATGGACGTGGTCCTCCTGGTCAAGATTCTGGTAGGACAACCTATGATAAATCTAGTAGATATTGTACTCATTGTCACAAGACCATTCATAATGTTGACGCTTATTGGGAGAAGTTTAGTTGTCCTGAATGGGCTGATACGTTAGCCAATTCTTTTACTATTGAGGAGACCTCGACCTTTGCACAGGCTCCTCCAATACAACCATTTACACCAACTTTTGCTTAGTGTGAAGCATTACTACGAAGGATTCAACAAATTGAGGCCAATAATTCATCATTCCCCGCTACCTTGGCTCATACAGGTACATCCGCTTTATTTTCTACATCATATTCTACTCCTTGGATCCTTGATTATGGAGCTACCTGCCACATGTCTGGTAAGTCATCTGCTTTTTCCTCCTTTACTGACACCCCCAAACCTGTAACTATTTACTTTGCTGATGGTTCCTTTACCACTACCTCACAATATGGGCAGGTGTCTTACCTTATCCTTGTCTTGTCTTCTGTGCTATATTTTTTTTTTTAAATTACCTATTAATCTTATGTCTATTAGCTAACTTACCAAATCACTAAACTGTTATGCTACATTTTTCTCTTCTTATTGTACTTTTCAGGATCCCAAGACCAGGGCCGATTGGTAGTAGACGTAAGCATGTTGGCTTCTACTTGTAGCAGACTAAACCATTCACTACCGCTGCTACTACATCCATTACCACCCCTCTTAAATGGCATCACCGGCTTAGTCACTGTCTCTCTCCAAGTTGAAGGCTCTAGTCCCTAATTGTAAGTCTCTCTCTACTCTATAGTATGAGGATTGCAAATTAAGGAAACATCACCATTCTTTATTTCCTACTAGTTCTACACCTAGGTGTCTTTCTCTATTTTCTTTAGTATATTTTGATATTTGGGGTCCTTGTCGTATCCCCAATAGACATGGTTACTTTTATTTTGTCACCTTTGTGGATGATTATTCTAGGATGACCTGGTTTTATTTACTCAAGGATCGTTCTAATTTTCTTAATATTAATAAGGGTTTTTATAAAGAATTTTTTACTCAATTTAGTGTTCCTATCAAAATTCTATACTAATAATGCTCTTGAATACATTCAAAATGTTGTCTCTGACTTTTGCTTTGCTAATGGTATATTTCATCATACTAGTTGTGCTTACATTCCCCAACAAAATGGGGTTGCCAAACAAAAAAATAAACATCTTCTGGATATTGCTAGGCCTGTTATGGTTCATATGAATGTACTTAAGTATTATTGGTGGGATGCTATTTTAACTATTTGTTATCTTATTAATTGGATGCCTTCTTCTGTACTACAAAATAAAATTCCATTTAATCTACTTTATCCCAATACCTCCTTATTCCATGTTTCCCCTCGGGTATTTGATAGTACTTGTTTTGTTCACACAATGCATCCAAAATTGGATAAACTCTCCCTTTGTTCTATCAAATGTAATTTTCTTGGTCTCATACTCAAAAAGGGTACAGATGCTTTGACTTTGTTACTAAGCATCATTCTGTGAGTGCTGATGTTACCTTCTTTGAAGACAAACCATACTATCCGGTTATGGTGCTTGATGTTGTTTCACCCCCTTCTGAACCTCCACTACCTCTCATCCCCTCTCAAGATGATATTTTTTACACCACTGAACCTACACCACCACAATCGCCATCTCCTCATTACCACCTTTAAAGGTTTATAAACGTCAAACTCCGACAGCTCTAACCACTACTACGTCTCATGCTTCGCTTGCCACTACATCTCCACCTGGTACTGAGGTCACCCTAAACCTCCCTATTGTTCATTGTAAAGGTACTCCTACCCGTATTCAGCCTGAAAGCTACTCTTTACTTACCTTTCATATTGAACATTTTGTTACTACAGACCATCTTCCCACTTGTCATTAGAGTCTTGTTTGCTCTTTACGTGCTACCTTTGTCCCTACTAATTTTTCCCAAGCCTTGTCCCATCCAGGGTGGAAAGCGGCTATAGATGCTGAAATTGATGCTCTGACATCTCGTTAGACTTGGACTCTTGTTGATCTTCTGCCTGGTCAATCTGTAGTCCGTTGTCGATGAGTATATACTATGAAGCATAATTCCAAAGGCTCTGTTGAATGCCTGGAAGCTCATCTTGTAGCCAAAGGCTTTACTTAGACCTATGGAGTTGACTATTTTGAGAACTTCTCTCCTGTAGCTCGCCTTAACTTTGTTAGAGTTATCATCTCTATGGCTATAAATTTTGATTGACCCCTTTATCAGATGGATGTTAAGAATGCCTTTTTGTATAGGGATATTCAGGAGGAAGTATATATGGACCAACCTCCAAGGTATGTTGCTCAGGGAAGGAACTCTACCAAAGTTTGCAAATTACTCAAGGTTATCTATGGACTTAAGCAGTCTCCTCATGCTTGGTTTGATAAATTAAGCACAATTATTACTAGCTTTGGTTTCACTACTTGCTATTCAGATCACTCTATTTTTGTACGACATCATTGGTCTATTGTCACCATAATAGCAAGCTATGTTGATGATATTATTGTTACGGGGAATGACAAGTCAAGAATTATAAAAATTAAGTCTCATCTACACAAACATTTTTAGATGAAAGACTTAGGACTTTTTCATTATTTCCTTGGTATTGAAGTTGTTCGAGGTTGCAAAAGCACTAGTCTCTCTCAACGTAAATATGTACTTGATCTTCTTACTGAAATTGGTCTACTTGGTACTAAGCTAGCTGAAACTCCCATGGACCCTCATAAGAAATTTGAAACTAGTGACAGTCCTGAATACTCTAATGTTCATCAGTATAAACGGTTGGTTGGGAAATTCATTTATCTTACTGTTACTCGGCCTGACATTTTCTGTGCAGTTGGTATGGTTAGTTAGTTTATGCAAGCTCCTAAAGTTGTCCATTGGAAAGTTGTTTGCCGTTTGTTGCACTATCTGATGAAGTCTCCTAGCACAGGTTTTATTTATTCTCTCCATCGTCATCTTGATGTTGTTGGGTTTTTTTTTTTATGCTAATTGGGATGGGACAAATAGTGATAACGTTTTACCACTGGTTACTGTACCTTTGTTGGTAGCAATCTTGTCACCTAACAAATTCAAAAGCAGACTAGTGTCTCAAAATCTAGTGCTGAATCTGAGTACCGTGCTATGACACAAACTACAACTGAACTACTATGGTTGAAAAATCTTCTTTGAGAATTCGGATTCCATATCACTTGCCCTATATGTGAGGACAGATGTCCACCCATGCTGAAATGGACGGTGAAAGATTTGGAGTCGCCACCTAGATTAAGGTCTAGGACCTAAAATGTAATCTCATCATGAGATAAGACTTTTATTGACTCATGACCCAACATATCGGCTTTGGTCTATTAGAGAATGGGTATGCGTTCAAGGTACAGTTTGGTAAGGTGTTAGGCACCTAAAACTGCCCGATCCGAAAATCGGCCTCCTATATGATTCTACTTTCCTTAGACTTTATGGTTCTGACTGTTCATGGTCAATGTATAATGACTAGGGCTCATGGGGGATCCTATGCCAAATTGTTAAGTTCTTCTAGCCTAAATTCAGCCAAACATGTTCTCAAAGTAAGAAAACAAATAAAATAATATACAATGAATCGAACCAAAGATGGTTCGGTGATGGACTGAATCTGAGATGTCCAAAACGTCTTAAATTGCCTACGTATTCCAATCCTAAAAATCAAGTCCAAAAACGTAGTTCGAAACAGAATGTGATTAAAGTTTATGGATGTGGATTATGATTAAGCTTCCTTAGATTCAATTTATTCAAGTTGAAGTTTATGCTTGATGATGATGGAGATTGAATCTAGAGATAGCCTAAATATGGATTGAAGTGAACGAGGATATGGATACGGTTATGGATATGAGGGACCTAATGATACTAAGATGGGCTACCGTACTTGGATAATCCCTCAAGTTGCCTACGTATTCCAGAGGTCTTGGAAATCAGGTACAACGTAGTTCGTTGTTTGGTGGATTAGGTAGCCTCAGGGACTAAGATGTATAAGCACTCTCAAGGAGTAAAGCATGTGTACTCTCAGGGAGTAGAGTATGTATGTCTCTCAGGGAGTAAGGTTTGTACTCTCAGGGAGTAAGGTATACTTAGGGAGGAAAGTATGTATACTCTCAGGGAGTAGGGTATGGAACCGTATCTGGGAGTTTCCCAGACTACCTACGTATCTTAAGGTTTGCCCTAAGAATCAGGATCCGCGTAGTTCGAAATCTAGATTATTCATTGGGCGAACCGCTTAGGTCGAAATATGGGTGGTCCAGCCAGACCGAATGATGATCCTAGAAGATCTATGGTTGGATTCACATTACACCTATCTAAGTCTCTGTACCCTAGGGGAAATGAACTGGGGGTAGGGCTCGTCCTAAAACTACCCTTGTAATCTAAAACCCTGGTTTTGGAATTGTTGGGATAGGCTTCATGCTTCTTAATTAAGGCTTTTATACCCTTCACACGAATGTGGGTGCCTACATGCATGTCCCCACACCTAATATGTTTGCTAGGTGTACAGATATGGCAGTTCGACTAGGGTGTAACAAAAGTAAGTTATTGCCAACAATTCAAACAAGACAAGTAATCAACATGCATCATCTCAGATATCACAAAAAAACTGTGAATAAATATAGCGAGAAGCATTTGAACAAACATAGCAACAAACATGTGATCATTAAGATAACAGACACGACATCTCATATGTTATTTCCAGTGAAAATATGTCTTAGTATGTCAAATTAGATCCTCGATCAACGGTCTGAATTCAAAGAATCATCAATAATCTATCAGTCCAAATCCTCAATCTATCAGTCATATCTCTTTAAAACATGACTATTATGATCAACACGCAGATTTCATCAAAACAGCCAAGATCAATGGCTCAAATCTCACATCAAATATAATCATGATCAGACTAAGAAGTCATTGGCTCAGATTCATCTGAATCACCTATGATCCGGATACAACGGTTTATATCACTCAAAATCATAATCCAACTGTTCAAATTCAATTAATTCACTCTTGATGGCAATCCAATGGTTCAAATCACTTATGATGTGAAATCTAACGATTCGATAAACATCCATGATCAACATTTAACGGTTTAGATTCACCAAAATCATAATCCAATCGTGCAAAATTTATTCAGATCACTCCCAAGATAATCTAACAGTCAAGGTTACTCATCATGATAATCCAACCACTCAGATTGATTAAAATCACTCCCAAAGATAATTTACAGTTCAGATCACTCATCGTGATAATCTAACCATTCATATTCCTTTAAAAACACCCACAATGAAGATCCAACGATTGAAATTATTCACAATCACTCGCAATGGTTAAAATCATTCAAAATCACTCACAATGAAGATCCAATGGTCCATATTTCATCCACCAAAATTTATAATCAATGGGCCAGATTTAACATTCATAACGAGAAAGGCTGGGCCAAAACCCAACATGCACATGTGGAAGTCGACGCATATGATCAAAGAATCATCATGTATGTGAAGCTACGATAATAAAATGAAGCAGACAACCACAATACGACATACAAGTATGGTGAACTGGAAAAGAAACCAACCTGATGTGTGTCGACGAGATTGAACAGTAGGGTGTTGCGAGGATCGACGATGATGGTCTTCGCTGGATCTCACGAGGATCGTCGGGTTGACGATGATGATGGTCGCAGGGTATCGCGAGGATCTTCACTGGATCTCGCGAGGGTCGTCGTGCTCGGCTGCTGAGCGCGAGTTGCAGACAGGTGTGGGAGATGGTCGCGAGATGCTGCTGGGTGCGAGTCGCAGACAGGAGATGGTCGCGGTCAGGAGATGGTCGCGAGATGCTGGTGGGTGCGAGTCGCGGATAGGACATGGTCGCGAGATGCTGCTGGGTGCGAGTCACGGATAGGAGATGGTCGCGGTCAGGAGATGGTCGCGAGATGCTGGTGGGTGCGAGTCGCGGATAGGACATGGTCGCGAGATGCTGCTGGGAGTGAGTCGCCGACAAGAGATGGTCGCGAGATGCTGCTAGGTACGAATTGTGGACAAGATATGGTCGCGAGATGTTGCTGGGTGTCGCGGACATGAGATGGTCACGAGATGCTGCTGGGTGCGAGTCCCGGACAGGAGATGGTCAGGAGATGTTGCTGGGTGCGAGTCACGGACAGGAAATGGTCACGGGATGCGAGATGCTGCTGGGTGCGGATCGCGGACAGGAGATGGTCACGAGATGCTGCTAGGTGCGAGTCGCTGACAGGAGATGGTCACGGGATGCGAGATGCTACTGGGAGGGGATCGCGGATAGGAGATGGTTGCAAGATGCTGCTGGGTGCGAATCACGGATAGGAGATGGTCACGGGATGCGAGATGCTGCTGGGTGAGGATTACAGACAAGAGATGGTCATGGGATGCTGCTAGGTGCGGATCGCAGACAGGAGATGGTCACAAGATGCTGCTGGGTGTAAGTCACGGACAAGAGATGGTCACGGGATGCGAGATGGTGCTGGGTGCGGATCGCGGTCAGGAGATGGTCGCGAGATGCTGCTGGGTGCAGATCGCGGTCAGGAGATGGTCGCGAGATGCTGTTGGGTGCAGATCGTGGATAGTAGATGGTCCTCTGGACAAGTGGACTGTCTACTGGGTGCGAGATTCCTCTGGACAAATGGACTATCTGCTGGATCGCAGACAGGGGATGGTCCTGCTGTGTGTGAAAGAGGATGAACAGGATGCGAGTGGTAGACCGGTGAGGGGGACAAAAGGGGATTTCGAAAGGAAATAGAGGGCCAGCCTTCCCAGAAAGAAAAACCTCTCCTCTTCCTTGTGAGCATCGGTGGGTATTTATAGAAGCAGGAGGTTGGATGAAGAGAGGTGGAGTGTTGTAGGTCAGTGGAGTTATGAGGGATAGCTGTTGTGAGGTGCTGCTGTGAGGTGTCGACCAGTGAGGGACTGGGCTGGTGTCTACATGGTGGTGGTGCTCTGTACAAATTATGGGAGGTGGAGTGGCGGCGGTTTGTAGCATGGGCGATGGATGGTAGGAAGCATGGGAGGTGGAGTGTGGGATGGCTGGGTGCGGCTTCATGTGGGCTGGTGATGGCGATGAAGCATGGGAGGTGGAGAGTGGCAGCACCTCCGTCGATCTTCTTCCTCTTTCTTTCCCCGTCAGGCTCTCTCTCTCTCTCTTTTCGTGCTTCTCTTTGTCTTCTCTGATCTGAGCAATGAGAATTTTGTGGTTTTCTAGAAGATAGCAGTGGAGTGGTGTGTCGACTGGAGGGGGATGGTCGTAGGCAGGCTCGATTGTGTTAGGAGACAGCTCATTAGGTGTGAGCAGTTGCCATTGGGTTGGGCTCAAGAAGTATGGTGAGGGTTAAGGGAGAGGTGGAGGTAGCAGCACCTCCATCTTTCCCTCCACCGAACTCTCTCTCTCCCTTATCTTCCACTCCTCTCTTCGGCTTTCTCCTCCTATTCTCTCTCTTTCTCGTGCTTCTCTCTCTCCTCTTTGATTAAAATATATATACATATACATATATATATATATATATATATATATATATATATATATATATATATATATATATATATATATATATATATATATATATATATATATATAAAATATAATATATCATATAAACATACATGTATAACAAAAATACAAGTACATGGGTCGAAATCGACTTGGTTCGGACTGGTTCGGGCTGGGTAAGGCTGGACTGGTTGAGCGCGACGGGGTTAGACCAAATTGGGTTTAGGCTAAGTTGGGCTGAGTTGGGTCTGAGCTGGTTTCTCTATCATGGGTCCTCTCAGCTTTTAACTCCGCATGAAAAATTTTGACAGCCTCTGTCCTGGATTTTCCACGTCCACTTTGAAGAACATCAAGAAAGAAGAATGCTGGAGTTTGAATCATCGAATTTGGATGTCGGATAGTAAAATTATGAAGGATCAAAATTTAAACAGGCTCATCGGCTTGTGGCTCTACATGAGATCCTTCGGAGACTTTTATCCCAGATTTTTCATGTCCACTTTCAAGAGGACGGACAAAGGAGCACACTGGTGCTCGAATTACCTGATTCGGACGTCAGATGACCAAAATATGAAGAATTGAAGTTTTGACGATAATCCTACTGGCAACTTTGCATGGGACCCGTAGGTGGCCTTTGTCCCAGATTTTCCACGTCCACTTTGAAGAGGACGGACAAAGGAACATGCTGGTGCACTTTGGCTCAGCTCAGAACACTGTAGAGAATACACATGGACTAATTGACTGCTGGTTTGAGAGAATTTCACTCGCCTCCCCTCTCTCGCTATCTACATACCAATATGGTTGTCCTAGTTAGGGAAAGCAAAAAATGGGGTGCTTACACTATAGCTTTGATTTGTGACAATTAAGCTACGATCTACATTGCCAGCAATCCAATGTTCTATAAACATACCAAACACATAGAAGTGGATTGCCATTTGTTCGTGATGCTGTTATGAAGAAGCTTGTTGTCACTCTAATCACTCCATTTGTTTCTTCTTCAAATTAGCACGCTAATATATTCACTAAGCCCTTGTTTGGACTAGGATATCGTTTGAACTGTTACAAGCTTGGATTAGGTGATCTATACACTCCAACTTAAGGGAGGGTTGTCACACCCCAATTCTAGACTGACCAGTGGTGTAATGAATCGTCATGAGAACCAACGGTTCATACCAGGATCTCGTATAGGCTATGCCAACCATTTTAAATCAAAACACATTCCACAATAATAATCAGAGTAAGTAATAAATAAATAGCAGAAGTCTTATTAATAATGAACTAAGAGTCTATAGTAATAATTAAATATTTAACAAGTCATCTTCAAGTAACTAAAACATAATTAATACTGATTACAAGTATCACAATACGAAAGTTAACCACTAAGCGTAAACATAGTTGAAACACTAGCTTGACGAGCCATATTCGTCCTCCACAGCTTGCACATCCATAGCCGCTACATGTCCACATGTTGGCGTATCCATGTAGTCTTCAACAGTAACACCTACAACATCAGAAACTAAAAAGAATTACGCACGCGTGAGGGTCAGCTCTTCAACTTGAGCTCAGTGAGTGAACAAAATAATGCAACAAACATATGCATGCATTCAATTCATATCTTTGGTCTGGTTTTTAAGTTTGTAATGTGTCATAGAAAGATTTGGTGGCCCCCGCACCTTTATACACGAGTGTGTGAATCTGTCCAATGGATCAAACACCATTGTTGTCCCACATGCACCCACCATGGAATAGAGATAGAGCTAAAGTGTCTGGATCAAACACCGCCGACACTTCCCTTGATGCCCTACCCATACCAACGTAAGCCCCTATTGGCGAGGGCTTGCAAACTAGGCTTGCAACTAACCAATCCTAATGCCAAACAGTGTATCCAAGGCCTCACCCCAGCATCCCTCAATACGTCCATAGAGATAGAGCTAAGGCCCCCTGGCAGAGTCAGAGACCACACGGTCCGAGACCACCTCCCCTGATGCCCTACGACGTAATAGTTCTGCTAAGGTAATGGTGATACGACGATGTCAGTGAGCAAGACTTGAGTAGAGATAGAGCTCGAGTCTGGTGATGAGGTCAAAGCCCACCATGCCATGTCCTCCCCCTGATGCTCCACTCGCATCCAACACACCAACCACACACATACATTCACATGTCTATTCCTAGCATCATCATCATCATCATGTTATAAATAAACAGAATTAAATATGCATGAACAATAATAGCAGGAATATTAGATGACATGTGAGATGCACATTACAAGCATACAAGCATAGAATTAATCATGGCATTTGACTCAATAAAGTAAACAGTTTATTATTATCCAATTAGTTTAGGTCTTGTTCCCTCACCTTTGATCGATGGTTGTTCCTCTTCCAAGCTTTGTAAATCACTTTTGGACCACTTGGAAACCTAATAAATTTATGGATTCTAAGTTAGAGTTCATATTCATTAATTACAGTGTTTAAATGTCCCATCTGGAATCAATTAGACCTTTAGAAGGTGAGTGGTCGCAGGTGTGGCTACACCTGTGGTCTCAGTTTCTGCAACCACAGGGTGTGGGGTCGATGCGACCACACACATGCGACCACACCCTCCTTGGAACCTTCCCGAGGGCGTGTGGTCGAACATATGTGCCTATATGGTCAATCAAACTGCGACCCCATGAGTGTTGGTCAAATTTTCACTCTTAATCCAATACTTTCATGTCTTGATTCCTTGGCCTATCATTATGATCCTTCCTATGATTGTTCTATGGCTTAAAATTCACACTTTTACATAATTCATCACTTTAATCCATTCTCCAAGGATCCCTTAGAGTTTTGTCCATGGTCTTAGGATTTAGATCTTACTTTGAATCACTATCTCCTCCATGATCTATTCTAGGCATTCAACTGATATAGGGGATGTTTTCATAACTTAAACTTGTTGAAGAATCAGAGCTCTCTCTGAAATTCCTTCTCTTAGTCTTCCTCTTCAATTCTCCTTCTCTTCCTGCTCCTATCTTTCTCTCTCTTTTAGTTTAAGTTCTAAAAGAATAAAAGAGGCTAAGGAACGTCCTATATATAGAGGGAAACCCTCCATATCGAGTCCTACTTTGATTAGAAAAGAACCCCCTTCAAATTAGGAAGGTTTTCTAATCACGGAGTTGGTTATAACATCGTGTGGTCATACGTGGGGTCACAGAATCCCTCGACCACACATCCAAAAACTGCAACCACATGTCCCAGACTCTAGTGGTCTCATTATTCTGAGGTGTCGTCGATCCCACCTGTTTAGGTATGCGACCACACGCTCATAATTAATTGATTTTGGGTTCAATTTCATATCTAGCCTTATGGTTTTTTCACGCACTTGGTCCGCTTGGTCCGACCATGATAGGAAGACCTGATACAAGGTGTTAAGACCAGGTTAGTACGATACGGGTCTTACAAGGGTGTTACGATATCGATTGGTACGATATTGTTGGCTAACTATCGCCGCCAGTGATATTGAGTTATTTTGGTATTTTGGTATTTTGGTTTTCTTATTATGGTTGATTTAGTTTCCTTCTTTGACTTTATTTTCTTCTTATTTTGACTCTTTTAATTTTAGAGTCTTTCTTGTAATAGTTGATTATTATTTTCTTATAAATAAAAAGGCTTGAAGAGAGGAGATAGACACATCTTCTATTACAGCACATTGCCGTAACCGAATTTTCTTTCTCTCCTTCTTCTCTCTTCTCTCTCTCTCTCTCTCTCTCTCTCTCTCTCTCTCTCTCTTTCTCTCTCTCAATTTTTTGGTTTATAAGTTCTTGTTTATTTCTTTGTGTTATTGTTACAACATTAAAAAAAATCTTCTAATAATAATAATTTATTAAATTTAATTAATGAAAATGAGAAGTTTCTCTAGACTTAATTTTTTTGCATTTTGAATTCTTTTGAATTTTCTTTTTATCAGAAGTAAAATTGATTTATTAAAGAAAAACTGATGGTGGGATCCGAACATGATTAGAAAGGGTCTGATTTACAAGGAAGGGGAGCGGGGGTTGACTACCAAGCCCTTAAAATGTTCAAGTTGCAGGCTCCTTTAGCAAGGTAGTTTATCTCCACATTTAGAGACCAATGAATATAAAATCACATCCAGGAAGTAGGGCCAAAGAAGAGAATAGCGTAGGTGCTTGCAAGTATGAGGACTAGCTCACACCAAATGCGGCTCAAGCCAAAACACTGAACAGTAATGTTGTAATTTTAAACATATGGGAATTTAGATAATAGCGTGGATTCATTGTGTATCAAATTTTAGAGTCAAATTCAATCATAGTCTTTCATGTATATCAATGAATCACTCTTTTTCATCATTTGAATTTTTGTAAATATAGTCTCAAATAATTCAATGCTTTATTTTACCACTAGCTCCAAATTTTATTTGGGTTGAAAATTGATATGTGAGTGTTATGGGGGATATATCCCTCCTATGGTAGCACACCATGTGTACATGAGCTCACAGAAGAAATGGTCTGAATATGATGTGGAGTTCCCCCCATTTCCGAGGTCCCCGAGGTCAACATCGGGGGGAACCAAGGACATCAATGATAAATACCGTCGTGATCAAGCCTCAAACCTCGAAGCTTAGAGCCTCGCCTGCAATAAGAGTACTTCTTGGGGCTTGACATATACAGCTGGAAGCCTTATCTAGGATACCTCTCCTATTAAGGAAAGTTTTTACCAACGCGATATCCAGGAGCAATCTATGGAATATGTCAATAGAGAGATGCGATTTAAAAATCCATTCTAGATCTACATATGGAAAGATCTATCTGATCTCCATGGCATGGGGCAAGATCCACGCCACCTGCAATAATATCTTGCCTTATCAGGCGAGATGTTGTACCTTCTAATTCAAGCTATCGCCAACCTATATGTCCAATGTAAACAAAGGTAAACACAAATTGAATTTTTACACTCAGAGCTCTCGTTGGGATTTCTTCCTGAATCCTCTTTGACAAAGGAGCAGTCACACTTGTGCCTATTCCATACTGCTTACACACTCGACTAACTTAAGCATTGGAGTGATTTGAGAATTACCCAATCCGACCATCACACGGTGTTCTTCTTCACCCTTAGTGCATTTAGGCTTGGCCGGACTAGGATAAGATTATGACTTGATGGGATATCAACCACCAAGTAGGTTACAAGATTGGTCCTTTGACATCTACCGAGTCTCCAAAGAAACTGATCAATGAGTATGTGACAGGTCACAATTGCTTGTCATTAATCTTCGTAGCTTTGAAGGCATGGTAATATAGGATATTTGCTGAACTCCCTATATCCACTAGTGTTCGCTCCACTTCATTCCCATGGTTAATAACCTTGGTAATCACGACTGCATCATCATGGGAGTAGTTGACTTGCAACATGTCTTCATCACTGAAGGTGATGACATTTCTTGTTGCATACGAGTCGTATAACGCCAATGCGCTATTGGTACTTTTTGCATATGTCTACCTCGCCGTTCTAAATGAGTGCCTACAGCGGGTCCTCTAATGATTGCCCTGGTGTAATGCTCTTGGATTGCTATCCTTCTATAGTAATCCTAACTGGCAAACTCATTATCAGCAAGTGCCAGCTAGTACTTTTCTTCTAGCTTCCCAATCTTACGAAGAGGTGGACTTTTACATCTTTTAGAGGGGAAGGGTTTGACTAACTTACAACTCGTAAAACAGAGTTGAAATTTATTATAAGATGAGGTAAACGCTAAGTCAGTTACAATAGACTTTTTGAGAGTATATTTTTTACATTCCTCTTTTAACATGGCCAGAGTTGTATAAGTCCTCTATTGATGAGTTGGGGCAAGTCCATTAAATTGGCTGGATTGGAAGGGTGCTGTGAGCAGCATGCCCACATTCCCTCTTAGATCACCCACTTTGTGAAGTGGTGGTGATTCTTTCGGATCATATTTCGGATCGTCCCTGTTTAGACAATTTGATTTTTCGCTTGCATCTATCTTGCAGTCAAGTGGTTGCTTTCCCTTGTAGGGAGCTTGCTTATATGCAGCTGAAGGGACACAATCTCGTCTTTCTAGTCGAGGGTCACCTACATATTAGTTTATGTGCCCTCAATTGATAAGCTGCTCAATTGCAAGGCACAATGCTCTACACATGTCAGTATCATGACCGTGGTCACGGTGAAACTTGTAGTATTTCTTGTGGTCATCTCGCTTGGATCTACCAACATTTTAAGAGGTGCTGGGAGTTGTGTGTTCTTTAAGTTGTACATGATCTAGGTCATGGGAGTGTTCAGTAGAGTGAACGAATCCCAGTCAAACTTGCTTTTACCTGACTTTCTTAGGAAGCCATCTTTGCCCAACTTCTGTTTCTTGTTTGTTGCCACTGTTTTCGATTTATCTACTTGTGGTTTAGACCTCTTATTCTTTAAACTTTCTATTCCTTTCCCTTTCTGCTTAACTAGCTGAAGGGCGTCATTGGCTGCTGCATATTTCTCACAGCTGGCTTTCAAGTCGGCTAGATCAACAGGTGCCTTTTTGTAAATGGATCTCAGCAACTCGAGATTTTTGTAAATGGATCTCAGCAACTCGAGATCTGAAATTGCTCCTAACAAAGTCATATAGATCACTGCTTGATCTAAGTTCTTAATTTCAAGGACCTCATTGTTGAAACAAGTTAAAAGGTCTTGGAGATACTCATCTGATTTTTGCTTCACAGTCAACAAACTGACTGTTGTCTTCTTGGGTTATGTCTGGGTTTGGAAATGCTTAAAAAATCGATTGCTGAGTTGATTGAAGTTTCGAAAGGAATGAACTAAAGGTTGTTAAACCAAAGTAAGCCATAGTCTTTCAAAGTAAATGGAAAGGCTCTGCATAAGATGGCATCTAAGTAGTCATAAAGGAGCATGGTTGAGGAAAAGTTGTCAAGGTAGAGTTGAGGATCTGATATCCCATTGTAGGGATCAATCTTAAGCATGGTAAAATGTTGAGGAAGGGGAATCTTCGTGATTTCCGGTGCTAAAGCCATGTTAGCATTGTACTAATTCTTTCTTGAGAGGGCAGAAGAACCTGCCCTTCTTTTCTCGATCTCGCTTAAGCGAGTCTAGAGACTTTGCAACAAATGCTCCATGCTCCCTGACTGTGGTGGAACGCCAGACACTGAAAGTGTCTATGGAATAGACTGTTGGGCTGTGGATGCTGGAGGGATGATCGGTGTAACTCCTTGTATTGTTGGGGGTACCGCTGCTGTTGCTACGATAGTAACGGTTGCTACTGCAGTTGCATTTGTTGCCGCATTGGCTATTGTTGTGGAGGCAACCAACTCATGTAAGATCCGCACTCCACAAACCTAGTCTAACCTGGTTAATGTGTCGTAACAGGTCTTCCCATCATAACTGGGTCAAACAAACCAACCAGATGACGGGACCACAAAGCCAGGTACGAAAATTTATCAACCCTAAACTGTCCAATTGGGCGAATCAATCTATCTAGTCTACGTATTAGGTGATAGGACAAATGACTAGTCAAACATAAAATCAAGTCTGAGAAATTGGAAACTTTTGTAATTAGAGTGGAACTCCTTCCTAAACGAGCTAGAGTCATAATAGGAGACTTGTCTTTGAATATAAACCTTATTATGACCACTCTCTCACACTTTGATCAGTCATAAACCCTAATGCTGAGAGAAGGTCTGAGAGATAAGGCTCTGAAGAAGAAGAAGGTTGTGTAAGAGAAAAGAGAAGGAGAAGAAGAACTTACCATCTATTTCCAACAGACATCATTGAGAAACCAATGGTAAGTCCTTTCAACTGTAACTAGGTTAGATTATGTGCGAGGTTGGACTCACAGCCGTCAGAGGTGATGATCTAACTTCAATATTGTAAGAATCGTCTAATGAAAGGGAGTTTAATGACAAGAAGGTGTAGACCTAGGATTTCAGTTGAACCCCAATGTGTTCTTGACCTTAGAATGGTATAGGATGAACCCCAAAAAAGAGCCAAAGAATCGACTCTGAGGGAAGTTAGACTGAAAGACAGCTTGAAGGATGCCCTAAAGGTTGTCCAGAAGCACCTAGTATGGGACCGGACAAACTACTGAACACTCTCGGGAAGCATCTCAGGGTTGTTCGGATCCATGTCCGGTCACATAACATGCAATGCCGGATAGTCGATCGGAAAATATCCAGAAGGCTTAAATTGCCTGTCAAAATAATTAGTCTGAATGATAATAAACTATCAAAATAATCCCTAACTTAATTCTAATGAATGTATAGGAATTCTAAGCAACACAAGCTACTTTCAAGACCTTGGAAAGAGTTAAACATCACTCAACAGGTGAGGGACAAGACCCAAACTAATTGGTTAATAACAAACTACCTTACTTATTGTTGAATTGTTTGTAATGTGCATATAATATGTCATCCAATATCTGTTATTATTACTCATGCATATTATTTAATTCTTGTTATGATGTGATTGAGGATAGACATGTAGTTGTATATGGTTGGTGTGTTGTGTGGAAAGAGGTTGGAACCTCAAACCATTCACCATACTGACATTGTCGGATCGCTATTACCTTAGCGTGCTTAGTACGTAGCAGGGTATCAGGGGGAGTGCTTGAGGTGTTGGCCATAGCCTTACCAATGGACTCTAGCTCTATCTCTGTTCCGTATTGAAGGATGCTGGGATAAGGCCTTAAATATACTTTATTGACATATAGGATTGGTTAGTGACAAATCCAATTTGCAAGCCCTCGCTAGTAGGGGTATACGTACTGATACGGGTAGGGTATCAGGGGGGTGTTGGTTTGGTTGTAGCCTGTTGTTAGGCTCTGGCTCTATCTCTATTCTGTAGTGAGTGTTGTGGGGCGACAATGATTTGGTTAGAGCCTGACCATTAGGTGTGCTCACATTCTCATGTATGGAAGTGTGGTTGTAACCTATCCTTACCATAGCACATTACAAACTCAAACTAGACCAAATGATTGAATGTCATATCATGTATATTGTTTGCTGCATGTTTTGTTTCTCATTGAGCTAAGTTATGAGCTCATCTCAAGATATCATTTTCTTTTTAGTTGATGATGTAGGTACTACGGTTGAAGACTATATCAATGTGCCATCATATGGACACGTGGCAGCTATGGATGTGCAGTCGATGGAGAACAAACATGATTCATCATGTGAGTGTCATTACTGTGTTTATCTTTAGGGTTTTATTTTTATGTTGGGTTTATAAGGCATGTAATGGATTATTATTAGTTTATGTTTTGGTCAACACTGAATAATTGGATAAATTGCTATTTATCACATAGTCTCTCAATTCATTATTAATAAAGACTTTCGTTATTATTTATTATCTCTAATTGTAGTTGGATGTAATGGTTTGATTATTGGTATGGTCTTATGTGATCCTGGCTTGAGCCGTTGGTTCATTGACGGTTCATCACGCCTAGTTTGGTTAAAATTGGGGTGTGACAACTCGACTGCAACTCTCTTTACAATTAGTTTATCTATTGTAGCCCTTTCTGCTGCAAGTCGGTCAGCTGTGGCTCTCTCTACTCTGGCAGTATCTAGATGGGCTTGAACACCATGTATTAAAGTGGTTTCATGGGATTGCTAGGGGCTACCCTTTCGCCAAGTCTCCCATGACCTGACTACGAGGTAACTTACTCTCTGAGTCTGTCATGAACAAATCTCCCAATATAGTGGAACTGCTGGTGGAAGATGTGGTGCTTCCCTTTTGGTGATGAATAGGTGGGATGATTGGTGGAGGAACTTGTTCCCTCCTCTTGCTTTGATGATGACTTTGATGTGACCTTCCTGAATATATAGAACCACAAGGTCGGCTAAGACCCTTGACCTCTTGGTGTGAGAGACGTGGTTGGCAGCCAACTCGCTGATTGGCTCGACATGCTCCTGGTGGCATGATCAATTTGGAGATCTCTGCTAATTGGGCAGCAAAGAGCTTATATTGCTCTTCCACTGCAATGTAACTTGGAGGTGGAAGTTCCACTGGTGGTATGCTTGGAACAGACAAGTTTACAGTAGTCGTTTTGTTCTGGACTTCACCCTGACTCGTCTCTTGTCTAGCTGGATTGCCTTCTAGTTGGGATGTATTCCCATTCAGTGTGTTTATACTTTGTATGGTCACCATTATTGTAGGATTTGAAAAGAGGTTGAAAACTTGAGACGGGTTGGTTTAGAGAAATGACTCAAATGGGCCCCACGGTGGGCGCCAAACTGTTGATGCTAAAAATTGGTCTAGCTGACTTGGAAGCCTTGTTGGCCGAGTTATACACAATATAACCAAATTGATGTTGTACTTGAGTTTGCTATGTAGTAACTGACTTGTCTTCAGTTATAGCTGAGTTCTAGATATGATGCTAAAATCAAAGTAAATCTCATGAGGAGTTGGATTGGTTAATCCAGTGGCCACTCCAATGATTAAGTCAGTTCTCAGTACAAGTAGTATGAACTATAAAGAAAAATACTTCTTTGAGAGTGGGGTAATGTCACACCCCAAATCTGGTCTAACCAGTGGTGTGATGAACCGTCAAGAAAACCAACGGTTCAACCAGGATCTCGTATAGGTTGTGCCCATCCGATTAAATCGGATACATTTCACAAGCATAATCAGAGTAAATAAACAATAGCGGAAGTCTTTAATACTAATGAACTGAGTATCTAACGGTAATAGCATAATTAATTATCCAATAATCTCCAAAGTAATTCAAAACATAAAATAAAATAAATTAATCGATTACATGTTCCGATAACCAAATAACTAAACTAATCGAGAATACATGAATTGCACTCGCCCGACGGGTCATGCGCCTCTTCCATAGCTTCCACGTCTATCGCAGCTACGTGTCCATACGTCGACGTGTTCATGTAATCTTCAACTGTAGGACCTACATTAATAACTAAAAATATTCGACGTCGAAAGGGTGAGCACACATTACGGCTTAGTAAGCAAACAAAACAATGCAACAAACATATGCATGCATTCAATTCATATCTTTGGTCTGATTTTTAAGTTTGCAATATGCTATAGAAAAGATTGGCAGCCACCGCACCTTTATACACGAGTGTGTGAATCCGCCCAATGGATCGAACAACATTGCCATCCCACATGCACCCACCATGGAATAGAGATAGAGCTAAAGTGTCTTGATCAAACCCCGCCAACACTTCCCCTGATGCCTTATCCATACAAATACGTAAGCCCCTATTGGCGAGGGCTTACAAACTAGGGTCGCAACTAACCAATCCTAAATGTCATCCAGTGTATCCAAGGTCTCACCCCAGCATCCCTCAATACATCCATAGAGATAGAGCTAAGGCCCCCCGACAGAGTCGAAGACTACATGATCCGAGACCACCTCCCCTGATGCCTTACGACGCAATAGTTCTGCTAAGGTAATGGCAATATGACGATGTTAATGAACAAGAGTTAAGTAGAAATAGAACTAGAGTCTGGTGACCAGGATGAACCACAATGTTACGTCCTCCCCCTGATGCTCCACTCGCATCAAGTACGCTAACCACACACACACAATCACATGCCTATTCCTAGCATCATCATCATCATCATATTATAGATAGATAGAAATAAATATGCATGAACAGTAATAACAGAAATATTGGATGCCATGTGAGATGCACATTACAAGCATACAAGCATAGTATCAATCATGACATTTGACTCAATAAAAGTAAACAATTTATTATTAGCCAGTTAGTTTAGGTTCTATCCCTTCACCTGCTAGAAATGTTCAATCTTCTCCAAGCTTCTTAACTCACTCTTGAACCTCTTGGAAACCTAAAAAATTTGTAAGTTCTAAGTTAGGGTTCAAGCTCATCAATTTACAGTAGTTAATGGTCCATACTAGCATCAAACAGACCTCCAGAAGCTGAGTGGTCGCAGGTGTGACTGCACCTGTGGTCTTGTTTTTGCGACCACAGGTTGTGGGGTAGATACATGTGGTCGCATATCATGCGACCACACACATGCGACCACACCCTTCCTGGAAACTTCCCGAGGGCATGTGGTAGGACATATGTGCCTCGTGTGGTCGATCAAACTGCGACTACACAAGTTTTTGGTCGACTTTTACTCTTAGCCACATCCTTTTATAACTTGATTTCATGGCTAACATTATGATCCTTCCTAGGATAGTTCTATGGCTTAAAATTCACATTTTTACATAGTTCTTCACCTTAATCCGTTTTTCATGGATTTCCTTAGAGTTTTGTTCATGGTCTTAGGATTGAGAACTTACTTTGACTCAATATCTCCTCCATAATCTATTATAGGCATTCAATTAATATAGGGAATGATTCCATACCTTAAACTTGCTGGAGAATCAGAGCTATCTCTGCAATTCCTTCTCCTAGTCTTTCTCTTTAATTCTCCTTCTCTTCCTATTCCTTTCTTTCTCTCTCTTTCAGTTTGGGTTCTAAAAGAGTGAAAGAGACTAAGGGACATCCTTTATATAAAGAAAAACATCCATATAAAGTCCCACTTTGATTAGGAAAAAACCCCCTTCAGATTAAGAAGGTTTCTTAATTACGGAGTCGATTATACCATCATGTGGTCGCACGTGGGGTCGCAGAATCCGTCAACCACACCTCTCAAAACTGTTACCACACATCCCAGACTCTAGTGGTCTCAATATTCTGAGGTGTGGTCGACCACACATGTTTAGGTATGCGACCACACGTCTCAATTAGATGATTTTTTGTTCGAATTACATACCTAGTCTTGTGGTTTCTTCACGCACTTGGTCCGCTTGGTCCAACCATGATAGGAAGACCTAATACAAGGTGGTAAAACTGGGTTAGTAAGGTACACGTCTTACAGGTAAGGTTTGAGTATATGTTTAGATAGAGAATTATCCCTACTTCACCTTCGTGCCTATATATATATATATATATATATATATATATATATATATATATATATATATATATATTTATTTATATATATAACTGGTCGAAATGGTCCGAAATACCCAATTTCGTTGGAGAACAGTTGACAACTGTGTCTTTGGTAGTTTACTGTTGGATTGTAATCCTGCAATCGGTATAGAGGTGGTTGTCAAAGTGATGGTCTGCTAAATTCGGCTTGTGGGCACTGAATAAGGAAGGATTTTCGACCAAAATGGGAAACCACTTGTTTAAATTAGATCATACCACGTATAAGACATGCGTTGTGGTGTCGATGTCCCTGAATCTAGGGACACATGTTGCCCCATCATTGGTGAATGGGATGTAAAATTAACATGTGTGACTATTGGTGATGTGTTTGAATGGTCAACAGACATGTCTTGTGGGAAAGGACATGGCTTTTGTGGGCTTCTGTTTTGGAGATACCTTCAGAAGTGTCTCTTCTTCTCCTATATATATAGAGTGAGGAGTGCCCATTTCCCTAATGGTGATTACAAGATTTCAATCTCTCTATTTAAATTATTTCGATTTAACTTTATTCTATTCCGATTGAGCGCATAAGACGAATGCATGTTTGCTTCTGGAAACCTGATTGCATCTTAAGGAGCAAATATTAACTTTAGGATAGTGCCAATTGGAGTGCAACCCAACTTTGAACATCATCTTGATTGTCTCTATTTTCTGTCTCCATTGACAGACGATTGGATGCGTTAACAGCTAAGTGGTTCTCATTTAAAATTCTATCATTAGTTTATAACAGGAAGTTAAAAATTGTGACACATGCTAATCATCACAAATAATTGTAACAATTGGTAAAAACACTTCTTTAACTATATAAAAAAGGATGTGGTTTTCATGCACGATACAGTCAAAACATCAACCTTTTGTCTATTAGGGGCAATTTTGGAGTCAAACTTTTTTTCTCCCTCTCCCATCTGACAATAGAAGGTATGACCCTCCATGCGTGCAACTTAATTTCCACGAAAACCTTTTGCCATATATAAATAAAGGGGGATGGATGGACATGTTGCTGGTGTAGATTGACATCTCTCCCGTCAAGCCAATGGGAGCACAAGAAGGAATAACTCTCAATGCGTGTACGAAGGGCTATATAATTAGGGAGAAGAGAGTGTGAAGAGACTGAGAGGATGCACTACAAAGATTGTATACATTATTTTCCCTTAAATGAAACTTTGTTGATGCTCTCTTCCAATTCACCGGCTTAAGCTTATCGAATTCTCTTCTATTATAGAATAAAAATTTATAGGAAAAGTTTTCATCACCCATGGGGAAGAAGAATTTTTTTACCTTAGGATCCAATGGGTGATAGACAAGCATCTTGTCTTATGCTATTTTTTTTTTCTTAACAACCAAACATAACCTAAAGATATGGAAAGCAAGATAAAGAGGACCAAATACCGAACTCCGGAGAATAAGTTGTTAAACATATAAGTAGTTTAAATCTTACTCAAAAAAAAAAAAAAAAAAAATTGTTAAACATATAAGAAGTTTGAAAGGCCATCTTGTTTAATCAGGTTCTTACCAAAAAAAAAATTCTTTGTTTTAATCAGGTAACTTTTCGGAGATTGAAGAACCCCTGTCACTGTCACTGTCTCTGTGAGATTCATGGCAATTTGTATAATTTTGTATTTTGACGTCGACACGGAAGCATCGGGACGCCACTGGATCACTAATTTGAGGGCAAGTTGGGATCTTTTTCCCTTTAAGTCGGCGATGATGGTTACAACACTAATCCCAAATCCTATGCCCAAGGGACCAGGCCGAGTGCGGTTGGTTCCGGCCAAGCAGCCATGGCTCTGCGGGTCGCAACCACGATCACAGCATCACCAGCACTGCCATCGCCTCTGCTTTTCTCATCGCACGTCTCTGCTATAATTAACCTCGTCGGTCTGGTTGGCAACGGCCAAACCAGATGGGCTTCTTTCCGGGACCATTCCGAGGAACCCCAATCTCCCTCGTCCAAGCCTGAGAAGAAGCCCAGGCTCGCCGACCGTCTCTCCTCTGTTATAGATGCCGTCAAGGATCGCAAACTTCCTCCTGAACTCCGTGGCCAACGAAACAACGTCAGGTGTGTCTTCCCTAATTTTTCATTTGCTCCATATCTCCATTTTCGATTGGGGTTTTCGTCGTTTATCTTAATATAAGAATGAAATTATTGTTTCTCACGGAAGGATCCCTTTGGGAGAAGAATTCATCTTGCTACCTCCAGTGGTCAACTTCGCATAGTTTTGAATTGCTTGTATTTACCTATTCAAGGAAAATTCGAGGGTTTCTGGTTTTTTTTTTTTTTTTTTGGGTTAAAGTCTTTCCTCTCTTTTGTTTTTTTTTTTTTTTTTTTGGGGGGTGTTCTATAGAATTTAGAACACGTATCTATGCGAATAGAAACAACTGGGACGCGCATGCATTTCCAGAATTCCAGGTAGAGCTCGGAATTGGTGATTAATTTATTGATGTGTAATTATATAAGATTACCTCTGAGGGACAGTTGTCGGCAACTTGTTTACAGTTTTAGTTGTAAAGATTGAAATTGGGAAAATTATATGGTGCAGCCCTATTTATTTTTTTTTTTTTTTTTGGGGGGGGGGGGGTTGCTTTCCACTCTATTGTAAATTTTGCTTTTCATTTATGTAACTCTGTTTTTGTGCAGTTATAAAGTTAACTACTTCTTGCATATTTCTTAATGACTCTTTAGTTTAATGAGAGAGACCATATTGATTTAATTGGTTTTGTTATTTTTGAATATCAACAACAACAACAACAACAACAAACTTTTATCTCAATTAAATGGGGTCAGCTACATGGATACTTGTCCTCCAATCAGCTCTATTCGATGTCATATTTGAAACAAGGCCTAAGTTATACATGTCTTTTCCCACCACCTTCCTAGAGTCATTTTAGGTCTGTCCCTAGTTTTTCTAGATCATTTAATCTAAATCAAATCACTCCTCCATACTGGAGCATCTAACGGCCTCCCTTAAGCATGGCAATACCATCTCAAACGATATTCTCATAGCTTTATCAAAAGCTTGTAGAGAGTCTAAAAGTAATTTGTAGGTTTTTAATTTGAAGCATGTAACTTTTTCTTTGCACTCTAGGAGATAGACTGGTGATGTATATTTGCAATTTTATAGATTAAATATCAGCCAACCACAGAGATAATTGTGTGCTTCCAATTTAATTTATGTGATTCTACTTCATAAGTTAATTGATAGAGGATGCACCAATGGTTTTTTGCACATCTTATTGTATATTTTTATAGGGGAAAAGATCGCTGCCCAATAGCGTCCTCTTGCGCCCTCTCACCTGAGTAGTGAAATGATCGAGGATAGGGTGGTCAATTATTTGCCTCATGTGACTATGTGAGAGGGTATAGGGGGAGCCGAGCAGGAATCCTTCTCCCATTCATATAATAGGAAGTATGAGTTGTACTTGGTTTAGTCGTAGTTCTTCATACATATGTTGTGGTTACTAAATATGACTTGTAACTTCTTGTGGTATGACCATAAGATAGGACTTGTAATATCTTCCAAAATTGTTTGTAATATGGGTTGTTTTAAGTGTCACAACTGTTGGTTAAGTTTCTGAAAATCACAAATCAATTCAAACAGTTCATTCCATGATTCCTCGCATCTAAACCCTCCATTTTATTGAACTTTAAACATCAACTTCATATTCTCCGGCGAAGTCATTGGATAACATTGTCGGTTCTTGAACTACTATTGAACCAATGTTTGATCAGTGAAATCAAGTGTTACACCCTATTTGCTTGGCTAAAAAAATCTAGAGGCGAAGATGAATGGTTTGTGTGGAAATCATGTTGTTGCAGTTTACAAGAAAAGCACCAGAACAGTAAACCGAGAATGAGAAAGGGAAGAAGAAGAAGAACAAGAAAAAAGGGAGAGGAAAAACCGATGGGATTTGCTCCTCCTCCTATGATTCCTTCATTTATAACAAAGTGGAAAGTAATGGTTTTGGAAACTTCCCTAATTACAGTCATAAGCCAATTAGGAAAGTAAACCCAGACAACTTAGGAAATAAATCCTTATTTACAACCAATTAAAGGAACTTATAATAACTAATCTAAATAAACCATAAAATAACAAAGTGGGCTAGTGGGACCCATGTGCCTATAGCGACATAGGGTGTTGCTAGTGCTAACACATGTTAGTCTTGTTGTGGAGATTATTGGGAATGGGATTGGGCCTGAGGGTTAGCGACGATAAAGATAAAAGAGGGGAAACATTGTCAGATGAGAAAAGAAGTTGCAAAACTAGTTATCTTAGAGAACATATTACCCTTTCATGGTTAGAAATTGAGTTGTGAAGCTAAGCTCCTTTGATTAAATTTAGAAAGTAATTATGTTTGAGGTGTGTGGTTTGACCATGCCTGTCTCTCCTCCCCTCCCCCCCTGCGGATTTTGAGAGGAATAAATTTATTCTATCCTCCTGAAACCTGGACAATGTTTGAGGCGGTGTGGTCAAGATCCCCCCCTCCCCTTCTCCCTTTCCATTTTGTTGTTCCCCTCTTTTCGTGGGTTTGCCCTTGTTTGTAAGGAGTCTGGCTCTATCTTTATGATACGTAGATTTTTTTGTCCCTGTTTATGGGATGTTATCAATATAATTATTCATTCATAAAAAAAAGAGATGTGAAGCCAATAAATTGGAAATGCAACTAATGTATAGGGTTTGCCATCTTGAACACAAGCAAGATAGGAGGAGGTAAGTCACCATTTCTGTTCCATCTCCGTTAAACCATATTTATAAAATCAACGATGATAATGACAACAAGTAGGGTTCTTGCATAGTAGAGAGAAGGCCAGAAAAAGAAAAGGATAGGTCTTCAATATCTCCTTCGCAACTCCTCTTCACTTTAGGCTTTGGCGCCCACCCTCTTAGATATGCCACCACTTCAGCCACCAAAACTCCCATCTCCATCACCATTTCCGCCGGCAACAAACTCCCTGAATCCACCTCCTACTTTGATTCAGTTGGATAACTCCAAACCGTCACTATCTCCGACCTTACCAAGGGCTAGAAAGAAATCTTGTTCGCAGTCCTTGGAGTTTCACACCGACTTGTTCTCAGAAGCTCCTTTCTGGGTTTGTTGAGAAGTCCGGTAAATTAAAGGCCAAGGGGGTTGATACCATCACATGTATTTCGGTGAATGACACCTTCGTGATGAAAGCTTGGAAGGAGAATTGAAGATTGGGGACGGGGTCTTGTTGCTCTCAGATGGGAATGGAGAGTGATTGTGGCTAAGCTTGACTCGAGTGATAAGCTCGTTGAGTTGGGATTGTGTAGTAGAGAGGAGTCAACAGAAAGAAAAGGATAGGAGGATTGGGGTCACGGGGGAAGAGGAGAAATAGTTTGTAAATGACTCCTTACCTCTACTATTAATTGTTCACTGATTATGTCGTTAGGGTAGACTTTGTCTTGTTATTTTTGGAGTACAAGGAGTTAGGAGGTAGATTTTTAAGAAGAAAATGTCTTTCTACCATTGGAAATTTGTGAGAGTTCTACATTTAAGATTTATGAGCTGAATTCTAATATTTTTTTGTAATATCGGATATATTTCCTACAAAATGTCTTATGATATTTAGTAGGAGTGTGTAAATGGCATTTGATATCGGTTTTTGTTGTAATATGGGTTATGTCCAGGTTCAGTTATGTCTAGATTCGATGCATGTGGAGATAAGAGTGCTGACTCATTTCTCACCTACCTTACCTACTTTCCTTTCATGTTCTTTCCTTTACTTTTTTTTTTCCTTTCATATAATTCATTTACTCTATAAATGAAGCATGACTTCTGTCATTCGAGACAAGTCAATTATTCCTCTCAACATGATATCAGAGCAGAGATCTTCCTTGGGAACTAGCCCTTGCAAGACTCTCTCGGTTTTTCTCTCTCCTAACGTCGCCACCTCTCTAGCATCTCTCTCTCTCTCGCTCCCTCGCTCAGTTCCAACTTTCGGCCTCTCTCTCTCTCTTTCTCTCTCTCTCTTTCGGTTCACCGCTACTAGTAGCTCTCGGTGGTGGTGCCTTAGCCCACCGAGAGCCCTCTCTAGGGCTAGTTTCTCAGATTATACTATGGTGGAGATTTGAGTAACCCTATTTTGCAGATGTCTATTTTTTTGTATGGATACATAGGATTGCCTATTCTTGTGATGATGTATCACGAGACTTTTGTCTATGGCTGTGATTGATTGTTGACCTCTTTGCTTCGTCATTATGTCCGACGTTACTACCGCCTTCTTTGGAACCAACGGGACAAGTCGCGACACCCATTTTCCGTCGTTCCCTGTGAGCTTTGTCTGTCTTGATGGAGCAACTATTTGATGTTGTCACGGTCTTGTTATCTGTCCATTGATTCCCATGGTTATGTGGGCTACATCAACTGTCAAACGACACAACCTACTACTGCCGGTGATTCTCAGAAGAAGTGGAGCTTTGTTGATTCATTGGTATTGTCTTTTCTCATAAAATCTATGCAACCAACCACATATTGCTCGGGATTACCTTCTTTTAGATACTTCAGCCAAAATTTGGACATAACCGAACTTGGACATAAACCATATTACAACAGTTCTCCATCATTTCCTAAAATTATATCAAAGTTATCAATAACACAACCACTGCACTGAAAGCTTGAGCTGATAGTGAGGGTGGAAGTTCTAGTACTTAGGCACTAGGACCTACCATGCTCTGCACTTGTGGACCGCAGCCCTTCACAGGGTGCGAGGTCACAACAACACCATGCAAGGTTTCAAGTATTGACACGAAACGGGGCGTATTGGCCGATACGTATCGGTATCGACGGTAGTCGATACAATACAACGCGATACGTCTCCTCGGTATCGACGGTAGTCGATACAATACAACGCAATACGTCTCCACTTTTTTAAAACAGTGAGTGTATCTGTGGGTATCGACTGTATCGAACCGATACGGGTCGATACATATCGATACACTTGATACAGACCGATACCCTTCTGATACGGCCGATACGTAAAAAATTTCCATTTTCTCATTTGAAAATTTGGGAGAAAAAAAAAAAACATATCAACCTTTATCAGCCCGATACAGATCGATACTTGTTGATACAAGCTGATACAAAAGATAAGAACGATACATCTCATTACCGTTGATTAGCTTCAGTAGAAAAGGAACTCACTAATTTTGTGTTGGGTGACAGGCAGAACTGTGGAAGAAGAGAACAAAAAAATCAAAAGCAAAGAAGAGAAAGGAAAAGCATAATAGAAATCATTGGCGGAGGATGAAGAAGAAAGGATAAAAAAAAATTGAAAGAAGCAGAGAAGAGAGAAAAAGCAGAACAAAAATCGTTGGTGGAGGAAGAAGAAGAAAAGAAAAAAAAAAATTGGAAGAAGTAGAGAAGAGAAAAGAATAACAGAAATCAAAGGAGGAGGAAGAAGAAGAGGAGGGGGAAAAAAAGAAGCAATAGAAGCAAAGAAGAGAAAGGAAAAACAAAACAGAAATCAGAGGAGGAGGAGGAGGAAGAAGAAGAAGAGAAAAACATAGCTCAGTCACCGAAGAAGCCAGAAGGATCCCTGAAATTGATCGGCCCTTGTTTCCTCCTTGTTGAGTCTGGCAGAAGGGCCTTCGAGAAAGACAATGACTAGATTGATTTCTCTCTTCTGTTGATGCTGATATTTATATAATGAGTGATTTGGTGAATCTGCATGTAACATAATAGTGTATACTATCCAACAAAAATTATGAAAACTATATATAAAAAAAATTAGTATAAATTATATATAAAAAAAAAATGAAGCATGCAAACTCACTTACCTTACGAGGTTGAAATCTGTCCAAACACCATCCTAATAAGGAATAAAGACTCAAAACATAGCCCTGAACTCGGCCTGGTATTCAACTTAATGTTAAAAATCATTTTTTCTTTTCAATATCATTTTTTATAGTGTTTTTATGCTTTAAAATTGTGTTTTGTATGTTTTTTTTAATGATTTTTGTGCGTATTTTGTCCGTATCCGTACATATCCACCGTATCCACGATATGATACGATACGTTTCTTAATTTCAACTGACCGATATGGTACCGATACACGATACTTAATTCCTAGACACCATGTCCGAGTCGAGTTACTACTCCAGAGACTTGAATCCCTGACTTCCCTGGGCTCTGATACCCGGTGAATAGTAGCACGATCATTGCACAAGCTGATAGTGAGGGTGCAAATTCTATTACTTAAGCACCATGACACTTTATGAAATCAACGATGATAATGGCAACAGCTTGATGGAAATGAAATGGCAATGGTGACTTACCTCCTCCCATCTTGTTCGTCTCCAAGATGGCAAACCCTATACATTAGTTGCATTTTCAATTTCTTGGCTTCAACTCAATTCCTAACCATGAATGAGCAATTTTGATCTCTCAGAAATAACTAGTTCTGCAACTTTTCTCCTCCAGCAATGTTTCCTCTCTTTCATCTTTATCGTTGTTGTTAACCATTAGGTCCATTCCCATTCCCAATAATCTCCATTAGAAGACTTAACATGATTTCCAAACAATCATTTCACCTTTGCCTCTAGATATGTTAGCCAAGTGGAGAGGATGTGGCACTTGATTTCACTAGTCAGACAGTCGTTTAATAGTAGTTCAAGAGCCGACAATGTTATCCAGTGGCTTCTTTGGAGAAGATGAAGTAGATGTTTAAAGTTCAGTAAATGGAGGGTTTAGGTTCAAGGAATCTTAGAATGAATGGCTTGAAGTAACTTGTGATTTTCAGAAACATAACCAATGGGTGTGACAGTAATAATAACCCTTATTATTATTAGGGAAAATTTCACGCACCTCCCTTGTACTTTGTCTTTAAGGCACCCAACCCTAGAGTTCACAGTTAATTACATGAACCTCCCCTTAATTGTGAAGTATGTATCATACATAACTTGTCCCTTATGACAGGTCTGTTAGCTGATAACGTGATCTCCTCTAAAATATCTTAATGCCAAAACTACCCTTATACACGTATTAAGTTATTCTTTTACTTTTAACAAAACACATTAACTTACCATTTGCAATACACTATTCGATCAAAACAAAAGAACGAAGAAAATTTCGAAAGAAAAAAATCTTGCCGTTGAAAGAAGAAGAATAAGCCAGAGACCTTTGCCGGAGAAGATTGATCTTACATACTGCAGCTTCCTTGTTTTTTCATTTATTCCATCCCAAATTTCCGATCAACATCGATCTTCCTTATCTACAGCTTCCCTATTTTCATTTACTCCATTCCAAATTTCCGATCAATGTTGCCGAGCAGATACCCAGGAGCCATGAGTCAAGACTAGTAACCAATCATGCAACACAAATCCAAGCCGGAGCCTCTAGCGCTTCAAGATCCGAAAGCTGTGAATCAGGCTCTACGTAAGGGCAGTGAGATTCAGACGATAAAGAAGTTAATATCATCATCCTGTTCTTCATCTTGTCCTTGGGGAACAATAGAAAATTCAAGGCCAATCGAGAGATCTCATTAACAACCTTGTTGGTGGAGAGTAGAGAAAGACTAGATTTGAAGCTGCCACCGATCACGGCGAAATTATTGCAAATGCAAAGTAAGTGTCTGAGAAGAAGAATCATCGGTGGAAGTTGAATCCATGATGAGCTGAGCAAAAGAGTTGACGGGAGGAGGGGCCAGGAAAGAGGCGACATCCCATAATTGCTGACCAATGGTTTTCCCCTACTTTGATAAGTCCTATTTCACTCCTCCGCCATGAGATGAGCTTTCTACTTCTTCCTCTTTTCCTTCTACTTCTTCCTTTCCTTGTGAGTCCTCTTCATCGTCTGGAGGTTGGGATTTGAAGGGATTTGAGAGTGGAATTGAAAGCCAGGACATTATCGGGGTTTGGGTATACAAGATAAAGGAATCAAATAGAATGAAGAAAGATTGAAGAAATCAGAGGGAAGAACAAGACAAGATTAAAGAAGAAAGCATCTGACAGGTTTTTTTTCCCCTCTTCTTTCATTCCTCTCACTTCTCCCCTTTTCCCAAGGTTGGTGCCACTTCAATTAATTATTATTAATTTAATGGGAAATTCTCCTTGAGTATTCATAATTTACTTGTAGTAGTACTCTTCGACCTTTGTAAAATCGTAGTCTAGAGGAGTAGAATCTTGAACAGTTCGCTCATTCAGTAATCCTTGGAGTTTGAGGCGTATTGCAGAGAAGAGTGTGGTTGCAGCTTGCAGGGAAGGGCGGGAAATGGAGCTCAGGGTTGCAGGGAGGGTTGACATTTGCAGGAAGGGGGAGATAGAGATGGGAGTTATAGGTTGCAGGGGTGGGGAAAGGGAGGTGGGAGTCTCTGGGTCTACTAAATTCATTCAAGTTACTGTAGCTTGGAACTAGCAAATCACTATAAGTACAGGAGTGCTGAGAAGAAAGAAAAGTTAAAGAAGATGAGTTTAAAAAATGAAGGAAATGGTGTGTTCACCATAGGAGGATAATTGGGTCATTTTATAGTCTCTTTTAGTTAACAGAGTGGGGTGCAGTTGTAATTAACTACGAACTCGGAGGTTGGATGCCTTTAAGATAAAGTTTAGGTGAGGTGCATGGAATTTTCCCTTATTGTTATTATTGTTTTGAAAAGAAGATGGAATGCAAGTGATACAGATCAAGGATGGGATCTGCTGGAGGTGGGTTAAGGGAGAGAATAAGAGAAGAAGGAGAGATTGATGACTATTTGGTGAATAGTGCTTGCTTTAGGAAAAAGGAGAGGGAGGATGAGAAACAGTTGGGGGCGGGGGGAAGAGAAAGAGGGGATGGAGGGAGACTAGAGAAGCAACAACCTTTAAACTCTTATCATTAATTCATTTATTTACCAATTGTTGGGCGTGGGAGGTTGTTTACAAGGTTTAAAAAGAGAGAAATATAATTCCCTAATGAACTTCTTAAAAAAGAAAACAATAAAAAAAAAAAAATCTATAAACGACTCTCACTATCTATTATGACAAGATTCCTAAAATTTAGGAATCATTGTGACTAACCTCCATAAGATAAAAGAAGTGTCCCCAACTAACCACTCTTAGAAAGAGAAAATTTAACTAGGAAACTAAATCTTTTCTAAACCTTATTAGTTCTAACTAAAAGAAGATTAACTAATTAGCTAACTAACTCACTAACTAACAACAAAGCATTATCCCAACCGAATGGGTCAGCCGTCAGCTACACGGATTTTTGTCCTTTAATCAGCTCTGTTCGATGTTGTATTTGAAACAAGGTCAAAGCTATGTATGTCTTTCCTCACCACCTCCCTTAGAGTCATCTTAGGCTTGCCCCTAATTCTTTTAGATCCTTCAATCTAAATCAAATCACTCCTCCGCATTACCATACTGGAGCATCTAAAGGCCTCCGTTGAACATGGTCATACCATCTCAAACAACTTTCTCAAAGCTTATCATGTATCGGCTATTCCCAAATCAGCTCTAATGCGATCATTCATTACCTTATCATTCCTAGTTTTGATACACTTCTATCTCAACATCCTCATCTCAGTTACACTAAGTTTATCCATATGATGCTTCTTAACTGCCCAAGATTCCGCAACATACATCATAGCTAGTAGAATGACTGTCCTCTAAATTTTTTTTTTTTTTAAATTTTAAAGGATATGCTGATTCACAACACTCCAAATGCACTTCTTGACTTTATCCATCCTATTTTAATCCTCTGTCAAACATTGTCTTCTATATAACTAAAGCATGGGGTCTAAATCGAACTATCTGGCCTTCCTCTCATCAGTGTCCATAATGGAAGGAGCAAACGTGGCTAATTCCTCAAATCACCTCTCGTAGTTGGCTAGGGTTCGAGACCCTGAGTTAACTAGAGGAACTCTATTTCCTTCTTCTGTTGGAGGCTCTCTGGAAAATAATTCCAATTGAAGGCCTCAAGAAATCGTGCCCATGTCAATGGCTGCCTATCAGCCTCAAGGATCTGCTGGATGAAGCAGGTATAACAAAGAATCAAGACCGCCCAAAGCCGATAGAAGAGTTATGCAGAAAACAAAAGAAGAGATCTGGAAAATTAAAGTCGCATCAAGGTGTTTCTTCCAGTAGCTCCTATAAAGGAGTTATGAGATTTGGGAAGAAGGGCAAGCTAAGCCCTACATGGGATCTTTTGAGGTACTGAAAGGGGTTGGTAATGTAGCATACAAATTGCATTACCACCACCTTTATCCAGCATACACAAAGTATTCCATGTGTCTATGCTAAGAAGATATGTGGCAAATCCATCTCATGTGCTGAACTATTGATGCAATGCTAGGGATTTACAATCAGATTTAAGCCTTAGCCTTACAATATGATCGATTACACCAGCCCTAACAATAAATTGACTACCTTTTTGCTAAAGGTCAGCAAAGTATTAAATTAATAAAAGGTAATAAAAGAAATTACAGAGGAAATTAATGTTAGTAAAAGCTCCACCTTCGGCATTGGCATCAGCAGAGCCCTGCCATCAATTTAAAGAAAAAACTACATAATAAAACGTAGGAGTAAATTGACTAGTAAACCAGGAAACCAGCAATAGAGAATTTATCTTTCTGTTCAATCCGACTGTTGGTTGATCAAGTAAATTAGACGGCTTGTAGCTTGATACGCCCTTGTAAGTTGTAACAATATCCAAATTTGAGGTCTATCTGCTCAATGGTTGTGGAGTTATGGAGCTTCCAAGGTGCTGTAGCTTAATGTCCAGAACAGGAACTGTAGGGAGTGTTGGATCAATTGGTGCAGGTCGATTGGTTGAGTGGAGATCATAGACTAATTGACTGAATGGAGGTCATCCTTTCGGTTGCAGCAAGGAGGTGGAGCACTCCTTCATTCATGGCTACAGGTTTCAGGTCTTCAATCTTCAGCAGCAATGTGTTGCTTGTGATGGTTGAAATCAATGGAGGTGAGGGGAGGAATTAGTGGAGCCGATAGGGAATTGAGAGAAGAGGGGAGGGAGGTAGCAACGATGGAGAGAGAAGGGGAGAGGTTGCGACTTAGTCTCACAGCCTAGAGACCTAGCTTGTAAACCTGCAAGCAAAGTCTATAATTTTCGTAAACTTCTTTCTTCTTCTCTTCTATTCATATATATAGAGTTCTCTTTAAATACAAATAGGAAAGTAGACTGGTCAATCTTCCTTGTGACAACTAGCAAGGAAGGAAAGTCAAATCTTGTAAAAGAACTTTACAAAAGAAGATGAATTTTATTGCCTAATAGAAACTTTTTAAAACTGAAAATATAGACTTTCTAAAACTGAAAATTAGAAACTTTATTTTTAGGCAAATATCTATAACTAGCAATAACTATTTTAAGAAATAACTAAACATAGCAATTACTCGTAGGGGAGATCCCCCAATGGACAGCTGTTGTTGGCCAGCTGTCCATAGCTAGTGACCCAGCTGGCTAGGCTGCTGGCTTGGCTGGCTGCTTGGCTTGGCTGGTTTATTTCTCCTGTGGTACACTTTTACTGCATCAGCTCTCCTTGGCTTAGAAACATTCGTTTCCGACAAATGGAAGAATGACATGTAATGGTCATAGAAATTAGCATATAGCCTCTTGAAGTCATCTTCACTGATCCACGTACAATCATGACGGGGTCGTCCTTTCCACTTGACTAGGAATGATTGATATCCGCCTCCATTCTGAGTCATAGTGTATCTGTCTTCAAAAACAGTACTTTTAGATTACTGTAATTATGTACTCCTATTGTTGTCTATCATTGTCTCCCCAGTTCTGGCAAATTCTTACAGACCGAGATTCAAATGATGGTCACTTATTTAGATCTTGTAGCCACTTGATTCTAGGATTCTAGATACCGTTTAGAAGTTCTTGCTTTCTCTTTATACTGGAGGGACTGTCAAGTAACCATTGGGACCATTTTGAACAATAATGTGCCCTTTCAGACTGGCGCTTGACTCTGACCAGGGCTGTGTTAAAAGGATTTTAAAGTCTAAACCAAAAGAAGAGTCCTTTGCAGGCTGCAAAAGTCCCAAGGTTAATTTATGAGTACTTAGCTTGGTCAAATGTTGCAAAATTTGCTGTTTACCCATACAACTAAGTATGAACTGAAAAACAATGCTTTGAAATGACTCGTTAATGTGATGCTTATTGTGACTCACTTTAATGAAACCTGTTAAGAGGTGTTCAAAGTTTTTTCTGCTTTCTATCCTTACAAAGATATGGTTCATGATGCTTTGTGTTCTTTATGACAGGTCAGAAACCGACATCATTAATGTTGTTGAGCAGAGAATATGGCATTCCATGGAAGAAGGCCAGTTTGAGAACTTGCCAGGAAAGGGCAAACCACTTGACCTTAGTTCTAACCCTCATGCTGACCCGGCGGAAGACACATTGTACAGAATACTCTCAAGAAATAGATGTGCACCTGAGTGGGTAGAACTTAACAAGGAGATACGAGGAAAAGTCAACGAATGGCGGTTGGCCCTGAAGAAAGCAAAGGCTAACAGATTAAATGGAAATTATGCCAAATGGATTGAAGACTCTGAGGTCCTCAAGGTGCAGTTGCGCGACATCAATGATAAGGTCAGCCATTAGGTGTATCATGAAGAATTAACTATTTGTCAGCACTTGACATAGTTATAAATGTACATAATATTTAAGTTACCCAACTCCTTTACCCAACTGGTTGATCTCTCTGCCACTTCTTGAATGGTTTATCATCAGAATTTTTGTAAAACATGGTCAGCTACTTCTGAAACAAATCCAAAAGGGAAAGAGGTAATTGATGGGTATAAAAAGGTGAAGGTAGAAATAACCCCATTAGTTGGTGATTATGAGACCATTATCAATCCAGGCTGTGCTGATCTGTCAGTTGTTCAGTCTGGACTGGTGTCCTGGTAGGTCGGTTTTAAGGTAAGACAATTGATGGTAGCATTACTGATTCAAATGTATGCTCCCTTATATGTTGCACTTCATTTTATAGAATGTTTTTTAGTATCTTGTTAGATGAAATCAGTAAATATTCCATGGTAACATCAGCTGATAAATTGTTTTTTTGGTTGATAAATTGCAGGTCTTCCGTTATAATCTCATTGTTCCTTTTGGACGGCAGATGTCTGGACTGAAGTGGGAAAAAGAATTGGATCGATTAGAAGAAGAATGATCCCTCAATTTTAGGTTTTGTATTTCCCTTTTGTTATTTTGTTATTTCTTGTATGATATGAATTATTGTAATCTTTAGTTTCTTATTTCTTTTGTTATGGTAATAATTGGAATCTTTGGATAGATATTTGGTTCCATAAAAGATTCATGGTTTCAATGGACATGATATGGATGACCATGAATGAGTAATGTGAAGTTATATATATATATATATATATATATATATATAGATTTATCATCAAATTTATTTAGTATGTTGTTAGATATGATATATGAGATCCATGATTTGAGCTTCATTTTTTGGGCGAAGAGTTCTTATGATGCAAGGGAACGTGAGCATGGGAGAATGACAGTTTTGAAGTGAAATACCGAAGAATAAATCCATTTCGCATGCCATGGTAATCTGAAATTGATGGAGGTGCCTCCATTTTTATTTTTTTTGGGGGGCTAACGATGGGTATTTAGACCTTTAGCTTGACTAGTCTTACAGGTTCATATTGACCCCACAACTGTATGGAACGAGTCATTCCAAGGTTGAATGAGAACTATTCCCCTGGCACCCAAAGTAAGAAATAAAGAGTATTTAACACCCCATATGAGTGGCCCTAAGGCGGTAAGAGAAGTCAAACTCATAACGTTTCACATCCTGCGGTGTATGCTCTTGCCAATTGAGCTACCTCCTTAGGGTTTTCCCTGGAGGTGCTACCATATACATGTCGCATTTACTCTTGGAATTGCATGCTCCTACATGCTCAATGAGGTTGATCATCATGTTCGTGAAATATTTATTGGAGATGTTAGGGATGATTTGTGCTTTAGCTCAGTTTGGTTGCAAAAGAAATTAAAAGGGAAAGAGGGGAAATGAAAATTTTCAAACCAAAAAACGAAAAATTTGTGGTTATTAGAGAAAATTATAGGTATTTCTCTGTAGTTTGTATACCATAAACATTTCAAACAATTACAAAGACACCCCCTAAAATTAAAATAAATTACAAAAAAAAAAAAAAAAAACCTAGTTCATTAGTCATTTTCCATTAAAGAAGAGTTTTAAATTTTAATACCAAAAATACCCAAATGGTAAAGTGAATGGATAGTTTTACCGCGAAAAGCCCAAGACGAAAAGAAAAAAAAAGTTGCAGAAGAAATTCTTCCACGCTCCATTCTCCACATATAATCATGTACGTCTTCTTCACTCTCTTTCTTTTGTCCCATCCCTTTCTCAATCCGCTCTCTACTCTCTCTCTATAAGACTTACACTCGAAATCCCCTACTGACCCGGATTTTCCCTATGTCAGGTCTTCTCGCTTAAGCAGTTGACATCAACGAGGCGGACCCGATGGACGTATCCGAATCATAGGTAACAACATCAACACCTGTACGATGTGGAATAGAATGAGTTTAGTAAGCATTGGGTGGGCTTAGCATGCAACCCAAAGCGTGGGGCCCGGTGAGGGGAGCATGGGACTATAATTTAGCCCTGTCCGCAGCACGAGCCAATGGATGTGTCATCCGGCTTCCATCTGCCAGCTTGATCCGAGATGGACCCTCTCTTTCCTCGGGTTTCTATAAATAGAGGGACCAAGCCCATTGTTTTCTTTTTAGACTATAGTGAATGGAGAGTGGTGGTTGGAGCTCAAGCTCAAGCTCACCTAGCTTCAATTAAGGTTAGTGTCATCTCCCCCTCTCCTTATATATGTTGTATGGAGTCTTAATGGTAGTAGATCCACCATTAATGGAGACCAACCCCAAACCCTAGTAATTAGGTTTTTCACCCAAACACCATTAATGGTGGTTTATGGAGTCTTGATGACTCCCATTAGGTTCAGTAAGGGTGGGAATGTGATTCCCACCATCTATAAATGGTGCTTGATGTTGGGGAGTCAAAGCTTTCCAAATGGAGACCTTGTCCCCCGCTTGAGTTTGATTTTCTGGGCTCAAATGTAGGACCCGTGCCGGAGACTAGGGCATTGCCTCTGCCTCTGGTTGGCTATGCGTTGACCATGTGTGGTCTGACTGGCGGAGGGGCCAGCAAGGCCCCATCCTCTGTCAGACCCATACTTAACCTAGATTGGTTGAGTTGAGCCAGAGGCAAAGCCGGCGGATATACCATCCAATACTGCCTCTGCTTCACTCTTTGTTAGTGACGCCTTGAACCAATAAGTGTTAAGCCAGAGGTACATAACAAGATGCACAATATCCGGAGGTATGACCCTCCGGGTGGCTGCCTCCGGTTATCCCATGGGTCTGATTGACCACCAGGGGCCAGTTAGACTTATGGGTAAGCCAGAGGCAAAGCTGGCGGATGCACCATCGGGCAGAGCCTCCGCCTTACTCTCTGGAAACATTCTGTTATGACAGGTGCGCATCCGAATGTTGAGTTGGATGCTTGGTTAGCAGCCTTGATCCTCCGGCTCAACCTTAGTTGAAAACTATAAATGTTAGCCGGCGGCTTATTCCAGATGACCCATCCCCCGAAATCATTCGCCGCCTTGGCCACTGTTGGCTAATATACCAGGTAATTCCTTAGGGGACCAACTGTTGGGGTCCCGACTTATCTTGGGACCCGCATTGTGGCATTTAGAACATGCCTCTGCTGGGTTAAAAGACATTAAACTAATCCAGTGCAATCTATGTAAGTAAATAGATAAACTTACGCGGGTATTAGGCGGGGCCAATTGCCGGCTTCAAGGTTCTTCAACACTAACAGTGCCTACAGGTGAGGGGTCAGGTCCATAGAATTAGGGCATATTATGTTTGTCTGTGAATTGTATGCTATTGAACATGCCATTCAATAACTGTGATAATTTAGCATGCATTGCATTATAATAACTATATATGCTTTGGATGATGGATATTGTAATTAATGTTGTATGCGGCTCGTGTGACGTGCGGGTACTAGTGGAAGGTAACACATGGGTACACGGGTCCTAGGCTTGTGTGACATGTGTGCACTAGTGGAAGGTGACACATGGGTACACAGGCCCAGACCTATTGCTAGCGTCTTAGCAGGGGCACCGGTGGTCCAGGGCTACTAGGGGGCTAAGGGTCTTCTAATGGGGTACAGCCTTGTTATTTTTTCCATGCTGTATTCACATGTTAGGCATTAGGAGGTTGCATCACCCGGGTTCTAGCCCAAGGGAGGTGGCATGCCTTGGACCAAAAATCCAAGGGGGTCTACTTGTAGAAGCAATTTGGCAAAAGCGACTTGGGCATCTTGCTTCTACCTTAGCCCGGTACATGAAGTGTGAAAGCCGTCAAGCTAGGTAGGGATGAAAGTTGCGGTGGACACACTAAGTGTACGTATAAAACCATACCATGACCTAACATTAGGATTCATCCTACGCACTGGTGCATGGCAATTGGCATGTCATACCTGATTCCTTACTGAGCTAGGATGGGAGCTTACCCCTCGTATCGATATTTTTTTCATATTTTGATTTAGATTTTCCTGTGGCAGAATTTATGGAGTCTTTGCTGAAGAACGATGCTTCTGTGGGTAAGGAGTACAAGAGGAGCACGGTGAGGGCTGCACCTGCAGCGATTGTGTCTACGCTTGACGCAGCCCTCCCCATACTCTTTCCCCTCTCCCTTATGATCTATTTTGTAGATAGATGATGTAATCTATATAAACACAATGAACAAATTTACTCTTTCTCTTTGGCTATTTATATATGGGATATGTAATATTTTGATGGAATAACAATGTAATTTCATAATTAACAACCTATTATGTTATGGTACAAGTTAGTTAGCATCTGTCATGTATTATTCGGCTTCTACTATTATTACTCTGTTTATTCAATTGTTTATTGTAGCTATTGCTAGTGTAGACTATGAGATCCGTTGGTAGATCATTGTGGTTGTCGATCGCTGGGTGGTTTCGGGTCGGTCTTGTGGGTTGACCCGGATATTACGTTCGATTCCCGAAATGGGCTGTGACACACACACACACACACACACACCTTCTCTCTCTCTCTCTCTCTCTCTCTCTCTCTCTCTCTCTCTCTCTCTCTCTCTCTCTCTCTCTCTCTCTCTCTCTATCTGTGCAACAAATGCAGTAGAAATCAAAACTATTTGAGAAAAAAAACCTAAAATGGTGGTTATCGTTCAAAGAATCTTCCAAAATTTTAATGGGATAAAGATATTTGTTAATTTGAAATCGATGGGTTTCAAGCAAAAACCCTATTGTTTAGGTTATTTTTTCAACTTGTTTTGCTAATATTTTGTGTTTTCTCTGACTTTATCTATTAAGTATTTGATATGATTTTCAATTGTAGGCTTCTGGAGGTATCTTGCAAGTTCCAAGCTTCCTAATTCAATTTGATTCTTCATTTGTTGAATCAAGTAAAACCCTACATTGGAGTGGCTACTGCGTTTCTTTTTCAATGGAAGAAATACCACATTATTAATTATTGTTAACTCAAGTCTCAGTTTGGTTAAATCAGTTATTTCAGTTTTGTTAAATATACCTCTTTAAATGACGTAGGGTGTATATTTGTCCATTTACTCTTAATTTAACATCATTCAAAAAAGGATACAATTGTAATTGTTTGAAAGGTTTGGAGTGTACTTGGGTTTCGGGCAAACTACAGGGGAGGCACCATAATTTTCTCTAATTATCATGTAACATGATTGTATAAGAAATCTAAATTTCAGTCCTATTTAGTAACTATAATTTTTAGATGTAATGTTTATTTCCCTTCTCAAATGCAAAGGATTTGAATGCAGGTTAATAATAATAAAAAAAAAGAATGATTTGGAGTTAGTTATCTATGGCATGCGTTGTAATGATGACACAAGTTTCCTTTTTTATTTTAGTGTAAAATTTTCACTCTCTTATATTTAATTCCCCTTGCAAAAAATTGAAGCCTCCATGCTTTGTTGAAGAGTTATTCCAACTAACGGGCATGAGCATGGGAAGATGAAAGTTCAAAAGTGAACCATGAAAGTTCAAAAGTGCTTTCATGGCTTATTCCAACCATGGGTTAAGGAGCAAGAGTAGAGGGTTTCCAAATCCTCTCCTCCCAGAGGTTCGGGAGGAGGGGCGGCACCCCTGTTAGATGATCTACACCTGGGGTTCGGGTGAATCAAAGCCCTCTATCCCAGCCGACACCCCCTTGTCGGCTCAGCTTGTTAGCTCGGATAGAGGGTTCGGATTCACTAGAGCCTCAGGTATCGGGCATCTAACGGGGTTGCTGTCCCGAACCTCTGGGAGGAGGATGTGGATCCGAGTAGAGGTTCCAAAAAGATAAAAAGTCAAACTCTTTCATTCAAAAACAAAAATCAAAATTTCTGGTTTGATTATAAAAACTCAAATTTTCAATTATAATGGTGATTTTCAACTTTCAAATTCTAGGGTTTCTATTTTCAAATCTAAAATTTTTAAAAATCTTATTATAATTAAATAGCATTAAAAATTAAAAATTCATTAAAATAATCTTTTATTTTGAAGTCCAAACATTTATTTTCATTTTGAATAATATTAAAGAGTGTAGCAGTTTGTCTTTTGAATATGGGTTTTATGTCAACGTTCCGTTTAGTTGCAAAAAGAATTAAAGGGAAGGAAATGAATATATTCTCACTTAAAATAGAAACTTTTATAATAATTATTCAATAAGTTACTAAAGTTTCTTATCATATTTAGTAATGTTACTTTTTGGATGTAATTTTCATTGGGATATTCTTATTGACACCGATATGCAATTAGGGTTTGTTGGATTGTGCAAAAAACCCCTCACCCTTGCCATCTCAAATACCAAAATGCACCCATGCATTTTGAGGTTTCCATGATGGCCAAACGACATCCCATGAAAGAGAAACAGTGTCAACAGACCATTGACACAAGCCGGTGTCAAGTAGATAGACCCATTTTTATTTTAATTTTTAAATATAAGGGATTTGGATACTTAGTAAAGGGAAAGCTAATAATAAAATAAGGATGATTTGAGAATTTCACTTCCTTTCCCTCTGATTTCTCTTACAACCAATAGAGCCTAAGGTGTTACCATCAAGATGCAATAAATCTTGGAAATTAATAGCCAAAAGATGAAAGGGCTTATCCGTAATTACGAGTTATACATTTCTATCAAGTCCGTGATAGGGGTATCAAAATTGAGCCCAATCAGAAACCAAACCGATTGAAAAATCGGGCCAAACCAATTCGAAGACTCATTGAGCCAAAATTGGATTTGGTTTGTAGCTTTCGATGAAAAACGACAACGAGACCAACTGAGCAAACCAACCCAACTGATCCAACGGATTAGAATTGAGCCAACAACAAATGGACTGATAAGAATAATCAATCCTATAGTATATGTACATATAGGAAACTAAGCCAAGCCAATAACAACCCAAAAAGGGACCGTTATTAGTCCATCAAGACAACCTGCTAAAAATCCAAAACGACCAAAATCAGACTTAATGGTTTGATTTTGTGCTTACTATTGTTTCAAACCAAGATCGTTCAGACTGAACCGAAGACCAAAGCCAAATCTAACCGATGGATTGACAACCTTATCCTAAGGGTGTAAAATGGCATGATTTGGTTTCAGTTCGGTGTGTAATGAGTAAAACCAAAATCAAACCATTTATTAAACAGTTTAAAATACTTACTAAAACTGATTTTAATTAGTCTCGATTTTTTGATTTTTAAATAGTTCCGTTACCGAGAGGGACGAGAAGAGAGTTAGGAACAAATGAGAGGGAAAGCTAAGGAAAGCATTAAAACACATATGAAAGTGGACTTACAATTTATAAATAAACCATGTTGAAAGCTTTAAAATAAATTTATTTCTACAAATATAGACAGTAAAAGTTTAGTCGATTTTAACAGTTCTAAATAGTTGATTTATACGGTTTCATTTTTGAAACCAAAATTGAACCGTTTAACTATACGGTTTTATTTCTTAAATCAAAATCAAACTGTTTAATAACCAATTTTACAGTTTTCATTTGAACGGTTCAATGCATTTCTGTTTCATTTTTGACATTCTTATCTCTACCCAATTCCCAACCGAGAAGAGGCTTTGGGCCGAATTGAACTCGTCTCAAGTTTGGAATGAATTTAAGACAAGACAGTGTCGGGTGGATGGAGGACACCTAACACTTCCTTAGATCCAATAGTTGAGTTTAAACCAAACAAATACAATCCTAAAGCTAAAAACCTAAAACTTTGAATCATCTCTTACTCTCTTTCATTTCTTGAATCTTCCACTAGTTCTTTCTGTCATTTATCTTCATTTACCTGGACGATCACAAGCCTAATAAGAGCCTTTTACAATCCTACAAGAAGATATTTAATCCACAATATGAGAACAATTATGGATTAGAAAACGAATATCTCTCTCTATTTTTATTTACACTTTGGCATGAGCCCGTTACAATCTATTTACAAACTGATTAGCCCTATTAATATAAGACCGATTATGGGCCGAGACTGATCGGACCGATTATAAACGTGTCCATGCCTTGCCGATGAGGGACTAATTAGTTAATCAAGTCGCCACAATGCTATGGTGGGGACCGATTAAGCCCTACTGAGACTGATTAGACCGATTATAAACATGTCCATACCTTGCAGATGAGGGATCAATTAATTAAACAAGTCATCATGGAGCTATGGTGGAGACCAATTAACCCCTACCGAGACCGATCAGACCGATTATAAACATATCCATGCCTTGCCAATGAGGGATCAGTTAATTAAACGAATTGTCACGGTGCAATGATGGGGACCAATTAAACCCTACCGAAACCGATCAAATGATACCCCTATCTAAGAGGGTCATGATATAAGATTATTTTCCAATATCATCTCAGCAATCGATCTGGCCTTTTGAGATAAAGTAGAGATCCATCAAGTGCCTTTTTAGCACCCTCAAGACTGCAACTTGATGTCATATATTCTATGGCCAATCAAACAGGTGGAGATTATCTTAAAAAAATGCTCTTTCACCGTTGGGAAAGGGGCTTCGGCTTGGTCCTGTTTTGGTTTTGAGCTTGAAACTGGGTTTGAGAAGATAGGCTGCATCAAGCCCCATTTGGTGTTTGATTCATCAATTTTTGTTACATGTAGTTTGCTTTTACTCTATCAACTTGCCCTGCTTATCTTGGAAGTGAATGCAGTGATAGTGATTAGGATCAATGGGAACAAGCTAGGTTTTAAGTCTAGGTATTGGACACGATATCGGTCGTGTACAAAACCGATTGGTCTGGTTCGGATTAGATCGGTGTACGAAGCCAATGGGAGGCTGATACGTGGTTGATGCAGTATGTAATAATATTAAAATAGGATCAGATCGTGGGTTTTTTCCTTCCCAAATTTAACAATGAGATAAGAGGTTAAATCCCTCTATTAAAAAGAAATAAAAGATCAGATTATGTTGCCACCTGTGGCCATGGGTTTGAGACATGGAAACAGTTTCTTCGTGTAATTGTCAAGGCAAGGCTGCATACATTTTGCCCCTCCCTAGACCCTGTAAGTAATAGAAACCTCAAGTACTAAAACACCCTTTTTTAAAGATCAGATTATGTTAAGTTTGTTGGTAATAACCTAAGGAATAGACTAATTTGTCCCTGAGGTTTTCTTTTAACACCCTTTTTCAAAGATCAGATTATGTTAAGTTTGTTGGTAATAACCTAAGGAATAGACTGATAGGGGTATCAAAATTGAGCCCAATCAGAAACCAAACCGATTGAAAAATCGGGCCAAACCAATTCGAAGACTCATTGAGCCAAAATTGGATTTGGTTTGTAGCTTTCGATGAAAAACAACAACGGGACCAACTGAGCAAACCAACCCAACTGATCCAACGGATTAGAATTGAGCCAACAACAAATGGACTGATAAGAATAATCAATCCTATAGTATATGTACATATAGGAAACTAAGCCAAGCCAATAACAACCCAAAAAGGGACCGTTATTAGTCCATCAAGACAACCTGCTAAAAATCCAAAACGACCAAAATCAGACTTAATGGTTTGATTTTGTGCTTACTATTGTTTCAAACCAAGATGATTCAGACTGAACCGAAGACCAAAGCCAAATCTAACCGATGGATTGACAACCTTATCCTAAGGGTGTAAAATGGCATGATTTGGTTTCAGTTCGGTGTGTAATGAGTAAAACCAAAATCAAACCATTTAATAAACAGTTTAAAATACTTACTAAAACTGATTTTAATTAGTCTCGGTTTTTTTATTTTTAAATAGTTTCGTTACCGGGAGGGATGGGAAGAGAGTTAGGAACAAATGAGAGGGAAAGCTAAGGAAAGCATTAAAACACATATGAAAGTGGACTTACAATTTTTAAATAAACCATGTTGAAAGCTTTAAAATAAATTTATTTCTACAAATATAGACAGTTTAGTCGATTTTAACAGTTCTAAATAGTTGATTTATACGGTTTCATTTTTGAAACCAACCAAAATTAAACCGTTTAACTATACGGTTTTATTTCTTAAATCAAAATCAAACTGTTTAATAACCAATTTTACAGTTTTGATTTGAACGGTTCAATGCATTTTTGTTTCATTTTTGACATTCTTACCTCATCCCAATTCCCAACCGAGAAGAGGCTTTGGGCCGAATTGAACTCGTCTCAAGTTTGGAATGAATTTAAGACAAGACAGTGTCGGGTGGATGGAGGACACCTAGCACTCCCTTAGATCCAATAGTTGAGTTTTTTTTTTAATTTTTTTTCGTAAAATAACTCTCATCAAAATCAATCATCGGATTTGAGGAAGTGCTAGGTGTCGGCCACCCACCTGACACTGACTCTACTCAAGTTCAGAATAGGAGCCCGATCCCTTTGGGTTGGGGTCCCAAGCTCCCAGGTCCAATTGGCTAGTTGGTTGGTCGGTCATTCAAACTCTTAGAGAATAGTTCATCTACATGTACTTGTATCATACTTGAGATTTCATCAACATCCATATTAATGGGTCCCATATCATATATTGAAGATGAAATCATATAAAAGATATCAGGGAATCTCATTACTATTCATATTCAATGGATCCTATACCACATCGAAAATGGGATCCTATGAAAGTTACATGTACATGGACACGCACATCTGAACTCTCATGGATGGTGACATGCTCGCATGCATTTCTTGCAACCGCCAACGATTTCCTTTCACAGATCATATGATCACCACTCACCTGGGCTGCTGTCATGTCACTACCCTCTATAATGACGATAATGCCCCTTTATGATCAATGAGATCAAGTCTATCTTGACCGTTAAATTGGTATAATGGAAATGACTGGACGATTACCTAGAAATTCAATTCTTTAATCACTCTGGATTCTTTCGTGCCGATGAACTCAGTTCTTGTTTCCGCTGAGACTTTACAGTTCGGTCTCGGCTTCAATGGCGTTTTTCTCTGACGAAGTAATCTCTTGCCACCATTAATGCTTCCAGTGATTCATCTGGAGAAGAACAAGAAATATATTTATATAACAAAGAATCCATAACAGAAAGAGGCGAAGAGCAGAGAGGCAAATGGGGAGGAGCTCTAGTATGGAGGTTTTATCTCCACCTGATGACAGCGGTGGTCTAGGGTTTCAGTCAATTCGAGACAGGTTTCGATTCAAGAGAAATACTCATCCTGAGCACCATAGGAATCATAGTGAAGAGGGGGGAGATTACAGGTCTGATCGCCATTGGCGGGGTCGATCTATATCCCATCGAGGCGGTCGGAAGGTCTTTTCATTCAAAGGAACCTATCTTTTTTATGGTGCGGTTGTTTTCGCGGTCATTTTGTTCATCGTGGCGTCGATAGTGTTACAGAGTTCTATCACGTCTATTTTGAGGCCAGGTAGAGATTCCAGCAGGTCAGTCCGCCTAGGTTTGAAGTTCGGAAGTTCTCTGAAATTCATACCCCATAGGCTATTGCGTAGGTTTACCAACCGTGGCGGTCTTGATCTGTTGCGGAAGGATAACAGAATTGCGGTTCGCTTTCCTAGATTGGCAGTTGTGAGTTGTTGTTTCGTGTCTACTTTTTCTTCTATTTCATTCTTTTTGTTTTTTACAACTGCTTGATTTACTAAAAATAATTTTTTTTGTTATATTCTTGTTTTCGAATTCGTTGATTTAATTTTTTTTTTTATATAAAAATCTAAATTAAATAATCATGAATTAGTAGATTGTTGTAGCACGACTTACCTATTTAGTACATTCTTATGTAATTCTATCCGAACTTCAGAGCTACACAGTCTTGCTAGCTGATAGAAATGAGAATTGGATCTTGCTGTTCATTATAATGGGCTTATGCTTGCTTGCTTTAAGTCTCCTTTGTGGATTCTAACAATGGACATTCTGCATGAGGATTATGCAGTTTGACTCGTTTGAGTTTGGTGATTAAAAATGCATTCAAATTAAATTTTCAGGACAATCGAGTGTTGGGACATGTGATATAGTTTGTATACGTGGACTTAAATAATTTAATGTGTGCTTGAAAGTGATTGTGTGGCAAATTTTCTCTCAGCTGTACGTTAGAGTGTGATCGTAGAGCACCATTGCCTTAAGTGATTGTGTGGCAAATTGTCTATCAGCTGTGCATTTTCTCTATAGGGATGCCTATTTCTCTTGAATTTCTCTTACCTATATTTGTAATTCATCATGATTTTAGAATTGCATGTCACTATTTTTTGGGCTTTTTCTCTTAAGTTCAAATTGTTATTTATATCTTCAGAAGATGAATAACTTATTAAAATTAATCTTCATTTGGCTGCCTCAGATCCACCACCCCCTTCTTCTTTTCTTACAACCAGACGTTAGTTGTGTTGAATCATAAAATCTCAACTTGACCTCAATTAAGACTGTTCGATTGATAGACATTGATACACTCAACTAAAATCAAGCCAACTGAGTGTACCCAACTACTTGGGGTTGGCTGCTCGAAATCCTTTTCATAGAGGTGTAGAAACTGGAAGTTAACATAATTTGATTGTAATATATATTTATTGAGAAATTAAGAGAAATCCAGATCCTATCAACAGATGATGGTGATTTTTCTCCATTTTGGCAGCATATATGGAAAATAGAAAGTATAAACCATAACTGATGATATCACAGCATACTTAAATCCACTATCTGAGAAGCGATTGTTAGTTTCCAATCTTTAGTCATCTAGTTACTTATATTATATTATGTGTGTACGGCTAGTAAATAATTGATTTCTGGATAGTAGAATAGCTATTGGTCAAATTCAATGTAACATCAATCATTTTGCACGATAGTACATTTCCCATTAATATTAAAACACTGCACTAACTATGCCTTCTGATAGTGTCCTGTTCCATGGATTCTCAGATCTTGGGAAATATGGAGAAGAATCCTTCGTCATTGATGCTTTTTACTGTGATGAAGAATCTCCAACAGCTTGGGTATGTGCTTAAGGTGGGCTCCCCTGGCATTTCTGTTCTTAATGTAATACCTTGATTATAAGATGTAGCTTTTTGGAGATTAGTTTCTCGTATAGGCCATTGGTTCTGAATATTCTTATATAGATGGTCAAAGTGATGAGGTATTAAATATTAATTTTCAACCATAATTATATGTTGTATTTTCATAAATATATGTAATGCAGTTAGTGAATTATTATAAATTATAAAGGAAACTTTTTGTTGAATTATGGTGCTTTTTAGCATACTGTAATTATTTTTTTTTCTGTTCATTCATTAAAAATCAAAAAATATTTCTTTCCTCAATTCTTCAAATTTTAGTTGCTTCACCTTGATTTTTTCTGCAGATGTATGCAGTTGGGGATGGTCAAGCGTATTCATTGTGGGAGCAGATAGGAGGTCGCGTCACCATTTTACATCCTGAGAGAACTGCTGCTGTTGATTGGTCAATGTATGTCTGATAACTTGATAGTACCACATCCATATTATCTATTTTAATAAAGAGTACTAATTCCCTTTCCTCCGACTGTAGATGCTGTATTTATGGGATAACACTACTTCTTTGTTGAAAATTTTTGTTTTCAAATGGATACAAATTTTATTTATTTATTTATTTTTTTGCCATTATGGATCTGTATTCATGCAGTAATGTCATGATAGGCTTGGCACTATGCTTTATTAATACATTCGGGTTCATGCTAACACTTGTTTAGTCTAAGTTGGTTAAGGTGAAACATGGCTGATATTATTTTCATCTTACAGTTATGAAGGCATTATTGTGGACTCACTTGAGGCAAAAGAAGTCATTTCAAGGTACAGATTTTTATTGATGTCTTATATTTAGTTTGTTTCTTCTAGTTCCTTGTCTCTTTGTAACATCATGGGATGTGGGAAAAATGGAAAATGATTGAGATCTTGCAAACAAATTGGGAAATGGTTGGGAATTTTATAAGACCACAACATATTATGGATGTAGTAATTGTCTTTGATTTGTCAATAGCAACTTGAAAGAAATAGCAGATGAAAAGGAAGAATTTTAGCGCATTAACCTTGAGCTTAGGAAGAAAAGCTGTTTATTTAGAAAACATTATGACCAAATCTGAAGTTCGAAAACTCAAAAAATATGTTTTTGGTTAAACTTGTTCAAGCTTCTGGTAATGTGAATAGGAGTGTTATATTGTAATTCAATAAATAGGGCTTCATTCTTTGCACATGAATTTGTCACTTATCTGCAGAAATTTGATGTGTTTTTATGTTTTTCTTTTTTATTTTTGGATAGTTATCCATGTAACAATGGAATATGAGTTTCCAGAAATCACGAGACAAATCTAAGCCTTCCATCTTTACGGTTGTTTTATCTAAATTGTCTGTTCCTGCTCGGAGTTGGGAGATTGCACGATATTGTCTAGATTACTGGTACACATGCATGGGTATACATAAGATGCATCGCAATACACAGGGGTATTTGATTGAATTAGACTTTGAAATTTGACATGTGGCTAATCTAGACAATGTCCTCTTTATCCAATGGTCAAAATTGACACATCTGTCTACATGGCAGAACAGATGTCTTGTGAGATTTGGAAAAACCATAAACCCTTGGGACAATAATAATTTGCCTCTAATTTTCTTACTTCATGTTTGTGATCATGAATTTTGATGTTCGAAAAAGAACTTATATTATGTGGAAGTTAAGGAATGAATAGTTCATCTGTGCTAAATAGTGATGGATAGAGAGCAAGGGGATTTGAGGCAATCGAATCTGATTTTTCAGGTTCAATCTTTAGCTTTTCTTTTTCTTGGCTTCTTCATTGGATATGTTGTTCTCCTTGATGGCAAGTGGCAAGCTGAGGTGGCTCTTTAGTTGCGTAGTGGCTGATTAGGGTTTTACATATTGGGAAGGGGGACATCCTGTTGAATAGTTCTTGATATTGGCTATATGTTGTAAGCTCTCCTATTTGTTTTTCTTTCTCCATCATATTTTAATTTTATTGTCCCTAAAAGAGCGGTAAAGGAGGTTCTGGGAAAAATCGGGGGGGGGGGGTGTCTGTGATGCACATACGGGTTCCCAATCAGGCCGACTGGGCCTCGCAATAATGTATTTTGGTCATGGATGCGTTGTATGGGCCTTGGGCCTTTTGTTTTGGGGATTATTAATGTATGGGCCATAGTTGTCAAGGCGCCAAGGCGAACCAAGGCGATGGAGGCCTGACTGGGCGCCTAGGCGACCAAGGCGCCGAATTTTCCAAGGTGACCCAAGGCAGCCTGGGAGCCTAGGTGCTAGGCGACGCCTTGACAACTATGGTATGGGCATAGTTGTCAAGATGCTAAGGCATTGGAGGCTTGACAAGGTGCCTAGGAGACCAAGGTGCTCAATTTTACAAGGCATCACAAGAGTGCCTGGACGCCTAGGCGATGCCTTGACAACTATGGTAATGGGTCTCTTGTATGAGCCCATATTTTGGGGGGAGGGGGGTTTATTCGCATACGGAATTAGGTGTTAGAGTCCATATTAGTGAGTTTATGTTGCTTTAGGCTTTGGTTTTAGTTTTAGTACTTTATTAGGAGTCTAATGTTAATTGAGTTTGTTTTGTTAGTGCTAGCAGTACTATGTGTGCCCCATAGTTGTTAGCGACATTGGGTATTGTGTAGGACCCACTTTAGATTTAGTAGATTTATTATTTCTAGTTATTTGCTGTAAATGGTATCTTGGTTTCTAAGTTGTTAGGACTCCTTTCTTAGTTGGGTTAAGTAATTAGGAAAGTTTCCTAATTGTCTTTGTTACTGTTTTTATATTATTAATATAAATAAGGAGGAGGACAAACCGAAATCGATTCTTCGTCTTTACAAGGATCGAACCTCCTTCTTCCTTCTTTTCTCTCTCATTCTCTCTTACGTCTTCTGCATTACAGTTTGTCCTTTATTGAAAACCGCAACATTTATATTAGGATTTATTTGGGTTATCTTCAAGTCAGTTTTGTTAGGAGTCTATTTCTGGTCGACGTTATTAGATTGGGAGTCTTCTGCTTTTATTTTTCTTTAAATACATGCCGTAGTCACATAATTATTCAGATTTGGAAATATGCAAAGAAATTAAGTGTTGTGCCTGCGTGGCCTATTAATGAGAACCTGTGAGCTTCTCTCCACCCCCCCTCTCTAGTCTCTACCTCCTCCGAGGTGATGGTTCTCCATCTTTCTTCTTATTATTTGCTTTCTTTTCTCTCCGCCAATATTAGTTCTGGTATTAAATTCTTATTCTTGAAACTGCATTACTGCAAATCAGTTTCAGTGAAGGCTTTTTATTGTTTTTGATTTCACATTAAAATCCTGATTGGAGTTACCATTTTTCTTTTGGTCAGTTTCATCAATCAATTGCTGTTCTGGTTGTAATTCTCCTCAAATACTTAAAATCGATTCTGGTTTCTGTCAAGCATTAATTCATACACATCAGTTGCAATTCTAAGGCCCAAATCAGTCTTGGTTTTCTTCCCAAGCTTTGGTAGTGACATTGGGTTTTCAAAGGATATCGACTCCAGCTTTTACTCCCTGATTTAAATATCTGTTTCTTCATCCTATTTTCTGAAACTAATAATTGTTATCTGGGGTTGTTTTTTAATGCTGTCGATCAATTTTAGTTAGGTATTAGACCTAGTTCAACGTGGACCCTTTCCTAAATTGAAATTCGACTGTTGGATTGTTCTTCAATTTGGGTATCTTGTCCCATGCTATATAGCTCTCGCATGGGCCCATAGCGGACCCAATCAAGGTTCTTCCAAACCGGGTCCTGCATCAGGGGGGATTAATAGTGATATAAGTAAACTTGGTATGGAGTGCCAAAACTAAAAGGTTGATTAGCAATAAGAGATTTGATTACAAGGCTTAGCAGGGGCTAGAAACTAGCAGAACTTAGAAAGGCACGAAAGTGCTAGTATGATTTAAGGAAAATTTTTTTGTAGAAGTGCTACTGCAAAAGCTGGCAAAGTAGTAAGTGAGGCTTAAGTGTGAGGTGTAACAACTTTAATGAACGTTACATGACAGAGCAATCGAGCAGGTGACAAAGAAATGCACAAACTTCAATTTGTGAGGGAGAGGAATGCAGAAACTTAGATCATACTAAATGCCATTGTCTTTGTCTAGTGGACCATTCAGATGGTCAATGGTCATGATTGAATACTATGTCCAAGACTGTAAAAGCAGTGTGGGAATTGGGATATGTTTTGGTATTATTTAGTGTGATGATAGAAAGAACGTTTTTTCTGGGTGAATAGATGAATATATTAATAAAACCATAGTTGTCAAGGCACCAAGACGATGCAAGGTGTTGGAGGCCTGACGAACACCCAAGGCGACCAAGGCTCCCTGATGTAGGCTAACCTAGGGTCTCTAGTTTAACCTACTCTAACATGACAAACTAACACAAGGATTAAAGAAATAACTAACTAATATGTAGGGACTGGTATGAGCAGCAATGCACATGACATGCTTACGAAATTAGTATTATGATAACTACAAGTAAAAAATAGTATAAAGTTAAGTAACATGATCAACTAAGCAATTATTAATTAGGTTTCATGTCATGTTCATAATAAACCATAGGTTAAGAAGTACTAATGTGCAAAAGATTTCAAAACTCCTAAAACTAACTAGATTAAATGCTTAATGACTAGATAAACCTATGAACATGTAAAAACAACAACTTTCCAATAATTAAAGAGATGATTTCTAACCAAAACAGTGCTAAAACGACGGCTCAGCTGTAAAGATGCTTCACATAATACTGTCCATGCTAATAAGTATTAAACATGGCAAGATTATGGTAGAATTTATGTGGAATGGATTTACAGCAAAGCATATGTCTACAGAAACGATAAACTGCTAGCAATGCGAAGAAACAATATATGAAACAGCAATACAGCAAACCAGAAAAAAGAATAAAGAAAGAAACTTACCGACTGGGAACAAAGAGCCTGCTGTGATGTGTTACAACAGTGGGGTCTGAGGTTATTTCTTAATATCCAGTAATGAAAACAGCCAAGGAAAAAAGAAAGATGGGGGTTGGGTTGTTCGAACCTGTAAAGAGAGAAGAGAGAGACGAGAAAGAGAGAGAGTCGAGAGCAATTTTCTGCTTCTTGTTTTTTTTTCTGTAATCAATCATAATCTGAATTTCATTAATTAAAAAGAAAGCTTTTATAAGATTACATTCCCAGTCCTAATATGACTCTCACAAAACAATCAGAAACAGAATTATAAACTAACTTAAACAACTAAAAGGGGCCTACAGCTGGGACCCCCAACTCTAACGAACTAAAAACTAGAACCCACGTCTAATGTATGTGGGGTCCACCATAAAAGAAATAAAATAAATAAAAACAGAAGAGATCCCCTACGCCTCTAACAATAAAAATAAAATAAAACAAATAGAATCCTAAATCTACTAGGACTAGGATTCCTAGTAATATTAGGTGTCGATGTCCTCATCAATTTTCCCCGGCTGGGAAGAATTCACCTCCGGTGAATAAACTCGCACGATCCACAAACTGCTGCGCCTAGCTAGGAACTCATCGCCGCTGCCTCTAGCTAGGTGATATCCTCGGAATGCGTCGTCTACCCACAAGAGAGGAGACGAAGTCTGACATCTTTGTCTCCGTCTCCGCCGCTGGTACACGAGAAACGGTCGGTCTGCCAAGATGTCGTCATCAACTCATCCCGGTCTGGAAGATGTCACCTCAGGTGAGGCACTGATATAATGCTCAAGCATATCCGGGTCGAGTCGCTGTAGCTCCTCCATAGAAAACCACGTACAATCAATATCTGGTCGTCCACGCCTTCGAACTAAAAAGTCTCGAGAACCGCCAATATGTGTAGTGGTGACTCGCTCATCAATAATCTCCTCAATCTTCTCAACTCACTGCTCAGTATGGGGTATAGGAGGGGTAGAGGTAGTAGGATGGGTAATAGGGTCGGATGCAGAAGTATCAGCAATGAAAGGAAAAGCCTCAAGGCTATCAGGATAAACTGAAGGAGCGGTAGCAGGGTCATGGTAGGAAACCTGATCCTCAACATTAAAAATGTTGCTGATTCCCATGTTAGGAGGTAGCTCTAGCACTTCTGAATGAAAAACTTTATGTAAATTTAAAGAAGTGTACCTTTATGAGTGATCAAGTCATTTTCTTAGGATTTATTGTTTCAGCACATGGAGTATATGTTGATCCTGAGAAAATAAAGGCAATTGTTGAATGGTCTGAACTGACTAACATCCATGAAGTGCAAAGCTTTCACGGCTTAATCTGAAGAGGACCATTGCCCTTGTTGAGGAACGATTTTACTGGCGTAACCTGAAGAGGGTTGTATCTCGAATTATTAGCCATTGTCGAACATGTCAAACTGCTAAACAGCAGAGCAAAATACTGGCTTGTATACCCCTCTTCCTGTTCCTCATACCCCATGGCAGGATTTGAGTATGGACTTTGTGCTAGGATTGCCGAGGACTTCGAGAGGTCATGATTCTGTTTTTGAGGTAGTAGACCGCTTCTCGAAGATGGCCCATTTTATTTCATGCTCAAAGACTTCTGATGCCTCCGTTGTAGCCAAACTCTTCTTTAGTGAGGTCGTCAAGTATCATGGGTTACCTAAGACAGTAGTGTCAGATAGGGATGTCAAGTTCACTAGTCATTTCTGGCGAACTCTATGGCGCATGTTAGGTACTAAACTCTGTTTTTCGTCAGCTTTCCACCCTTAGACCGATGGTCAAACTGAAGTCATAAATAGGAGTTTAGGAAATCTGTTACGTTGTCTGATAGGTGAACACCTTACTAGTTGGGACCGTGCCCTTACCCAAGCTGAGTTTGCGTACAACCTTTCAAAAAATATAACCAATGGTCTGTCTCCCTTTGAGATTTGTCTAGGTCATCAGCCCAGGATCCCCATGGACCTTATCCCTGTTGTGTCTAGCTCTAGGACATCCCAGTTAGCTGAGTCTTTTGTGCAGCACATACATGACTTGCATGCAGAGATTAGATGCAGGATAACTCTAAGTAACGAACAATATAAATCCAGGGCAGATGTGCATTGACGACTGCAAGAGTTTCAAGAGGTGACATGGTAATGGTCAGATTAAACCACAGCGTTTTGTCAAAGGAAAGTCAAGCCAGTTACATGCTCGCAGTGCATGACCTTTCAAAATTCTTAAGCGAGTGGGAGCGAATGCTTATGTGCTAGAGCTACGTCCGGACATGGGAATCAACAACATTTTGGTTTCCTACCATGACCCTGCTACTGCCCCTTCATTTTATCCTGATAACCTTGAGACTTTTCCTTTCATCGCTGATACTTCTGCGTCCGACCCTATTACCCATCCTACTACCTTTACCCCTCCTATACCCCATATTGAGCAGCGAGTTGAGGAGATTATTGATGAGTTAGTCACCGCTACACATACTGGTGGTTCTCGAGAGTTTTTAGTTCGAAGGCGTGGACGACCAGATATTGATTGTACGTGGGTTTCTATGGAGGAGCTATAGCGACTCGACCCGGATATGCTTGAGCATTATATCAGTGCCTCACCTGAGGTGACATCTTCCAGATTGGGACGAGTTGATGACGACATCTTGGTAGACCGACCTTTTCGAGTGTACCAACGGCGGAGACGGAGACGGAGATGTCAGACTTCGTCTCCTCTCTTGTGGGTTGACGATACATTTCGAGGATATCACCTAGCTACGGGCAGCGGCGATGAGTTCCTATCTAGGCGCAGCAGTTTGTGGATAGTGCGAGTTTATTCACCGGAGGTGAATTCTTCCCAACCAGGGAGAATTGATGAGGACATCGACACCTAATATTACTAGGAATCCTAATCCTAGTAGATTTAGGATTTTATTTGTTTTATTTTATTTTTATTGATAGAGGCGTAGGGGATCTCTTCTGTTTTTATTTCTTTTATGGTGGACCCCACATACATTAGACGTGGGTTCTAGTTCTTTAGTTTGTTAGAGTTGGGGGTCACAGCTGTGGGTCCCTTTTAGTTGTTTAAGTTAGTTTATAATTCTGTTTTTGATTGATTTGTGAGAGTCATATTAGGACTGGGAATGTAATCTTATAAAGGATTTCTTTTTAATTAATGAAATTCAGATTATGATTGATTACAGAAAAAAAACAAGAAACAGAAATTGCTCTCGATTCTCACTCTTTCTCGTCTCTCTCTTCTCTCTTTGTGGGTACGAACAACCCAACCCCCATCTCTCCCTCTCGGTTTCTCTCTCCTCTGGACAGGTACGTCCCACACCCCCTTCCCTCTTATCTTTCTTTCCTCTCTCTTTCTATTTTGGTTGAAAATTCGCTTCCCCTTTCACTGCTCACAACAGTCCCCCTTCTTTTTTTTTTCCTTGGCTGTTTTCATTATTGGATATTAAGAAATAACCTCAGACCCCACTGCTGTAACACATCACAGCAGGCTCTTTGTTTCCAGTCGGTAAGTTTATTTCTTTATTCTTTTTTCTGGTTTGCTGTATTACTGTTTCTTCCCATTGCTTGCTGTTTATCGTTTCTGTAGACATATGCTTTGCTGTAAATCCATTCCACATAAATTCTACCATAATCTTGCTATGTTTAATACTTATTAGCATGGACAGTATTATGTGAAACATCTTTACAGCTGAGCCGTCGTTTTAGCACTGTTTTGGTTGGAAATCATCTCTTTAATTATTGGAAAGTTTCTGTTTTTACATGTTCATAGGTTTATCTTGTCATTAGGCATTTAATCTTGTTAGTTTTAGGAGTTTTGAAATCTTTTGCACATTAGTTCTTCTTAACCTATGGTTTATTATGAACATGACATGAAACATAATTAATAATTGCTTAGTTGATCATGTTTCTTGGCTTTATACTATTCTTTACTTGTAGTTATGATGATACTAATCTCGTAAGTATGTCATGTGCGTTGCTGCCCATACCAATCCCTACATATTAGTTAGTTATTTCTTTAATCCTTGTGTTAGTTTGTCGTGTTAGAGTAGGTTAAACTAGAGACCTTAGGTTAGCTTACATCACTCCCACCTAGGCGACTACGGTCCAGGAGCCTATGTGTGTCATCTATGAACAAAATCCAAAAAAAAAAAAACAAGGCTGGCAGCCTGAATAGGCAAACCCAGACCCAGAGAGGAGGATTACAATTGAAAAATTCATCTACTAACGAGTATTTCCACAACTTGTGTCAATTAATAAATTGAAAATTAGGCAAAAATATTGGACCATGCAATAAGATGTGGCTAGGGATCACGAATAATATGGTGAGGTAAGAAGGTGCATAAAACTTCCGAGTATTTGGCAAAAAATTTGACATAAAGACATTTTGATACTTTTTTTTTGGGAGGAAGGCATTTACAAGAATTATATGCAAATTACTGCCTTCCAGTCGACGTCTCAGGCCGTTGGAGCTAGTTGGGTGGATCATGTGTCTGTCATTTATACATCACTTTTGACAATGATTAAAATTTTTTTTTTCCTGAAATATGTGGGCTTTAACGTATATCTTCGCCTATGAGCACCCTAAACACCATGACACAAGGCTTTTATTGCTAAATTTTTACAATTACAGCATATTATTGAACTGCTAAAACTTGAGGAACTAAATCTTGATTTCAAGGCCTGTTTCAGTTAGGCCCAAAACCGAGACATGCCTAGTGTCGAAACCTAGGTTCAACCATGAGTTTCAACCTTGTGTTTCGTGCCTGAAACCGAGACAGTTGGTAGACTAGAATTATGTTAAACCTACCCCACTAGAGTATTAGATCACCAACAAGAGGCCAAATCAGTCCTGCATCTGGTCTGATTTAAAAACATTGATATGTATGATGACCAATGTTTCTGAACTTCGACTGGATGTTGGACTGTTAGTGCTTTGCCCTTGGTCATGGTGGTCTTAGGATCTGACAAGTGGTAATTTTGTCCACTGGTCCAATGGCTTTAAAACAAATATTTGTTCCTTATACATAAGCCTGGTGTTGACCTAAAGGTTGGCAAGCCAAGATTGAGGGCTAGTATTAAATAGAGAGAGGTGCTAGATTCCCACTAGTAGATAATTTCGGCAAACTAGAATTCCACTAGCGCCTATTGTAGGATCTCACCTAAGCCCACTTGAGTCACACAAGCAAAATAATATTCAGATGGAATATTCAAAGAGCATTTGCTGTAAAATTTGATGGATTGCTTTTGAAAGCAGCCATGCTTTGTATATAGAGATGGAAGTTTTGAATACAAGAAAAACGTTAAGACACTTTTAGAATCCAAAACCCATTTGGAATTCTAGAATTCCAAAAACCCCTTTGGAATCCCCCGTACATATAAATAATAATTAATAGACATAGATGACAATTCCTAGACATAGAAAACTGCCCCCAATACATTGAAAACTATTCCCAAGACATGGGGCACTGCAAGCAAGATATTAAAAACTGAATATGGAAGGCACTGATTTGAGAGAATTAAGCAGTATAAGCTGAGGCTCAACCCGTAGAAGTGCGCATTTGGGGTTACAACAGGCAAAATGCTAGGATTCATGGTCAGCCAAAAAGGTATCGAGATAAATCAAACAAAGATAAAGGCAATATCTGAGATGCCACCACTGTCAACGGAAAAGGAAGTAAGAAGTTTCTTGGGAAGACTTCAGTATATCAATCGATTGATTGCACACCTCACACCAATGTGTGATCCGATTTTCAAATTGGTAAGAAAGAATCAACCTAAAGAGTGGAATCCCCAATGTCAGTTGGCTTTCGACAGGATCAAGACCTATCTGCTAAACCCACCTGTGCTAGCCCCTCCAGTCCCAGGGAGGCCATTACTTCTCTACTTATCGGTACTAGAAGATTCTATGGGATTGATGATGGCTCAACATGATTCTGATGGACAAACAGAAAATGCCATATACTACCTGAGCAAGAAGTTCACAGGCTATGAGGCTAATTACTCACCGCTGGAAAAAACATGTGCAGCTTTAGTCTAGGTAACCAAGATGTTAAGGCACTATATGTTATCATATCCTATTATACTCATTTCAAGAATGGATCCTCTGAAGTATCTGTTTGAGAAGCCAGCATTGACAGAGAGATTGGCTAGATGGCTCTTATTGTTATTTGAATTTGATATCACATATGTTAATCAGAAGTTCATCAAGGGAAGTGCGATTGCAGATCATCTATCTACCCATCCAGTTGAAGACAATCTCAGGAACTTAGGGGATGTATTTCCTGATGAGGAAGTTCATATGGCCGAAGAAGAGAAAAAACAAGATACATGGATGATGTTCTTTGAGGGTGCAGCCAATCATAGAGGTGATGGGGTAGGGGTACTTCTCATAGATCCAGAAGGTGAGCTTGTACCTTTCTCTCTCCAATTAGAATTTGAATGTACAATCCCGAGCTACCATAAAACCTTACGCCACCTCATGATCCCATGGTGAACCTAAACTCACCAGTCGTGACCTGCAAAACCCACTACAGACCATCCTTGCCATCAAATCCCCTCAACAATCTCCACCTGGTCGAGAGAAGTCCCATGCGTCAAACAAACCACCCAACTTAATACATTAAACCCACCGTTATCCCACACCAGCCACCCACCTATAGAGCCACCCCCCCCCCACAACACAATACAACTCACTTACCTAACTCCTACATGCCTTGCACATCATGTTGATACCTTGCACATCACCAAATATCACCACTACCCACCGAGCTATGTTTGTATGTTAATTGATTTAATAACCTTTAGTGTACAGTGGTATTATGCATGTATGTTTGTTTGTTTAATAATTTTTTCTTGAATGTTCTTTGGTGCATCCGTAGGATCATGCATGTTGTTTGTTAGGTTGTTATTTATTTATTTATTTTATAATCTTGGGTTTACATAGTACATGCATGTATGTCAATTTTATTTTATTTTGGATCATATTCATTGTTTTCCATAGTACCTAATGTATTGGATCAGGTTTGCAAAGTATATTATATCTTATAATATATTGTATAATATTTTGTTTTTTGACATCTTATAGTATTGTTGCATGTATATTTTATATGTTGATATTAATTTTTTGGGTATCTTTGGTTATATGCATATTTTATATATTAATATTATTTCGATATTTCTTATGGGTACAATGGTGTAAGGTAATTAATCATTATTTCCAATCTTTTGTATATTAATTATTTACTCCTAATTTTTGTATATGAAATATTTTTGCAATTTTGTATATTAATTATCATTCCTAATTTTTTTTATATTTAATTATTATTATTCTTAGCCTTTGTAGTATTATTCAATCTTTGCATGTATAATATATTCTTTTACATAGGCTAATTATTAATTATTATTTAGTCTTTGCGGTAATACTTAATATCATTCTTTTATCCGTGACATGCATATCTTTGATGTCTTTGACATGCATATTTGTTCAGAATATCATACTGCCATGCTTGATCTGTTGATATTGCTATATGTAAATGATGTACGTTTGTATTGACACAAATTTAATTTCTGCCACACCCTAGTCGAACTGCCATGCATGTACACTCTTAGAAGACATATTAGGTGTGGGGACGTGCATTTAGGTACCCACATTTATGGGAAGGGTAAAATGAAAATGATAAATCTTAATAAAAAATTAGAAAGCCTAGCCCAACACCTTGCAAATTAGGGTTTTAGGTCAAGGGTAGCCCTTAGGACGATCCCTACCCCTTAGCTCATTTCTCTTAAGGTGCAGAGACCTAGTTAGGTGCGATGTGAATCCAGCCATAGAGCATTTAGGATCACCACTTTGATCTTGAAAGTACACATGAATGATTTGAATCCGCTTTCGAACTACGCGGATCCTAATTCTTAGGACAACATCTTAAGATACGTAGGCAGTTTGGAGAGATTCCCAAACACGGATTCACATCTTTGCTCCTTGAAAGTATCATATCCTTACTCCTAGAGAGTATCATATCCTTGCTCCTTAAAAATCATAAGATTTTACTTAAATCTTATTTGAATAAAACATCATTAAAAACCAAGAGTCTGTCAAAATCTTTTGTTTTGATGTCCAAAAAATTATTCCCATTCAGATGACTTTAAAGTTTAAACAGCATTTGCATACTCTGAACAATGTTTGACTGAAGCATAACTACTTCAATATAACTCGGATTCAAGCAATGCCAGAGTTGTTGGAAAGCTAGCATGGTAGTATCCGTATAAAACTACGTCGGATCTTTCCTGAAACATAACCTAGAACCAGATCTTCATTATCTAAACGAACCCGGAACATACCATTGGGAAGTGATTCAGTAATTAAACCTTCATGAATCCATTTTTCATTTTTTTTTAATGTGCTGTATCCGCGACAATCTCATTGCTTTTGATGGAGAAGAATCAGTTTTGCAACAAATCCGAGATTGCTTGAATCCGAATTATATTGAAGGAGTTACGTTCAGGTTAAATCTTTTTCGGAGTATGCGAATGTTGTTTAAAGTCGTCTGAATGGAAATAATTTTTTGGACATTGAAACAAAAGATTATTTTGGCAGACTCTTGGTTTTTATTGATTCTTTATTCTTATAAGATTTATAGAATTTTTAAATTAGAGAAAAAAGCTAGCATTTGAAAGTTGAAAATTACCCCACGATTGAAAATCTAATTTTTGTTCTGGAACTGGAAAGTTGACTTTTTTATTCTGTTGGAATTTGAATTTTTGAATATTTATATTGGATCCAAATGGGTGGTGTTTACTTATTTATCAATAATCTCTTAAGTAAATAAATATTTACTTCAATGATATTAGTCATAAATAAGTGCCTGTGTTGTACTGTTCCTTGTCATGTGTTACTCGGGCCTGTAGAAGTCAGAGACTCAGAGTACACCAAGTTTTGACCGAAATTGGGCCAAAACTATAGATTTCGACCTGAAACCTGGTCGATACATTGATTTGGGACCGATATCTTATATTTTTCTGTTTCGAACCCTGGTTTCTTTTTGGACCAATGAAATTTTGAAACATTTCGAACCGAAACCGAAATTTCGGCCGAAATTTAGAACCATGCTTCTCAGTATTGGAACTTTTAAAGGCTTCTATTGAACATGACCATACCATCTCAAATGACTTTTTCGAAGCTTATCATGTATCGACGCTACTCTCAAGTCAGCTCTAGTATGATAATTCCTTACCCTATCTTTATTGGTTTTGTCACTCAACCATCTCAATATCTTCTTCTCAGTTATTCTAAGTTTATTTATATGATACTTCTTAATTGCCCTAACATTCCGTCTCATACATCATAGCTAGTCTAATGACTGTTTAATAAAATTTTTCTTTACGTTTTAAAGGAATACGCTGATCACACAACACTTCAGACACACATTTCCACTTGATCCATCCTATTTTAATCCTTTGTGAAACATCATCTTCTATATCACCTTCTTTATTTACGATTGAATCTAACTACCTAAAAGAATCACTTTGCGCTATCTCTCTCTCATCAATTTTCACCACCTCATTGTCTGTCCTTGTGTGACTAAAGTTACACACCATTTACTCCGTCTTTGAACTACTTATCTTATAACCATTTGATTCTAATGTTGATCTTTATAACTTCAACTTGGCGTTAATCCCAACTTTTGTCTCATCCACCAAAACAAAATCATCAGTATAAATTCTAGAGAGATAAGAGATGAAAAGAAGAGGGAGAGGCTGCTATAACTTTGGGAGACTCAACTCTAAGCCATCCAATATATATAGAATAGAAGGGTCACAACTTTAGAAGGGCAAACAAGGAATAAGAAAAACCAAAAAAATAAGAAGAGGATGAGAGTCTATAGTCCCTTGGGATTAGCACTAGGTGCTAATCCAGGCTCATTGGGCCTCTCCCTTACTGTTAACCTCTAATTATCAGCCAAAAGTATGCACCAATGAACTTCATCTTGAATGTTTCTGGTTTAATCATCTATAATAAGTGTAAAGATAAGGACTTAAAGTTGATCCTTAATATAACTAAATGGTAATTGGGAATTCACTATCTTTACCTCCCTTGGTTCTCACACTAGTCACCACATTATAATACATATCCTTGATTGTATCCACTTATTTGCTAGAAACACTTATCTTCTTTATTACTTGTGAAATTAACTCTCTAGAGACTTTGTTTAAGCTTTTTCTAGGTCAATAAAAATCATATGGAAGTTCTTCTTGCATTCTCTAAATCTTTCTCTGAGTTTCCTAAGTAAATAGCTTCTGTTTTTTTTTTTGATAAAAGTCAAATTTGTATTAATATGAAAAATAAAAAGGAGATTACAAAAAAAACCCTCATAAGAGTGCACACACACCTTCGGCATTGCCATCAGCAGGTGGCCCTCGAGGGACTACAAGAGTAAACTACTCAAAGCGATACCTAGGCCTGTGGGAAGCATCCCACACGGCCTCTTTAGCCACTACATCAGGACACACATTCCAGAATTCCGATCTTCTTTCCTTAGCTGCTTCTTTTGCTAAGATGTCAGCCATTTTGTTGATCTCTCTACAGCAATGGGAGAATTTGATACTAGACTGAGATAATTGACTATATAAAATCCTCCAATTCTGCATCTCATACCATGGGATTTTTCCTGTCCTCAACTCAGAAGTCACAGAGTGAGAGTCTGATTCCACCCATATCTTTGTGTAGCCTAATTTCAAGGCTTCTTGGATACCATGAATTGCTGCTTTAAACTCAGCTACATACTTTGTAGATACACCAAGGTGATCAGAAAAAGCCACTATAATCCTCCCATTCTCATCCCTTATGACCCACCAGCTCCAGATATACCTGGATTTCCCAGACTACTTCCATCACAATTTATTTTACACCATTCTTTAGGAGGATACTAGAAAAGTTCCACAATCCTTTTCCTTTTCCTTGGCTTTATAGATAAATAGAGGGATTTAACAATTCTGAGATCGTTTGTAGAACACACCACATATGGCTCACGAATTAAGATATCTCGACATCCCATAGTAATCCACAACCATGCCGAGTACCCATAAGGTTTTACATTCTCATAGACAGCTGCATTTCTAGCACTCCATATTAAATATAAAACAAGAAATATAATACTTTTCCAAATCAGCTTCAGAGGAGCTATACGTGATTTACGAATCCACCATGTAAGCAATTGAGAATAATCATCAAAATCCGTCATTCCAACATTAAAAGTTTGACCTACTTGTGTCCATAGGTTTTTTGCGAAGCTGCATTGACAGAAAACATGATCAAATGTTTTTTCAGTTGTCTTACAAAGCACACATCTTGAAGGTAGATGTATACAGTAAATAGCTTCTGTTGTAGATCTACCCGGCATGGAACCAAATTGATTTTTCATAATAGTAGTTTCTTGTCCATAGGAGTTTCAAAACTCTCTCCCATAGTTTCATAGTATGACTTATTAGTTTTAAACATCTATAATTATTATAGCTCTGAATATCACCTTTATTTTTATAAATTGGAACCACTATGTTTCTCTTCTACACATCTGGCATTTTCCTTGTGCTCCTCATAATCTTATTAAACAACTTGGTTGGCCAAGATACTCCATAGATTCCTAGGCTCTTCCATACTTTATTGGGACCTCATCAGCTCATTTGGGCTTGGTGCTTTGCCTGCATTCATCCTCTTTGAAGCTTCTTTTACTTTAAACAACATAATTTTTCGTATATACCTACGACCTGTGTGTCTTGATGGGTAATGCAGGCTTTTGGGGCGCTATCACTCAAAGTGTCTTAATTTAGTAGGTAATGCATTCATCCCTCACTAAATTTTACCGTCTGCACTTTTAATACGTTTATCATGGTCTAAATTTCCACTCTTCATTTCCCTCGTCGTAGCTATTTTATAGATAGTTTTTTCCCTTTCTTTGTGCTCAGATTGTTATAAAGATTTTCATATTTCTTCGCCCTTACTTTACCCACAACCTATTGGCTTCATTTTTATTAAGTTTATACCTTTTTAGATCCTCCGTATCCTTAGTCTTGTGCATGTTGTAAAACTTTTTTTCTTATCTTTGATGGCTACTTGAACCTCATCATCCCACCACCAAGACTCCTTAGGGGAATGTTGCTTTTCCTTTGATATGCCTAGGACATTTGTAGCAACTTTATTAATACAAGCTATTATCTCGTTACACATTATATTAGTGTCTCCTTTAAAGTCTCACTTTCATTAATTGACCACATTATTTAGAAAAAGATTTCAAGGTATCTCCTTTTAAGCTCCACCATCTTATCTTAGGGCCAAAAACCTAACATTTCTTATTATTCGACGTAATGAGACACATATCCATGACCAGTAATCTATGTTGTGTGGTTAGGCTCTCCCATGGTAATGTCCTTACAATCCTTACATAGCAACCCATGGACCAACTAGTTAGAAAGAAATTTATTTGGCTATTATGATGCTCACTTTTGAAGGTGACTATATGTTCCTCTCTCTTTTTGAAGTATGTGGTAGCAATGAATAAATCATAAGTGATAGCAAAATTTTAAAATTGAATCCCCTCATTCCTCACTCCAAAACCATATCCTCCATGTACACCTTCATAACATCTACAATTTTTTCCTACTGTCCATTCTGGTCACCCTTATTATAATCTTTTCTCTTTGTCTGAAACTTTGCACTAAACCATCCATGTATTCCCAAAATTGTAGCTTACTATTTGCACCCAATCATACTTGGGGTGCATAAGCGCTGATTATATTGACAACCTCTTTCTCCAACACCATCTTGATAGCAATAATCTTATCACCAAATCTTTTAACATCCACCACATCATTCTTTAAAACTTTATCCACTATTATGCCCACTCCATTGCTAGTACTTTTATCCTCCATATACCAACGTTTAAAGTCTTCCAACTCTGTACGCATTTTACCTTTCCAACTAGCCTCTTGAATGCAAGTTATGTTAATCCTTATTTTCTCATAAAATATATCAATTGTAGGCTCTTACCGGTTAAAAACTCTATGTTCCAACATGCTAATCTAATCCTACACTTATGACCTAGCTTCATTACCCACACTCATCCACGGTGTGAGAACCCTTGCTTACTTATCCAGTTTTACTTATCCAGTTATCACCACATCCGGGCACCGATGTGACTGCCCTTGCCCATTTTTTGTTACACCAAGATCCAGGTGTAAGACGTCTTTACAGAGAACGCCCTAGTATTACGCTGAATATCTTTAGTTTGTGAATCCATGTTAAGGGTTTGGCTATGGTGTTGTGGGTGCCGGCTACCGATCTGACGCAACAACCTCCTCCTTTATCTGTGCTTGGGACCGGCAGCATAACACTGGCGGAGTTGTAGGACCATCTATTCAATTATGGTAATGGAACTCTGCTCCTTAAGGTTGGCAGTTGGGGCCTACCTCTTTATCTGACAGTCTCGTAAAATATTGGTGAAAACATTTAGGCTTGGTGAAGGACAAAGGAATAGAGGATAATGGAAGATATTTTCGAGTTGTCAAATGTATGCTGCACAAGGAACTTATGGTCAGGAGCAAGCAGACATCTTTTTATGCATGGATTCCTGCAGTGAGCAAGTCCTGTGGTGCATATTGTTTGCTAATGACCTTGAGGTCATGGAGAAGAGTAGGGAGTAGGAAAATTCAAAGCTGGAAATATGAAGGGATGTTTTAAAACAAGGTCTGTGCAGCTCTGCCTTTTTAGATAAGCCATATTGGGATCTATCATATGAAGAAGCATTGTTGTCAAGGTGCCGCCTGGGTATCCAGGTGCCTTGGTTGTCTTGCGTATGTTTGGCGAACCTCCACCGTCTTGGATTGCCTTGTCATTGTGACAAGTGCTAACTATGGTCATAAGAGTGGCAGCAAAAAATTTTAGACCAATGGTACACCAAGTTGACTTGATGAGGTAGGATACCCAAATAACCAGAATTGCAGTGACTGAAAGGATCAGATTCAAAACAGTAACAAAAACTAGGAGTTTAGCCCACAGATACAAACCAGATTTAAGTATACAATACAGAATAATATTGTGAACAAAATATTCAAATTTGGGAACAATCCAACGGTCGAATTCTGAAATAAGGTTAAATCTTTGTACTGCTAGGAATATGGAAGATAAGCAAGTATTTTTTCAACAGAATTTGAAGGTCAAAGGTCTGACCCACAGCTGTCGGTCACAATTGGGTATGTGGTAACCATCTAGGATAGGTATATGATATCCAAAGTTGCAAGGATTCCAATGGTTAGATAAGGAACTATGGGACACTTCTTAATGAACTAGGAGAATCTAGTTCAAGGCTCAGGTCCACTGCAGCAAAGCAGTAATGTGAAAACCAGGTTTATGATATAGAAAAACTGGACAGCAAGCGATTGAAAACAGAACAGTAATCCTTGGCATAAACAGTGATTCAAAATAAAAGATAATAGCTTGATTGCTGCAACCAACAGTCAACAATAATCTAAATCCAAAAGTAACTTATATTGAAGAAACAAAACATATATCAGATCTGTGAAGAATTCGATGGTGCATGGACAGATTGAAATCAGATCTGAAAATTAAACTTAAAACAGAACACTTACTTGATTAATGGAGGATAAGGGAGAGGAAGAGGAAGAAGAAGAAGAAGAAGGATATGATCTTTGGCCTCTCACCTTAGACCTAATTGAAATCTCATCAACACACTGTAGCTTCTCACTAGGTAAACTGAATCTCATGGTCAAATCTGAATCTCACAGAAAATAAGGCAAAACCAATTTTTATTAATCAATTTACATATCCAACGTTGTAGCCCCTTACAAACTTATATAGAAGACTTAAAACAAGAATCAAACTAGTCTAAAAAACTCCTCCGGCCAATAGCTTACCTTGGAGGTAGTTTATTTTTCTAAAATCAACCTAATATAAAGGAACATAGCTTAACCAAGGTTGGACTCATAGAGACCTATTTAATAACAAATAGAATAAAGAAATAAGACTCTAATTAGACCCAACAACTTAAGTAATTAATAAACTATGTATTCCTACCTCCCACCCATAGTTTAGGCCATTAAAGTGACCCATCACAATGAAAACCCATTGGAACAAAGGCCCAACATACATGTAATTCAACTCAAGTTTTATTTCCAGTAAAAGAAGCCAAATTATGTATCTTATCCTCATCATGTCTGCTTTTGTTAATTTGGGTCAATAATATATATGGAGGGTGAGGAGAAAGAAGATGTCAAAAATATGAAGGTTAAGGTTGGGTGAATGAATTTGTGATGTGACCATCCAAGACTTGAGTGATAGGATCAATTAATTGAAAAAATTCGCTGATGACTACTCTTGCCACCTCATCAGCAACCTATTTCTTCCTTAGCTTCATTCCAACTGTCTGGCATAGTTGTCAAGGCGCCAAGGCGAACCAAGGCGTTGGAGGCCTGATAGGGCGTCTGCCTAGGCGATCAAGGCGCTTGCCTAGGTGACCATGGCCTCTGTCTAGGCTATCAAGGCGTTCGCCTAGGCGACCATGACGCCTTGACAACTATGCAGTGTCTGGGGTGTGAGTTATGAAAGAATCATCCTCTAGACTTATAAAATGAAAAGGATGTATTTATGGTGTTAAATAGAAGAGCAAATTTTAGCTTATCTTTTATAATCAACCTCAACAAAGTCTTATCCAAACTCATTGATATCAGCTTTCTTAGTCCTTGTGTAGCATGACACTTATTTAGACTGTGATGTTGAAACTAGGTATCTTGAGCTTCATTTCCCTGAAATCCAATTTGACACATGGTTTCCGGAAGTCAAAATGGCTGGAAGAGGTGGGAACGTCCTAAATGTAGTGGATCAACAAATATGGTTTCCTTTACATTTAGTGTGAACTGTGAAGAGGTGTTTGTTGCAATTGACAAAAGCATTTGGTGACACAAACTGATAACCGGAAACCCAGATTCTGGTTACTAGATCAAGCTTGGGTACTCATCAGATGCTGATTTCTTGAGTTCCCCCTCTTCTTCAGCTAGAACTGTTTGAGGAGAGAATTGTTGTCATGTTAGAATTTTATTTCAAAGAGCATATTGGAGTAACCTAATCTCGTAGAGCTGGTCCACGGAGGGAGGAAAACAAGGGTTATGATAGCATTGCCATGCAAGAGGAAGGTGGAAGTATCTTTGGCGGGTTAATAGCTCTTATACAAGCTTTCCACTGTGCTGAATCATCTGGTATCCATTGAATAGGTTTAAGTAGTGCCATGTTGTTGAAGTAGGCAAGTTTAAGAGCTCTCTCAGAAAAGATCTATTGAAGGGAGAAAAAAAAGGCTCTCAGAAAAATTCCTCCTTTATCAGTATGTTAGTTATTAAATGTTTTGCTGTTGAATTCTCTTGTTTATGCAGAACCTTAACCAGTATCTCTTACTGAAATTGGTTCAATGATCAATTATTCATGTAAATCAACAACCAAATCAGCTAGGACACTGAAGAAGTGTAAGGTTGGACAGATGCTATTAAAATTAGGAGAACACCATAGGGTCTGCCTGCAGCCCTTCATTGATTAGATGCGTCTGCCTCCTGCCATTTTAAAGGGTTAGAGTTCATGTATGGGAGGGTTGGAAAGCTTCTATTAGCATTTAAAATTTGTTGCTAGTAGATTGCTCCCAGAGGGTTTTTGATTAGGGAGAAAGAAGCTTGTGTTCAATGGTCAAAGTTGGACCTGAAACTTTGTGGTATATATCAACTTTGACAGAATGTGTGATGTTTAAAAAATCGAGTGGGAAAAACTAGGGAGGGTTTCCTTTTTCAGCTTCTATACTTTCAGGTTGTGACTTGTGACTTATATGAGTTCGAGTTAAACTAGGGACTGCATTATTTATTTATTTTTACTTCGCTATCAAAATTAGCTTTTGTAAGAGAAAAATTGAAGAAAATTATTCTATGGAGGGTCAATATGGTGAGGACTTTTGCCTTTCTATTTGTTTGGTTTTCCTAATTTCCTGGCCTAATAGCTTTCTTCCTGTTTCTAACTGGCATTAAGGCCAGATTTTCTGGATTTATTTTTCTTCAACTGGTTTATACAAAAAGATGAAATACAATCTGAGGTAGTGTTTACTGTAATTTTAAGTTTTATTTTTATCTTTAAAATTTGTTTTTCCTTTTCTTCCCTTCAAACCTCAAAATCATTTCCATAGTTGGCACATTGAGGAAATTTTGTTTGAAAATAGTTTCTTACACATATACATATGTGATTGACAAAATGGTCAATGTAGTTGTGTTCTTAGGCTTAGCTCAAGGATCTCCTGTTGATGCTTAGTAGCAGGGCTTTTCTCTGGCTCTCTGTTTGGGATGACATTTAGTGTGGACTATTTCTAATGGTAAATTTTTGTCCTATGATTAGTGAATTTTATATGGTATGCAGCCTAATGCAGGAACCATTCTGTTCTGTTCCATTGATATGGATTATTCATGAGGACACCCTTGCAAAGCGTCTTCCAGTGTATAAGGAGATGGGATGGGAACATGTTCTTGCTGAGTGGAGAGTTGCTTTTAGGAGGGCTGATGTTGTTGTATTTCCAGATTTCTCCCTGCCGGTAGGCAATCCAAATCTGCTTTGATTTCGTAGACATATTGTTTCTAATGTCATTTCCTTCACTAAAATTCCAATACTATTGTAATAAGTTTGTTGCTTCGTTTGGCAGATTTTATACAGTGTACTTGATAGTGGAAATTTTTTTGTGATTCCTGGATCCCCAGTGGAGGTTTGGGCTGCAGAAAGTTATACAAAATCCCATTCCAAATATCAGTTAAAGAAGGAGAATGAGTTCCATAAAGATGACCTGGTGGTTCTGATTTTGGGGAGTTCTTTTTTATACAATAAGCTCTATTGGGATTATGCTGTGGCAATGCATACCATTGGGCCCCTGCTGATTAAATTTACAATGAAAAAAGTGGGTAGTGGACAGGTCAAATTTGCATTCTTGTGTGGGAACTCCACCAGTGGATATAATGATGCTTTGCAGGTGCTTTACTGCTTATCAGACTAATTATTACTGCATTATATCACACCTCTATATTCTTAATCTTTTATCCTTGTAAATGGCTCTGCTGAAAGACTACACAGTTCACAAAATAACAATTTTTTTTACAGTAGTTAAAAATATCCATGCATTATTTTGTGATATATCAAAGCATCATTGGATCCTTTTTTCTTAAATTTTTTCCATCAACATTTTGAACTGATTTATTCATCCAAAAAAAAAAAAAAAAAGACTTTTTGAACTGAGTTGGATGGTCCTTGAAAATAGCAATGAATAATGTTCTTTTCCATTTGTAATGCTTGGTTGGTATGTACACTTCTTCCATTCTGCATGACAAACTCTAAAGATTAGCTAATGTTTTGATCGGTGACTGTTATCATGCAATGCATGTACCCAGAAAGATTTGTGTCTGTAAACAAGTTCTTTTTGTAATATTTTGTAAACCTTATTCATCAGATCAGGTGCTCAGGTTAATTCATGCCTGATCCATTTTATTTCATCAGATAGAACTAGTTAGTAACCATAGGCTAAAGTAAGATGTTATTTGAATGATAAAACCATTTTAAGGAAGTCATCACCCAGATATTCATTTTCCAGCACAAATCTGATTCTTCTTCCATAGGATCTCATGAATGAATGGTAATCATATCTTGTTTTGTCATTTGGATATTCATGACACTGTAAACATTTTATTTTCTTGGTTTGTTCGGATGAAGCGCCCAGCCAAAAAGATACAACAAGCCTCTTTATACTGTAATAATATGGCTATATGTCAGCCGAATGGGAGTTACTTAGAATTCCTAAGGATTTAAAAGGCATATAGAAATTTGGAGACAGGGTCGAGATGGTTAAAACAAGAAAAAAGACACTATGTACCATAGGGAGGAAATAACACAAGCTACTGAATATGTCCATCTTACCACATCTGTAAAGAAGAACAAAATAGAAGGAAAGTAAATAAAAGTCATAAGAAAAGAAGAAGCAACAGGAAAAAAAATGATAAAAAAGGAACCCTCTTACCTTCGAGACCCCTCCTGAGTTAATGCTCTGTTTGCCTGTCCTCCTCCTCCTCCTCTCTCTCTCTCTCTCTCTCTCTTCCCTTAATTGCATGTCTTCTTTCTTTTGTCACAAGAGCAATAATTTCCTGGATGGTTCATGTAGAAAGGCCTTAATATCTGCCACGTGGCAGGTTGGATGGGACCTAGATTTTGTGGACAGGTAGGGCCTAAGGTCCCTACTCACATTCATGTTTCAGCCCAAGCAGATTTGGTTACATGGCAAAATAAAGCTTTGATAATTCTTGTGAAAATTAAGTTTTTGAAAAAAGAAAATGCTTGAGCACAAATGGACAGCTGAAAATAGAGAGATAATGCCAATACATTGGGGTGTATATGAGTAGTTTGGCTTTGAAATTTGACATGAGGCAGAATTGCCACATCAGCATTCATATGGCACAATGTGATGGATCACATAGGAATGATTTTCTATGTGGGTCATGTAAAAAACTAGGCTTTTGTGTTGAGGCCCTAGTCGCAAATTCACTCATTCCTGACCTTCACCCTTCACCTTATAGTCATGAGCTTGCTCTCAACCTCTGAAACTCATGATAGAATGTTTTTGATTCCTCCCGAAGTCATGGAGGCTCTACGCTGAGAAATTATGTCTAAGAGGCTCCCATATACTGTCTTTTCATGTGGCTGGAGGCAGAGGGAGAGGTATGGAAAGATGGAGATTTACTACACACTAAGAATCCCTCGGCTTATTGGTTTTTGGTGGTTTTCAATGTCCTGTTTTTGCTTCTTTGTTTCTATGTGTGTGGGGGGTGGGTGGATGTGAGCATGGGTATGTGTGCATGCTGTCACAAACATTTTTTTTTCAGGTTCACATGCCCGTGCGGCGACTTAGCCACGCCTGGCCAAGGCCAGCCTAATTCCATCCCATACAATGCAGCGTTCACCCAAATCATGTTTTCACAGTAACTGATGGGACATGGCTACGTCCAGACTCTCTCAACCTATCCCACATCATCACTTCCTTGCATTCCACCAAGAGATTAGCACCACACCCGGCACCCTAGAAGTTACTTCCTCGCATTGTGCTCTGATACCACATTGTGTTGATCTTAATCTTCAATAAGTCTACCGTGCGGGCACTTAGCACTCCTCTCGCACAAGTTAACGTTACTCCTTAGAAGCTAGGAGGAGAGCATTCAAGAGAACACTCAAGTTTGGGAGAATGAGAGTGTATTGCACCAAGACACCATGTGTATTCTTGAGTTCTTAGTGCGAGAGGAGCAGTAAGTGCTGGCATGGTAGGCTCAGTGAAGACTAAGACCGTGACCTCATAGAGGCTTGTCCTTTTTTGCAAAGTAGGTGAGGAAGCTGCTTTGTGTAGTTGTGTGGCGCTGCTTCATTTAATTCGTTTTTTCTATAGCAGGATGGAGGTGGTTGAGTCTTTTCTGGGGTTGCTTGGGGAATGGTTGATGGAGTTTCTGTTTGGGATGGATGGGGTCTGTAGCTATTTGCCTGTTTTCGTCTATTCTTCTTTTGTATTTAGTCCACTTAAACTGTATCGATCTCATATATGTAAGTCTTTTTATTGAACATTTTTGGTTTTGCCTACCCGAATAAAGAAGATAAAAAAAGCTTACCTCAGAACAGTGCTCTATGATATGTAGTTCTTGTCTTTTCAACCTAATTTTTAGGGTTACAGCCTAGTTTCCATATGTTAACGGTCATTTTATGACATTGTATGATGAGATTACACACTTTTAACTTATTAGCTTCTTAGCCAACCAGACTCAGGTTTGCAATTCGAAAAAAAAAAAAAAAAAAAATTTCCTGTTATGCTCTCGAACAGATTAGATTGTCGATCAATGCTGATATGACTTGGTCTTTTCTCTAAACACCCTGCTGGCGTTCTTTGAAATTTCTGTGCTAGTTTCACCTTAATGGTTTACTTACTGTCTACATTTTTTTGGGGGTGCTTACAGCTTAATTTATAATGTCAAATTTATCGCATGGCCTTTTGATGCAGGAAATTAGTTCACATCTAGGACTTCCTCATGGCTCTGTAAGGCACTATGGCATGGATGGTGATGTGAATGGTGTATTGTTAATGGCTGATGTTGTACTATATGGATCATACCAAGATGAACAAGGTTTTCCTCCATTACTAATTCGAGCCATGTCCTTTGGAATTCCTATCATTGCGCCTGATCTGCCTGTCATAAAAAATTATGTGAGTACAGACTCATGTGTCTTGTTCTGCACTCTTTTATCCAAAACACGGGGGCTTGTGTATCTTGTCCTGTACTATATCTAAAATGTGATTAGTGATTTATACTTTTATAGTCCATCATCTTACTTTTGAAGACAATTATGAAATTACAGGTCATTGATGGAGTTCATGGCTTAATTTTCAGAAAAAGTCGGCTTGACTCATTGATGAGAGCATTCTCACTTCTAATATCACGCAGAAAGCTATCTAAATTTGCCCATGTAGTTGCTTCATCCGGAAAGCTGCTTGCAAAGAATATGATGGCATCAGATTGTATAGGTGGATATGCAAAGCTTTTGGAAAATGTACTCCACTTCCCAGCAGATGCATTGCTGCCAAATCCTATTTCTCAGGTCGAAAAACATGCATGGGAGTGGAATTTTTTCAGGACAGAAATGGAACAAAGGGGAAGAGAAATCCCATACTTCAGTAACATGAATAATTCTATTGGAAAATCCAGCATTGTATATGCCCTGGAGAAGGAATTGACTAGCTTTGATAATAAAAGGAATATAGCAGAAAATGACAGCCAGATTCAGACACAGGAGAGAATTACCCAGCTAGATTGGGATGTTTTAGAAGAACTGGAAGGTTCTGAGGAATATGAGAGGAGAGAATTGGAAGAGGTATGGTTGTAGCTGTTATGACACTTTATTTATTGGTTTACTCATTTCTTCTCCTTATCTTTCTTCCTTGTCCACCAAAACTTCTAAAACACTCAATCTTTATCTGGTCTTCAGCTTGATGAAAGGATGGAGAAAACTTCAGGTTCATGGGATGAGATATACCGAAATGCTCGGAAAGCTGAAAAACTTAAATCAAGCGAAAGAGATGAAGGAGAACTGGAAAGAACAGGCCAATCATTATGTATATATGAAATTTACAGTGGAAGAGGGGCCTGGCCATTCTTACACAGTGGTTCTCTTTACCGTGGGTTAAGTCTTGTGAGTTTTCTTGCCTTGAACTGTTTTGGAATCACATTCTTCATGAGTGCGTTAAAACCATGTTCTCCACAAATGTTTTTCTCTATTAATCTTGTAATCTAGCTTTCTGGGGGGAAAAATGTAACTAGTAAACATTGTTTGTAGTTCTCTTAAGGTTTTTTTTCCCCAGTGGGGAGAGGGGTTTAGAAACTCTTAGAATCAGTTATTCTCTATTTTTGGTTTTCTCCTCCATATAACTTCACTTTTATGTTTAAAGATGATTTCTTTTATAGATCCAGAACCATTTTCCGATTCCCTTATATACATTGTATGTTAACATTTCATGTGCACAGTGCACTCATTATCTTTTCTGAACATTTGTTTTTTCGACCTTATGTTTGGGTGTCTTCCAGAATCGACGTGCAGCATTATGACCTACTTTAGTGACAAATAGGCATGCAGTGGCATTATGGTTGATGATATGGCTCTGGATAAAATTGAATGGCAAAATATTATCTGTGTATCTGACCCCATTTAGTTGGGATAGAGCTTAGTTGTAGACATTCTAAATCTGTATTTGTTGTATGTGGTGTCTTGCTTCCATTTTCCTTTGCTTTGTATCTGTATAGTCAAGTTTTGTCAAGGTTGAATGGCGAAATTGAATCTTTGTAGCTGATCCCATTTAGTTGGGATAAAGCTTAGTTGTAGACTATCTAAATCGTAGTATGTGGTGCTTGCTTCCATTTTCCTTGGCTTGGTTTTTGTATAATCAAGTTTTGTCAGGGTCACACCTTCAGCTACGAAGTGAATTGTGACAGCACATTGATGCTTGCATTGCGTGCCTGATGTGAAATGACAACTTCCAGTTCCTATGTTAATAGGAATGGGACTTCTTTTTGTTCCGATGGCAACAAAAAATCTTCGTCGTATGTGGGCCTTTCCTAGTATTTTTTTGTTAAGTATAGTTATGATTTTTTTGGTCGATCTGTCTATTCAGCAAATAAATGGAAGTTCTATCTATCAATATGTATGGTCTTGGATCATCAATAATGATTTTTCTTGAAATGCAATCATTGGTTAAACATAAAAAGGGAAAAATTCAGTTCACAGAAGAGTGTTATAAAGATGAATAATAGCACATGTAGTAGAGGTGAAAGAAGAGAGATGTGAGATGGAGAAAACAGTACACATGTATGAGAAAGAAGAAAGGTTAGGGCAGTCCACTGCCACTCACCCTTATATTGATGTAACAAAGAAATGGAAAGTACAGGACTAATTTCCATTCTATACATATTACATAAGTATTCCCAAACCCTTACATGTTATTCTAACCGAAAAAGCTTCAATATCTCTAGATCAATCCTATCTTGTTATACATTGCGTATTAACCACAAAGTGGTAGGATCTTAAAATCATCCTACATCAAATGATGTGTCCCGAACCATTCTCTTCGACTGCACTTTTGATAGCGAAGTAAAAGAATGTAATCATCTTTCTGTATTTTTGGAGGAGCTGCACCTAAAGTGGAAATGAGTTTGGTTCAGGGATCTGGATTCTGAAGAAGTTATACAATCCTTTTATGAGAAAAAAGTGGAAGTTAGGGGTGGAAATGTTTGTCTGGATCCTCGCCTTTACTCACCATTGATAGACGATTGTTCCATGGCTATCCAATCAATTTGTTGTGCACTTAGCTCGAATACAGAACATTAGTCACCTTTTCCACTTTCGGAAGATTTAAAGAATCATTTATAGCTATTTGTCTGTTGTATTGGAGTAGAATAGAATCTATAGATGATTGATGGGGAGAGAAGATTTATTGACTTGGTCTTGGATTTGTTACTTCATTAATGGATTTTTTATAAAATAGTTGAGTACACTGCCTTCTGCAATGTGTTGAGAGAAGTTGGAAGGTGAGGAACCAGCAAACGTTTGATGATCAGTCCTAAATTTAGCTGGAATCTATGTGGACATGATAGCCATTGCCATCTTTGTTTCTTTGTGTTGAATGAATTTTAAAGATTGTTCATCCTTTGATGGTAATTAAGACCACTTTTTATGGGAAGAAGACATACATCCCATTGGCCATTTCTCTAATTGTGTTCCCTTCTGTAAAATGCATTCTTGTGAGGATTGCATATTCTTGTCTTACATTATATATAGCCTATCTTGTTCTGTTGCTGACTAAGAAAAGTGATGGTTCAGTTTTGTTGTTAAGGATTGTTTTTTCTATTGAGTAGACTGATAATTTGTTTTTTCTTTTTACTCTTTTGATCAGCTTTTGTGTATTTTGAAGATTTAAAAACCTAGGAATTAAATAAATTGTGTGTTTACTTAAGCATTTTTTTTTGTGGCAAACATTTTTGGAAATGTCTTCAGGTTATGTCCACCATAAACTTCTGAAATCTTTTAATCTCCAAAATGGCGGTATTTTTCACTTCTGTTATCTTTTTGGTGGGGATCATTTTAGGTAGATTGAATATTTTAGACAGTGAGGTTTTGCACTTGAACACATGCTTTTGCTTCTACTTACAATTCAACCTTCTAGCAGTCAACGAGAGCTCGAAGATCAACATCAGATGATGTGAATGCAGTTGACCGACTTTCTGTCCTGAATGACACATACTATCTGGATCTGATTTGTGAACTGTGGGGCATGTTTGCTATTGCAAATAGGGTGGATGATGTTCACAAGACACCTTGGATTGGTTTTCAGTCATGGCGTGCGGCTGGAAGGAAGGTAATTTATGACCCTTGTAATGTGCTAGTATGTCATTCCTCCTTATGTTGATGTGGGACCACTTCTACATTTTAACTGCAATTGTTCTCTCTCTCTCTCTCTCTGTAACTGTATTTTTCTTTGGACAAATCTCTTCTTATGTGTTGGGGCTAATTATAACTAGCTTTAGAAACCTAGTCATTTTGGAGGTACAATTTGATGGCTTCCTGCTCTTTTTCTTGGAGAATTGGGGTTGGGAGAGGGGGGGATAAGGGTGAGGGATGGATGAAGGCAGCACTCGATCCCAGGTCTTGGTTACAACAAGCCCAAGACTTTACCAGCTTGCTGACTGGCACCTTCCAGGCTCCCTGCTTCTGAAGTGGGGGAGCATGCCCCTGCCTCAGACTATCACGTAATAAATAAAACAGTGCAAGTTTCAAAATTTTTCTTTAAGCTCCATTTTAATAATTTTCTCTATTTTCCCATTTCATTCGAAATATTCATTGGTAAAATGAAGCGGAAGGAAGAAAAATAATGAATTTTTTTTCAGTTGGGTGTTGGTTTGAAGTAAAGTTAATGTAAAGTGATATGGAGAACATGTGATGCCCACAACAGAGAGAGTAGGAGTATAAATTGGTACTTTTGGAAATGAGAAATACTCATTTTGGATAAAATACTACCCATTGGGGAAAACATGTCTCTATGTGGACTGTGGAACCTAGTAAATTGTGCATTACATCCAAACATGCAGAAATTGATTTCCAATGTGGTTGTGTTGATTTAAATTCTCTTTTGGTTATTTGCACTTAAATCACTTTCATTCACTACTCATATTTTACCAGTGGAAATTCTGTTTTTCACTTTTCATCTAATCAAATGGAGCTTTAATGTCCACTGTGGAAACCTCTAACTTGTAGACTAACTTAGAACGTTGAGGGGGTGGGATTCTGCCACACTATGACCAGCAGGCTTCTCGCTTCGCTGGTCAGAAAACAGGTATAGAACACCATGGATTGCAAGGAAATTCTATGGGGTTGTCTGAAACCAGAAATCTGCAACCTGGACTTAAATACCATAAAACCTAAAATCTGCAATTTTATACCATGAAAACTTAAACCTTAATCTTAATTGAAACCCTGAAACCTTAGCCTTTAAACTGATTCCTGAACCTTGAAACATGAAACAGTGAATCAATGACATCTGAAACATAAACTCGATTGAGCCCCACTGTGGAACAGTGGAGAAGTTGAAAACTATGGGAGAAATCCCCATACAAGCTGCCCTTATGGTTACAGGCCACCAAATTTGACAAGTTGTTATCTAGGAAATCTCATACCTATCCAATGGTCATATTGCAAAAGTCTACATGCTAGGAAAACAGGGTGTTTACAAGAAGACTTCTGTATGCCTCGGGGGTAGAATGACAATGACTTCCCCCAAGCTTCTTTTTCAATTTTGAAGTTAGAAATTGATAGGAAGAGTTCACAATACTTACTTTATCTGGAGCTTAAAATTGACATTTTGTCTAGCAATGTTTAGAAGAAACCTTGTGCTTCATAACATGCCATGTAGACATGGGTGGGTCCATGTGATAGAGGAGCCCGCTCATGTGCTACTACTGGTCAAGTTCCATGCTAAAACAGGTAGGGCATATGCCTTAGAAGTGCATTCAAAGTTTTATAAAATTATAAGAATGCCATTTTACTGTAATGGAATCTAATTGCATTTTTGTGATTTTATCATTTTATGCTTCTTTGAACTCACTTTTAAGGCATCCACCTTATCTGTCTTCGGCTGGAACTTAACTGGTAGGATATGTGTAGGGTCCTATATCACATTGACACACTCACATACTGCCACATGGTAGGTCGTGACCTGTGGAGCATAAGGTCATATTAAACATCACCATCCATAATGATGTGTATATTTTCCCAACTTTATATATGTTTTTGATATAACTGGCTTCCTTGTTGTCTTTCTTGTTTTAGTTAGGGTGAAGTTTCCATTAGGAAGTTATTTCTATTATGAAGGCTTTGGGAGTTCCCAACCTATAGGATCATGTCTGATTTCTTTTGAAAACAGGTTTCATTATCTGCTGAGGCTGAAAAAGTATTGGAAGAAACTATATTGGCTGAAAGTCAAGGAGACGTAATTTATTTTTGGGCAAGATTGAAACCAGATGTTGGTGATAGAGGAGGCAATGAGATGCTTACCTTTTGGTCATTTTGTGACCTCTTAAATTTTGGACACTGCAGGTAAGTTTTATCAAATATCAGTTGCAATGACATAACCAACTGCAGAGCCACGCAGGGTATGGGTATGGTACTGAATGTGGATGTCTGCAGTGGGTATGGTTTTTCTGCATGTGTGACAACATTTGTCCGGTGGTTTGGTGGGGTGGGTGATTGTCTTGTTGATTAGGCGTATCTGGCTGTTGCCTAAGGTTTGGCTGATGCAGTATTTTGTCTAAAGATTTGGCTGGTGCAATATTCTTCCATTGTGTGTGCACATGAGTGTCTGGGTTGGAAGAATGCATGTGCATCTGCATGCTAGAGGGCATGCGGTTACTTAAGGGGTTTGTAACTGCAGCATCATGAACCATTAATTTATATCTTATTTCAAATCATATGGGCTGCATTCTTCATTCTAGAGATACTCTGTGGTTAACTCTTTTAGTTGGCCAAAGTCATGTGAATCTTATTGCTCTTATTTGGTGAAATTTCTCATGTTTAAAAAAAGAAAATTTCTTTTGCCTTCGGTTCTGTTCATTTCAATATAAAATATTTTACAGGATTTGTTAAAATCAATACAAAATTGCATACGGATTAATAATGGAGGATATATTTTGCTAAAATACAGCTAAAAAAAAGTTGGAAACAACTTACTTTTCAAATTCCAGGATGTCGTATTCCCAAAACAGTGGTGGTTTCTTGACCATTGGTACACTTGGTACCCATTGGGGACTCCACCCGTCATATGTTTAGATTTTTCACTCAACCAACCACATGCCAATATGCTTTCTTATCATGACCAACAAAAAAAAATGAAAAATATAAAATAAAATTTCACTAAAAAATAGTAATTTTCTGGAAAATAATTTATGGTGAAACAAATGGAGCCTTAGTGAATCATTTTGTTCATCCTCGAGTTGGAAAAGTAGTGAGTTCATTTCTTTTCCAAATGCATGCAGAGCTGCCTTCATGGATGCCTTCCGCCGGATGTATGACTTACCATCACATGTAGAGGCACTCCCCCCAATGCCTGAAGATGGTGGTCATTGGTCTGCACTACATAGCTGGGTGATGCCAACACCATCCTTTCTAGAATTTGTAATGTTTTCAAGGTATATTTTGGATTTATTGATCTGCCTTCCAAATTAATATCACATTGTGTCATTGACAGTTTTCTTTCCTGCTTGACAGGATATTTGCTGATTCGCTTGATAGCTTGAATAATAATTTCAGCAAAACTAAGCCATGCGTTCTGGGATCCTCGGAGCTTGAGGTGGTCTAAATGTGCTTATCAAGGCTTTAATTTTCAGGTTTTAGAGGGAGCATTTAGTGTTAGGTTGATTTTTGTTATGCATTTATGTATTTTAATTAATTGTTTATTGTTCTATTCATCAGAAAAAACATTGTTACTGCCGAATGTTGGAACTCCTGGTCAATGTTTGGGCTTACCATAGTGCCCGAAAGATGGTTTATATTGACCCAAACTCTGGTTTGATTGAAGAACAGCATCCAGTTGAGCAACGGAAGGAATTCATGTGGTCTAAGTACTTCAACTTTACATTGTTGAAGAGCATGGATGGGGATCTGGCTGAGGCAGCTGATGATAATGATTTTCAAGGGGAAGGGTGGTTGTGGCCGTTAACAGGGGAAGTGCATTGGCAGGGGATTTATGAGAGGGAGAGAGAAGAGAGGTATAGGCAAAAGATGGATAAGAAAAGGAAGACCAAGGAGAAGCTGTATTTAAGGCACAAGTTCGGATACAGTCAGAGAACACTTGGGGGATAGGATGCTCGTAACAGTCATCTGGAGTTCTATTCAAACCCCAAACTGGCTCTCTCCTCATACAGCCTACACATGCATCTGTAATCAAATGAGCATGAACCCTGGAAAGCTCATCCAGATTGAGGAGAAGCCCAATTCTTTCTAACATCACTAAAGCCCTTTGGCTTGTTCATATTCTTTATTTTTTTTCTTTTCCTCCTGAGTTTTGTGCTCCAATGGAGTGGAGAGAAGGCATAAAAGGGGCTTGAAACCCACTGAAGACGTTTTACTGACCAGATTCTCAATGCTAAGAACTTGGAGGGTGGGAGAAAATATTTGTTGCAGAAAAGTTGAAATTCTTTCTTTCTTTACCATTTGAAACAGGCATGATGGAAGCTGTATTTTTTGCATCACTTGTATATTCACTCAAGAAATTCAGAGGCAATCTTAATGAGAATAGGAGTTGGTATCTGCTTATTGGGGTTTTCCATCCTTCCATTCTCTTGAATTAAGAACGAAAAATCCTCTTTTAGTGGGCTTTTTTTCTCCTTCCCCTTTTTAATCATAGAACAGCCATTTATTTTTAATCATACTCACTCCATCTAATGTTGCATATGTGATTTATCTGCTGGTCATTTTGGATCCCTTTCTTTGTTAGAAGCTGGAGCAGAAGCAAAACACTGCTCATTCTCCTCACTCATGCTGCAGGGCAGTAAATACAGGGGTCCAAGGAAATCCAAGAGAAATGAAAGCACTAATAGAGAGAAATCTTGGTCAGGTATGATCTACATTCTCATCCTTAGAATCTCTTCCCCTGCCATTCGCTTTCAGGTAGGCAGTAGACTGGTTTGCTAAAGAGCACGATAATGTCTAGTTTGTAGCCGAATGAGCTGAGAAACAATGGTTTACCAGATGAGCATACTTCTGATTTACTTCTGCGAGTCAAAAGGTTCAGTGTTTGGGAGAAGAAGTTAATGACTCTGATTTTAATCCCAGGGTTTTGTTTAGGCTGGACAGCTCGAGAAGATCTTTTTCCGTGAATTTCACTATTTGCTTTGCCTTCATTCTAATTGAATTTGGCTGACCGTTATATCACCCAAAACTAAATTTCCATGGTGCCAATCAAGAGAGTTGTATTTCACGAGCAAGCAAGAGGAGGCCCCTTACGGTTCAAAGTTCAATTGTGCAGGAGCACAGACGAACACCACCTGGTTTTCCATACAAGCTAAGGGAGAATTTAAACGTTGGGCTCTTCTGTTATGAAGGTATGGCGAGTACATGAGAGGCCATTGAGATAGGATATGAGATAGGGCAAGGAGAAGATGTGCATAATAATGTTTGGATTTGGATCATTTCCTATCGTTAGAGTCCCTTCAACCGTGATTCAGCAGTTGGAGTCATTCAGCACATATATCAATACATTGTTGGTATGTGCATCGAGTTCCAAATGATGAATCACTGCTAGAGGAACTGGACAACAGGAGATGATCTTTTTCTATAATGTTTTAGAGTACTGCATGGGTGCCAATACAAAGGGGGTAGTTAATTGAATTATAACATGAAATTGGATATGTGACTATTTTAGACCATGTTCTAATGGTTGGAATGGATACATCATTTATCCACATGGTAAAATGGATGCCTTGTGATGTTCGGAAAAAATTACAAACCTTGTGACAATAATAATTAACCATATTTTTAAATAAAAATATATATTCTAAATTTCTAATATTATCAGCCTTTGGGTTAAACCTCTCCCAAAGGATTTTTTTTTTTTACTTACTTATCTGTGATGTCATATTTGATTCATCTTATTAATCTGGATTTTAGATGGCAATATTTTGGGCTTAAACTTACCGTATAACAAATGCATAGCAGTATACAACCTGATTGAGCTAGGCCGGTTTTTGCAAACCAGCCCAGCTAGGGTCTCTAGGGCTCAACCTAGCCCAGTCCGCCCTGAAGTTGGGCTGGATATCTCAGTCTCACCCAGCTCTGCCAAGCTCGCACTGGGAGGAGCTTAGCCATGTTTTTGCCTATTTTCTATTAGAGGAAAAAAAGAAAAAAGAAAAAGGGAGATTAACTTAAATATGTTTATATTTAATATATTAAATCATGGTAAATGTTAAATATAAATAATGATGCTTAATTATTGGCCTTATTTATATAACCAAGCCTGGAAATCCCAACCTTACCCCAATCTTTGGCCTTGAAATTTTCAAGTGGGTTCAGGTTTGTTGGGCAAAACTTGAACAGATTCACCACTTCGTAATGTGATGTGGAAGAATAAGGTGGCAAATCCATTCATTGGATATATTAAGAATGTGATTTAGATTGACCACGTGTCATGTAATCTTATACTCTCTCATACGTGGTTCAAGGTATCAGTATTAGATTGGCTAGATCGATCCATTCGTATTGATCTTAGGAGTGGTCGATTCCTATCCGATACTTAATACCTAGACTGTTTTAATATTATCTTATGATGGATCAGTCACGTGTTAGTGAACCATTGGATTTGTACACTTATCCAATCCAATTAGATCGATTTTGAACACAATTGACGATACCCTGTCTGAACCCTAGATTTACAACCATGCTCCCATGTATTTGTGCACTCCTCATCTTGTGCACCATTTTTGTACTCATGATTTTTTTTAATGGTTTATTCCTTTAGTGGTACAATTATAGAGGCTAATGGGTTGGTCGAACTTAGAAATTTGTAGTAAAAGTAGATTCAATATATAAGTTTGAGAGTATAACAAATGGATACACCAATATGACTTGATATGGAAACAATGAAATAAAAAATATGTAAAGCATGCATAACAAATTAAATATATAAATGACTTATAGATATGAAGTAACAATCACTTACAATGATGGTAGGACAAAATCGTGCCATTGGTCATTATCCTGAAGATTGTATTCACTCCTTTTGCTGCAAAAGTGTTTCCATGAATCAATCCCCAAGATGAATTAGTCCTTTGTCGGCTCCTCCAATCATGTTGCACTAAAAAACTGAGCCTCGTCAGAATACCGACGATAGTGATCAACATTCTTAAACCAAAATGTTTAAAACATAAAGACAATCTATTCACAAAGAGAAAGTTGGAGACATGGAGAGAATGAGAGAGACAAAAGTATCTCAAACTCATCTCATTTGGACCCTACCTACCTCCTCTTATTTATAAAGGAATTGTGTCCATTCAAGAGCATTCGATTGAAAAGTTACACCCATTTAGAATGGTGCTCATTCAAGAGAGTAAAATTGAAAAGGTACACCCTTTAGAATGGATGGATTAGATGTGATTTGTTAATTGGATCCTTGAATAAGGATTGAGATTGCATTTCTTTCTTTATAGACATGGTCTTTTATAAATACACATTTTCATACATGGAAAATTATCAAACCTATCTTTGTACCAAAATGCATAATACGTAAAGACAACTCTTTCCAAAAAGTACCTCTACTCATAAATATTTAGAGGCACTATTTTCCAAAATGTATAATACACACCTTTTTAATTAATCTAATGATAAAAAAATAAAATAGTGGCTTTTAACTACACCCCTAATTACACCACCCCCCACAAGAGAGATATTTTCTTTTAGTGGCTCAAGATGGTATAATTCAACCATTAGATCTATACGTCTCCTCATCCCTATCCTCAAGCAATGTGGGACTAAAATTCCCACAAGTTAAATCAAGAAAAGACAAAAATTATTTGAAAAATTCTCTAATAAATCAAGTATTTGAAACTTACTCTTTGGTTTTGAAATCAACCAACAAAACTTTTTCTTGGTGGCCCAAATATCTACCATGTGGCATCTTTGTTGGTGGTTAAAGTTAATGGATTGACATTCACGATGTAATTTATCTCGGAGGGAAAAAAAAATCATGTTATCAATGTTGAAGTCCATTCCAACACCCTTTTACATTTTGATACTTTTTCTTCCTTCCTTGACCTTGTGAATTCCTATAAGTGATAATATTTCTTGTGCAAGGTGTAAGGTAGAAGATTCCTACTCCATTGGTAATGTGAAAACCCTCTCCCTCTATTTATTAGGTCTTGCTTCATGACACTGCCAGGTGTCTTTGAACATTGACATCAATTCTTTTTGGGGAGTGGGCATTGAGCCTCATAAATAGGGTATTATGGAACCTAAGAGGTACATTTGGTATTTGAGTTGAGGAAGGGTGCTGATCTGATGGAAATAGAAAATCCCCTATCTATATCATTATGGTTCAGATCAATCCCATTAAATAAGACTCTCTTTGGTATAGTTCATATTTATATTTGTGAGTTATTAATAATAAATTATTTATGAAAATAAATTATGAATCATAAATATTAACCATTTAATACCATTAGATATAAAAAAATAATTATAGATTATCACAATAATGATAAATACGTTCAAACTTATTTTTACATTTCAGATTATAAATTTATTTTAAATATAAATAAATATCATAAATCATACCAAACAATTGCTGCCATAATATATTATATAATTAATTCTTAAACTAGAAGATATCAAGCTGTAAAATTTGACTGAAAATTAAATTTTCAGAACCTTAATTGTAACAAGGGAAAATCCAATATTATAAGTATAGATCAAACCCGAAAGACTAATCCAAGGTTTATGTGGGGTTTTGGGGTTTTCACTCCACGGTGGGAGGTTTATTGCATGTAATTGAAAAAAGGGCTGACCTCCCGCGGTACCGCTCGGCTGGCGTACCCGCCCTAGTACTTTAACGGATCGTGCTTCGAGCGTCTGGAGAATTCGGGAAGTACAGGTACACTTACGGGCTACGGCCTCCGCGTCCTTCTTCTCTTTTCTTTTCTTGAATGTTGATTTATTGGGTTCTTCTTCAAATGCATTCAAAAGCATTCGATTAATTCTGTATATAATGAAGTTTGTGGGAGCTAGTATAGTTTCTTGGGGGGTTTTCTCTTTGCTTTGTTCCATACTGAAGCTTGACTGCTTGAATTGGGGTATCTTGCTCATGTTCGATCTCCTGAGACTATACAAGTTAGTGGGGGCTGTATAGTTTGTTGGGCTTTTCTCTTTGCTTTGTTCCATACTGAAGCTTGACTGTCTGAGTTGGGGCATCTTACTCATGTTCGATCTTCTGAGACTATAAGTTAGTGGGGGCTAGTATAGTTTCTTGGGCTTTTCTCTTTGCTTTGTTCCATACTGAAGCTTCACTGCTTGAATTGGGGTTTCTTGCTCCTATTCGATCTTCTGAGACTATTATAAGTTTGGGTTGTTTGGCACTTGGGGTCATTTCTTTTATGTTGGGTACTTAGATGGGTTTGAGCTCTTCATATAGGTTCTTGTGGATGGCTCCAGCTTGATCGAAGTTGATATTTTTGCTTCAGTATTCAGTGTCTGATATGATATATATAACGTTATAACCGAAAATGTGTGATGGGTCTCTTTCTTGGCTGCCAAGATTTTCCATGGTGGCAATTATACTTTCCCATATCTCTGGAAGAATCAACAGTTTAGGCATACATAGAAATTAATTCGTATGTTTACCATTGTTATCAATTGAATTATGGAAACTTAATGTGATTCTGAATTTTTAATTTTGAAAATTTTAAGCTGTAATCATTTCACCATGATATAAATGTACCTTTCTGTACCGTGCACTTTTCTGTTAGCATGCGGCATGGTGGTTTTATGCTTCTTGAAGGCATCTTATGGTACATCAATTTAGTTGTTTAAGCATTGGTGTCGGTGTAAAGCTTACAACCAATTGACAATACTACATCAAGATGTTTTGTCCCATTCTATCTTCTTTTACTTTTCTTCCGTAAAGAAATGAGCAATTGGCTTAAGATATTTGTCGACTTTTATGATAAAAGAGAATAACTAAACGAGCAACCAGTATCATAATCACTGTACTAATGTTTTACTGTTTCCCACAGGTTTTGTTAATCCTGGTGAAGTTGTTTTCATCATGAATGGTGTCAAGGTCAGCTGGGTTGGGCAAACTTTTGCCCTAGCTAGGTGCAGTGACTCTGGAGGGAGGAAGTCCCGCATTCGCCGTTCAAAGGAAGAGAGGAAGGATATGGTTGAATCTTTTATAAAGAAGTAATTGATTTCTTTAAGATGGTGATTCAGTTTAGATAGTTAATTGCTAAGATTAAGGCACTCTGGCATATTTCTGTTTTCTGTAAGATATATGAATATAGATGGATTATCGATAAAGTTTTACTCATTAATTCTATGTATTTATGCCATATTGGATTTTTTCATTGTAGTTATAAATAACCAAATTGGCTTGAATTTTCTCTCTTGTTCTTTTTCTTTTCTTTTTTTTTTTCCCCTTTTTTTTTTTTTTTTTTTTTTTTTTTTTTTTTTTTTCTTTTTTTTTTCTCTTTGCTTTTTTTCTTTTTCTCTTTTTTTTTTTTTCTTTTTTTTTCTTCTTTCTTTTTTTTTTTTTTTTTGTTTGAGATAGATAGCTGATAGCTTTTGAATATAACTATGCTAGGTTTAGTTTCAGATATCTTGAAGCAAATTTATTCAGTGGTAAAACTTTCACGTTATTAGTTATTTTTTATCCCTCATTAGTAAGTTAATCCTTATTTTATTTTATTTTTATTTTTATATACTTTCATTAGTAAGTTAATCACTATTAAAGTTTATGTCATATGTCAAACTTGAGAAACATAGCCTCGCATTGTGTTTGATATTGTTCTCTTGTAGTATTTGTACTTATCTATAGAACCAAATCTAATACACTTTCTCATTGTTGATCCTTCTTGCTCAGATACAGTTGTAATATATTAAAATCTACTTTGCTTTTAGATTGTTCACTCTGGGGGGACTAAAATAGTTTATTTAATATCATAGTATAATTATTGAGTGGGACTGGGTATCTGTCTATTATTGATCACTAAAGATCTGATCGTAGGTCACTCTCTCCTGATGGTCGAGCTGATTGTAGACTAACCAAGCAACGGAATGAGTGCCTAGCGTGAAAGCCGTTGCGCGGTAGCCCGCGCAGCACATCATACATCTAGAGCCAAGCTAGGTCCACTCGCTGCCCAAGTGTTTGCTGGATTTGTGCCCTAGCTGATTTTTTTAACATTAAGCTATTGTCTTGTAAGTGCATGATGAGGTTTATCATTAGGTAATCTTTAAATTTGTTAGAGTCTATGAAATGATGAAAATTTTATTTTCTCTTCTTACTATATTTTCTATTACCTATTTAGCTCAAAATGAATCTAGTATGCTAAAACTTTCTGGAATATTTTTTTCAATATTTCTTTGACATTTTAGCCACAACCCTTTTGGGGGTTTTTTTGGGGGTGTTCTTTGCCTGTCCATTTTCCAAAGCGACACATTCTTCAAAAGCATATATTCTTTTTTGCTGATCAACGATGCTTACAAAATCAGGCAACCCTGCCATTTATTGGATGTCACCTATTTATGCTTCTCAACATTTCTTTTTCTCTTTTTGGACTATGGTTAAGTATTAGTGCTTTTAGTTCCACTCTCAAGTCTCTGAACTTAGGGAAGTCACTTTTCTGTAGTGGACTAGTTCTTGACATACCACCGGGGTCTTATTTTAGCCCTTATTGTGGCTCATGCTTATTAAATCAGCTTTTTTGTTTTGGGGGGGAGATGTGTTCCAAACTACCAAGAAGTGTTTTCCCCTACTTGGTGAGTCAAAAACTAACCTCAAGCTTCTGATAAAAAAAAAAAAGAAGTTCTAGTATGATTTGTCATTTGAACACCTTTGCATTTTCCCATCAAAATGTTCACTGTCTGGATTGCTATTTATTTGGACATTAATTTTCTTTCAGGTACCAGAAAACAAACAATGGGAGTTTTCCCTCGCTCAATCTCACGCACAAGGAAGTTGGTGGTTCTTTCTATACAGTTCGAGAGATTGTCCGGGAAATAATCCAGGAAAATAGAGTGCTCGGACCTGCTATGTTGACTTCTGAAGAAATCAGCACTGAACAATTCTCTGAACACTATCCATTAGGATCAATTTCCATAGAATCTCAAAGTCAATTATCCATGTCATCTTCAGGATCTTGTGTTACGGATTTTCACCAGAGCATCTATAAAGAGCCGGTTTCAACTTCTAGTGGGCAATCTAATGGTTATAGTAGGCAAACCTCTGACAATGGGAAGTATATTAGTGGCATGTTGGTGGATGGAGAATATGAAGAATCTAATACAGGGAAACCCCTGGAGAATGGTAGTGTTGCAGCACAAGTAGATGATAAGACTGTATTTTCCAAGGTTCAAGTTAGTGAAACTTCTAGTGGGCAATCTGCTGGTCATAGTAAGCAGACCACCAACAATGGGATATACATTAATGGGATATGCATGGGTGAAGAATATAAAGAATCTAATGCAGAGAAACCCCTGGAGGAGGGCAGTGTCACAACACAAGTGGATACTGAGCCAATATTTGTGGAGGGTCAAGTTTGTGAAAAATTGGATGGAGTTGAAGATGCTAAAGAAGCAATTTGTAAAAATTTGGGTGAAGTTGAAAATGTTAAAGAAGCACCGATCGCCAAAGTAACTCCTATAGCAGCGGGTGTTATCGTGGAGACATTTCCATTAAAATCTGCTGTTAAGCCAATTCATGGCACAGATTGGATGTCAGGAGAATCAAGAGATGTAACTAAATCCCTGAAAGAACAGGAAACAAAGAAAGTGGATGTAGCAACAGAGAACGCTGATTTGCTGTTTCACAGAATAGACTCCTTGGAGGAAATTTCTCATGGTTTAGTGGATGAAAAAGAAGCAGTGAACATTGCGGAACCATTTCAGGAAAATTTAAGTTTCTCTGCAACTCAAAACAGCTCTAGAAGTAGTACTCTTCTGGATGGCACACAAATTGCAGTTGAGGTATCTCGGAATGATTTCTCAACCTTGCAGACAGCTGATCCAAACAAAATGGTTATTGGAATTGAGGTGTGGTTCATTAGCATCTTGTATTTTATGTTTAATTTTTTAGTTCATGTATCTGCTTTGTATTTCTTCTAGATACCGATGCCATGAATGTGATGCTAGACTTGAAACCCTAGTATGTTCATTGCACCTCACAGATACAACAATTTGTAAGGACCCAATCTAAAGCTATGTGGGGGGTTTTTTCAATGCTGACAGCCAAGCTTGAAGCATTTGCCCTCCTTTTTACATTCTCACCTATTAGAAAAATATGAGGATCCAACTGTTCCTTATGAAATGTCTGTTAAGAAGGAATTATATGACGTTGCCACAAAGTTCATGTGGCGTAGTATGCATACTTACACTTGATATGGTTCTCACATTCACTTTTGGGTTGCCACCACTGGAATGGGCCCTTTTTGAAAATCATGCTGTTCGAACAAACCTAGCCACCAGATGTAATGACCCTTCTGAAATGCAACTGCCATTACTTGGCCATTGAGTTTCTTAGGTTGAATGTGTCGCCTATCAATTGAACTATATTCAAGGAACGTGTTGGACATGTATACTCTCTGGGAATGGACTGATGTTACAGATCATAGTTAGTAGTCATACAATTTGGTTTTCTAGACCAAAAATTTCATTTGAGTTGTGAATGACCTAAACCTCTTGGAATATTATGTATCCTATTTTTGCAGTATTTGGTCATTTGGTTTCAGTTGAAGTTCACACTTTTCGCACCCAATGCCCTTATACTTCAATATTGTTTTGTGGTCACCCCATATTTTGCATAGTTTTGAACTTATCCCCATATATTATTTGCTCATACATTTATCTAGAAAAAAAAAAAAACTTTTATTGAAATTTCAAACGGTCTAGACCAAGTAATGTTTGTGACAAATATAGCAAAGCATTACTACTCAGCCATGAGGCGGGAATGGTTTCCTGAACAGTCCACCTAAGGAGTCATACATAGGGTTGGCCATGTTGCAGAACATGGCTTTGCAGATACATCAAACAGTAACCTTAGTGGAAGACGCTGCAACCGCCATCCATTGGTAGTAGAGGGAAGAACGAGAGGGAAAGAGGGAAGGGGGGGGGGAACCAGAATTGAAGAGAAATGAGGAACATGGTAGGACTTGTGGAGAGAGTAATGGGGTTCTAGGATCTATTTTACCTGAAGGATTAGGGTTTAGAATCTGATGCAGTTCAGCTGTGGGGTAGCCCATGGATTGATGGGCCCACATGCTTTGCAGCCCATTTCTCGCCTAGTCGCAAGCCTTTCAGCTTACATTCAGCCAGCTCAGCTGCATGGAGGAACCAGCTGTCTAGCTATTTCCAGCTCAACATGATTGATTGATTGACAGCCAGTCCAGTCCAGCTCTTGATTGATTAATATGGAAGAGTTAGTAGTTTCTATTTTTAAAGTTTTCAATCTTGTAGTAGTTGCTTAATTATTTAATAAAGAGAAGGGGGGCTGATAAAGGGACGATTTAGTGAGTTGAAAAAAGTTGCCGAGTGCAAGAATGGGTGTGAAGCAGTTTGCTGTGTGAGACAGCTTATGTGAGACACCTAGGGTTGAGGGAATCAACCAAATCCAAGGGTGAGAGGCCTGTGGATCTATCCTTTTCTCTTATTCTTCTTCTTCTATAAATCTGGTTGTCATTAGTTTCGGCTGCTGTTTCAGTCGCTATTTTATCAGATTTGTTTAAGACTGTTATCAATTTTGGTTTTAAGATCTATCAATGGGTTTCAGTTATTGTTTGGCCCACACTTAATGCAATATTTAGTCAATCAATTACTGTTTCTTTATGTAATTGATTGCTGAATTTGCTGGTTTCTTGTGTGATGCATATCAGTCCCAATCAAGCCAACAATAGTTCTTGTTTCTGCAACAAGAAAAGCTCTTGGTTTTTGTTTCTTTATTGGTTTGATTTCAGTCCACATCAGTACCTTTATCTATTATATATGCCTGCTGATCTGATTTCATTCTACAAACTGAATCTCTTCTCTATTTGATTCCAGTTGTAAATGAGGCCTAAGATCTTGGTTTGGAGAAGCCACTTGGGTTGTTTGAAACTCTAGAGTCTATCCCTATCAGAATCCCAATGAAATTCCAGAATTGTGGAGATTTGGAACCTGAAATCAGCACTGATTTATGGCAGTAATAGAAGTTTGGAATTAGTAACTCTCAGACTAGAAGCGTAGAAATAGAAAGTTGTATTTGGAATCCAGATTTAAAAACTTTCCAAAATAGAGAACAGAGTTAGGAATAGAAACTGAACAGAAATTAGAAACTGATGACAGATTTAGAAAGTAGTTTCAGAATTGGAAATCAATAACAGAATCAGAAACTCAGTTTAGCAGCCAGGTTCAGGAAATATAAAGTAAAAGCTGGAACATAAATCAAGAACCAATGAAAATAGAAAATGTAAACAGAAACCAGAATAATGAACTGAAAGCTAGCAGTTGCAGGGAAAAAGGTTCAGAAAACTGAATTCTAAGAAAATAGAACAGCAAGTTGTTTTTTGCGTCGATGGAAGAATTTTGATTCTGAAACAGAATAGCAACTTGATCAACTGAACAGAATTAGCAACTGGACACAATATTACTTGGTCAACAGAATAGCAATCGAACCAAATAGAAATAGGAAGAGCTAGCTTGTGCACGAAATGAGGAATGCAAACAGACCTGATGCACTGGAGAAGAAGAAGAGAGAAGGAATTGAAGAATAGAAAAGATATGATCAGGAATCACCATCTGATCTACTGGGTTTGAATCATAACCAAGAGTCTCCTACTAAAATCACCATAACAGGATCTACTGAATCACGACAGAACTAGAGAAGGCCGAAAAGCCAGCTTTTACTCAAATCTCAAATCGTTGGTCCCGCTATACTCCTTTGCCTTATTGTATAGATTTGTGTTGGACAGACTCAGACTTTGAAAATAGAAACTCTCTAGAAAACTCTAAGAAAATTGGAAGTAACACATAATCTCGTATAGCAAAGTGATCATTTTAGGTATCTAGCATCAATCATAAATAAAGGTGATATAGAAAAAGTTTCACATAGGATTAAATTAGGACTGATGCAGTATAAGTATGCTCTAGGACAGATAAGGGGTCCTCCAAACAGGGCCTAAACACAAGACAAGAAGAAGCAAAAGTCAAAACACTGTTCATGGTACTGTTCACTTGAACAGTACCAACAGAATTTTTAGAAAGTTTTTTCTTCTTCCTAAATTCAATAAGTTAGATTTATTTTCATATAATTAGTCGTTAGTTTTGTTTCCTAAATTTGTTTTGTTTCATAAGATTGGTTATCATATGAGTCAGTCATAGTTGTTATTTGTTTTGGAAACTTTCTTAAAAGTTATAAAAGAAAATTTTTCTTTTTTATTTTTGGATATTCCTTCTACGAACCAGTATTTTTATCTTTTGTATTTCCTTTTAGCATTATAAATAAGGAGGAAGAAGATGCTGGCAGTAGAATTAGCCAGAGTTTATTATTAAATTTTGGTTGAGTCTCATTGGTTGTGAGATTCAATCGAAACTCCTACTGTTTAGTCCCGTTTTCAGATGATAGTAGTTTTTCGAAAATTCATAACTCCTTCATCCATGGTTGGATTACCTTCAAATTTGGGTATGTTATCAAACACATCCTAGAGTACTTCCCCTCCAAGTTTAAAGACCTTCCAACGGCTGGATTATGAGATAAGTAATTTTTTCTATTGTTATACAATTCTGGTTCTATTAAAATGTCTGTTTGAGACCTACAGGCAAGATTGGTTTCGATCCCACCTGTTGGATCAAGTTCATCTTCTGGAATATTGTTCCTCATATCTTAAGGATCAAGGATCCCAAATTTTGAAGCATTCTTACAGTCAGATTTGAAATTAGGGAATTATTTGTGTAAATCAATAATTTTTGTTTGTTGTTAAAGGTTAAATTTGAATTAGATTGTAATAAGATCCTGCAGCAAAGAGGGATTGTCCATTTGAATTGTCTTGAACCCTCTTTGCCATCAAGGATGGATGAAGTGGAGAGTTGCGTCTGGAGCATGGTTTAAAATCTCAAGTCTTGAGGTCGTCTCGACCTGGAGACAAACCGAGATTTCAGAGATCTTGGGGAGAACCTGTCAAAACGGCAGAAAGGCTAAAAATAGGTGTTTTTGACCTGTTTAAGGCCATTTTAAGGCTTTATACTCTAGGGAAATACTATTTTAACATATATAAATACATTTCAAGCATAAAATTATAAAACTAATCACATTGTGGAAAAATCATACATTCATAAATTCATAAATTCATAAATCATAATTCCATACAATGATACAAATACTCAAAGTGTCAAAGTCTCAGATACTTAAAATCAAATAGTACTGACTCCCAGCCCAAGTTCCATCTCCCCATCACTCCATCCCAATGACTAATTCTACGGAGAGTGGCATGGAGGATCGATCTCATCATTTTGCCATTGCCGAAGACAATATAGCTCTGACTGAAAAACAAAGTCGTGCTACGACATCCTATGGCTGAAGAAGTGCTGGTAGTCGTCCACATGTCTCTTATACTTGGAATCATCAACGTTTGCATAATACCTATCCTTGGGTACATTTCAGCAAATTGTGGAATGTACTCTGGCTACTGAGTCATGATTCTCTGGGCGGTCAGGTAGGCAAAGAGATTGTCCATTAAGCTGGAGCCAGTTTCTGAAGTAGCATCAGCGGAAGAACCATGTAAACTGAGAAGCATGCGGTAATCATCACCGGAATAAGAACCGTACACCGACTTGGTGTGAAATCCGGGAGCAGGGAAAGATGGGGTACTCCACTCCCATTGCCCATGTCCAGTGCTATCATCAATGTTGATTCCTCCAAAGCTTGTGGACATGCTATCAACCTCAGGCTCAGCCTCAGGAACAAATATAATCGTCGCCGTCTTCTGGGGTTGGTTGAAAACGGCGACGAAACACACATGTATACCCAGTCCCAGCCCGTGATGAAGATGGGCGCCCACCGTGGTCTTTATCCTGTGTGGCATGAGTATATTGGGTCTCGCCGGTGAATTTAATAATAGGTACAGTCGGTCTAGGATCAGACTCTCGCCCAGAGATAGCGTGATGCTCATATGTGGCCCTCCACCACCACCACCACCATTGCCGTGATCACTATAGGAAGCTGGTCAACCACTCTCATTAACTATATCATCACCGCTAGTGCCTGTGCCACTACTAGCTAGGGGGTCAAATGGTTGAGGCGACTGTATGTGTATGCGACCTCGTCCGAGGACAAAAACTACTTGACATCAGCACCAATCTGACTAGCCAAACTGGGGTCGGGCCTCCCACTAGACTCATTCATCATTGGTATTGCTCTGTCCCGCACCCACTCCACTAAGGGATCCTCCTCATCTGACTCTAGCTGGAAGATATCGGCGAGCTCGATCGGGGTTTGATCATGTTGTTGTGATCGGCGTATGCTCTGTATCCTCAGTCTCATGTTGTAATGCACATACACCAAGTCATTGAGCCGTTCAGAGCGCTTCTTGGAATAGACGAGGGAAAAGCTACTCCAGTTTCGCTCACAGCCAGTTGCGGAACATGTCTGAGATAGGATTTTGATTGCTATTTTCCTCAACTTAGGTGCATCCTTGTCATACAACAACCACCATTCAGTTGCATAAGAAGAAGACCACATTTTAATGACATCTCATTCTCATGTATTACTAAAGTATAGTACAACATACATATTAAATAAGCTATGTTACTTGCAAATTGCAATTTCCATAATTCCATACCAGGATCGGTAATTTCTCGGCCAGTCACTACAGCGGAACTTCCAAAACTCCCAAGGTCATCTCTAAATGTTTTAATCTACACCCATTTTGAAACTTATAAAAATTAGCCATTATAATATATGGATATTCAAATATTTCAGCTATTAAACCATACAACTCACATCCAAGTTGTCAATCGGAATCTCTAGACCAATGTGGAAATACCATGACATAGTTTCTCTAAGAGCAAGTGATTGTACAGTTGAAGTTGGCTCTAATTTTGCAACACCAGTTTTGACCGTGTTGATAAGGTTAGAATTCAACCCAAGTATATGTGAATATTGATACTTAGGGTCCTAGTTGTCAAGGCGACCGAAGGCGTTTGAGGCCTACCTAGGCGCCTAGGCATTGCATAGGCTACCAAGGCTTTCCTGGTGTATTTTTTTTATTTCTAAAATATCAATGTTATATTAATGTTTATATATATGTAATATGCTACATAAATAATGAACATTTAAGGCATAATCTAATTAATATGAGAAAACCAACAAATAATGGATAAACTATAGGACATAAAGAAGCATATTTATAAAAAACAAAAAAGCACAAATATATAAACTAAGAAGTTAAAACATAATAGCATACAAGTAAAAAGCATGAGTGCAAGAGCAAGATTATAATGTACTTTTGGACTGATTTTTAGTATAAGGGTAAAACAACTCTTTCACCTTTTCCGTTAGAGAACTTAACAGCGTGTGGCCGATAATGAGGGAGGGTTGAATTTGGGTAAGCGGAAACCTTAAGGGTATGTGAAAATTTCCATTTAATTAATGATTTTCGTACACATCGGCAACAAGGCAACTGCCTAGGCCTTTAGGGCGTCCAAGGCGATGCCTAGGTGAGCGGTTGCCTAGACGGTCGCCTTTTGAACATTCACAGGGCGATTCATCGCCTAGGCCATATGTAACGACGCGACTCCTTGGCAACTATGCTTGGGGTTCAAATAGTATACTGCAAAATGTGAGTCACATGATTAAAATTTAGTGCTAAGGTAGTAACTAGTAAGTACTAATTAATAGTTTATGTGAATATAAATTAAACTAAATTAAAGACATTATCAAATATACTTACAAGCCTTATGCAATGGATCCATCAGCTGACTCTGCCATCGATCTTCGATAATCTTGATGAAATTTTCGCTACCACATGGTAGCACAGCATGAACACGGTCCTTTAGAATATTGATGGCAGCATATAAAAGTGGCATAATGGGATTGAATGATGTATCTACTAATCTCAGCACCTTCACCACTGGCTTCAAAACTTTGACTACGTCCTTTACGTTTCTCCAAAACTCATCTGAAGCTATGGTAGACTATGCTTGCACTCCATTAGGGGAATTGGACTCCCTCCAACGAAACTAATCCTCAGATGTAAACATCAATCTGAGGCTTACCATCTTGCTGCAAATTTCTTCAGTGCTATATAGTTTGTGGCAAATCTATTGACATCGGGTTTGACCAAGTCCCCTCCACGTTTCTCCCTAAGTAAGTTCAATGAATAACCGTGGTATACAAATGTAGTCATATGTCTAGCTTGTTCAACCACAGTTTTTACTTTGGTTAGCTTGTCCAGATCCTTCAACATAAGATCAATGCAATGGGCAACACATGGAGTCTAGAAGAGACTGTACTCCCTTTTAGTCATCATCATCTCTCCTGCCTTCTTATAGTTGCTGCCGTTGTTTGTCACAATCTGAATAATATTTTCAACATTTGTCTAGCAGATGCATTGTAGACTTGAGGAACACTGTCTTCCCATCACAGTAGACCATGAAGTTGAAGATGGACTTTTTGATGAGATCAATCCAACCATCACACATAATAGTCACCCCATATGTACCCCACATCTTCTTTAAATTTTCTATCCAATCTTGTAATTTTTTCTTCTGTTTAGGGAGATACACATTCATTATTTCATAAATAGTGGGGCCTTTAACCCTAGGACCAGCCTCAGGAACTGCATCAAGCATGGTCTGATAGTATGGGCTTGTAGTGGTATGTGTTGGGATACCATGATACAACATCCACCTAGAAAAGGCATCCCCAACCCCTTGTGTTGCATTCTTCCACATTGATTTTAGCTTCTTCTGCATGTTCCTAGAATTCCTAAAAACTCCTGGATCCTGGCATAGGATCTAAACATAATCCTCATCCCTAAGTAGCGGCTGGGGTTGTTCTCTAATATTCTCTGATCTTCTAAACATAGAAGACAACCCCTTACTTCGTGTTTTTGGATGAGCTGATCTACTACCACTGCCACCTGCCCCTCCCATCATAGCCCTCGCCTATCCTGCTCCATATCATGGGTGACTCTACTAGCTGTTGTTGCCTATTTCATCTCTGTAGCCTCAGTCTCAGTAATACGAGTAGTATCTATGCCATTATCAGAAGAAGAATCATCCATTCCATCACCTATGGTGCCTCTAACTGTTTCCTCGAATTGCACCCTAGCTTTCTCTCTTTGCCTTCTTCTGTTGTCCTCCTTTTATATGTTTGCCTATGGCTTTGAAATCTCCACAGGAACCATATGACACTTCACCACATCTGTACCATTCTCACTCAAGTGTTTTTTAAGTCTAGTGGTCCCATCAGACATAAACCTTTTCCCACATAATTTATACTGGGTCTTCCGTCTATCACCATCAATGGTGACCCCGTACTGCCAGACCATATCAGTACGTCCAGAATCACCTCCCTCACCTGACCCTGAAGCAGCCATTATCTTTCGTTAGCACTGTTTCATAAAATGATAAAATCAACAAACTTAAATTAATAGGTTTAATATGGCGAAACTTAAAAATGGAAGAACATAAAAAGCACCAAATAGGCGAATACAACTCAACTCATTGAAATGGATGTATAGCAAAACTAGGAAGGATAAGGTAATGAATGATCGTATTAGAGCTGATTTGGGAGTAGCGCCGATACATGATAAACTACGAGAAAACCATTTGAGATGGTATGACCATGTTCAATGAAGGCCGTTAGACGCTCCCGTACAAAGGAGTGATTTGATTCAGATTGAAGGATCTAAAAGAGCTAGGGGCAGACCTAAGATGACTCTAGGGGAGGTGATGAAGAAAGACATGCATAGTTAGGCCTTGTTTCAAGTATGACATCGAGCAGAGATGATTGGAGGACAAGAATCTATGTAGCCGACCCCATTTAGTTAGGATAAGGCTTTGTTGTTGTTTGACAAAATTTCGTATAGGCCTTACATCCCTTATATTTGGGCTTGTAGGATGGGTGGGTTCTTTGCAATAGAAAACCGAAAAATACTTAATCCATGGGCCATGCAACTCATTAGGGACTTAAATTAGAGTCCAACTTGGACCAATCTTGAATGCAGGTTCAGCTTGCCCCAGAAAACTGAAAACCCAAAACCACAGGTTCTTCTTTCCTGCTGGAATTCTGAATCTGAGAGAGCGAGCCCGTGCGAGAGAGAGAGAGAGAGAGAGAGAGAGAGAGAGAGAGATGCGTGACTTACCTGTGTCTCAGTGAGGAAGTTGACTTGTATCGACATAGGTTATAAAAATGATTTTATTATTTTGTCCCCCAACTTTAAACCATTAGTCCACATGTTCATTATACTTGAGCATGCAAATGGAGAAACGGTATCTCAGAAATTCTAGAACAAGCTCAAAGTTCATTCTGGATTTCCTATTCTTAGGAAGAGAAATAGGAAGTCAGAAGTGAGATGATTTATGTTGGATCCAGAATGAGTCCTTGGCACCTTGCAGAGAAATGGTTTCTTATAAACCACACCAAAGATACCTTTGAATGTACACAATATTTTGTATTTAACTGTTTAATATTTTTAAATTTAAAAAAATGTGAAAGTCAATTAAATTTTTTTTCTGTATAAAATTGTGTACCATTATCAGAATACTTTTACTTTCAAGAGGATACTAGGAAGCAATGCACAAATGCAGCTGTGCTTGTGAACCTTGCTAAGAAACCATATTGGTGGCTTGATGACCAGCTTCTTCTAACTTGGTCGTAATTATGTAAATTGGTCATCACTTCACTAATTTTGCCCTTTAGCAGGTTTCAAAATATGTTGCTGCACCTTTTGCTTCATAGCATGCCTTATTATTGAAATACTAAATAACACAGAATTTCAGTTTGCTGAATTTCCCTTTTTATAATATGATCAGCCACCAATCTTGTTGATTATATTACCAAAATAATTATGCTCCTAAAAAAGTTCACTATGAAATTTCTGGAATGCCAAAATGTTGTATTTAGGGAGCAAACTGGAGTCGCCACTGAAAAAGAATTTCACAACTATGGTCTGAACTCTGAATCTATTACATCTATTCCATACACATGCTCCCCCACCCCTATTTATTCCATCAACTGTGGGTTTCGCTGTTCTTAAATTTGTTTTATGTGCTTTTACAGCCTAAACTTGTTCCACCAGAAGGCCATTCTAAGAATGTCACTGCCAGTGGTAATACCTCTACATCTGGGGATTCACTTTCTCAGGAGTTAACAAGCCAAGCCAAAGCTGATATTGAGCATAATCAAAGCACTGGGGAAGGGAGCAATACCAGTTTAAACACACTTAATCTGTATGATTCTCTAAAATTTAATTCCGAGTTTATTACATTTCTATATACATGCTATATAATTCAAGAGTTACAAAATTTTTGTGATTATACTTCTGAGTTTCTTTAATTTGCACTAATCTGAATCTTTAATTTGGACATGTTTCTTTGGGCAGTGATTCAAGGGAAGGAGGATCCAAGAAATCTGTGAAGGCAGAAATAAATCCATTTTGGACAGTATTTAGAGCATTCGTGTCTTCCTTCGTGAAGTTTTGGACTGAGTGATTTCCCCTTATGGAGTTCTGTCCTTCAATATGATTTTGAAAGGAATGTAGGGTGATTAGTTCATTCTGATCTAGGTGATTTGCCTTTTGGAATATATCTTCAGTGTAATCTTGAGAGATGTTAGATGTTTGAAAATTAGATGATTGTGACTTGATTTTGTAGAGCTTTTTAGCAACTGATATTCTTGCTTTCAGAGAATAATTCAATGCATAAACACTTAGGGTGGTTGGCCATGTGCATATCAATTGAACATAGGTATTTTGTTTTGGCCATCAAGGATTTTAATCTTCCTGGGGCACTCAACCTTCTTTGTTCCTGGATGTGGGTATTGCTCAAAGGGGAAATCTATTCTTAAAAGTGGCCTGCAACTGATAGATAACTTGATAAGCTTATAATTTAGGGTGCATCCCAATCAATGGCTAGTTGTTGGCAGGTGGATATGGATTTTAAACACACTTATGTTCCATAAGATCACGAACTTGGCAATCCGGTTTTGGGGTATCTATGGTTGTGATTAACTAAGGGTATATGGAGGACTACTGTTAGTGCAGTTGGTTGGTGTCTTGTCAATAAGTGTAGGTATCTTGGAGGTAACGGATTCGACTTTTCTATCTTCACCTTGTTCAGTGTAGGTATCTTGGAGGTAACGGATTCGACTTTTCTATCTTCACCTTGTTCTTTAAGGCATTCCATTTCCTTGTTCCTCTCCCCCTCATTCCCTACCTTACAACTCAAGTAGCTGTTCAACTCCAGTCGCTATAGTTAAAGTCCCATGGGACATAGAGAAAGGTAGACCTCCCTAAAAACAAGATTATGTCAGTATAGTTGGGGTGCCCCCACCATAAATGGTATTAGTCTAAGCTAACTGTTGATGAAAAAAATGACCAAACCATTCTTTTTGTAATTTTTGGTCACTTTTTGTTCCAACGTCTTTTGAAATATACCAATTGGAAAGGTACAATTCAGTTATTATATTTTTATGTACGGGCACAAGCAACTATATAGTGTGTTCATTTTACTTTATTATTTTCTCAATTTTTTTAATGGAAAAGCTTTAATTCTTTCCATTTCATTGATAAACATGTATAACTTTCGAAAATTCTAAAAGCTGACAATAGAATAGAATGGCAAAGTGATTTCATCACCAAAGATATGAATGGCCTTGGAAGATGCCCATCCTAAAAGAAAATGGTGAATAAAAAACTTTTAGAAAATCAATAAAAAAAATATTGGAAGGAATATATATATATATATATATATATATATATATATATATATATATATATATATATATATATGTTATTGCAACAAGGGTTTGTTATTTTTCTAAACATAATAAGGAATTTATTCTGCCACATGGGTAGATGATGTGTCCATTTCAATCGTTGGATGGAAAGAACATAGTCTAGATTATCCACATGTCGAATTTCAAACTCTAATTCAATCAAATACCATCTATGTATAGGCATGCATCCCGTGTATGTCTATGCATGTGCAAGAGTACTCTAAACATTACTATAACATTACCCAAATTTGAATGGGTTAGATTAAAAAAATGATAAAAATGAATGGTCCAGGTTTATTTTGTTATGTTTCTAAACGTAACAAACTTTTGTTACAATAACAACCATATATATATATATATATATATATATATATATAAGTGGAATGGTTCTCATTTAATCCCGGAATAACCCGGTCCATATGGTTGTGGGGTTAGTATCATAGTTGTCAAGACAACAAGGCAATCCAAGACGTTCGAAGCCATCCTGGGCGCCGCCTAGGTGTTGCCTAGGCTACCAAGGCATTCCTAGTTTTTTTTTTTTTTTTTTTTTTTTAATTTCTAAAATATTAATGTTATATTAGTGTTTATATATATATGTAGCATTCTACATAAATAATGAATATTTAAGACATAACTTAGTTAATATGAAAAAATCAACAAATAATGAGTTAAGTAGACAACACGTATTTATGACTAACATTTGCGTACTTCTAACAGATTTGGTCGGAGCGTAACTCTTTTAATATATTTTGGATTCAAGCAATCTCAAATTCGTTGCAAAGTTAACATAATCAGCTTTCCTACAAATCCGAGATTGCTTGAATCCGAGTTATAATAAAGGAGTTACACTTTTGTCAAACTTTATTCGGAGTACACGAATGTTGTTTAAAATCGTCTGAATGTAAATTATTTTTTGGGCATTAAAGTAAGAGATTATTTTGGCACGCTCATGGTTTCTAGTGATGCATCACTATAATAAAATTTATGAAATTTTTTTATTTGGAAAAGAACTTAGCATTTGGAAGTTGAAAATCGCCCTTCCACCAAAAAATACGATTTTTGTTCTTGAACTGGAGGGTTGGTTTTTTATCCTTCTGGAATTTAATTTTTAGACTATTTTTATTAGATTCAAATGAGGGGGTATTTGTTTATTTATGAATAATTTTTTAAGTAAATGAAATATAAGTAGTACTTGAAAAATGTTGTTCCTGTCTAGCCTGATAAATATTGTTTCTGTTTAGCCAAATAAATCTTGTGAAGAAAATTCAGAGATCAAAGGAAAATATGAGAAAAAAAAAAAAAAAAAACACATTGAAAACAAGGCGGTCACCTAGACATTTTGGGCGTCCAAGGTGCCCTAGGCGTCGCCTAGGCGACACCCAGACACACTGGGCGATCGCCTTTCTCCTGTATAACTGTGAATGTTACATGAAACTTTTGGCCAAAAAATATTAAGTGTGCATGCTACAATTTCTTTCAAGTAAATGCATTTATATTGGAGCTATGAGTTGTAATGAAACCCAACTCATTCGCGTATGGTTTGTGGAGAATCTGATTGTCTTTGATGATCATTTGATCAAAGGCTTTGAGAACAACAACGAAGAAAAAAAGTCACTTTGAATGCTCTAGTGTGGAGGGATGATAGGATTCAGATTGAAAGAGATAAAAGTGTGAATGGTAGACCTAAAAATGGTTCTATAAAAAGTGGTGAAGAAAGATATGTATAGCTTTGACTAGTAACAAGTATGTCTTTATTTATTTAAAAAAAAAAATAGGCATGGCTTTGAAGAGAATTGAATGGAGAAAAATGATCAAAGTGGTCTCGATCCCATTTAGTTGAGGTGAATTATAACTTAAATAATAAATAATTGCATCAAATTCAAAAAAAGAAAAAGAAAAAAAAAACCTGTAATATTAATATTTAAGTAAAAATAGAATAGGTAATAGTAATAAGTATGTTTATGGTATAATATGCATATTCTTTTTTGTTCAGCATTAAAAAAATGGTACATTTTACTGTAATGATAGGTTAATTACCTCTTTCCATTAAACGAGAACATGTTGTTATTTTCCAGGAAAAAAAAATCATTCATTATCCACCATTGAACAAAAATTAAAAAACTACCTGCAAGTTTCCTCTAATCTAGAGCAAATCTTTTTCTTAATGTCATAGAAAACTCGAAACTGTGGAAAAATATGATTTTCAACTTCATTTTTGGCAAAATTTTGGATGAAACAATTGCCGTCAATTTAACCTACGTTGATCCATTTCAAACCATTTCATTCACTCGAGGTTTTTCAAGAGAAATTGTGTTTCTACAAATACTTTTTTGGCTAATTTAGTAAAAACATAGTATTATTTCTATCTTCCCCTCCCCCATATTTCTATTTTTGACGGAAAAAAAATATATTGCCTTTTTTTTTTTTTTTTTTTTTTTTTTGAATTTCAATGAAAATTTATTACATTATTTGAGTACCCATCTATGATATACCTTATGTCAGTTACTCTTTCCAAGTGATCTGTTGAGGACTTAACAACAATCATTTCGAAATGGCCTCATTACCGGTGATGCAGAGTAGCAGGGAACACATCCCTACATTAGCTGATTCCAATGGAAAGCAGTGGTGTTACCTTTACTCGGGCATATATTGGTGGCAGGTGTTCTGCTTCATCGTCTATTCGTCTGGGCTGAAACATGACAGAAAAACAAGGGTATTTCGAATCTACATGTCTTCAAAATTTTTGCCCCGAACTCGATAAACTTTGCCATTTTCAATAAAATAATTTTAACTTTTGCAAGTATTTTTTTTTATTTTATTTTATTTTTTATCAATTCATATAAAATATTCAGTTGAAATAATAGAGCTTCACAGATCATGCAACTCCCATGGATGACAAAGCTCAAGGACAACCATACTAAACCCAAGATTTGAGTAGGCATTGTGATTGGCCACAGTAAGTAAAAAAAAAAAAAAAAAAAAAAAAAAGAAAGAAAAACAGGGTGTCCCGAGTTAGTTCCCTCCAAAAAGTGGTCAAGCAGGATGTTTCTTGTTTGTGTCAAGCAAGGTTGTCAAGGGATCATCTAGACATTCAGGCGCCTTGTTGGTGCCTTGGAAATTAGGCCACCTCGGATGCCCAGATAGGCACTTTGGTAGCCTTGACCATCCAACAGCCCTCCAACATCTTGGGATGCCTTGTCACGGGGACAACCTTGGTGTCAAGTACTTACTTACATCTTCCAGGGGAAAAAAAATATGAAAGGAAACAGAAGATAATGCCCAACCTTTTCAAGTCATCGGCTGGCCCAAAGAATTGCCTTTTGCAGGAACCTTTAATTTTTCTTTCATCTGAGCATTATGAGCATCGCTTTATTTGAGCGACATTGGTCTTTTGGGGTAACTTTATTGTGGATAATAATACGTTTCAAACATCAACAAATACGAAGAATACACCAGACTCCAATTGCAAGCATACTACACACTAATGAAAAATCCTGTCATATTTATACATCAATGCACACTCACACAAAGGATGTCTTGGCTGCAAGTTGGGTGAGCACCAGTCTATGATAAGTAGTGCGTAGCCTCTTGTACTTCTGTACAAAAACACCCATATCAATCTCTCTCTCAAGTAGTTGCTGATGGAGGGCATCAGTTTCCTCTTCAGCCTTGTTCATCGCATCTGCAAACCAAAATCAATCAATCATGCGTTTATTAGCCAGTTGGGTTACTTTAAATTGTGACATTACCAAGCGTTGGTGCCACCTCAGCAGGCTATGAATGCATCCAATGACAATAACAACAGTCTACAAACCAAAAAAACAATATTAGCTTACCTTGCAGCCTATGGAGCAGCATTGAGGGTGAATATCTCATGGTTTCTTCTTTTTGTTTCTCCAGCTCATTCAGTTTCTCCTTAGCAGCAGCTAACTCTGTTGTCCGTATAATTCTGCACTGTTGTTCCATATGGATACATACAGGTTAACTGTCAGAATAGTTTCCATTGCCAATTTTAAAGGAGCCTTTCCAATGCTCACCTGATTTGTAAGTTCCAAGATGCGTGGTTGCTTTTCCAAATTTTCCCCTATGTCAAAAACATATTTTAGATATTCATTAAAAAAGAGGGAAAAAAAACATATTAAATTTGCTCTGTAAACAACACGAGCTGCCAAAAGAATTAGTAGTAAAATGCAATGATGCCACTACACTTACTTGTAAGCTGCAACGTTTCCCTCCGGAGTTCATCCCGTAGCTGAGAAAAAAAAATCCAAAAACAATGATCAGAAGAAATCACCAATACCAAACAAAACCAGAAGTATTGGCTCTTCTACATGTCTACTTGTTCATCAAATCAAGGGCCTCTATTTTGTTTAAGGTGAGAAACTCCCAATACACACAGACAATGCTGCTGGATAGGATTGCAATGGCTGACACCAGAACATTTGTGTGTGAAGGATGTTTAGTGAGGAATACATTTCTGTCACTTTGCATTTCCACATGTGAAATATTATCTGAGCACCATCATCCTTTCATATTAGTTGGGTCAAGCATCAAGGAGAAGGAAGAAAATGACTAGTAGGAGGAAATGCTCATCCTACAAGTTAAAAGGAACATATTTGAGTGGAAACTCTCATCTGCACTAGTCTGTAGGAAAGATCCTCATTTACCTGCCATAAGTTGGTATATGACACCAACTGCGGGAAGGATCCTCATTTACCTGAACTCAAGGTTTAAAATCTCGGGTTGATCTCGGCGAGATCTCGCCGAGACAGTGTATTTTGTCCGAGACAGCTTAAAAAGGCTGTCTCGGTGGCCAAAATGCATTTTTTAGGTCTCCAACTTCAAGGGAACCTCATTTTTACATACATAAACACATTTAGAGTATAAAATTGTAAAAATCATGACTCTTTGTGGTTGTTTGGGTTTACACCCATGTTTTGACAGTCAACGCTGAAGTCTGTTATAAATTTAAGTTAATATTAGCTATTATATTCAATCAAATATGGCAAATGAGACAATAACATAATGCATTAGGGGAAAGAGAAACAAAATAATACTTCATTATAAATCATTACATCATAGTTAAAATATTCAATATTGAATGATCCCATAGTCCCCCTGTGCCCATAGTCCACAATTCCACAATCCTCATCCAGATACAATGTCTAGTAATACGTAGAGTGTCGTGGATGATCCATCCTACTATCATCATATATCTGGTAGTCTTGCACATGATTTATAAATATAACATCAGTAGCTGTCCGAAGGATACCTATTTTTGGGAAGAATGGAAAAACTTACAAGTAGTACTGCGGTGCGTAGACTCTTGTGGAAGTACCGATGGAATGGAATAGAAGTTGGTTGACCACTCTGAGTTACAGAATCCCCGCAAATCGAAGCACCACCCGTTGCAAGTTAAAAGTCCAAACAAAGAAAGAATGGAGGAAGAAATGAAAAAACCATGAAAAAACTAAGAAAAAAGAGGAAGGAGCAGTCTCCACCGAGAACAGCCTCTCTTTTATAAAAGAGAAAAAAAAAAAAGAAGCAAAAACCATGTTCTCGCCGAGATCTCGCGAGATTAACCGAGAATACCGAGATCTCGGCGAGAACATGTAAATGCCGAGACGAAAAGGGTTATCGACCCTATTTTCGTCTCGATTAGTTGCGAAATTGGCGAAATCGGCGAGATCGAGATCTCGCCGAGATCTCGCCGAGATCTCGCCGAGATTTTATTCCATGCCTGAACTTGACTTTAAAGCAAGAATCTTTCTCAGCAGGAATCGATTTAAAGGGTCGATCAGTACGCAAAATAGGAAATAGGACTTAGGCTTAAAGGTCAGTAACTGCAACCCAGCAACTTCATGATGCTGCTTCTGGCAGCAAAAACAATCAGTTATTCTGCAACGGGAAACCCCATTTGCAATAAGTTTCATCTGACTAAAGAATTCAATTGCAAGGGTTCTTGAAAACATGAAGAGAGATTAGGGAGCAATGAAGGAACCACCACCATTACTGTTGAACCACCACCATTACTGTTTTGAGAGTCCTCTCCATCCTTTTTCCCTTTTCCCTTTTTTTCTTGTTGCTGTTCCCATTGATTGAAGAACTAATTCCAGTTTCATGGAAGCCTACCAGCTAGGGGATTAATTTGCAGTTCACTATGCAATCTGCTCACAACCAGATTCTATTTATGGAAGCAGATGGAGCTCTTCTCTATGCAGCTATTTTCTGTTGCTGATTTTCTGAATCATAGTTGTCAAGGCGATCCAAGGCGTTTGAGGCCATCCTGGGCGCCTAGGCGCCGCCTAGGCGACCAAGGCGTTCCCAGTGTATTTTTTTATATTTTTAATATATTAATGTTATATTAATGTTTATATATATATGCAGCATTCTACATAAATAAACATTTAAGACATAGCTTAATTAATATAAGAAAAACAACAAAGAAACAAATAATTGAGTTAAGTAGGCAACACGTATTTATGACTAACATTTACTTATTTCTAACAAATTTTACCGGAGTGTAACTCCTTTAATATATTTCGGATTCAAGCAATCTCAAATTCATTGCAAAGCTAGTATAATCAGCTTTCCAACAAATCCTAGATTGCTTGAATCCGAAGTTATAATGAAGGAGTTACACTCGTCAAACATTGTTCGAAGTGCGCGAATGCTTTGTTAAAAGTCGATACGAATGTAAATTATTTTTTGGGCATCAAAGCAAGATATTATTTTGGCGCACTCTTGGTTTTTAGTGATACTTTACTATAATAAGATTTATGGAATTTTTATATTTGGAAAAAAGCCTAGCATTTTGAAGTTGAAAATCGCCCCCGCACCCGAAAATACGATTTTTGTTCTTGAACTGAAGGGTTGACTTTTTATCCTTCTGGAATTTGAATTTTAAATTATTTTTATTGGATTCAAATAGGGGGTATTTGCTTATTTATGAATAATATCTTAAGTAAATGAAACATTTACTTAAATGATATTAGTCATAAATAAGTACTGTCTGGTAAATGTTGTTCCTGTCTAGCCTAATAAATCCTGTGAAGCAAATTCAGAGATTAAAAGGAAAAAAAATACACACATAAGGCCCAAGGCGATCACCCAGGCATTCTGGGCGCCCAAGGCGTCCAAGGCGGCGCCTAGGCGACGCCCAGAGAGCCTGGGCGACCGCCCAGGCAACATTCATAAGGCGCCCAGGCGCCCAGGCCCTGGAATCACGCCTGGACGCCTAGGCGTCGCCTAGCCTAGGCGACGCCTTGACAACTATGTTCTGAATGGACAGCAGATTGCAGCTATTTTCTGTGGCTGATTTTCTGAATGGACAGCAGATCAAGATAAATTTTGTGGGCAGCAATAGCAATTGATAATTGCTAGAAGCAGATCGAGATTTTTTATTTTGCGAGAAAATCTCAATTTTTTTCTGTTTCTGCAATTATCTTCCATAACAGGAAGGAGATCGAGATTTTTTTTCCCTGTTTCTGAACAGATTTATTTTTCTGAGCAGTAATTCGAGATCCACATATTTTTCACAGCAGATATTTTTTCTGTTTCTGAGATTTTTTTTTTCCATAACAGAAAGGTGTTTCTGAACAGCTTTATTTTCTGGGCAGCACTTAGAGATCCAGGCGTTTTATTTATTTTTTATTATTATTTTTTTTTGTACAGCAGGAGATTTCCATCTTCGAGATCTCTATTATCACGGCTGCTTGACTTGGTTGTGGCTGGTGCCTTACAGATCTGGATCCATATTTACAGCACCTTGAAGCTGCTCTACTTGCATGTCCAATTTAGTTGTTGTGTGCTCTTGGTAGGAGCCCTTTGTTTACAAGGACTATTCTCTATATTAAGATCTGTCCGTTGCATTAACGGCCGACTGGGAGGTGTTCCTTTGTTTGGAAGGCTACCCAAGTTCTACCTTATGAGTGATTCAAAGACTAATATAAACTCTGTCCATGTCCAAACCACTTCTATTAAATTGACTAGCTCCTCCAATTAGCTGCTCTGGACGTAGGCTGTGCTGATTAACATGACTGCTAGAGCTAAACTGGCTTATTTGACAAATGATCCTCTTGATTCTAAGAATACAAACCATGCTACTTGGATCTGTGAGAATGCTATCGTCATGGTTTGACTATTTAATAGGATGGAGTCCTCTATTGTTGGTAATGTCATGTTCCACACTATTGCCAAAGTTATTTAAACAAACTTGAAAGAGAGCTTTCCCCAGGATACTAACTTGTCTCATGTTTTATGATTTATATGAGTGCCTTTTCAATTGTAAACAGGGAGACAGATAGGTTGCGGAATTTTATAGTACCCTCAAAGGAATCTAGGAAGAATCAAATGTCCATCAACCTCTCAAAACTGACTTTAATACTTTGAAGGCTCAGCGTGCAGAATTTCTAGTGGCTACCTTCCTCTCTAGGCTCAGTTATGAGTTGCAGCCTATCAAAAGCCAACCTCTTACGGGTGATAAAAGCTCCCACTTTAAATGAGGCATTT